>OY390717.1:56779505-57379505 GCA_959613365.1 Balanococcus diminutus
ATTTGTGATTTTTTTTTCTACCATACAAAAATTTATTTTTGCCTGTTTTTCAATATTTTTTGAAGTGAAAAGTTTCCCAATTTTTTTGGATTAAAATTACTTTTCAATTTTTTTGGAATAGAAAAAAACTGAATCGTCTCACAGTAAATTGTTTTCCAAATTTGTGAGAAAATCTCCACTATTCTATTAAAATGAAAGATTATCTCAATTTTTGAAATTTTTTGAGAAATCATTTTTTTATTTCAAACAAATAATACCCAATTAAGAAACGTGGAAAATTAGTATTTTTTAAATGAGAAATTATTCATTTATAAAAAAAAAATAGAAACTTGAAAAAGATTGTTCTAAAAAACTAGAACTTTTTTTCATCCTGAAAAATTATTGGAAAATCGTATTCATTCTATAAAATTGTAAGCATTTTTATTTTGAAAAATTGAAAAAATTTTCATTCTAAAAAATTGAAAAAAGATTTAATTCTAAAAATTTGTAAAAAAATTTAATTCTAAAAAATTTAAGAAAAAAAACTTACTATAAAATTGTAAAAAAATTCATTCTCAAGAATTGAAAAAAAAAATCTTTCTAAAAAGTTGAAAAAATTCATTCTGAAAAATTGTAAAAAATGTTCATTCTAAAAAATTAAAAAAAATTTCATCCTAAAAAATTGAAGAAAAAATCATTCTGGAAAATTGTGAAAAAATACTCATTCTAAAAAATTGAAGAAAAAAATTGTTCTATAAAAAAAGTGAAAAATTTTCATTCTAAAAAATTTAAGAAGAAAGATGTTTTAAAAAAATTGTAAAAAATTTGAATTCTAAAAAATTGAAAAGTGAATCATTCTTAAAAATTGAAAAAATCATTCTAAATGATTTTTAAAATTTTCAATCTGAAAAATTGTAAAAAATTTTCATTCTAATAAAATTTTAAAAAATTTTATTCTAAAAAATTGAAGAAAAAAACTGTTCTAAACGATGTTAAAAAAATTTTCATTTATAAAAATTGAAAAAAAGATCATTCTGAAAAATTGTAATAAATACTTACTCATTCTGAAAAATTGAAGAAAAAATTGTTCTCTAAAAATGGTGAAAAACTTTCATTCCAAAAGAAGAAAATCGTTCTAAAAAATATTGTAAAAAATTTTCATTCTAAAAAATTTGAAAATGATCCTAGATCTCAAAAAATTATAATTTTTTTATTTTTAGTGAAATTTTTTACACATTAAAATTTCTCACGTGGTGCTCCGCACCATGTGAGAAATCTCGTGTGGTGCTCGAGCACTAGGGCAACTGGGCCAACGCCGCGCCGGCCATGTAAATGCATTACTTTGAAATGAATTTTTGTGGGTTTTGCTTCGAAATAATTAGATATTTCGGCTCAAGTTGGAATTTCTATCGCTTTCGTTACTGTTGTCAAATTTTGTGCTAGATTCGATCGCATTAGTACATTTATTTTGTGGAGATATTAGGTACATACCTATTCTTTGTTCTGTTTTCTTCAATTTATTAATGTCGTTTTATTCGTTTTTAACAGATGCTGTTTGAAATACCTACCGTAATAAAATCCGAGCAAATGATGAATGGAGTAAACAATAAAATTGTTCAACACGAGCACTCGAAGCTGACAATTCTGCCAGTCAACGCGTTCAAGATTCAGTTTTTCCTGTTGTTTGGTTTGAGTTTGAATTAAGGTAACAATTGTAATCGATAAGGATATCTAGAAAAATGGCAGAGATTTAGAAGTCGATTGCGTATAACGCAAGATCCATCCTATAATGAAATCTACTTTACCGAATGAATTTAACGAACGAATATGCGGAATGATAGATTTATATTAGGCGTATTTCTTCGCAACCATGTTTACGTATTCCATCTCCGGAGCATTGATTATTGGACAGTAGTTACCTACTTGAACTATGGATGCTTCATTTGTGCCATATTAGTTTTTCAGTCAATTAGCATGCGCATATATTTACGTTGACCAAAATGATAACAAATTAGTTAGTTTACCTCGATGGTAATTTAATGGATTTATTTTTCGAGCCCAAGACTTTGATTTATATTCATTGCTGTGTTATTTCTGCGCGATGTTTGCTGTAAATGATTTTAAATTGTACCTGCCTATGTTGCCCTCATCCTGACCATGCATATTTGAGTGGTAATCAAACGAGCCTGTTTTTGAAGCGATCTTTTATATAGGTACCTACGTTTCAACATCGAAATTACTTCAAATGAAAATTTTATCGTAGAATTTTCTCTACTTCTAGACTGCGTTGTTGAATTGCATGTGGCGCAATTCGTACGTACATTGTATTTTTCAAATCGAATATTATTTTTTTAGCGTGTCCAGAATTTTGAAAACTCTTGACGAGTGTTATGACATGATTTATGAATTTATTTTATTACGATAATATAAGTATTATATTTTTAGATTTGAGTCCCCCCTCCCCCTCCCCTCCCTATTTTTCACTGCGAATATTTTTCAATTTTTTATAAATCAGGAACTCGAGTTGAAAATCATCGTACGAATTTTTCTTCGCGTATTTTAAATTGATTTTCGATTTCGATTCGTTATTGTTTGCGTTTCATCGTGTTCGTTATCTTCGATTCGGTATTTTTTGCGGATAGGTGCCTGAATGGGAATCGTTGACCGTTGGTGGGGCAAGGTGGTAATTTTTTTTAATTCTTTGGTGCGGGCGTCCGCGCTTGGTTTTATTCCGGGGTCGTGTTGGTGAGCTCGATTATCAATATCGGTGCCGTCCACCGTTGATAGTTGAAGTCATTTCACGATAACTCTTCTTCGGCAGACGAGGGCTGATGAGGAGATCCTGTAATGAAATCGGGCTCAAAATTGATTCGTTTTTCGCGTAGGATTCTCAATTCGGTGTAGGTGTCCGATGTTTTGGTGTTCCGGGGTTGTGCACACTGTGCTCGATTACCAACGGTGCCGTACCACCTTGGTTGGTAATCGTATGGGCCAGTTGGCAGCTTTATTCTTCTTCGGCTGCACGAGGGCTGATGGAAGAATTCTGGGACCAAACGTTCGGACGGTCTCGCGTTCGAGGATCTTCGGAGGTGTTGTTTTTGACGGGTGGTGTGGACAATCGCGAGCTCACGCCATGTCTGTGAAACGCATCTCCGACTAGGATTAGCCATCGATGTCGGTATCTGTGTCTGGAGACCTCACGACATCGAGAAAGACCTGTAGTTTCTTACAACACTGACACGGTCTTCCCCGGGACATCGTTTGGCTGGCGACCTGGAACCGGAGGACAGTCAGGGTTAATATCTAACTAAAGGTATTTAGGATTGTCTCTTAGCATACTTTCAATGGATTATGTGAACTATCGCTAGTTCACGCAATGCCTGCGGAAGCCACGCCTGTTAGGTTATCCATCGATCTCGCACGGCATCGAAACAGCCATCGATGTCGTGGGACATCGAGAAAGACCCGGAGTATTCTACGGCGCTGGCGCGAACTTCCCCGGGAATGCGTCGGCCGGCCGGCGACCTGGATCAGGAGGACATTCCAGAGCTGTATTAAGCGAAGGGTATGGAGGGTGCGAATAATTCGCATACACCCGAGTAGAACTTAGCGTTGTTTGGATTGCGGATCAAAACTGTACGAGTTGGGTATCAAAATTTCTCTTATGCGAAGTATCAGTCCCGGACCATAGGAGTAGGTGATTATCCGGGGCTGGCCAGGACAACGGGATTTGCGTCTTGGGTACTGCGAGCTCGGAGGGCCTTACGGCACCCTGCACCACCATCAATCGATGGGGAACTGGTACATTGCCTAAGAGGGGTCCTGAGATGACCGCGGTAACGGCTTCGCAAACGGGGACGGTTTCCTAGTGTTATCGTTTCTGTAGGCCACGAGCTCCATCAAAGAGGTTGGAGGCTGGTCGGCTGTTTTGGCTCGACCGATTTCGGTCTATATTATTCGTCGGGCTGCGTACCACCAGTACAATGTCCGAAGAATAATCTAAATTTAAAACGGTCGCCGAATAGGCGTACCGTAAGTTCCTTTGCCTCGACAATGGATGACTCATTTGGTTGTGCCCGCGATGTTCGCGCCTTGTCTACTGGTTACGGTCTAGCGAACATCGCCTGTGGTGAGTGATCTCCCTGGGTCATGGTACTGCCTCGCTCGTTGAGGCAGTTGAAGAGTGTGTGAAGTGAGAATGTTGATTCGGATTGTTTCGCGATGCTATGTTGTACTCGGGGTATGGGTTTTATTCGCTGCTTGAATCAGAATTTATTTTAAAAAAAATGTTTTTTCACATTTTGATTGAAATTATCTCTTTTGGCCTCTAGATTATAGAGTTATTCGAAGAAAAAAAAATTTAAAAAAAAGAAATGTTGAAAAAAATGTCAAAAATTTTTTTTAAAATGATTTTTTTTTTTATAAAAATAGAATTGAAAATTAAATTAAAAAATTTGTTTAAATAAAATTACATACAAATCGTCATTATTTTCGCGAAGCTCGAATTGATTCGTCATCGTTAGTATCTAGACCTTGGAAAAGCACCCTTTTTATAACACTCAAGTATCCCTTATTTTTATCTAATCATCTATTGATTGTAATTCGTAATTAAACCTGATCAGATTCTAATTAAGTTCATACTATTTTTTGTTAAATTAAGCTGTTGACAATTTTGTTAAATATTATGTTACTTACTTGTTACTTACCTGCCTATATCTGTGTTATTATTTATTCTATTTTGTACAACCGATCACGGTTTTTCACTGTCTGGCGGCGGACAGTGTTTTTTAACCCAGATCGGTTCATTATTAATTTTAATACCTATTTGTAATTTTTTTTTTTTCATGCCGCTTTTTTGAATTACGAATTTTTGGTTCGGACGTCCGAACGGTGTTTTATTTCATGAGATTGACCATTATATTTAACATGATTTTACAGACAAAAAAAATAAGTCAGATGGCCGTTTCAGTTTATAGAAGGTAAATGATACACGATCACGATCTGACAGTGTTATTGAGTCGACTAATTAGCCAGAAAAATGGATGATTTATTCGTGTTACCCTGCGAAAATTCACTTATGATAAAATGAAACGACGTAAAGTACGATTTAAAAGTCATAAATCGACTTTACCAAGAATTTGGCCATGGAATTAATTTTTCAGATTCTAAAATGTGGATAATCTCCAACTAAATGAGATAAATACGTGCAAAATAATGCCATACAATATCAATGAAACGCCATCAGTTGACTTAAAAATAATTATGTAGGCATCGAATTAATTAAATTCATCAATTACTAGGAGAAAAATACATGGAAGGCAATAATTTAATACCAGTAACGCTATCTATTGGCCTTTTTATGGTGTTTTTGAGCGCGATGTCCAGGTAAGAAGCCACGTGTCGATTAAGTTGCATACCTACCCATTTGCAGGAGTAATTTTGAAACAAAAATACAGCACTTTTTTTCCCGCGAATTATCGTATTTTGGCGTATAAGACGTCGTTGGTTACTAATTCAACGCCGTACAATTCAAATTTGCAATTTATTTCGAGCAGTGATGCCAACCTCGCGAAATAAAAATTTCAAATTTGAATTTCACGACCTCGAAAGGGTACCGTTAGATACCAAAAACAATTTTCTACGTATTCTGAAAGCTGAAATATTGCAAAAAGAACCAAACAAAGGACTGAAATGTTATGAAGAGCTCTGATTGGTAGTTAGCATACCACAACTTTGAGGTCGTGTATCTCAGCGAATAATGATCCGATTTCGAATCTGATTGCAGATTTGCAATCGTCGGGTTCGACTCTATCGGCCTAGACTCCTAAATCGCAAACTTTCGACAATTTTTTTTCAAATTTTGAAAAAGAATCTATTTGAAGGGATGGAAATTCAAAAATTCACCAGGCTCTCGTTTATGGTTCGATTCAGCTGAAATTTGGTTTATAGGCTATTTCGAGGTCGTAGAATTCAAATTTACGATTTTCACGGATCAGGGTTGCCAACTTCGCGAAATAAAATTTTTATCTCGAGAGGTTGGCATCGCTGCTCCAAATAAATCTCAAATTTGAATTCTGCGACCTCGAATTTGTAATAAATGACTCTTCAACCTCTTTCGAAGACTTCCTGAAAGTTTCAAAGCTCATTTGAAGATTTTTAGCATTTGGTGTTGATTGAGTTGCATACTCGATGCATTTGCAGGCAGATTCCAGGTGTATTTTCAAAATATTACACTTTTTTCAAAAAATATCGCATTTTTGTATTTTTAATGCGGTTTATTACTATTTCGAGGTCGCTGATCACGAATATGAACTTTATTTTCAATTCGACTCTCTCATTGTACCCCTAACGTCGATTTTGCGAAAAAAATTAGTCGTTTAAAGACGAAGGAAGGGTTAGAATTGAAAAGTATTGGCCGAATCGGAGTCAGCGATATCAGATTAGTCAAAAACGATGTTAATCTGAATTTTTTTGAAAATTTTGAAAATTTCAAAGTCTTCTAACACGGCGAGAAATCGACGTACAGCAAAATGGATAGCATTTTCGTAATCAGCGTGGTCGACTTAGTCGAAAAGCACTCTTATCTCGATTTTTTTGAAAATCAAAAAAATCGACGATGGTTAACCTTCCTTTTTTTTTCGAAAAAAAACTTTTTATTCCAGATCGGCGTGTGAGGTGTCTAGGAGGGGGTAATCGGACCAGGCGAATTGAATGGCGCGATCAGTTTCCCGATCGGAGGCGAATTCGCAGAGATATAGACCATTTTTCGTAACTCTAAAACAAAGCATCGGATTTGAAAACTAATAGCATATTCGGGTTCAGCGACCTCCAATTAGCTCGTAAACCGAATTTCAGCTCGATCGGTCCATAAATACCCATTTAAAAATTTTTATTAAAATTGAAGCAAAAAAGATGGACAATTTAGATTTTTTTGCAAAATTTGAAAAAAATTGTCGAAAATTGGGCATCTGGGGTCTAGATCGATAGAGTCGAACCCGACGATTGCAAATCTGCTTTCATTTTCGAAATCGGACCATTATTCGTGGAGATATAAGCGTTCAAAGTTTTTGTCCGGATATGACTCATAGGATCCGACCAGGTATGGTAACTTGGCTACTTCTTTACATTATTGCAGCTTCCAGGATAGGTACAAAATTGTTTTTGGTGTCTAAGGTAACATAAGCGAGGCCGTAGAACTCAAATTTATGATTTTCACGATTCAGGATTGCCAACCTCGCGGGATAAAAATTTTATTTCGCGAAGTTGGCATCGCTGCTCCAAATAAATCTCAAATTTGAATTCTACGGCTTCGATTTGGTAATATTCGACTCCGAAAACAATTTTCTATCTATCATGGAAGCTGCAAATTCAATAAAGTACCAAGGATGGTCGCTTCTTATGACTCATATCCGGACAAAAACTTTGAACGCTTATATCTCCACGAATAATGGTCCGATTTCGAAAATGAAAGCAGATTTGCAATCGTCGGGTTCGACTCTATCGATCTAGACCCCAGATGCCCAATTTTCGACAATTTTTTTCAAATTTTGCAAAAAAATCTAAATTGTCCATCTTTTTTGCTTCAATTTTAATAAAAATTTTTAAATGGGTATTTATGGACCGATCGAGCTGAAATTCGGTTTACGAGCTAATTGGAGGTCGCTGAACCCGAATATGCTATTAGTTTTCAAATCCGATGCTTTGTTTTAGAGTTACGAAAAATGGTCTATATCTCTGCGAATTCGCCTCCGATCGGGAAACTGATCGCGCCATTCAATTCGCCTGGTCCGATTACCCCCTCCTAGACACCTCACACGCCGATCTGGAATAAAAAGTTTTTTTTCGAAAAAAAAAGGAAGGTTAACCATCGTCGATTTTTTTGATTTTCAAAAAAATCGAGATAAGAGTGCTTTTCGACTAAGTCGACCACGCTGATTACGAAAATGCTATCCATTTTGCTGTACGTCGATTTCTCGCCGTGTTAGAAGACTTTGAAATTTTCAAAATTTTCAAAAAAATTCAGATTAACATCGTTTTTGACTAATCTGATATCGCTGACTCCGATTCGGCCAATACTTTTCAATTCTAACCCTTCCTTCGTCTTTAAACGACTAATTTTTTTCGCAAAATCGACGTTAGGGGTACAATGAGAGAGTCGAATTGAAAATAAAGTTCATATTCGTGATCAGCGACCTCGAAATAGTAATAAACCGCATTAAAAATACAAAAATGCGATATTTTTTGAAAAAAGTGTAATATTTTGAAAATACACCTGGAATCTGCCTGCAAATGCATCGAGTATGCAACTCAATCAACACCAAATGCTAAAAATCTTCAAATGAGCTTTGAAACTTTCAGGAAGTCTTCGAAAGAGGTTGAAGAGTCATTTATTACAAATTCGAGGTCGCAGAATTCAAATTTGAGATTTATTTGGAGCAGCGATGCCAACCTCTCGAGATAAAAATTTTATTTCGCGAAGTTGGCAACCCTGATCCGTGAAAATCGTAAATTTGAATTCTACGACCTCGAAATAGCCTATAAACCAAATTTCAGCTGAATCGAACCATAAACGAGAGCCTGGTGAATTTTTGAATTTCCATCCCTTCAAATAGATTCTTTTTCAAAATTTGAAAAAAAATTGTCGAAAGTTTGCGATTTAGGAGTCTAGGCCGATAGAGTCGAACCCGACGATTGCAAATCTGCAATCAGATTCGAAATCGGATCATTATTCGCTGAGATACACGACCTCAAAGTTGTGGTATGCTAACTACCAATCAGAGCTCTTCATAACATTTCAGTCCTTTGTTTGGTTCTTTTTGCAATATTTCAGCTTTCAGAATACGTAGAAAATTGTTTTTGGTATCTAACGGTACCCTTTCGAGGTCGTGAAATTCAAATTTGAAATTTTTATTTCGCGAGGTTGGCATCACTGCTCGAAATAAATTGCAAATTTGAATTGTACGGCGTTGAATTAGTAACCAACGACGTCTTATACGCCAAAATACGATAATTCGCGGGAAAAAAAGTGCTGTATTTTTGTTTCAAAATTACTCCTGCAAATGGGTAGGTATGCAACTTAATCGACACGTGGCTTCTTACCTGGACATCGCGCTCAAAAACACCATAAAAAGGCCAATAGATAGCGTTACTGGTATTAAATTATTGCCTTCCATGTATTTTTCTCCTAGTAATTGATGAATTTAATTAATTCGATGCCTACATAATTATTTTTAAGTCAACTGATGGCGTTTCATTGATATTGTATGGCATTATTTTGCACGTATTTATCTCATTTAGTTGGAGATTATCCACATTTTAGAATCTGAAAAATTAATTCCATGGCCAAATTCTTGGTAAAGTCGATTTATGACTTTTAAATCGTACTTTACGTCGTTTCATTTTATCATAAGTGAATTTTCGCAGGGTAACACGAATAAATCATCCATTTTTCTGGCTAATTAGTCGACTCAATAACACTGTCAGATCGTGATCGTGTATCATTTACCTTCTATAAACTGAAACGGCCATCTGACTTATTTTTTTTGTCTGTAAAATCATGTTAAATATAATGGTCAATCTCATGAAATAAAACACCGTTCGGACGTCCGAACCAAAAATTCGTAATTCAAAAAAGCGGCATGAAAAAAAAAAAATTACAAATAGGTATTAAAATTAATAATGAACCGATCTGGGTTAAAAAACACTGTCCGCCGCCAGACAGTGAAAAACCGTGATCGGTTGTACAAAATAGAATAAATAATAACACAGATATAGGCAGGTAAGTAACAAGTAAGTAACATAATATTTAACAAAATTGTCAACAGCTTAATTTAACAAAAAATAGTATGAACTTAATTAGAATCTGATCAGGTTTAATTACGAATTACAATCAATAGATGATTAGATAAAAATAAGGGATACTTGAGTGTTATAAAAAGGGTGCTTTTCCAAGGTCTAGATACTAACGATGACGAATCAATTCGAGCTTCGCGAAAATAATGACGATTTGTATGTAATTTTATTTAAACAAATTTTTTAATTTAATTTTCAATTCTATTTTTATAAAAAAAAAAATCATTTTAAAAAAAATTTTTGACATTTTTTTCAACATTTCTTTTTTTTAAATTTTTTTTTCTTCGAATAACTCTATAATCTAGAGGCCAAAAGAGATAATTTCAATCAAAATGTGAAAAAACATTTTTTTTAAAATAAATTCTGATTCAAGCAGCGAATAAAACCCATACCCCGAGTACAACATAGCATCGCGAAACAATCCGAATCAACATTCTCACTTCACACACTCTTCAACTGCCTCAACGAGCGAGGCAGTACCATGACCCAGGGAGATCACTCACCACAGGCGATGTTCGCTAGACCGTAACCAGTAGACAAGGCGCGAACATCGCGGGCACAACCAAATGAGTCATCCATTGTCGAGGCAAAGGAACTTACGGTACGCCTATTCGGCGACCGTTTTAAATTTAGATTATTCTTCGGACATTGTACTGGTGGTACGCAGCCCGACGAATAATATAGACCGAAATCGGTCGAGCCAAAACAGCCGACCAGCCTCCAACCTCTTTGATGGAGCTCGTGGCCTACAGAAACGATAACACTAGGAAACCGTCCCCGTTTGCGAAGCCGTTACCGCGGTCATCTCAGGACCCCTCTTAGGCAATGTACCAGTTCCCCATCGATTGATGGTGGTGCAGGGTGCCGTAAGGCCCTCCGAGCTCGCAGTACCCAAGACGCAAATCCCGTTGTCCTGGCCAGCCCCGGATAATCACCTACTCCTATGGTCCGGGACTGATACTTCGCATAAGAGAAATTTTGATACCCAACTCGTACAGTTTTGATCCGCAATCCAAACAACGCTAAGTTCTACTCGGGTGTATGCGAATTATTCGCACCCTCCATACCCTTCGCTTAATACAGCTCTGGAATGTCCTCCTGATCCAGGTCGCCGGCCGGCCGACGCATTCCCGGGGAAGTTCGCGCCAGCGCCGTAGAATACTCCGGGTCTTTCTCGATGTCCCACGACATCGATGGCTGTTTCGATGCCGTGCGAGATCGATGGATAACCTAACAGGCGTGGCTTCCGCAGGCATTGCGTGAACTAGCGATAGTTCACATAATCCATTGAAAGTATGCTAAGAGACAATCCTAAATACCTTTAGTTAGATATTAACCCTGACTGTCCTCCGGTTCCAGGTCGCCAGCCAAACGATGTCCCGGGGAAGACCGTGTCAGTGTTGTAAGAAACTACAGGTCTTTCTCGATGTCGTGAGGTCTCCAGACACAGATACCGACATCGATGGCTAATCCTAGTCGGAGATGCGTTTCACAGACATGGCGTGAGCTCGCGATTGTCCACACCACCCGTCAAAAACAACACCTCCGAAGATCCTCGAACGCGAGACCGTCCGAACGTTTGGTCCCAGAATTCTTCCATCAGCCCTCGTGCAGCCGAAGAAGAATAAAGCTGCCAACTGGCCCATACGATTACCAACCAAGGTGGTACGGCACCGTTGGTAATCGAGCACAGTGTGCACAACCCCGGAACACCAAAACATCGGACACCTACACCGAATTGAGAATCCTACGCGAAAAACGAATCAATTTTGAGCCCGATTTCATTACAGGATCTCCTCATCAGCCCTCGTCTGCCGAAGAAGAGTTATCGTGAAATGACTTCAACTATCAACGGTGGACGGCACCGATATTGATAATCGAGCTCACCAACACGACCCCGGAATAAAACCAAGCGCGGACGCCCGCACCAAAGAATTAAAAAAAATTACCACCTTGCCCCACCAACGGTCAACGATTCCCATTCAGGCACCTATCCGCAAAAAATACCGAATCGAAGATAACGAACACGATGAAACGCAAACAATAACGAATCGAAATCGAAAATCAATTTAAAATACGCGAAGAAAAATTCGTACGATGATTTTCAACTCGAGTTCCTGATTTATAAAAAATTGAAAAATATTCGCAGTGAAAAATAGGGAGGGGAGGGGGAGGGGGGACTCAAATCTAAAAATATAATACTTATATTATCGTAATAAAATAAATTCATAAATCATGTCATAACACTCGTCAAGAGTTTTCAAAATTCTGGACACGCTAAAAAAATAATATTCGATTTGAAAAATACAATGTACGTACGAATTGCGCCACATGCAATTCAACAACGCAGTCTAGAAGTAGAGAAAATTCTACGATAAAATTTTCATTTGAAGTAATTTCGATGTTGAAACGTAGGTACCTATATAAAAGATCGCTTCAAAAACAGGCTCGTTTGATTACCACTCAAATATGCATGGTCAGGATGAGGGCAACATAGGCAGGTACAATTTAAAATCATTTACAGCAAACATCGCGCAGAAATAACACAGCAATGAATATAAATCAAAGTCTTGGGCTCGAAAAATAAATCCATTAAATTACCATCGAGGTAAACTAACTAATTTGTTATCATTTTGGTCAACGTAAATATATGCGCATGCTAATTGACTGAAAAACTAATATGGCACAAATGAAGCATCCATAGTTCAAGTAGGTAACTACTGTCCAATAATCAATGCTCCGGAGATGGAATACGTAAACATGGTTGCGAAGAAATA
This sequence comes from Balanococcus diminutus, assembly GCA_959613365.1. Lineage (NCBI taxonomy): Eukaryota > Metazoa > Arthropoda > Insecta > Hemiptera > Pseudococcidae > Balanococcus > Balanococcus diminutus. Next base: position 56,792,114 of record OY390717.1, read on the forward strand.
CGCCTAATATAAATCTATCATTCCGCATATTCGTTCGTTAAATTCATTCGGTAAAGTAGATTTCATTATAGGATGGATCTTGCGTTATACGCAATCGACTTCTAAATCTCTGCCATTTTTCTAGATATCCTTATCGATTACAATTGTTACCTTAATTCAAACTCAAACCAAACAACAGGAAAAACTGAATCTTGAACGCGTTGACTGGCAGAATTGTCAGCTTCGAGTGCTCGTGTTGAACAATTTTATTGTTTACTCCATTCATCATTTGCTCGGATTTTATTACGGTAGGTATTTCAAACAGCATCTGTTAAAAACGAATAAAACGACATTAATAAATTGAAGAAAACAGAACAAAGAATAGGTATGTACCTAATATCTCCACAAAATAAATGTACTAATGCGATCGAATCTAGCACAAAATTTGACAACAGTAACGAAAGCGATAGAAATTCCAACTTGAGCCGAAATATCTAATTATTTCGAAGCAAAACCCACAAAAATTCATTTCAAAGTAATGCATTTACATGGCCGGCGCGGCGTTGGCCCAGTTGCCCTAGTGCTCGAGCACCACACGAGATTTCTCACATGGTGCGGAGCACCACGTGAGAAATTTTAATGTGTAAAAAATTTCACTAAAAATAAAAAAATTATAATTTTTTGAGATCTAGGATCATTTTCAAATTTTTTAGAATGAAAATTTTTTACAATATTTTTTAGAACGATTTTCTTCTTTTGGAATGAAAGTTTTTCACCATTTTTAGAGAACAATTTTTTCTTCAATTTTTCAGAATGAGTAAGTATTTATTACAATTTTTCAGAATGATCTTTTTTTCAATTTTTATAAATGAAAATTTTTTTAACATCGTTTAGAACAGTTTTTTTCTTCAATTTTTTAGAATAAAATTTTTTAAAATTTTATTAGAATGAAAATTTTTTACAATTTTTCAGATTGAAAATTTTAAAAATCATTTAGAATGATTTTTTCAATTTTTAAGAATGATTCACTTTTCAATTTTTTAGAATTCAAATTTTTTACAATTTTTTTAAAACATCTTTCTTCTTAAATTTTTTAGAATGAAAATTTTTCACTTTTTTTATAGAACAATTTTTTTCTTCAATTTTTTAGAATGAGTATTTTTTCACAATTTTCCAGAATGATTTTTTCTTCAATTTTTTAGGATGAAATTTTTTTTAATTTTTTAGAATGAACATTTTTTACAATTTTTCAGAATGAATTTTTTCAACTTTTTAGAAAGATTTTTTTTTTCAATTCTTGAGAATGAATTTTTTTACAATTTTATAGTAAGTTTTTTTTCTTAAATTTTTTAGAATTAAATTTTTTTACAAATTTTTAGAATTAAATCTTTTTTCAATTTTTTAGAATGAAAATTTTTTCAATTTTTCAAAATAAAAATGCTTACAATTTTATAGAATGAATACGATTTTCCAATAATTTTTCAGGATGAAAAAAAGTTCTAGTTTTTTAGAACAATCTTTTTCAAGTTTCTATTTTTTTTTTATAAATGAATAATTTCTCATTTAAAAAATACTAATTTTCCACGTTTCTTAATTGGGTATTATTTGTTTGAAATAAAAAAATGATTTCTCAAAAAATTTCAAAAATTGAGATAATCTTTCATTTTAATAGAATAGTGGAGATTTTCTCACAAATTTGGAAAACAATTTACTGTGAGACGATTCAGTTTTTTTCTATTCCAAAAAAATTGAAAAGTAATTTTAATCCAAAAAAATTGGGAAACTTTTCACTTCAAAAAATATTGAAAAACAGGCAAAAATAAATTTTTGTATGGTAGAAAAAAAAATCACAAATAATTTTAAAGCCAACAAACACGAAAATTTTTCAAATTATTGAAAAACTGGGAAATGATGAAAAATTTTAATATTTGAGACATTTCAAAAAATACGCAAATAATAGGTACAAACAAAAGAATTTTGAATTTTTGAAAAATTTACAAAAATTCAAAAAAAAACACCCAAGAAAAATTAGAAAGTTCGAGTTTTTTAATGGATTCCCAAACGTTGAAAAAATTGATAAAATTCAAAAGACAAATAAATTTAAATAAATTTCAAAATTTTTGATTAAGCATTGGAAGAAATTGTAAACTGAGAAAAAAAATCAATGTCAAAAAATGGAATTAAGAAAAAAAGAATTCATGAAAATTTGAAAAGTTCTAGAAATCAACGACTAACTTAAAATTCGAGAGTAATTTAAATTCAACATATTTAAGAATTCACTATAAACTATCACATAAGAATGCCGAATATGTACCTCAAAAATCTGTATCTGAATACGCTGTCAAAATTGTAAAAATGAGCTATTCTGGTTTAACAAAAAAATTTCCCAACATAAGTTGAGCTTGAGTTTCTTCCAAATTTATTCGAAATTATTACATCAGAAGCCCTACAGTTGTGGCGTAGAATTTCAAGAGAAAATTACTTTAAAAATTGAAAAAAATTGTTCAAATCATAAATTCAAAATTCCTCATATTTATGATTTTTTTTCTTCTTCAAAATTAGTACTCGAGAAGTCCTACAATATTGTAAAGTTGAATTTTACGCCAAATCAGGCAAAAGTTGAGAAAAATCGATTCCAAAAAAATTACATTTAGGGTTAAATTTTCCAAAACAATGCCATTTTGCAGAAAACTGAGGAAATTGGCTAGAAAAAAAATGTTCGATTCAAAAATTCAAATGTCTACAAAATTAATGAATTTATTCTCGAAATTATTACTTGAGAAGGATTTGACAAAGAATTGCTAAATGGGTTAGAATTGAAAAAATCCCGTTCCAAAAAAATTGTTCAAAGCATAAATTCACAAGTCATTTCTTCAGTAAACATGCTTAGCGAAAAAATACGCCTAATATAGATTTTTAATTCCGCATATTCTTCGTTAAATTCATTCGATAAAGTAGATTATCATTATAGGATGGACCTTGCGATAGACAGATCGACTTCTAGATATCTGCCATTTTTCTAGATATTATTATGCTTATCGATTACAATTCTTACCTCAATTCAAACCAAACAGGAAAAACTGAATCTTGAACGCGTTGACCGGCAGAATCGTCAGCTTCGAGTACTCGTGTCGAACAATTCTTTACTCCATTCATCGCATTTGCTCGGATTTTATCACAGTATTTCAAACAGCATCTGTTAAAAACGAATAAAATGACATTAATAAATTGAAGAAAACAGAACGAAGAATAGGTACCTATAATATCTCCATAAAATAAATACACTAATGCGATTGAATCTAGCACAAAATTTGACAACAGTAACAAAAGCGATACAAATTCGAATTTGAGCCGAAATATCAATATGAAGCTACGCCCACGAAAATTCATTTCAAATTAATGCATTCATATGCAGTGGCATATCTAGGATGAAATCATGGGATTGGTTCAAATTTTGCTTTCGAGAGTAGTAATTATGAGATAAATTTTTTAATTTTCATCAATTTACAAACAAAAAAAACTTCAGAAAATTTAATAAAAATAATTTATAAGAAGTATAAGAATTCAAATATCATTCAAAAAATAAACTGTATCTAAAGCTCAGGCATGATACCAACTATTTTTTTTTTTTAGTGACTTTAGTGACCAAAAATTGGTCAAAAAGTGACCAAAATTTTCGAAAAAGTGACCAACATTTTCGATAAAGTGATGAAAAATTAAGCCTATTAGGGCAGACCAGAACAATTTTTCCAATTTTTTTCCCAAGAAATGAGCAAATTTTGGTTGGATACTGCGCTCTGGTCTTTCTTTTCAATAAAATGAGAGAAATTTTTGGTTTTTTAATTTTTTAGGTACGTAGGGAAAAAACAACACGCAATACTACTTTTTATTACAAGTTGTCATGTTAAAACGTTAAACAGGCAATTTTTTTTTTTTTTTTTTGATAATTTTCTAGTTATTTGGAAAATTTTCAATTTTTCTTCTTTTTTGAGGAAGGTATGGCCAAAAAAACTGAAAAAAGTGACTTTAGTGACCATTTTGCGAAAAAAGTGACCAAAGTGAAAAAAAGTAACAAATCAACTAAAAAAGTAACTCTGTATCATGCCTGAAAGCTCTTTCCGATGGACTTAATAACTTATCTTTTAAAAACGTCCTACACCAAAAGTTATTAAAAAATTGCGAAAATTTTGTAATCGGAAATTAAGAAAAGCATCTTTAAAAATTATTGGAAAAAAATTCAATCATGTAAAAAAATTTAAATAAGTTTTTTAAAAATTTTGAAAATTACATTTTTAAAAATCAAAAAAGTCTCTAAATAGTCAAAAAATACACTGTTTCTATTCGTGAGAATTCAAAGAAAATCTTCCCGAAAATTGAAAAAAAATTCGATATGTTGAAGAGTCTGAATGAAACTAATTTTTTTGAAAATTTATCATAGGTAATTAAAAATTAATAAGGAAAATTTTTGAATTGTAAAATCAAAGAAATCTAGTTTTGAAAACTAGAAAAAAATCTAGTTTAAAAAAAATTAGAAAAAATTCATCTTAAATTTTTTTTTTGAAAGTAGGTAGGTAACAAATATCATATTTGAAAATTCAAGAAAAAATAATCTCTAAAAATTGAAGGAAATTCATTATTTTATAAAATAATAAAATACCTACCTACCGATTAAAAATTTTTTTTTTTTTTTGATAATTTATGAAAAAAAAATCATTTCAATAATTGGAAAATTTTGAGAGTTTTGTTATTGAAAAAAGTTATTATTAAAAATTATTGAAAAAAATTTAATTTTGAAAAATTCAATTTTTGTAAATCAAAAAAATTTCTAAGCACAGAGGAAAAATTTAACCTTAACAAATTGAAATAAAACAGTCAAAAAAATTTGCACAATTTCTCTTTGTGAAAATGTAAAATTACGGAATTTAAAATTTTTTAAAAATCTAGTTTTGAAAAGTAGAAAAAAATCACCTCCAAAAAAATTGGAAAAAATCCTTCTTGAAAAATGAAATATCTAAGTATTTAAAAAAATTCTCCAATTTTTGTCATTGATGAAAATTCATTGTGACTAAAAATTGAAAAATTTTGAAAAATCTTGTTTTTGAAAAATTTACATTAAAAAAATTAGGGATGCATTTCGAGAACTTTTCACAATTTTAGGAAATTTTTGAAAAAGATGTAAAATGATCATCTTTGTTATGCAAGGTTTTTGAGGAATTTCAAAGGTTTTTTTAATGCGTAATAGGAGGGGAAGTAATAATTTCGAGAATAAATTCATTTTTTCTTCGAAATTATTACTCGAGAGGTGATACACATAAGGTTGAATTTTCCAAAAAAATTCTAAACTTGAAGAAAATTGATAAGAAAAAATTGTTCACTTCGAAAATTCAATTTCCATAAAATTGATGAATTTTTTCTCGAAATTACAACTCGAGAAATCTCACAGTTGTAGTGTTAAATTTTACAAACAATTGCCAAATTTTATTAGTTAGAATTGAAAAAAGTTATTCCATAAAAATTGCTCAAAGTATAAATTCAAATTTTTTCAAAAATTATAACATTTTCTTGAAATTACTCTGGAAAGGCCTACAGATTTATAATCAAATCTAACGAAAAAATGGACAAATTTGCATAAAACTGAAGAAATTTGGTTTAAAAATTGTTCAACTAAAAAATTTAAATTTCCAAAAAATTATTGAATTTTTTTTATTCAAAAATATCACTCTAGAAATCCTCCAGTGTAAGGTTAAATTTACGAAAAAAAAATGATCAAATCTTGAGAAATCGGAGAAAATTGGTCTAAAAAAAATTGTTCAACTTATAAATTCATATTTCCTCAAAATTTATAATTTTTATTCGAAATTATTACCTGAAAAGTTCTACAGTTGTAGGGTTGAATTTTACAAAAAATTGCCAAATCTGACGAAAGTTGAATTAAATAGATTCCAAAAAAATTCTCAACTAACTGTCGTAAATTAAAATTTTATCTAAATTCATGATTTTTTTCTCAAAAAAAAATTGTCAAATCGGCTGAAAGTTAAAAAAATGGATTCCAAAATTTCGCAAGTCATAAATTCAAATTTCCTTAAATTACATTTTATGAGGTTGAATTTTCCAGAAAAATGCGAAATTGGCATAAAATTTGAAGAAAATTAGAATTTTTTGATGGGTAATCTTGAAAGGTTTGTCAATTTTGAAACACTAAAAAAATTAACGAAATTCGAAAGGCAAACCGAGACAATTTACTCCAAAAACCGAGAATCTGATTGGTTCCCAATTTTAAAAAAAATTTTACTCCGACTTTTAAAAATTCAATAGGTAATTTTTATTTCAAAAGATTTCAGAAATTTTCTTCCCTGAAGAAATATAAAATCTTCCCCCCCACCCAAAAAAAAAAAAAATCAAAAATATTTCACTTCCTAAAAGTTTGGAACTTTTTACTTGAAAAAGTAGCGAATTTAACCCTTTAAAAAAAATGGAAGTTTTTTACTTCGATAAAAAAAATAAGAAATTTCGCACTTAAATATATTTTGTTTTCCGAAAAAAATTGAGATTTTTATAGTCATTTTTCATCTTTAAATTTTAGAATATAAATTATTTTAGAAAATAATTATTTTATCAAACATTAAGAAAATTGAACAGATTTTTACTTCTTTTTCTGCTTCAAAATTCGAAAAAGTATTATTTTTAGAAAAGTGTAATGTTTTTAAGAAAATTTCAAAAATTTAGATATTCTTTTATTTTAATATAATAGTGGACATTTTTTCACAAATTTGGAAAAAAATTTACTGTGAGACGATTCAGTTTTTTTCTATTCCAAAAAAATTAAAAATAATTTTAATCCAAAAAAATTGGGAAACTTTTCACTTTAAAAAAATATTGAAAAACTGGTAGAAATAAATGTTTGTATGGTAGAAAAAAAAATCACAAATAATTTTAAAGCCAAAAAACACGAAAATTTTTCAAATTATTGAAAAACTGGGAAATGATGAAAAATTTTAATATTTGAGACATTTCAAAAAATACGCAGATAATAGGTACAAACAAAAGAATTTTGAATTTTTGAAAAATTTACAAAAATTCAAAAAAAGACACCTAAGAAAAATTAGAAAGTTCGAGTTTTTTAATGGATTCCCAAACGTTGAAAAAATTGATAAAATTCAAAAGACAAATAAATTTAAATAAATTTCAAACTTTTGATTAAGCATTGGAAGAAATAGTAAACTGAGAAAAAAAATCAATATCAAAAAAACGGAATTATAAAAAAAAGAATTCACGAAAATTTGAAAAGTTCTAGAAATCAACGAGTAAAATTCGGGAGTAATTTAAATTCAACAATTTAAGAACTCACTATATAAACTTATCACATAAGAATGCCGAATATGTACCTCAAAAATCTGTATCTGAATACGCTGCCGAAATTGTAAAAATGAGCTATTCTGGTTTACCAAATAAAATTTCCCAACATAAGTTGAGCTTGAAAAAAAAAAAACAATGATCAAATTTTGAAAAACTGACATGTTGTAGAAAATTGTTGATTTACCCGTAGAAAATAACAACTTTCACGTTTCAACACTACGATGATGTTATTTTGCACATCTTTGTGTGAGTTTGTTTACAACCTAACAATGGGCGGGCGTATTTATTTCGACATTACGAAAAAAGTAGTTCCGATTAAATTACGTTATTAAACGTTTAATTAAAGATTATAAATGATTATATTTTCACGAAAATAAATAATTAAGTAAGGGAGTAGCAAGTTTTGTAATATTTGAATCATAGGTACCTGTTTGTAGTGGATAATTCCAAAGGAATACACATCGTCGTTATCGTACTGTTCACTTGTTGTTTGGAATTTATTGCACTTTGCAACCGGCTGCCTGGCCTGAAGAGCTGTGATTCGACATTTGACACAACTTTAAATCAATTGTTTAGTTTGATTTTCAGATTTAATTCACAAAATAACGTAAACGATGACGAATAATCGCGATTTCGAGCAAGAAATGTCACAAAGTTAACAGAATAGAGAACATTGAACAGTGAACACTGTTGAACCACGACCACGAGACAACTCTGTCACGACTGTCGACGTGGTGGGTTGAAAAGAAAACACTGGCGCAGAGACAGGAAACGCCAACGATGATCTGTGACATTGCTCCTATCGACAACGTCACAAACTAAAATTCGAATTTGTGTCGTAACTTTTCCGTTATTACCATGGTATTACCTACAAATTGATTTCTCTTATTTTTTATTTTTTTTATTTTATATTTTATTTAAATTTGAATTTGAAAAACATTTTCTATTTCTATTTTTATCATTTTTATTTTATTTCGAATTTTCAATTCAAAATGAAATTCATCAGAGACAGAGATTGTGGATCTCTAATCTCGTTGAAAATTAATTGGTGATCTTTTTGAAAGTTGAAACTTGATTTTAAAAAAAAATTTAAACAATAAAATGATCAATTTCAATTTTTTGAAACCTAATTCGAGTTCGACCCCGCATATTCCGGATCTGTCAATAATTAAAAAAAATACGAATTTAGGTTTCCTAACCAGTAACCAGACACCTATTTTATTTCGCTTCTGGCATTTCACTTTTTTACCAAAGTATCAAAACATGACTAATTTGTCGACTACATTATTAATAGGTACGTAGTTTTTAATGAAAATACGAATGAAGTAGAAGTAGGTAGCACCCGAGGGTGCACAATGTTGAAAATACGGTCAAAAAAATTGAAAAACATTTACGTTGTAATAAGTAAAAATGAAAATGCTTCGTACAAACAAACATTACAAATGCGAATATAAAATATAAATTTATCTATAAGTACAACACAGTTTAAGCGAATAACAACACAAAATAAGATTTAAATAACAATATTTGTACTTGACACCTTCATCATGGAGTACGTAAAGATTGTAATTATTATTCTAATAATTTCGATTACACACTATCAAAACATGTTCGCAACATTGTATAGGGTTGCTGCATCAAAAAATAATTTTGTAGAAAAAAATTAAGTACAAAAAGAATGGAAACAGTAACGTTACAAATATCCTAAAACTAATTAAGGATGAGAGTCGTGAAAAAAAAAGAAAAAAAAAACAATTGGCGAGTTTAACCCCACCAGTTTAAAAACATTCGCTTTAAAAAAAATTAATGGGTAATACGAAGGAAGAAAATTACGATGAAAAGAAAGAAAGTAAGAAATATTTTACTTTACTCATTATATATCGTATAGTATAATCCGCGATTTTGAAAATTTCGCAATTTTTACGATACTTGGTTGAATGAAATGTGAAAAAAAAACTTCTCAATACTCGCCATACAAACATCATAGCTAATAATAATTAACCACTTTTAAAAAATGCTCGGTACGGTAACGAGAAAATATGACGTCTTTAAATAATTTACGTTTATCAGTCGTATGATATTTCTAAAAAGCGTACCATCGAGAAGTAAAAATGAAAGGTAAAAAGTGGCCAAATTTCTTAAACTTTCGCCCCTATAATTCGTCGTGTTTAGGTCCGGAGAATTCGTCGTGACTGATGAATCCGTTTTTATCCTTGTCTTCGTGCTGGAATATCTCCTCGACTAGTTTATCGTGTTCGGCTAGCATTTGTTTGATATCTTCGCCTCCTTCGGTGCCTTCGGCGGCGGTCATTTGTTTCTTCAAATATTCGCTAACTTCTTCGCGCGATAATTGCTTGTCGGAGTTCATGTCGATTTCTTTGAAAACATTCGTAGTAGGCGCGTGATCGCCGACCATGATCAATTCCACGTCGAATAACAAAGTGGCACCTGTAAAACGAAAGGGTTGTTGATTTCGATGGATGAATCAGACGTGTGCGAGGTATGTAGATGTACTAGTCTAGTCTCTAAATGGCACGTCCGGGCGATCGAGAGGTTAAAAGCGATTTTATGATTGATTTGTAATCTAGGACGTATTTTAAGAAAAATGAGCTGGGGCTCCATTTTTTTGAGGGCTCCCTTTTCTCAGGGTCCACCCCCTTTCCAAAAAGTTTTCACATCTTCGCACCTAAAGCTCCAATTGAAAAATTTTTCAAACAAAAGTTGTAGATTGAGGTCCTTGGAATAATTTTGGTCATGACCAAAATATCGATTGGACCCCTGCCTCCCCTCCAATTTTGCATAAAACGTACGAAAATTTCTTCTAAATCCAACTTGTGCAGCTAGCAGTCACCTCTATGTAACTTGAGCTTGGGGTACAGCCAAGAGGTGAAAAATGGATTCTGTAAATAGTCGATTCGATTATAATTCGACCAAACAATTAGATAGAACAGGGAACGAGTATTTCATTAGATATATGTTTTCCCTTTATTAAGGGTCCACCCCCTACCAATATTTGTTTCTATCTCTGTATCTAAAGCTCCAATTGAAAAAAATTTCAAACAAAAGTTGTAGATTGAGGTCCTTGGAATAATTTTGATCATGACCAAAATTTCGATTGGACCCCTCCCTCCCCTCCAATTTTGCATAAAACATTTGAAAATCGCCGGGTCATTACCTATCATACGTTTTATGCGTAATTGGAGGGGAAGGAGGGGTCCAATCGAAATTTTTATCATAACTAAAATTATTCCAAGGACCTCAATCTACAACTTTTGTTTGAAAAAATTTTCAATTGGAGCTTTAGGTACAAAGTTGTACCCAGCTCATTTTTTCAAAAATACGTCCTAGATTACGAATAAATCATAAAATAGCTTTTAATATCTCGGTGCATTTTTTTTGCCGTTAGAGACTAGACTATACGTAGACGTACTACGTCGATGTGGAAAATTCACACATACCACCGGGTATCACGGTTCCGGCTCCGCGATCTCCGTATCCTAAATGAGGTGGTATGGTTAATCTTCTTCTTTCGCCGACACACATGCTCTGTAAACCTTCGTCCCATCCTTTGATCACTTGCCCAACACCCAATTGGAAAGTGAACGGTTGATCTCTGTCGTGACTGCAAAAGAAAAAAAATAACAAACGAAAAAATTAGCGCGAATAGTCGAAAAAAGTGTAACGTTTTATAGAATGAAGAGAAGGTGTGACGTGGCGTGGGTGCGTAGGAGGTGAGGCTGGGTGTCGAAAACAAACGCTACCGACCGAGTTGTAGAAAAAAAAACTCATTCGAGCGAACGCAAAATCAACAACAACAAAAAGGGCGATCTGATATACAACTTCTCGTTGTTATTTTACTTTCACGAAGACATTTTATTAAGCAATTACCACCCGCGTGCTGTTATCGTTTGCGATAAATTCAACGCGTCCGCGTATACCTTCTGCAACTTTCTCAATTAAATCCAATTAAGCGTAGTTTAGACTTCGCAATACAAATCGATATATTTTCAAAGAGAAGCTACTAATAAAAAATAAATGTAGAAAAAAGAAAAAAAAAAGAAATAAGTATACAGTATTCACTTAGGTAGCCAAATAGGTACAAATAATATAACCTAAAATAGGCATCGATCGAAGCAATTCGCATCAAATCATGGCAGGTTCATTGAAGCTATTTCGGTGCGTTCCTGTGGCAATGCAGGACTAAATCTAAAAAATATGCACCATAAAAATTTAGTAGCCCGTTAAAACCGGAAAAAAAGAAGAAGGAAATTTCTAGTTACACGAACGAGCAAATAACGCAGAAATGTAAGAGAGCGTTGCAGTTATGGTAGCGCTCTCGAGGGATATACGAAAATGCGAAAATGCCGCCGCTTACAAGAAACTAGCCCGAGTACCGAGCGTCATTCTGATGAATATTTCAGACACCATCTCCGTCTATCACTACGTACTTCGTAGTAACAGCGAATCGACCAAATCATAGCTACACGTCAGCCTTTTTGTCATCACCGTGTCGTAATTTTCGCAATTTTTCGAGGTAGAAAAATGCATTCTTTTAGGCCGAAGCTTTCTGAGAAAAATAATGGAGATTTGTCTCAATTTGTTTACACGAATGTGGTGCCTGAGAAATCCCGAACTGCGCAAAAATTTAAACTCAATGTGTAAAAAATTTCACTCGATGAAAAAAACTATAATTTTTTTGGAGTGGGACCTTTGAAATTTTTTTCAAAATTTTTTTTGAATGAAATAAGTAAGATTTTCCAATTTTTTAGAATAAAATTTTTCATGTTCCTAATTTTTTTTGAAATAAATAATTTTTCCACATTTTTTCAATAATATTTTTTTTGGAAATGAAAAAATGATTTCTCAAACTTTTCTAGAAAATTTGAAACATTAATATGAGGTCGGTCGTAGAGCAAAATTGAAAAAAAAAATCGAGTAATGAATAAACCGATTTTCGGGCATCGGATAATCGAGAGGTTCTACTTTATAGTGTATATTATGTGAAACTTCCCATGTAAAAAGCTCCGCGAAAAAACAGGTTCTTTTTACATGGCAAAATTGAATTTTTTCCAAAAATGCGAATAATTGAAAAATTCAGAATTTTTCCACCATAACCTCTCAGAATGGACCCGAATAATGAGAAAAAATTTTTTTAGCAATTTTTTCAATAAAATTGAATTTTGGGAAAATGTGAAATTGCCCATTGCAAAATGAACTTTTTTCAAAAATAGGAATAATTGAAAAATCATGAATTATTTCGTATGAACCTCTCAGAATGGACCCGAATAATGAGAAAAAAATTTTTGAGCAATTTTTTCGAAGAAATTAAATACGTGAAATTTCCAATATAAAAAGCTCCGAGAAAAAAACGGATCTTTTTACATTGCAAAAATTAATTTTTCTTCAAAAATGTGAATAATTGAAAAATTTAGAATTTTTTCATCATAACCTTTCAGAGTGAGCCTGAATGGCGAGAAAAAATTTTAATTTAGCAATTTTTTCAAAGATATTGAATTCAGGGAAAATTTGAAATTCACCAGTACTTTAACAGAAATGATTTTTTTTTTCTCAAAAATTGGAATAATTAAAAAATTCAAAACTTTTTCATCATAATCTCTCAGAATGGATCCGAATAATTGTAAAAAAAATTATTTGAGCAATTTTTTCATAGAAATTGAATTTAGGAAAAATTTGAAATTCACCCTTATTTTGGCAAAAATATTTTTTTTTTCAAAAATTGGAATAAATTAAAAATTGGAAACTTTTTCGTTAGGACCTCTCAGAGTGGACCCGAAAAAATGAGAAAAAATTAATTCGAGCAATTTTTTCAAAGAAATTCAATTTTAGGAAATTTTTAATTTCACCGTCATGGCCAAAATAAAATTTTTTCAAAAATGGGCGTAATTGAAAAGTTCAAAATGTTTTCATCATAATTTCTCAGAGTGAACCCAAAGGATGAGAAAAATTTTCAATTTAGCAATTTTTTCAAAGAAATTGAATTTTGTGAAAATTTGAAATTCCCCAGTAGGTACTTGGCAAGAATGATTTTTTTCAATAATTGGAATAATTGATAATTTTTAAATTTTTTCGCCAGAACCTCTCAGAACGGACCCGAATAATAAGAAAAAAAATTTTTGAGCAATTTTTTCGAAGAAATTAAATATGTGAAATTTCCCATGTGAAAAGCTCCGAGAAAAAACTGAATCTTTTTACATGGCAAAAATGAATTTTTTCCAAAAATGCGAATAATTGAAAAATTCAGAATTTTTTCATCATAACATAACCTCTCAGAGTGCACCCGAATAATGGGAAAAAATTTTGGACAATTTTTCCAATAAAATTGAATTTTGAGAAAATTTGAAATTGCCCATTGCAATCAGAACTTTTTTCAGAAATGCGAATATGTAGTTGAAAAATTCAGAATTTTTTCATCATAACCTCTCAGAGTGACCCCGAATAATGAGAAATAATTTTAATTTAGCAATTTTTTCAAAGATATTGAATTCAGGAAAAATTTGAAATTCATCAGTACTTGGCAAAAATGATTTTTTTCAATAATTGGAATAATTGAAAAATTCACGATTTTTTCATCATAACCTATCAGAGTGAACCCGAATGATGAGGAAAATTTTTTTTGACAATTTTTCCAATGAAGTTGAATTTTGGGAAAATGTAAAATTGCCCATTGCAAAATGAATTTTTTTCAAAAATAGGAATAATCGAAAAATCATGGACAATTTTTTCAACGAAATTAAATAATTACGAAGTCTTTTTTTTGGTGAAAAAATTTACAACATTTTCACGAAAATAATGATCCGCCGGCTATGATGGTTGTTGTTGAATTTTACCAAGTCAAATTAGCTACTACGTAGATCTTTATTGAGATTCAAAATTGGAGGAGAATCGTCACACAATGCAAACATTCGCGAGACAAGGACGAATTTCACTTCTTTGAAAACAATCTTCTTCCGGATTTCCTGTAACTAACGGTTGCGTTTCCAACAAATTTACGCTTTTACAAGAAAAAGAATTATTGTTAATGCATTCTTACGAGCCACACTCGTACATACCTACGTAGGTATTACGTCGCACGTATGTACGTTGTACGCACTACGCACACGATATGATCTTTACGCTTGACTCGGCTGGTACTTTACATCCGATCGCATCTCTAGCTGCCGTCATTTCCATCATTTGCTACTGCTACTGCTACTGCTACTGCAGTGAAAGTGTTGAAAAAAATTGTACGTACGCGTGAAAGTGTTAACACGTACGAGTATTGTAGGTACATTAACGCGCGATGCGTTCGGATTTATTTCATTACGAATGTCTCGTCGTAGTCGAGTGTATTAATCATTTTCACATTAGCGGGTAATTTGTCCTTTTGTCCAATTAATCTCTTTTCCATCGTCTTTCACCGACTACCGGCAGAAAAATTTCCCATTCCGGTGTCTGGTTAAATTGGCCATCGACGCATTCGACGATAAACGTAGCGTACGTACAATGCTACCTACTTAATGGAGCGAGTCATGGGTTCGGTATGATCGCAGCGCAGCAGACAGACGGACTCGAGGGCGAGAAAGCCGAAAGGGGGACGCGGAACGAGTCTTTAATTTTTATTTTTGCGGCACGACGAGGTGAAATCATACTATCTAGGTGCTCGTCACGACGTCGTATTTTTTCAAACAAATGGATTAACTGGAAAGCAGTCGCGCTGCTGCTTCGCAAAACGTGTATTTGCGAGCTTCGTACACGATGTAAAATCGACGTCGAGATGTTCATGTTCGTATGATTATTAAAAAAAAAAACCGAAAAAAGTGAAACAGCGACGAGCTATCAGACGAGATGCGATTTGAAAAGGGTATTGTTTAGCTGTCGAATCGAAACACACGTACAACGTAGGTGCTGTACGTTAGATAGTGATAGGTATTAGGTACGTCTGTCTTCTGTCTTACGTTGTGCGTATCATTGACGTTAGTCCGATTTCCGATAGTCAATTTATACTGATAGAGAGCAACTCCTACTACGATAGGCTATTTTTACGGAGAGCCCTTGCTGATTCATTTGCTCACGTTGAATTTTTTACCAAATCCAGTGCTACATAAATACTTCATATTCAAAATTGGAAGGGAGGGAGGGGTCCAATCGACATTTTCGTAATAACTAAAAGTATTTGTAAAACTTAAATCTACAACTTTTCGTTGAAAATTTTTTTAATTGGGCCCCCTTACCTCCCCACAGTTTTTAATAATGTATTTTGAATAAGTGCGAATAAGTTATATTACTCAAAATTGGTGGGGAAGGAGGGGTCCGATTGAAATTTTTGTTATAACCAAAATTATTCCTAGTACTTCAAGCTACAACTTTTGTTTGAAAATTTTTTCAATTGGGCCCATTACCTCCCCCCTGTTTTTAATAATGTATTTGAATGAGTTGGATTATCCCAAATTGGAGGGGAGGGAGGGGTCTAATCGCAATTTTTGTCATAACCAAAAGTATTAGTGAAACTTCAAGCTATAACTTTTGTTTGAAAACTTTTTCAATTGAGCCCCTCTCTCTCCACTTATTTTGCATAACGCTCCCAAAATACTAATTAAAAATTGTAGGGGAAGAGGAAAGGGTCCAATTGAAAAATTTGTGCAACAAAGCTGTAGCTCAAAATTTTAGGAATAATTTTTACCATGACAAAAATTACGATTGGACCCCTCCCCCCTCCAATTTGGGATAATCCAATAACTCATTCAAATATACATTCGGGGGGGGGGGGGGCGGAGGTAAGGGGCCCAATTGAAAAAATTTTCAAACAAAAGTTGTAGCTTGATGTACTAGGAATAATTTTGGTTATAACAAAAATTTTAATCGGACCACTCCTTCCCTCATTATTTTTGAGTAATATAACTTATTCACACTTATTCAAAATACATTATTAAAAACTATGGGGAGGTAAGGAGCCCAATTAAAAAAAATTTCAAACAAAAGTTGTAGCTTGAAGTTTTACAAATACTTTTAGTCATCACGAAAATTGCGATTGGACCCCTCCCTCCCCCCAATTCTGGATAATCCAACTCATTCAAATACATTATTAAAAACAGGGGTGAGGTAAGGGGCCCGATTGAAATTTTTGTTATAACCAAAATTATTCCTAGTACTTCAAGCTACAACTTTTGTTTGAAAATTTTTTCAATTGGGCCCATTACCTCCCCCCTGTTTTCAATAATGTATTTGAATGAGTTGGATTATCCAAAATTGGAGGGGAGGGAGGGGTCCAATCGAAATTTTTGTCATAACCAAAAGTATTAGTAAAACTTCAAGCTACAACTTTTGTTTGAAAACTTTTTCAATTGAGCCCCTTTCTCTCCACTTATTTTGCATAACACTCCCAAAATACTAATTAAAAATTGTAGGAGACCCTCCCTCCCCTCCAATTTGGGATAATCCAACTCATTCAAATACATTCTTAAAAACAGGGGGGAGGTAAGGGGCCCAATTGAAAAAATTTGGAAACAAAAGTTGTAGCAGTACTAGGAATAATTTTGGTTATAACAAAAATTTTAATCGGACCCCTCCTTCCCTCATTAATTTTGAGTAATATAACTTATTCACACTTATTCAAAATACATTATTAAAAACTGTGGGGAGGTAACGGGCCCAATTAAGAAAATTTTCATACAAAAGTTGTAGCTTGAAGTTTTAGAAACACTTTTAGTTATTACAAAAATTTCGATTGGACCCCTCCCTCCCTTCCAATTTTGAATATCAAGTATTTATGTAGCACTGGACTTGGTAAGAAATTCAAGGTGAGCAAATGAATCAGCAACGGCTCTCCGTAAAAATAGCCGGTCGTTCTCCTACTGCATACTGTATCGTTGATATTCATTTTTCAGTCTCCAATATTACTCATTTATTCGTACCCAGCTAAACAATCGTAGCACCCCTATTGACGAAAAAAAATTTGAGAATGCTAGCATCAGTTGCCTGTTTTTGAACCACTTTGAATGCTAGTGCTAGCATCCTAGTAGCATTTTAGTAGCATTTTGTTAGCACTTGGTATTGTGCTAGCATGATGCTAGCACTATGCTAGCACCTGATAATGCTAGCATCTAGCATTATTAGGTGGTCCAAAAAAAGTCAACATGAATGCTAGCATTTTCGTAACACGTGCTAGCATAATGCTACTGATGCTAGTAATATGCTAGCATGCCGATGCAATGCTAGCAAAATACTAACATAATGCTTTATGAATTGTCGATTGGGACGAGCGAGTATACCGCCTGGAAACTTGAAACGTGTAATTTTAACGAGGGATAAAAAATAAGACGAAAAGAAAAGAAACGAAGTCTCATCGAGAAAAACGTAAACGAAACGAAAAATAATAACGACGACGAAACTGCATTCGATTCGATCGACAATTTCGAATCTAGTAAGAGAATTTCTGCGACGTCGATGCGACTGTCAATCGAATACACCGTTAGACTGGCGATGGCGTAGATAGGTATATGTCACAACAGCATCTCGATTCAATTATTTCCTCTTTTCGATTGTTCTTACTTCTGAAATCGTGTCGTCGTACCGCGTGCGATAAATCTGCCAGCCAAATATTCGAGTTAAAATCATTTCTCAGCTTGGAATCACTTCGTAGACGGAGCAAGTGGCATACATACGACGTACTTATACGAAACAAGTTTTTGAAAGAGAAACCAACAACCTACTCTGGCGAAATAAGTTGACATTTCCAGTTGCGAAAATGAAACCGCAACGTGCGGGCTAATGCTGTATCTACGTTAGTATATCCGATTTTGAACCGGAAAATGCATCGTATCGTCGCCAATCTCCAATTTTATTAGTGCCATTGCATCGGCCGAAATTATGCCAACGAGTAGGTACATGCGATATGCACTGTACTGCAGAAGAAGACAATTGTTAATCTCGTCCACGAGCGCAGAGAGAGAAAGTATCTTCATTTATTATGGTACGACACGATGTGGCGATACGATGGCGTAATCCAGCCATCATATTTGGACCGACGTTCGGTTATACAAGCTGGAGGCTGCCGTCTACCGTCTACGTCCTGGGCTGCGTGCGTGTGTGCGATCGGTATCACCGTCCAGAACTCCAGATCCCAGCCCGATGATGTTAATCTCGTCGCGTTCGCGCGTAACAATCGCTTCGGCCGCAAAAGCGTACATCGCACGTACTCGTACATTACGTGAACATACCAGATCGGATTGTATCCTCGTTGTAAGTACGTAGATGCGAATGAAATTAAGAGAGTATCGACGACCTGACCTTGATCGTTGACAACCTCCGGTCGTAGGTGTAGGTACTTTTCAATTTTCCCAGTAGGTATAACCAATCATCGATTGGTGGTCGTTACCTTTTGATACGATGCCCAAAAATCAGCGTCACGTCGTCGATTTCCTGCAGCACAGCGCGTGTTGACTGTTGTTTCTGGAAACGTAGCGTAGGTAGATATCAGTGATGGGCAGATCACCTAATTTGAGAACAGATTTAGATTAGATCACCGAATTTTCAACAAAATTAGAGCACGATCTTCCCCAAAAAAGATCAATAATTTTCAAATTCATAAAAACAAAATTAAATGAGCTTTGAATTTTATTGGTTTTGATTTCTCTATAGGTACTAGCGTCTGGTTTGCTGGATTTGTTTACATTGCGGCGGATTTTTCCAAGTTCAAAGGCCTAATATGCCAAATTAGAGGGGAGGGAATGGTCCAATCGAAATTTTTATTATAACCAAAATTACTTCTGAGATCTTAATCTACATCTTTTGTTTGAAATTTTTTTCAATTCAACCCCTCCCTCCCACCCTCCCTTAATGAATTAACGAGTGTCTTCGAGCTAATATGCGAAATTAGAGGGGGAGGGAAACGTCCAATTGAAATTTTTATAATAATCAGAATTACTTCTGAGGTCTTAATCTACATCTTTTGTTTGAAAAATTTTTCAATTTAACCCTTACCTCTTCACAATTTTCAATAATGAGAATCCATGTATCAATATGAAAAATTAGGGAGGAGTTTTTACAATTTGTTTAGAACGATAATTTTTGTTCAATTTTTTAAAATGAAATTTATTTTCAATTTTTTAGAATGGTGTTTTCCCTCAATTTTTTGGAACGAAAATTTTTTCCAATTTTTCAGATATTTTTTTTGTTGAATTTTTCAGAATAATTTGTTTGAATGAAAATTTTTAAAATTTTTTAGAATGAAATAAGATTTTCTAATGTTCTAGGATGAAAAAATTCCAATTTTTAGAATAAAATTTTTCAAGACCTTAATTTTTTTTTTTTTTTTTTTGAAATGCCTAAGCAAATAATTTCACATTAAAAAAAGAACAATTTTTCCACATTTTTTTTCAATATTATTTTTTTGAAATGAAAAAAAAATATATTTTTCCAATTTTTTTCTAGAAAATTTGAAACATCAATGTGAGGTCGGTCGTAGGGCAAGATTTAAGAGAAGTTGGATAATAAAAAATTAACTGAGGATTTACTTTATAGTATATATGGGTAATTCTCCGAAAATCGGCAAATTTGAGTAACAGGCTGATTTCTCAACTCCTGTACTATGCCCAACTTTCATTTTTTGGTTATTTGTACATTATAACGTCCTTAATCCATCATGCTCAATTTGATGAATACCACCCCCCTCCCCTTGAGTACAAGTTAGTCTAAACCTCAAAATGTCCATCGTCGTGGCCTGTAGCACAACATGTTTTTGAAAACAGATTTCAAAAATTATGGAAATCACCATGTTTTTGTGAAAAAAAACGTAAGTACACGTCGTTAGGAAGTTCAGTGTATAGGCTAGTGTGAATGATGATCACAAAAAGTGTTTAGTACAACTACACCTGATCATTGAAAACTGTAGCAAAGATTTGTGTCCATCGTCGTGGCTAATTTTTAAAAATTTGTCTCAGCTCGCTGAGAGAATATTTTTTGCTGCTGAATGGCTACACTGATTTGTTACCTTTATAAGACTACTATCCACATTTGAAATTTCGAATGCCAATGCACAGAGCGATTCTTTACGTAATCATCTGTGAAAATTTCAATATTTACAAAAATAGTGTCCATCGTCGTGGCTTATCATTCCTCCGGTATAAAGAATCTGATCATCCTAAAAACTGAGGAAATTTACTCTAATTAGTAAGTATCTTATTATAGCTTATTAATAATTAATAAAATATCAGTATTATAGCTTATAGAATAACTAATTGTCGAATTGTCCATCGTCGTGCATCACGAGTGGTTGTCTTTCGTCGTGGCGAAGATGAATTTTTACAACCACGACGATGGACAATTCGACAATTAGTTATTCTATAAGCTATAATACTGAAATTTTATTAATTATTAATAAGCTATAATAAGATACTCACTAATACCTAACATCTACCCGAGTTTGAAAAAATTTGGTTAAAAACTGTCAAAATCAAAAATTATAATCGAAAAATCACATTTTTCGCTCCAGGAGGGGGTGGGGGTGAGGTAGCGACCTAAAAATTTGGTCACGGGGGTTTTAGACCATAAGGACCAACTTCCACTAGTTGGTTTAAAAATTCGCTCTGGGGGGGGGGCCAAATCACCCTATTTTACCCGGCTATACCCCTTTTTGAATCGTCCTCCCCCTCCCTTTTGGGAAATGAATTGACCCCAACACCATAAAAGTACTCGGGGGCATATATATTTCCAATTACCTTGAGAAAATTTTTTTAAAAACCTGTCAAATTTCTGAACTTTTACAGTAGTGAAATTTGCCGATTTTCTGAGAATTACCCATATGTACAAATACAAACATGAAGTCTTTTTTTTGTGAAAAAATTTACAACATTTTTCACCCCCCTCACTCCCACAATATGAGCACCACTTGAGAAAATAATGATCCGCAGGCTATGAAGATCCTAGAAATAATTTTGGTTGGCATAAGAATTTCGATTGGACCCTTCTCTCCCCTCCAATTTTGCATATTAGTACGAAGACGTTCATAATTGAAAAATGGGAGGGAGGGAAGTGTTCAATTAAAAAAAATTTCAAACAAAAATTGTAGATCAAGATCTTAGAAATCATTTTAATAATAATAAGAATTTCAATTAGACCCCTAGCTCCCTTCCAATTTCGTCATTATTGAAAAATGAAAGGGGTGGGAGGGAGGGAGGGGTTGAATTAAAAAAAAAATCAAATAAAAGTTGTAGACCAAGGTCTTAAAAATAAGTTTAGTTATTATAAAAATTTCCATTAGACCCTTCTCTCTCCTCTCATTTTGCATATTAGGCGTTTATACTATAGTTTTGAACATGGTAAAATTCAGCTCAATCACAATTCGCAACCTCCGCAGTGCAAACCAGGAGCTAGTAAATTTCTCAATTGCACCCCTCACTCCCTCCCACCCATAATTTTTAAAAAGTATTTACACGATCTTATGTGGAATCGGTTGAGAGGTAGGGGTCAAATAGAAATTTGCATAATGACCAAAATTATTCCCAGGACTTCGAACTAAAATTTTTGTTTGAAGATTTTTTCAATTAGACCCCACCCTCCCCTCCAATTACGCATAACACTCGGTACATACTGATTGAAAATTAGAGAAGTGAGGACGAAAGGGGCCGAATGAAAGATTTCCTTTAAAAATTTGAAAAAATTTTTGATTGGAGAATAAAAAATTGGGAAAAAAATCCAAAGGTGCAAAAACTTTTTGATTAAAAAAAATTTGAAAAACTCTGTGTTTGTCAACATAAAACGTGAAACTTCTAAAGATTTTGAGTTGAAACTAGAGTAAAAATTTTTAAAAAATCGAAAAGGAAAAAAAAGTTTTATCAAATAAAAAAAACTAAAAAATTTTAATAAGTGAAAAAATTTGCCATTTTATAATTTTTTTTTAATGGAGCAGGATCGAAGTGGATGAAATTACTTTTACAAGAAAAATAAATAATTATTTGTAACTTCAATAGAAAATTTTCGTCCAAAACATAAAAAAGTTGAATAAAATTAAAAAGAAATTGAAATCAATGAAAAATTGAAGGGTAAAACCTTTATAACAACAAACTGAAAATTTGGAACAAATTGTTTTTGTTGTTGTTGTTGTTGTTTTTTTGATCTTCACGATTACGTTTTTCAAGAAAATATTAAGTATGTTCTGTTAATTTCAATAAGTTTGAAATTAAAAAAAAAAAAAATCGATTACTTTTGGAAACGATGACATTAAGTTAAAATTTTGTAAAAAGTCATAACAAACTGAACTACTTTTGGAATCAATTGATATTGGTCGTTTTTAAAAACTATTTGAGTCGTTTTAGAGTATTTTAAAGATTTTTTTTTTTTTTAGTAAATTTCTTCTATGATATATTAAAATTGGTCTTTTTTTGAAAATTTTATCTCACTTCAAATTTCAATTTCATTTTTTAAAATTTTTTGTTTTTGTTACAATTCTTTAAAACTTGAATTATTCGTGTGTTTTTTTTATTTTACTCGATTCATTTTCGATTTCAATAAAATTTAAATTTTGACAATTTTCATGATGTTTTGATCAATTTTGAAATGAGTGACAAATATTTGTTTGGGTTTAGTGGTTAATTGGTTATTTCAAAAAGAAGAGGGGCAAGAAGTTCTATTCATGTGATGTTTTGAGTGGTTTCCTTATTTAAACATAAATATGGAGGTCGAGGAGAAGTGGTTATTACAAAAATGTTGATTGGACCCTTCCCTCAAGTACCTAGGGTAGAGTATTGGACTTGGTAAAGATCAGATCACCAGATCGCGATGTAGACCTCAATTTTCAAGGTCTGATAATTTTTTTTCGATGATCTGCCCATCTCTGATAGGTTTGTACTGCACCCAATTCGAGGAGGAAGACCGATCAAAGCTGCGTTGCGTCGCTATACATCTGAATCGTAACGGCGTTTCAACTGTGTAAGTGTGTACCGAGCTATACGATCCGGAATTCTGTAAAAATAATCTGCCCTGTTCAAAAAGCACGATTTCGAGTTAAAAATTACGATAGCCGCTCGTACGAGCTCGCGATGCGATGCTTTTAAACGCTTACGCGCTTATTGCGTACTTCTACTCAGCACTGGTATAGTATACGCGCGTATTTACGAGTAAACGAGTATAGGTAGGTATTGGAAAAAGAACGGCGTGAAAACACCATTTTAATAACACCGCATCGCGCCGCCTCGGCGCTGGCACCTGCGACGGAGCGCGGCGCGGGCTTTTTAAATATTTACATCGAGTTTTCTCATTTCCTTCGAGAGTACGTACGTACGTACGTACATTGCAAAAGGACGACGATGCGATACGCGCCCTTTCTGCGTTCGCCTCGTACTTCGATATTCTTCTAATTCGAACGGATTAACCGCACGTTAATACCGTTTACGTGTTCTCAGCCTGCACTCGGCGTCGATGTCGGGTCACTGCCACCGCTGAGGCCTGAAGGCGCGGCGTTCGGTCCAGCTCGGCCCAAATGTGATATGATAACCGCTTATTCGGTTCCGGTACCTGAGCCTATAGTTAATTAAAAACAGAGAAAATTCGCCGGACTCGACAAAACGCCGTTAATGTGTACTCGTAATTCGTAATTCGCAATTCGCAACCGACTAAAACAACAGAAGCACACGCTTCGCTTGGCTCGACATTCTCGCTCGCTCGTCCTCCTGGCGCGAGTAAAAATGGCAAAAGTGTCACTTGTCAGCGGCGTTGCTCGTTTAAATTTCGTACCTACGGTTCGGATGGCGCCGCGCCGCGTCCCCTGGGTGCCGCTCCGTTGCTCCGTGCTCCGTATACGGCCGTGGAAAAGGCCAAAATGTACAACGTACCCGTCACATACGTCGCTTCTCGCTTGTGAAAGGCTGCTGCGTTGCGTCCCGACGCCGACGACGTACGTTCTCATTTCATCGCATACGCTTTTGCTATTGCTATTATAATACGCGTGTATTTCGTTGTTATTTTAAACGTTTTCTTCCTCTTCCTCGGATGTCGCTCTCGCGAATGTTTTTTCCCCTTTTCTTCTTCATTCCTGCCGAGGGCGGCGGTGGCGCAACCGACAGCGACATAAGTATACCTGCTGCGCCGCCCTGCACATATCATTTTTTATCGTACGTACCGACGTCTACAAAATACTCGTACTTAGTACGCGCGTCTGGTCGACGATTTACCGTCATTTTTACGCTTTTTGCATTTTTTTTTCAGCCACCAACGTGCACCGCACCGTCGTCGTCTCCTGCGCTGTCGTCTCGCCTCGTTGATACGTGTTTAAAAAAGCACCAGCACGTCGTATCTTCGTTTCGAACCGGGATGTGCGCGTACCTGGGACTTTACAAGTTTACACGAATTACGTACTCGTTTGGAAACGAGATTCGCATTTTTCATTTTTTTTTTTTTTTTTTTTTTTTTTTTTTTTTTGAAGCCTCATTCGCACCAATATGACGCGAACACTAGTTTATAATTAGTATCTTTATCTTTCTATCATTATTTATATCTACCTAGAAACTTATACAGGGTGTCCGGCGAGATGATCAACCAAACTTGAAATTATGATTAATTAATAGAGTACTGCCGATGAAAAATTCTACGAAAACACGGTGCCTAATTCGATTTTAAAAAGGGCAGTGGTCAACGAAAATTTCAAAATTTCGTCGAATGAATGGCACAGTGGCATGATAAAGAGGGTGAGGGGGGGGGGGGGGGGGGGTAAAACTCGTGTTTCTCCAACTGTGCAATTTTAGCTCAATTTCCAAATTTTTTCAAAAATTTATTTAGTATTAGGCAAAATTGGAGGAGTAGGAGGGGTCCGATCGAAATTATTGTAATAACCAAAATGATTTTCAGGATTTCATTCTACAACTTCTATTTGAAAAAAATTTTAATCGAAGCTCCCTTTCCTCTTCAATTTTGAATATTAAGTACATATATACATAACATTAGCTCAATTTCAAAAATTTTTCCAAAATTTATTTACTATTTGGCAAAATTGGAGGGGTAGGAGGGGTCCGATCGAAATTATCGTAATAACCAAAATGATTTTTAGGATTTCATTCTACAACTTTCATTTGGAAAATTTTTCAATCGAAACTCCCCCTCCTCTTCAATTTTGAATAGTAAGTACATATCTACATAATATTTGGAAAATTGCAGAAGAGGGAAGAAAGGTGTAATCGAAATTTTTGTAATAAGCAAAAGTATTCAGTTTGTAGTCCAAAAAGCAGTACTCCCATTCTTAAAACAAAAATTTTCCAAATGAACTAAAATTTCAAATTTTCCAGTCAAGATACTGGCTCAAATTTTGAACAAATTACAAGTATAAGACCAAAACTAATCATGGTAGAAAATCAAATTTCCATCAATTTTTGCCTATCCACATCTGTATTTTTTTTTTTTTTTTTTTTCTCAACTAACTACTGAAATATTGAAGATAGGCATAAAGTGAAAATTACATTTCAAAATTTTTTTTTTTATTGAAAATTAGATTTCATACCGTACCGGGTACCTATACCTATCCAAATTTTGAAAAATATAATTTCATGGTTAAAAAAGAAGGGGAAAAATGGAAAAAATTATTTTAAAAAAAAGAGACTTTTTTACTTCAAAAAATTTAAATCCTGAAAAAAAGTAGTTAAGTATCCTAATAAATTTTATTCCAAAAAATTATTCGTAAAAAACAGAAAATTTTTTCATCTTAAAAATTGGTAAAATAATTTCGTTAGGTGTTCCAAAAAAATTGAAATAAAATTCATTACAATTTTTTTAAAAAGGTCCCGCAACCCCGAAAAAAAATTATAAATTTTATTCCAACAAGTTTAAAAACTTTATTATTAAAAAAAAAAAAAATTAAATTTTGTTAATATTCTAAAAAAATATTTTTTTCATTTTTGAAAAAAAAAATTATAAATTTTTTTTATCCCAAAAAATTATGAAATTTCCTTATTCCTAAAAATTATTTTTTTACGCTGAAGCTAAAAATTAGAGATTTTTTCAACTCAAGAAATTATAAAATTTCTTCATTTTTTCAAAAAAAAAAAAAAAAAAAAAAAAAAAAAAGAAAGAAAGTAAATTACAAAAACGATTTTTATATTCTTGAAACTTGAAAGTTTAAAAAATTTTCATCTTTAAAAAATTATGCAGTTTCCTTATTCTTAAAAAATATTTAAAATTAAAATAAAATTAATTTCAAACTTCTTTTTTCATTTTTAAAAAATACGAAATTTTTTTCGTTGAAAGAAATTTTAAAACACCCATTAATTAGGTAGTTTGTTTAATTTTTTTTTTATTCTTAAAAATGTAATATTTTTCCCTCTCAAAAAATTGTAAAATATCTGTATTTCGAAAAAAAATTGTTTTTTTTTTATTAAAGCGTCGTATTTTTCTCGAGGCTCCAGATCTCTTCGAAAGTGGTTGAAATCGACTCGGAGGTCAACTGAAGCATATAAACCGATTTTCTGAATTTTATCTAAAAATTAAAAATTTTTGTATCTACAAAATTTCTTCAACAATGTGCTACTTTTGTAATTTTTGAAAATTCGCGAAAAACTAAAAAATCAACTTTGGCAATTTAAAACTTGATTTTGAGATCTGAGTGAAATACGTTCTTTCAGTAATCCAAATTTCAGTTGAATCGAAGTTGACGAGTTTTCAAGGTTTCTCCGAAAGAAATTTCATCAAAAGAGACTTTCTCAAAGATACCTAATTGGAAATTTTTTTTTCAAGATTTGAAAATATTACGTATCCTGAAAAAACAAAGAAGAAAAATATTGAATTAAAAAAAAAATCAAATCACAATTTAAAAAAAAAAAAAAAAAAAAAAAAAAAATTGTTCAACATAGCTACTTTTTATCTGATATCAAATTAGCAGAAAAATACTCGGTTACACCTATCCAAATTTCAAGTTTGGCAGATAATTTGTCTCAATTTCACAACTATGCCGTACTTCGAACGAACATATCATTTCGGGCAATTTCAACCACGTATAATAATTTATATAGGTAGTCGTAGATGATTTATCATATCGTATCTAAACACTTGAACAAATAACAAATTCGTCGATACGAAAAGACACCACTCCACGCCACGCCACGCCACGCCACGCCACGCGTGCTGCGATTAATTCACTATTAGCGACGTAAACGTCGTCTGCTAGAATAACGACCTCGTTAATAAGTTAATTGAGAACAGCCCCCATAAGGCGACTAACTTATTACAATTCCGAGCATATAGTCTTCAGTCACAAATCACTCGTATAAGTCTATTATGGTATAGCGATACTTGTACGTAGTCTGCATTGCGGGCCGAAACTGATAGATTCAAATTTCCGCCAGCTCCAAGATTAGTAGATTACTTACTCGCTCGACTAAGCATAGTGTAGAATTTACGATGGCGACGAATCCTTAATTAATACGTTATTCGTACGTCGATCGACTCGATCCTGCTACTCGTGCGGTTCGGCGAGGGGTCCAGGCCATTCCAGGCACCTAAGACTACCATCTTTTGGAACGCCCTGCCACAAAATACGCACTTTGCGAAACAAAAAAAAAATGTGCGTGGAACGACTTCTCGAACAAAACGTGCTAAATGCTCTACACGACCTTTTTCATTACTTTTTCTTCTTTTCTTCTCAAACGTGCGGTATAACAGGACTCGTATTATTCCACTAGGCAGAGAAGAGAAGGTACGCGTATGGCACCTATAGAAATTCGAAATGTATCGCTATACTCTTCTCAGAGTCTCAATCTGTCGTCCGCGAACCGCACTCGATGTCAGTTTCGCGAGCAGCAGCAGCCCAGCAGCAGGATACGGCGCGACGAGGAGCAGCGGTTCTTCATAGACAGAGACACGAATGCATAGCAAAGTATGACCCCTTTATCGTGGTAACGGTTCAACGAACACGACGCGACTTATTCGCATTCGCCATCAAAGGGGACTCGGCCAAGTCTGCGGCCGCGATGAAATTCAAACAGGTTTTCGTATTACAATGAAAAAGACGTACGAACGTACGCTGAATGTGGCAGCATAGGTAAGGTAACTTCGCTCAAGTAAAACTATACGTAAGAAGAAATGCATGTATAGGTAAGATTGGGCAAAAACGAACAAAACACGCGACCTTGATTCGTACTCAAGTAAGTAGATACTTGCTAATTGTCGGTGATGGAGTCACCTAGAGCTGGCAGTAAAACGTGGTGAAACGACTTGGAAACGACGAGTGGAAAATTTTCGCTCTCAAAAGTCCGAAAATGAAAAAAACAAACTCGGCCTGGTCAGGTTGACATACGACATACCAGACGAGCACAGTGCAGCATCAACCTTGGAACACAATTTCGATTCCGGTGACTTACTAGGTACTAGTTCTGCTGTAGGTAACGACGATTTTGTGGTAGAATGGACATTGGACATGGAGACGACCTACTTTGAAAGAAAAAAAAATGATAATAATAAAAAAATTGTCTATAAATGGCAATCGCAGCCATCACATCGGAACCTCTACGTACGAAGGTAGGTCTAGGTAGGTGCGTTATAATTATAATAATTATTTTTCATCCAACTAGTAAGTACGAGTACGAGTTCGAGTTCGGAAAATTCGTACAACATTTACTTACTCGAAACATGTAGTAGGCCCTTGTGATAGCCTAACGTCTAGTTTGATAATTTTGTTTACATTCATGAGGAGAACCTTCGATGAATTTTTTACCAAGTCCAGTGCTACATAATCCTTTATATTCAAAATTACAAGGGAGGAAGGGGTCTAATCGAAATTTTTGTGATAACTAAAAGTATTTGTAAAACTTCAAGCTACAACTTTTGTTTGAAAATTTTTTCAATCGGGCCCCTAACCTCCCCCCTGTTCTTAATAATGTATTTGATCTGAATGAGTTGGATTATCCAAAATTGGAGGGGAGGGGAGGGAGGGGTCCAATCGAAATTTTTGTCATAACCAAAAGTATTAGTGAAACTTCAAGCTACAACTTTTGTTTGAAAACTTTTTCAATTGAGCCCTTCTCTTTCCACTTATTTTGCATAACACTCCCAAAATACTAATTAAAAATTTAAGGAGGGGAGGGGAAAGGGTCCAATTGAAAAATTTGTGCAACAAAGTTGTAGCTCAAAATTTTAGGAATAATTTTGGCCATGACAAAAATTTTGATTGGACCCCTCCCTTCCCTCCAATTTTGGATAATCCAACTCATTTAAATCAAATACATTATTAAATAAAACAAGAGGGGAGGTAAGGGGCCCGATTAAAAAAAAATGCAAACAAAAGTTGTAGCTTGAAGTACTGGGAATAATTTTGGTTATAACAAAAATTTCAATCGGACCCCTCCTTACCCACCAATTTTGAGTAATATAACACTTATTCACACTCATTCAAAATACATTATTAAAAACTGTGGGGAGGTAAGGGGCCCAATTAAAAAAAAATTCAAACAAAAGTTGTAGCTTGAAGTTTTAATAAAATACTTTTAGTTATTACAAAAATTTCGATTAGACCCCTTCCTCCCTTGCAATTTTGAATATAAAGTATTACGTAGCACGGGTCTTGGTAAAAAAATTCATCGAAGGTCCTCCTCATGAATGCAAACAAAACTATCAAATTAGACGTTAGTCTTGAGATAGATAGGTAGTTAGTAATGTGTAGGAAGGAACAACAAAATGCCAACCATAACCTATACAAACCAAACCGGAATGGGAATCGCTTGGAATTGCACGACACGAGCCATTAAAATGATTATTCTCCGAGCATTCATCTCGAAGCGATCGTCGACTCGTCGGTCGTCGTTGTCTCGATTAACAATCGATCTTCGATCGAACGGGGAAATACGCAGGAAGGGCGAATGACACGTACTAATATTCAGATAGGCCATATATGTACGTACTCGTATAATTAGATAGGTATTCGATAACGATAAGGTGGATATTACATTACGTACTGTTCCACTCCACTACAGCTACTTACGTGTACGATGTACGTGTCAATAAAATGTGCGATTTGATTTGTGTATCGTCCGAAATCTGACGTATACCGTAGCGCCGCACCTCACCCCACGTCGTCATTTCTCTACTACACGTGTTGGGATACACGCACACACCGCGTATCTAGCGTACTTATCGGATCAGCTCGATAGGTACCTAGACCTACTAACTACTAATTTACGGCCGGAGGCTCGCAGGGCGTAAGTGGTACTCGATCACTCACCTAGAATCGAATTTTTTGCCACCATTTTGCAAAGTTCCAGTATAGTGCATGGTCAGCATATCTCCTTTTTTAGACTTGGGCTCGCAAACTTCCGGATCCGGGATGAACATGTAATCGATTTTCAATCCGGAAGGCATCGTTTCACTTTTGACAGGTTTGTCCGTCGCACTGCACCACGAAGCCGATAAATTGGCCAACAGAATGGCGCAAACGTACGCCAATTTATTCATATTTTTCGCTTTATTTTATACGTTCCACTCGACACGAAGAGAACAACGTAACACCGGACACTGCAACGACCGCTCGCTATTTACACGACTTGCCACGACGCATCAAATTAACGAAAACAAAAAAAAAAAAAAAATCAGTTAGATTAAATTTTTAAAAAGGAAGAAAAATAAAATAAAAAAATTGAATCGAGTTTTCACTCACTCGCGAACGCACACCACGCTTCAAGTACTCGTCTTCGATGCGGACGCCGACGGTGAAATGACTACCACACGACTGAGAACTGAGAACTGATTACGATTACGTTTACGTTCTATAACGCTCGGAACAGAGTTCAACAAGGTATTACTCGTTCTGCCCTGCCTATGCCGATGCAGCCGCCGAACGTGAACGCAACATGGCCTCTCTTCCGCGCCAGGGCTGCCCAAATCCCAACAGTCTGCTCCACCACGAACACGACCAGTCAACCTACGAACCAACAAAACGATCTTCAATCTTCTAGTCATGATAGAATTCTTATGAAAGTCTGCCCTCAGCCCTCTGCTAGTGCTAGCTGTAGCTGGTAAATCGTTATATTTTATGGTTATCAACTTGTTGGCCATTTGCTCATTTCATTACCAGTATTTCAATTTTAATCCGATCGTATCTCCGGTGATTTTTACTTTATTTTTCAACTAGTGTCTAGTTTAGTAAGTTTGTTTACACGGAAGTGTATCGTTAGTCCAATACTACATGGACACTTGATATTCAAAATGGGAGGGTAGAGAGGGGTCCAATCGAAATTTTTCTAATAACCAAAATTATTCCAAAAACTTCAAGCTACAACTTTTGTTTGAAAACTTTCTCAATTGGACCTCTACCTCTCCAGTTTTGAATGATATAAGTATCCAAGTCATATTCTGCGAAATTGTGACGAGAGGGAAGGGTCTAATCGAAAATTTCATAATCACAAAAATTATTTCTAGGAACTCAATCTACGACTTTAGTTTGGAAAAATTTTAATTTGACCCCCCCCCCCTAATTTTGAAAAAGTATCTACCTGAAGTAATGTGAAATCGGAGGAGAAGGAGGGATCCATACGAAATTTTTACAAACAACCAAAATTATTTTTAGGATCTTAATCTTAATCTTCAACCTTTATTAATTTTTTTTTTTTTTTTATCAATCGGCCCTTTCCTCCCCAACTCTTCGTATTTTCAAGTATGATCTTTGAAGTTTCATGCAAAATTGGTGAGGAGGGAGGGATCCAATTGAAAAAAATTTCAAACAAAACTTGTAGCTCGAAGTCTTAAAAATAATTTTAGTTATTACAGAAATTTCGACAGGACCCCTCCCTCCCCTCCAATTCTGAATATCAAGTATCTATGTAGTATAGGACTAGGTAAAATTGAACAATACAATAACGATCCACTTCCATGTAAACAAACTGTGTTAGGTAAGTGTTAACTAGACACTAGTAATTCACTACTAACGTTTGTCATCGGATCGAGCGCGTTTGCCAATTTATTTTTCCATCCTTGATCTTGGTACATGGTACATCTTTCCAACATCTTTCTCAGTCCAGACTTTTGTACGACACTGACTGAGTACTGTCTCGTCTGCTCCATGCCCATACAGTATTCACCTCATCATCTGGCTTGATATTTATGAAATTTTTCACTACCTGCGACAGTTTAAATAGGTATTTTCAATGTATGTAATTATGTAATACACGATTAATAATAATAATATATTTTCAAGCTCAACTTACATACCTACGTTTATTGTAGATAAACGTAAGTACACTCGTATTTAGTTTTACGATCATCCTGTTTAAGATTTTCCGTCGTCATTCGTCCATCGTCGTAGGCAGGATTCAGCAATAAGAGCAGGAAAATATGAAGATATTGTCGCACGGGTAGGTAGAGAGAGGTACTAGGTAAACGTTCTTCATACCTATATCTACGCTGGGTAAAATTCTGAAACAGAAAATAGTCGATATAAAATTCTCAACATACGTTTTTGGAAAAATATATATATACTTATATATATTTTTACGTTTATCGTGTAACATTGAAAGATGAAGCGCATAAAAATTGTTTCATCTTTCTTACAAAGTATACAAACTACCAAAAGTATGATTTCGTATTTAAAATTCGTCGAAAACACGCGAATACCTGAAATTTATTTAGTTCATCACGAATCATAAATTAGCCGAGCCACGAGCACACGAATAAGCTGAAAATTCGTGTCAGAACTTATTAAACATAAATTAATGAGGTAGACAGCTAGGAACCGACAGGTTTATTTATATACACCTCTACCTACGTATTTACGAAAGCAAAAATTATTATTTACACTCTTATTTCACTTTCTTTGATAAAATTGACAAAAACTCTTGTCTCATATGTACTATGTAGGTACTAGGTAGGTATTGCAAGTTGATTAAGGGTGGAAAACGTAACTTCTCTCCGAATTTCAAATGTAATCAAATGACACCATCACAAAAAAAAAAAAAAAAAAAATTAGCAGATTTTAGTAGGTACATATTTTATAATTTTTTTTTTACTAGCATGGTCCTTATATTCGACTTCTGATTTTTATTCGTTTCCTATTTCAAAGTTTTTTCTTTTTTATGAGAAATGATTGTGGAATCTTGGATCAAATATCATACTCACACTTTCAAGAGCCCAGGGTACTTTCAAAACTTGGAGATCCAGTTTTTTTTTTAGTCAACGAATTTTTCGTTGAAAAAAACACATTTTTTTAGGAGGGATTTTTTTTTTTGAAAGATAATCGTAATTTCGATGAAGTGACACCCCCCCCCCCCCCCCTCTGTACACACACCACTACCGTAACTCTTCCATTAACCAGTTGTTTTGTTTTTAATATATGAAAAATTTTCTCACTTTCAGAGCAATAAAAAAATTTTCAACTTTGGAATGATTTTTCATTTTATTTTATTTTATTTTTTTATTTCTACGCAGAAAAAATTCTGTTTTTTCGCAAAGTTTTGATGAAAACAACTCAATTTTTTGGAGAAAGAATTTGGAATTTCTAGATCATTATCATGAAGAAAAGCCTTTCAACTATTTGGAGCAAAAATAATTTCCACATAGGTAATTTTAGGAGAGTAATTCTTTCAATTCTTTAGAAAGAAAAAAAACGCTTTTCAAATGTTTTTGGGATAAAAATAACTAAAATTTCTTTAGTTGGCGTAAAAATAATCATAATTTTTTTTAAAATTATAAACAAAACTTCTCATTTTTTAAATCTTTTAAATTTTTTGGAAAATTCTTTTTCATTTTTAGAGAAAAAATTCTTGATTTATGAGAAATATTTTTGATTTTGCTGGAAAAGAGATTTAAATTTCTTTTTGTAGAAAAAATAAATTTTTCAATTTTCTTGTAATGGAAAATTACTGCATAAGTTTTATGCAACAAATTCATGTTTTCTTTTTTCTTTTTGAAAAAGAAGTTTTCCATTTTTAGTGGAAAATTTTTTAATATTTTGAAGAAAAAAATTTTATTAATGAGAAAAAATTTTATTTGAGAAATTCGATTTAAGGAAAATTTGAAATTCACCATGGCAAAAATAATTTCTTTTTCAAAATTGGGAATAATTGATAAATTCGAAATTTTTTTCGTCAGAACCGAACCTCTCAGAATGAACCCGAATACTGAGAAAAAAAATTATTCGAGCAACTTTTTCAAAAAAATCCAATTTCGGAATTATTGAAAATTCACCATGGCAACAATGAGTTTTTTCCAAAAATGCGAATAATTGAAAAATTCACAATTTTTCCATCATAACCTCTCAGAATGGACCCGAATAATGAGAAAAAACTTTATTTGAGCAATTTTTTCAAAGAAATTCAATTTTTAAAATATTTGAAATTCACAATGGCAAAAAGGAATTTTTTCAAAAATGGTAATAATTAAAAAATTCAAAATTTCTTCGTCATAACCTCTTGGAATGGACCATTAATAAAAAAAATTTTATGAGCAATTTTTTTTTAAAGAATTCCAATTTAAGAAAAATTTGGAATTCACCATGACAAAAATGAATTTCTTCCAAAATGGGAATAATTGAAAAATTTAGTATTTTTTCGTCAAAAACTCTCAAAATGTACCCGAATAATGAGAAAAAATTTATTTGAGCAATTTTTTCACAGAAATTCAATTAGAAGAAAGTTTGAATTTCATGGCAGAAATGAATTTCTTTCAAAAATGGGAATAGTTGAAAAATTCAAAATTTTTTCTTCAGAACCTTTCAGAATGGACCCGCATAATGAGAAAAAATTTTATTTGAGCACTTTTTTCAAATAAATTCAATTTTATAAAAATTTGAAATTCACCATTTTGAAAATCAAGTGAATTTTGTAGGTGTTCGGTTATTTTATGTAAGTTGTTATGCGTATTTTCAGTTCCGATCGAAATCTGAAGATTTTGCCCTGATCCGCAATTAGTTTGATCCGCAATTGGTTTGGTCCATTTCTTATTTTACTCAATTAAAGGATGACAAAAACGTTGAACAAATTTTGAATGAAATGAAGATTAAAAAAGATCACCACACTGTACGTACAATTCAGTTGTTAATATCCCCTTTAACATTACCTTCTGCAACCAATCTTCAAAAAACAAACTAAAATCGTTTTATAAATGAATATAAATATTTTAAAATGTATAATTTTTAATCTTATTAATTCTTTGTTTAATATTTTTGTAAATTAATAATATACCTAAATAGATTCTTCAAAATGTTTGGTTTTTTGTATCATTTTTTGAATTTAAAAAATGTAACTTATAATATGTAAAGGTAGGTAGGTATTATCTATGTTTTTGAGAAGAACTTAGGTACAGATCTTCCATTCGAAATTGAAAAAATATCAGAATTTTTCCATCATAACCTCTCAAAATCGACCCGAAAAATGAAAAATGAAATTTTTTTTTAAATTTCGTAATTACTTATGTTGGGAAAAATTCTGTCCTCCTTTTTTAGGAAAAATTATTTCACTTTACTCTAAATCAATTTTCTGAGTAAATTTTGGCACAACTGTGCAGAGATCAAAGCTAAATTTGGTCAAAAGTTTTTGGGAAGAAATATGTCCTTCTTTTTTTTTTTTTTTTTTTTTTTTTTGAAATAAGATTTTTTTATTCAACATTCATTAGGTAGCATTTCTTGTATTTTTTTTCCACGTCATTGAATTTAATATGGTGCTACGTCATCTCCCTTCTTCTGCATTTTGCCTATTTTAAAGCCATCCTTTTTCATGAGAAAACAAAATTCTCGATTTTTCATTTTTCCCAACTGATTTTCAAGCGAAGATTTTTCAATTTTAATATGGAAGTCTAATAGACATCACAAATTCAGCCAGGGGAAAACGAAAAAAAATAAAAAATCTCACAAAAAACGAACAATTTTTTGTATTTGTTGGATAATTTTTCCCATTATTGTAGTTTTTTTTTTTTTTTTTTTTTTTTTTTTTTGAAAAATTAAGGGGCTACAAGGTTTTACTTGAAATTAATTCACGAGAGAATTAAAAAAATATATAAGATTATTCTTTCATTAAAAAACCAACCGTGAAGGGGGGGGATACTAAAACTCGCACGTAGACACACAGTAAATTAATTCCTATAGAATCGAAGGAAAATATGTTTCTTCTGGCGGTGTGGGGGGAGGGAGGGTGTCAAATAATAAACGATGACATTCGGCGAAATAAGGTGTGAAAAGTGTCGATATCGATGTCGTTGTCGTAGCCACTTAATCTGTACCGTATAATTTTAATGGAAAAGCGAAAATTAAATTTCACTGCGTAAACAAAATCGAACGATGGGCGATGCGTCGCCCCCCCCACCCCTTCACTAGTCAACCCTCACTCGTGCAGTCTTTACACGATACGCGCACAAATCGCAATTCGTGTTATTTAATTCCATAAAAAGGATTACCAATTAATGTCTCGGTTCTCGTTAATTTTTTTATACCATTTTTTTTTGCTGTTTTCAGCCAAAAATCAATCAATTTTACGTAGGCAGAGGTACCACTACCAACTTACTCTATTCTATATCTTCCTTGTGTAGGTACGAATGAGAGCTTTCGAATTCCCACTCGCAAGTTCTAACACGGTAATAAGCACACGTTGAACTGGAACAGAACTTGATTCATGATCCTTCTCCGAAATTTCTTCCTTTCCTGAAACAAAAATTTCACATTTATTAATCATTTGTAAATATTTTATTTTTCCAGAAAAAAGATACTAATCGCAAAACAATGCGTAACGTTCGAGAAATAAGAAATTTCTGGTTAAGTACTCAAACTCACTCGTATGGCAAGCGAGTGAAAAAAATAGGTATACGTATTTGATAGGTAGAGGTAGTATAGTTCTGTTATCGAGATAATCTGGAATTTTTTTCCTCGTCGATCGCCGCCGGGTAAATAAACTATTACGAAGACTACTACGCACGAAATTACGTAACAGTCGAATAATTATTAAAAGGCAACATGATTCCGGATACCAAGCAACAAATAGTCGACTCAGTACCAGTAAATAGTTTAAATAATTCGATTATGCTTACACGACCTTGTGTAGAACTTTCCCTATTCAGCAGCGTCAAGTACACACTCGGCATAATAATTTATCTGATAAATTCGACTTCGAGCCTGGGTAGTTAGGTTTAGGTACTACTTTCTAATAACAATGATTAAACCGTAATATTTTTTCCCCATTTTTATTGTATGCTCGATGTACTCGCCAAAAGGCACCGAGTGACTTTAACAAGCTTGAAAGTTTAATTTATACAAGGCTTTTGAGGTAATCAGCTCATTTTTTGGAACTATTTTCCACCGAGTGTAAGGGGAAGACGAGAGTGTAACAATGAGAGTCTTACAAATTTCTGATAAAAATAATGGAAATTTTCTCGAAAAAGCTTACGTATTAAGTAGGTATGCATAATATTATTTACTATGAAAAATGTACCAACTGATACTTATTACCAGGGCTCGGATTTTCATGCTCCAGCATGTTTTTCTGTTGAATACTAGATATAGGGAAAGTTTTTTGGAGCATATTTCATCAATTTTCCATTTCCAAATATTTTTTTCTCGAAAAATTCACAAAACCGATACCGCTTTTTTCGCTGCAAAATTTTCAGCACTGGTAGTATTTTTTAAAATTCAATTTATGTGAGCAAATTTTTCGAAGAAATTCAATTTTGGAAAAATGGCAAAAATAAATTTTTTCCAAAAATGCGAATATGTTTGAAAAATTCAGAATTTTTTCATCAGAATCACTCAAAATGGACCCGAATAATGGAAAAAAATTTATTTGAGCAATTTTTTAAAAGAAATTCAATTTAAGGAAAATTTAAATTTCATGGAAAAAATGAGAATAATTGAAAAATTCAAAAAATTTTCGTCAGAACGTCTAAGAATGGACCCGAATAAGGAGAAAAAAATTTATTTGAGCAATTTTTTCATAGAAATTCATTTTGTGAAATTTCCCATGTAAAAAATTCCGCGAAAAAACCGGATCTTTTTACATGGCAAAAATGAATTTTTTTCAAAAATGCGAATAATTGAAAAATTCAGAATGTTTTCGTCAGAACCACTCAGAATGGACATGAAAAAAAAATCGAGCAATTTTCTCCAAGAAATTCAATTTAAGGAAGATGTGAAAGTCTCCATTACATTGTGAAATTAATTTTTTTCAAAAATAGGAGTAATCGAAAAATTTAAAATTTTTTCATCAGAACGACTAAGGATGGACTTGAATGATGAGGAAAAAATGTTTTGATAAATTTTTTTTAAAAGCTCAAGTTAAGGACGATTTGAAATTGACCCAGTCATATAATTATGACAAAAATGATTTTTTTTTCAAAAATAAGAAAAATTTAAAAATTTTCAGTCAGAATCTCTCAGAATTGACCCGAATAATGAGAAAAAAATATTTCGAGCAATTTTCTCCAAGAAATTCAATTTAGGGGGGGGGGGCTACTTTTGGAACATTTTTTGTTGAATGCATAGCGTTGATAAGCGGAATTTTCTAAGACCTTTGCATGACGTCATTTTGATTTTTCACCTATGAAGTTTTGAAGAAAAATTGGAAACTAATTTCAAATTGTTTTTTTTTTTACAAAAAAAATTAATTTCTGATTTTTGAAAAATAAAATGCATAGAGTTCTCAAAAAAGGAAAATTATTTTCATATTGCATTTTGAGTGTGTCATTTTGTAGAAAATGCTGATAGATTTTTTGGAAAATTACAAAGTTCAAGGTCAAAATTGGAGAAAAAAACGATTTTTACTTCATGCCCCGTTTCTAGAAAAACTATGCAACCCACATAACTTTTTCTTAGAATCTTATTTATTCAAAAACAGGCTGGTCTGTAGTCTGACGAGAGGGTTTTGCAAAATTCGTACTTTCTCTCTGATTTTATTAAACCCTCTCATAGTTTTTCCTCGAAGTATTCCAGTCAACTCGAAAGAAATCGTCGACAAATTAAAATTTTGCAAAATCCTCTCGTGAAATTACAGAGCAGACTCTACTGAATAAAAAAGATTCTGAGAAAAAGTTAGGTGGGTTGCATAGTTTTTCTAGAAACGGGGCATGAAGTAAGAATCGTTTTTTCTCCAATTTTGACCTCGAACTTTGTAATTTTCCAAAAAATCTACCAACATTTTCTACAAAATGATACAATTAAAATGCAATATGAAAATAATTTTCCTTTTTTGAGAACTCTATGCATTTTATTTTTCAAAAATCAAAAATTAATTTTTTTTGTAAAAAAAAAAACAATTTGAAATTAGTTTCCAATTTTTCTTCAAAACTTCATAGGTGAAAAATCAAAATGACGTCATGCAAAGGTCTTAGAAAATTCCGCTTATCAACGCTATGCATTCAACAAAAAATGTTCCAAAAGTAGCCTCCCCCCGCCCTTTAAGGAAAATTTAAATTTCATGGCGGAAATTAATGTTTTTCAAAAATGGGAATAATTGAACAATTCAAAATTTTTTCCCCAGAACCTCTCAGAATGGACCCGAACAAAGAAAACAAAATTTATTCAAGCAACTTTTTCAAAGAAATTCAATGTAAGGAAAATTTGAAATTCACCTTCACTTATTACATGGGAAAATGATTTTTTTTTTTTAAATGAGAATAGGAAATTGAAAAATTCAAAATTTTTTCGTCAGAACCTCTCAGAATGAACCCGAATATGAGAAAAAAAATTTTTGATCAATTTTTTTAAAGAAATTCAAATTTTCTCATGTGATTTTTTTTCAAAAATGAGAAGAATTGAAAAATTCAGAATTTTTTGTCAGAACCACTCGGAATGGACCCGAATAATGGAAAAAAAATTCATTCGAGCAATTTTTTCAAAGAAATAAAATTTTATAAAAATTTGAAATTAACCATGACAAAAATGAATTCTTTTCAAAAATGCGAATAATTGAAAAATTCAGAATTTTTTCATCATAACCTCTCTGAATGCATCCGAATAATTAGAAAAAAAATTTTGGTCAATTTTTCCAAAGAAATTAAACTTTGGAAAAATGTGAAATTCGCCATTTAAAGTATTATTATCAAACATATGAAATGTACACACAGTACCCTCACAAAATAATAACTTCCTCTTCTACAAGTACAGGAAATTGATTTAGCATTGAGATAAGCAATGTATTATTATACTTACGTAGGTAGGTAAGATAAGCATAAGTACTGGATTAGATAGTTCGTACGATAACAACCACTTCCTCTTATTCGTATCTACCTAAAACCTATCTATGCATTGAAATTGAAACGAAAAATCATCTCAAAAATATTTAAATGAAAAGCCAATATTCAATACCTGTACGATCGAATGAATTAACTCACGCCATTCTATACGCTCGTTTTACGCTACAATTAAACCATTGTATTAACTACAATCGTGAAAATATATTCTTTTCATTGGTCAATTTGAACGAATGTACATACATGACTACTGCCTATTGTTATCGTTATCGTTGTCGAAACCGATAGGTCTAATCAGCGATATTTAGTAGGAAAAATATTCGCGAGTTGACCGCATTGCGATCGTATAGCAAGCAACCAGTTTCAAATATTTCATACGGACGCGACTCAACATACCATACGATTTATAATTGTTTTCGAACGTAGGTATCAAACGATTCATTTCAACATTGTGTTTTCTTCTTCTTTTTTTTTGCCAACTAATCGAAGTAAGTGCACAAAACCGAATATAACGGTACTTTCTACATGCCTTTGATACCTACACTTATCTTGCATACAACACACCGCTTAATTGACCGATATTAATTTAAAAATACAATGTAACTAATGTAAGTCTCCAATTTCACGTACGTGCGATGAATCGTTAATCACCTACGAGTACCTACATTACCATTTTAATGATGAAAATTTTTTTCATTGTCAAGATGAGAAATTAATTTAATTTCCATAATTTACTTATCCAAGTAAGTATACGTTGCATTAGTTCAGTAAGTGACATTGAGAAAGAAAAACTTTCACCAAAAATCAACAAACGAAGCTTCTAAAAATCGTATCTCAAAATCAAAAGGCAGGATTTTTACAGTACCTTGAACAGGGGGGTTCAAATTCAAAATGAAACATTTTTTTCAGAAATTTGATAAAAATTAAAATAGCTTTCACATTTTTGAAATTTATTTTACAATTTTGCCACGTTTTAAAAAATTTACTCAATTGAAAAGCTTATGTAATCAAGTTTTGAAGATTATTAAATTTTACAATTACAAAATTTTTATTTTTACCGAGCTTTCAACGTTTAAACTTGAAGTAGGTAGGTATTATTTTCAATTCTTTTTAATTTTTCAAAATAATGTATTCGAATTTTAAAAATTGATACAATTTTAACAATGTAGCCTCAAGAAATTGTTCCAATTTCAAACCTACAAAAACTAGATACAATTTTTATTTTTGACTAAATTTTAAAGTCTCCAAGACTCAATTCATTTTTAAAATATTTGTCTTTTTTAAAAATATTTTCCAAAATGTAAAAATGAACAATTTTCAAATTTTTATCAACTACCTATTAAAATTTTTACCAAATTTCAGGTAATACGTACCAACGTAATTTTCCAAATTCAAAAATTCAACAATCGATTTCATTCATTTTTTATTGTGGAAAACTTATTAAAAATTCAACACATTTTGAAAACTTTATTCAAATTCAAAAAGTGGATAATTTTTGAATTTTTAACAAATTTTGAAAAATTTGAAAACTTAGGAAAAAACTTGAGAAGATTTCCTTGTCTACCAAAATTGGAAGATTGAAAAAAAAAGTTGCTAACATGGGTTGCCCTTGCCACTAACGAATTTTCAAATACCTAGAGTGAAGCATTTAGAGTGTGCAAAAAATTTTATTTCTCAAATGGACCAGATAAGCCAAAACATTCTAAAATACTAAAATAGGTATTACAGAAGACAGAATTCAGAGTGGAGGGTACCCTGCGCCAATCGAAAATAAATTAAAAACCAAGAACAGATATTGGGTTGTACCAAAATTTGGAAATATGCAAATTTTGAGGTATGTATGACGAAGATCCAAAAGGGGGGCTTGACTAATTCAAAAACTTGAAAATTACAAAATGTGTCAAAATTCAGTGAAGACAATGTGTGTTGATTGGAAATTATCCAAACTTATCCCAAACCGGGTTAATTAGGGACGTGCTCCCACTTTTGAAGGCCTCAAGAGTACCTATCAAAACTCTGGACTTCAGCTTTTTTTTTAGTTAGCGACACTTTTTTGGGAGGTGTAATGATTTTTTGAAAAAAAAAATCGTGATTCTGCCAGAGGAAACTTCACCTTCTCTGAGAAAGGAAATTTCTTATTTTCAAAAAAAAAAAAAATTTGGAGGAAAAATCCCTATTTTTTATGGTGAGAAATTCTAAGTGATTTAGGCTTATTTGAAGAAAAAATATCCTAGAATTCTTATTGAGTAGGTAATAATCTTAAAAATTATTTTTTATAGGTATGAAAAAAATCTCTAAATTTTTTAGATTGGAAATGTTTTTCAATTAATTTTAAGGAAAAAATTCTTTCTTCAATTGTTTGATAAAATTTTTCCAATGCTCGGGGATAAAAATAACTCAAAATTTTGAAGTCAACGCAGCGTAACAAAATGCTACTTTTTTTTTTTTTTTTTTTTTTGAAAAAAATCTTTCATTTTTTCCGGAGAAAAAAATCTCAATTTTTGAAAAATATTTCTAAAATTTTTAGGGGAACTTTTTTCTAGAAAAAAAATACTGCATTTTCTTGGAAAACAAAAATATTATAATTTTTTATGAGTGAGTAAGTTGAAGAAAATTCGCAATATTTTTAGAGTAAAAAAATTTGAAATTTTTTTTTTTGCGTAAAAAACCTTGAACGTTTATTGATAGGTACCTCACCTAGGTATTGAAAAAAATCCTCGTTTTTCTTTTAGAATAAAAAGTTGACCTTTTAAGAAATTTTTTTTTTTTTCAATTTTTTATGCAGATGAATAGAATTTTTCAATTTTAGAGGGAAAAATCTAGAGTAAAATAAAATCTCTATTTTAGGGGAGGGGGGGGGGGGGGTGAATCTTCTTTTTGATTTTTTTTTTTTTTGTAAAAAATCATTAAATTTTTATGTCGAAAAAATTTATAGTTTTTTTTTTATAGAATTATTTTATTTGTTAGAGAAAAAAATAACTCAATCTGATGCATTCAATTTTCGTTATTTTAAACTCACATACTCAAAAAATAACTTATTTTTGGCCCTGGGGCTTCCAAAATCGTGGACCTCTGAAATTCTCAAGCATAAAAATACGAGGCATGCTCTTGGGGTCGATAAAAAATTCACCAAAATAACATAGGCCAGTTAGACAATTTTGGAATATGACTACAGAGCACAGAAGGATTCTTGGGATAATCGAAAATGTGTTAGAAAATTAAAAACAAGGAATGGGTAATTGGGTATAGTGTTAAACGAAAAATTTAAAACAATGAAGCTCATAGATAAAATCAAGATTAGAAGGGAAAGCGACTAATTCAAAAATTTCAGAATAAGCCAAAAGCCAAAACCCAAGAATGTGTATCGGGTCAATACCAAAAATTGGAAGGAATTTTTCATCCAAATGAGTGAAATTACTCCAAACACTTGCATTCAAATTTCAACTCACGAATGATTTTTCGTTTTTTTTTTTAAATTTTATTTTCTGTTTAATGAGCATGAGCCCAAAAATTCAATTAAAAATTTTCCATTGTCAATATTCAACTTATGCAGTTGATTACCTATATGTGATCGTCCCATACAAAACCGACCTTCGGTGCGAAAAATTTTTTTTCTTATTTTTTCCTGATTCGCACTCTCCGCTCACTTAAAATTCATTTAAAC
The DNA here is from genome assembly GCA_959613365.1 of Balanococcus diminutus. Classification (NCBI taxonomy): domain Eukaryota; kingdom Metazoa; phylum Arthropoda; class Insecta; order Hemiptera; family Pseudococcidae; genus Balanococcus; species Balanococcus diminutus. The sequence goes on from OY390717.1 coordinate 56,836,239, forward strand.
GCGTCCTTCTCGAAAACATTTTTTCGCACCGAAGGTCGGTTTTGTATGGGACGATCACATATATTACTATCTGATATACAATATACAGGAGCTCTTCATAAGCGAAAGCATGAAAAAAATATTGCAACGCGAGAATGCGAAACAATTGCAACTTTGGGGATCAGCGGTATCCATGCAAGGAGATACTTCAAACGGAGTAGCAGTATCAAATTCATCAGCAAGCCCTGATCTTCATACCAAAATGAATGCCAAACTCTCGAAACCCGACGACCCTCAAAAAAGGTCAGTACAAAATGAATATTTCTAACAAAAAAAATAATTATAATAGCTAATAATAAGCTCGTATCAATTTGTAGAACAAATAAAATTATATAATCAGATAATTTGAACGTGTTCGACGATAACGATAAACGAAATGATACCTACTCTTGTTGTAATTAATCTCACACGATTATGCATATACTTTGAAATTTATTCTAATTAGGTATTCGAGGATTAAAATATTTTTTATAAAATTTTTTCAAATCCCATTTTTAAGTCATTTTCATTTCATTGTAGGTTACGATTAGTGATGTTATGTTATGCTCTGGACAAAATATGAAAAAAATTAATATAATTTTTGAAAAGTTACTATATTAGTATAGGAGAATTATCATCATTTATTCTAGGGATCTAGGCCTCATAGGCCAGCATCCATTTAAAAAAAAAAAAAAAAAAAAAAAAACACCGTAGAGTCAAGTCTAGCTGACGTCAGCTCTACCAGTTTAGGCACAGTTAGCAACACGAACTAAAGTTACATCGGCACACGAGCACATTTTTCATTTCCACTTTCATCAACACTAGCTGCGGCAGCAGCTGCAATTTCATCTTATCTCACCTCCGACGGTGCTCTAAATTTTCAGCTTATCGATTCGATCGTAGTTTTTGAGGAAGAGCAACATTTTGTACTCATAACTAAAACTATACGCTCGTGCATATTCGTGTTTTTGCAGCAGTAGTGCATTTTTTTTCAGTTACAGTTTTCAGTTTTGCAATAGTAGTTATATATTTTTTAAATGGCCATCAATCTGTACGGATTCGTTGAGTTTGCTCGATAGACTGATGAGTATCCAGTAGCTACAGCGTATGCACAGTTTGTTCTTTCTGTGTGTACAATATTCGTAACCAAGTAACAATAAACACAACAAGAATCACTCGTATACGATCCTCCGTGTAGTTGCAATTCGAATTCACTAATTCAGTTGGTAAGCTTTTTACTCATTTTTATTCTACTATTTGTAACGATTATCGAGTGGTGTTGTTTTTGCTCTCTAAAAAAATTTACAGTGTGCGAAATTTTCTACTTTTTTATTTCGTTTCCTCCCAATTTTGAAGATTTTTTTCCTACTTTTTTACAAAAAATTTTTAAAAAACTTTCGTGTACTGCCAATAACGCGTGCTCATCGATAGAGGTAAACTAAGTAAGGCTAATTTTTTAGGAATTTTCAATTCGCCCCGAATACCAACTATCAGCGACGAACCAAACAACCCCTCGGGTGTAACCCAGCCCTAGACGAACAGAAAAATTTCGCAACCATTTTCGTTCGATGTTCTCTGTGAAATTCGTACTTCATTTCGTTTTTATCGAATCAGCTTTTATCCACTTTTTATGCATATCAATAATTATCAATATCATCAAACAGCGAGTAATTGCAAAAAATTAGGTATACATATATTGTATATATAATAAGTGTATACTTTAATCTATTTGTATAGAAATTGACCAACTTCATAACATAGGTATGTAATTCTACGCGAGCACAGGCTGCATACACACACAGAATATGAGTACTTTTTCATCTTCAAATTTCAATTTTTGAGTATACTTACTTACTTTGGTAGGTATACTTGAAGTCAAAACAAAAAGCCACACGCCAAATTCAAAAACACTTCTACATACGCCACTATCATAATCATTCGCTTACGCTATGTTTATTTTACTAATTTTTATTTATTTATTTTTTTTTTTGTTTATAATTTTCGTTGTTATATCGAGAAAGGATTCAACTACCTATACTTGGTATAATTTATTTTGGTTTATTTTTAATTTTACTTAATTTTTTCTTTAGTTTTTTTTTCTTTGCACTGCATGTTTACTTGTTTTTTTTGTTGTTTTTTTTGCGCTATGTTGCAAGATTTTATCATGCCGCCGGGTTATAACCTAGCGTATCATTCGTTGCCCGACAATAATGTCTACAAAAGTACGACCATTCCGGAAGCTAAGTCAAGCATTTTAGAATATTTAAAAAAAGTTTTCAATAACGCCAATACTTCTTCATCGCACATTGCACCATTGGCTAGGCGCTCTGAACCATTAATTAATCCGGCCGCAAATTCCAAAGCTACTCTCGTTACAAATGACAGGTTAGTAAAAATGTAATTTACACCTTACACGTACACCCAAAAATGATATTCGTACTCGTACAATAATTATTGCAGCAGCTCGTTTTGTTATTTATTTTTTTATTTTTGTAAATTGTAGTGTAAGTACTCACAAGTTACACACTATAGTACGTAATGTACTCGCTACCTACTCAGGGCTAACGTAAGTACGAGTAGGTGGCTCAAGTAGGTAACGTTTTTCCCAACATTTCAATAAGCACAAGCACCACTTAAGCCTGATTTTTTTTCTCAACACAAATACACCTTCGTACATTCTTATTCGAGTTACGCTTTTCGCAGTTTCAGTGGCGCATGCTGGCGACTGACAAAACATTGCTCCCAATTTCAGCTAACAAACCTATAGCCTACATACTCGAGTTTCAAAATACATGGTGTTTCACAGCTGACTGAGTTCCTTCCATCGGGTAAATAGGCAACCCATAAGGAACAAAAAATGTTATATAAAAATGTTGCCTATCTTGAAAATTGAAGGGACAAGGGAAAATTTAATGTGAGTGTGGATGAGAAAACGTGCATAGTCAGGAAAAACGTGCTTTTTGTAATGAACGTTTCAAACTTTGCAAGTCTATATCACCGTAATGAAATAATTGATAACTTTGAAACTTTGTACAGTCATTGAACGGTCTTAGTGAAATATTCATCCCCTAACAATTTTGAGCAAAATCAGGGTTGCTAAAACTAAAAAAAAAAAAAAAAAAAAAATGTCAAAAAATATTTTCAACCATGCTGATTACGAATAGCATACTCATAATGTCAACTTTTTTGTGTTTCATGACGTTTCTGACCATTTTCAACAACAAAAAAAATAAAATAAAAAATTAAAATAAAATTTTTTTTTAAAGTTTTGAAAACTTTGAAAAAATGATTTTTTATTGGTTTTGGGTAAGGTTTTCCCCCTGAGAAGCTGAATATTGTGCCAAGTCCATAAAACCATTTTTAATAAAAAAGAAAAATTGAAAAAAATTTATTTTTGATTCTTATTGGTTTTGGGTAAATCTTGCTCCTGGAGGGCTGAATATTGTTCCGAGATCCATGAATCCAATTTTCAATGAAAGTACATGTCGAAATTGATCAAAAACAGCCAAAACCTCAAAATCAAATTTTTCCTGACTTTTTGTCTATCTTTGAAAATGAAGGCGCAAGAAAACTTCAAACTTTAAAAAAAAAACAGGGTTTTCAATTTTCAAAGCACTGTAGCTCCTTCGTTTTCGAAGATAGGCAAATTCATCACATAACTTTTTTTGCTTATCCTGTTTCATGTAACATCTTGAAAAATTTTGCAGTTTTCATTTTCCAATGATGTCTACTGATAATTTGAACATGGTGTCTACATTAATTTTTTTTTGAAAATTCATGACTTTTTCATGACCTTTTTCATGAACAATATTTCATCATTTTCTGGGGGGGGGGGGGGGGGCCTTCCAGCATAAATGTAACTCGGGATGAATATGGGGCAAAAATTTCTTAATTTTTTCCTATATTTTGTGATGAATAGTAATTTTAAAAAATATTGAGGGAGTGGTCGAATGCCCCTTGAGTCACCTAAGTTATACCTATGCCCCCAGACCCCTTTTTTTGTAACCAAAAAAATCTACAATTTCAAAAAAAGTGTAATGAATGCATTTATGTATAGTACTTCTGCTATCCAAAGAAAAAAATGATACGAACAAATACAAAATATAAAGTGATGCTTTTCGGGGGAAGGGGAGTGTAAATATCCATGAAAATGTAAATTTGAACTACTGAAAGTTTCCAACTCTGTTATCAAATAGAAAACGGAATACTGCTCGAGCGTAGCGAAAGCGAAATTTTTTTAAAAAGAAATTTAAATATGAAAGAAAAAAGGTGCAAATTTTGCCTAATAAATAAATTCATGACTTTCAGCAGTAAAATTCATGACTTTTCATGACCTAGTGATTTTTTTGAAAAATTCATGACTTTTTCCATGACTTTCATGATCCATTTTCAAATTTCATGACTTTTCATGATTTTTATGACCTGTAGACACCCTGTTGAAGCTCAAATGATCAATAGGTACGAATGAGACATAAAAATCGCAAGATTCAGTCTTGATGATACACGAAACAGGTGTAACTCTTTGAGATAAACAAAAAAAGTTATTTGGTGAATTGGCCTATCTCCGAAAATGAAGGAGCTACAGATCTTTGAAAATTGAAAAACCGGTTTTCCAAGGTTTGAAGCTCTCTTGCGCCTTCATTTTCAAAGATAGGCAAAAAATGTCCAGAACAAAAAACGTTCATTTTTTTAGGTACTCTTCATTGACTCATTTAGAAATTATTTTTTCTTAATTAAATTTTCCCTTGCCCCTTCAATTTTCAAGATATAACATTTTTTGGTTCCTTGTAGGTTGCCTATTCACCCGATGGAAGGAACTCAGTAAGATATGAAACACCATGTATAGTTAAATTGAAATGTCTCACGATTTCAAAATTCAGCCCTCAGAAAATTTTGAAATTGGTACGCACGCGCACGAGGAATTGTTGTTGAATGAAAATTGAAATAAGAGTTAAAACTTTGGAAAAAGGAATAGAGTGTGTCGTCGAATGTATTGATTCGAAAATTATACATATCATAAGGTTGATTTTAAATATGCACAGTTTCCTTCTGGTTTGGAATTGGAACTTCTTGAAACTGGTATGCGCCACTGCCACTAAATATGACTGTATATTCGCTATTCTCGTCCAACTCCAGTGTGTCTCCAATTAGGTATAGTAGGCCGACCGAGTAAAAGTAGGTAAAATATATTATAGGTATAGGTACCTGAGTAGGTAGTTTAGGTACAGAATAACATACGTAGCATACTTAAATAACTTCACCACCGCCGCTTAACTCGCCTCATAATAATCATCGCAGCTGTATAAAGAATCGCAAATAAAACCTAAGTTTACTTATTGATTTTTTTTTTAAATACGATGGAAACGAAATAAGTATCAATACCTAGAAAAATACCCTCTAACCCTCCATAACACCCTTCTTATCACCTCATGTACGTGACATACTCTCGTATCAACAGTTCATTATTTCGAACCTTTTATTTTTCGTCAAAATTCAAATTTGTAGCCCAAAAAAAAAAAAAAAAAAAACTATTTCAGGGTTTCTCCGACTTTTGAAAAGATTACCCATGAACGTATACGGAGACTAGTTTTCCTTGTTAATTTTGTGTGATGCTTATAATTTTAGGCCATTATGTAAATTAATTACATACCTTTCGTAAGTCAATACGTTAGTTAGGCCCGAACAAGCTTGAAAACGCTTTCAAATTTCGGTCAATTGTTTCGAGTAAAACAAGACCCCCAAAAAAAGAAGAAAATATATTAAATTTCTTTTCTAAAGCAGCAAAAAAATAAAATGAAAATTGCCTTAGCTTTTGTTGTAGATTATTGGTAGAAGTTGTTTGTACATAAGAATGTATGTTATTTATAGGAAAATGCCATCGTCTACAGTTTCTGAAGAAATTAGATTACTTAGGTAAGATATATTTTGTATTAGTACTCTTGACTTTTGGTTTTCATTTTCTCGTTTCATTTTATCATTTCTCTTCATTTTCTTGGTTTTTTATATTATTTTCTTCGTTTCTTCTCTACTTGATATTTTTTTTTACTGTTTTCTTGTTGTTGCTGTGGTCGTTGTTTTCTTTTCATTTCATTTAATTTTTTTTTTTTTTTTTTTTTTTTGTAAGTTTTGATTCTTTTTTTTTATGATTTCTCTTTCATTTTCGTTTTCATCGATTATCATATTATTGTAGGTAGATTTATTATTATAAATACTCGTACTTTGTGAGTACATGTATTTGTATTTGTACAGAAACTCCAATGGAATATCGTACTCGTGGGTACGAGTAGGTACATACATAGTTTAAAAAGCATGCCTGTTGTAAACAGTATACAAATTATTTTCAATTTTCCCCTTCCCCTCCCCTCCATCCCATCGGCTTTTTCTTCACGATGTGTAATAGGATCAGCTACAACAAAGAATGATGAAAATGTAGGTAGTAGACCATAGAAGTCATTCATCTTTTTCCATCGAGCTGCAAGCAAACCTGAAACTTTTAACGCTTTCGTGTTTCGTTCGCGAATTTCGATTGACCATTTCGTGCAGAGTGGCTGAATTCTATCGCAAGTGGGGGTAAATTACAAAATAGGAAGATGAAATGAAATTGTGGTATTTGAGAGGTTTTTAGTCTCTTCAATTTTCAACAAAAATGAGATGATTTATGGAAAATCTTTTAGGAACATTAATTGAAGTCGATCAAATTTCTTATACCGACTGATATAAACTTATTTATATTCACGAAGTACGAATTATTTTTCTGAGGAGATTTCTTTTCACCTTTATTTGAAAAGTGATAATTTGTAGTTCAATCTCACAACAGCTGATCTGAAGATTGTTTACCGAGGTGTCTATCAAATTTTGAAAACTGGAATTCGCGACTTTTTCGTGATATTTTTCTCTTGTGACTGAATTTGAATCCAAGAATTCTACATTGACCTCTCCAAAAAATTTTTCATGAGTATTCGTTTTGTTTACTAAAATCAGAATGTTGTCAACCTTAGGTCTTCCACAAAATAAAATTTGTGCTTGGGAGGGGGGGGGGGGGGGGGTTGCTCGAAGGAATTGCGATTTTTTGCCCTGAAAATTAGGATTCTTTTATCTGAAAAAATTAAGATTTTTGGCTCTAAGAATTTTATAAAAAGTTGCCCTAAAAAAATTGAGTTTTTTTTGCTTCAAAGAATTGAGATTATTTTTGCACTAAAAAATTATGACACCAACATTCAAAAAATGTTTCGAATTATGAAAGTTTTCTTTTGTTTTAACTTCTGAGCTATAACTAAAATTTTCTCATCTTTTTATCAAATATGGGAAAGAAAATAATTCAATTTCTTCACAAAATTAAAAGAAAATTATTTTGATTGCATTGAAAACCAGAAGAATATTTATGTTCTGTTGCCCGAGGAAAGCGAGGGCAAAAATTTACAAAAAAAATTGAGCTCTTGCAAAAAAAAATTCTCGCTGTGCTCATGAATAAAATTTAAAAAATCCGTAATTTAGCAACAAAAAAAAATTTAACACGACCCGACGTTCGAGAGTATAGGTACTCTTCCGGGCTGTAGGCTGTAGGGTGTACTCTGTACTATACTCTGTATACAGGGTACAGTACGGGTGCGTTTGTCTTGTTTGTACGTACAGCGTTTTACATTTGAAAAGAGTTATTTTCGTTGCACGCGAGCGGTTAACCTCTGTTCCAATTTATTCGTCGACCGTCTCGTCGCGTCGTCGAACAAGCGAGCGAAATTAATGCGAACGTTTCGCTTATTCTGGTATCCATCTACCCTAGTAGCGACTAGTGGCCGGTAATGTCTAGAAGTAATTTTAAAATTTCATTTATCCTAATTGCGAACTGAGTACGAATAACCACACCGAAAACCAATCCACATTAACGTCATCCCCTTCACTTCTCTCTCTTTACTCCTGTACAGAGGGATGGTTGTGTGTAGTTGGAGCATACCATGTAATTCATCAAATTTGTGTTTTCGAATCAACGATCAATACAAACCTACCTACCTACCTACCTAATTATGTACCATGGGTACACCTGATTGGCGATCTTTCATTTTTCCCAATCCTATAGAACCCTTTTATCGACACATGCGAACTGTTTGTTTCGAATCCTCTTGGGAGACCAGCCACGTATAATTCTAGCTCCCAGATAACGGATCCTCTTGCAAAGAGGATAAATTTTCCACCTTCACCCTCTCCCTGCGTGAAAAATTGTATTTAGGTCACTACCTAAAATCCCATCGACGACCTTCCCAAATTAATGATAATTTCCACAACTTCGACCGAGTAAAAACAAAAAGCAATACAGAATGAAAAAACAGACAAAAAAATCCCCCGTGCCACACCATAAAGCAACATTATATACGTATTTACCATATCCCATAAAAGTCGGATATCGGTATGTAGAATGTTGTATTATACGGTGAGCTATGTCTAAAAAGGTCATAAAACGAAGCTTCGACTCGAGGGAGAACACGAAAATAAAGTTCACGCCAGCGCCATGCCATTTTAATTCATTTTGCAAAACGCACTCGTAGCCTACCTAATAATTTCGGTCAAGTGGTTTTTGGCACGCTGAAATTTTGTTGTCGAAAATTTTCAAGTCGACTTTTCCACCCTCCTTTGCAAACAGTGGCTTTCATCGCAGCAAATACGCCAACATCTCATTCGTTGGTTTCCGCGAGTACTATATCGCATTGTATTGTTAATAAATTGTATAAAATTCTGCGTTTCACCCCCTACCCCTCGTTCGTCACCGTCGTCGCAGAAAACGCCGCCACATCGTAAGGTAAAATAGGGCGTTAGCAGAGGCGAATAGATAGTTTTTATCGATCAGTGCCATACTCGTACTGACAACTACAACCAAGTCGGGTAACTCGTGTGTAACTTTACTTCGTGAAATATACAGGAAATGTAAGAGAGTGCCGCATTTTAATGCTTCACTTCTCGCGTATGCTCTGTACAAATTTTTCCTTTCCTCCTTCTCTATTCATATCACACACCACAGTTCTACACCTACCGAATACCTTTGCTATTTCTACTCTTGGGGCACTTTAAGTTCGGTGTACCGTTCATCGCTGCCACCTGGTTGCAAGCTGGGTTCATAAGATTAAATATTTGATTTAAAAAAATTGACTGTGTAAACACATAAATCAGACAATTTAAAAAATTTGAACAAATTTTAACCAAAAACTGAAAAGTCAACCCTTTTGTGACACGTGTCGTGGCGGTTGGATTCAATTTAAAGAAATTGAAAAAATTAAAATAAAATATCTCGACCATTAATGAATTTCCAAACTAAAAAATTGGATATCATCTATCAATTTTTTAGAGTTCTGAAATAGTATTTCTTCCCACTCTTTTGGTGTCATTTACGGTTATAGGATACTGATTTTTTTTTCAACACTAGATGCTATTTTACGTGAAAACGTCACAGAAGAAAGCAAAAAAAATAAAATAGAAATGACTCTTAAACGCGCCCCCCCCCCCACACACAAAGAAAATAACCAAAATTTAAAAAAATCTCTGCTCGTCAAGTATTAAAACAAAAATCCCAAAACAATTGCCAGTGTACATGGCACATTAGATTAACGCAGCAGGTGGAAATGAAATTTCAATTTTGGAAATTTTAAAATCAGTTGAAAGTAAAAAATGTCACTAGCACAATAATAGCTTGTGCCTCGTATACCTGCTTGCAGCTGATTTTCATTTTAATTTCCTGAGGGATTTAGGCAAATCATGGTGTCTACTAGAATTAAAAAGTCTGAAAGTAGGTATGACTTTTGTTTGACCAATTTTTCATTTTGTATGACCTTTTTTTTGGAGGGGGGTTCATTTTTGAGAACTTTTTTTTTGAAATTAGTAGTTTATTGGAGTAAGGGGGTCTTATTTTCGATAATCTTTTTTTTGGAGTAAGCAGTTCATTTTTCAGAGGTTCATTGATCATTTTTGAAGACTTTTTTTGTTAAGGTAGGAGCGGGTGGGTTTTCAAAACTAAAGAAATTTTTTGAAGCTTTTGACACCTGCTTCAATAAAAAATTTCTTGAAGGTCCATTTTTTTGTAAGACGATATGGCAAGGAACCACGGGAACCAGAAGGAATTTTCCATCTCAATAACTGAAAATTTTCAACCCCACCATATTTGCATTTGATGACGCCTTATATCAAAAAATCCAAACAAAGGGAGAGAATAAAAGTATTTTGAATTTTTTTTTTTTGATTTAAGCTTCCTCATTCCGTTTCTAACAAAAAAGTGAAAAAGAATACGTTTATTGCCCGAGCGAAGCGAGGGCGAAAATTTTTCAGCAAAAAAACACTGCCCGAGCGCAGCGAGGGCGAAAGTTTTGAAAAAATTGACATTTTGAACGAAAAAAATGGGTTCCTTCTTCAGAGATTTTTTCGAAGTATGGAGCTGATTTTGGGTCAAAATTAAGAAATTTTTTAGCTGAAAGTATGACTTGTATGACTTTTGTATGACTTATATGACCTCATGGCTCAAAGTATAACTTTTGTATGACTTGTATGACTTGTATGACCTTGTAGACACCTTGTAAATCAACTAGCACTCATAGTCATATCTATAGAAAGTAAAATAATATCCGTTTCTCACCTCACTATCCCCATTGCTGAACAAAAGCCCGTTATACTTGTTCCTCCTTCTTGGTTGAAAATTGATGAAAAAATTATGCTGAAAAGCTTTTTTAGGAAAACAAAGTTTATGAAAAAATTATCCTGAAGAAATCCTTTGAGAGGGAAAAAATACAGGATTCGTAGAAGATATTGCCCTTTTTTCGCCAAAAATACTGCATGCATCTGAGCGCGGTTAATTTTTAGTAACTTGGTTACTTTTTTTACAACAAGGTTACTTCAGTTATTTTTTGACTCATTTTGGTTACTTTGGTTACTTTTTCACTTATTTTGGTTACTACTTCGTCAACAAATCTGACTTGAAAAAAACAATACTTTAAATTTTGATTGCAATCTCTTGAAGTTTCATTGCTTGATTATTAAAAAAAAAAAACTTTTAAATTTTCAGAAATGTAAAAATACCTAATAATTTCAAAATGATTTTTATCAATGATGAAGTTTTTTGAAATCTTCTGAAGTTTGAATGATCGATTCTTTAAAAAAATATGTTCCGATTTCATTTTCAAAAAAAAAAAAAAAATCACATTGAAAATAATCGTTTTGCAATCAAACATTTTCTGCATCTCTAAATCTTCATAAATGTAAAGTTGAACTTCAAATGATCTTTTTTCATTTTTGAAATTTGTTGTAATCTAAAGTTTTCTTTACCGTGCCGCGTCCAAGAGTTCCCCTCCCCCCTCCCCAATTTTTTCAACTTCAATTTGTTCGATTTTCAAAAAATAAATCTTCTGAAATGAAAAACTAAACTTCCAAAAATTTACGATTTTTGAAAGTTTTATTTTCGAAATTTTTTCGAACCTATGAAACTTTGGAAATATGAAGTTAAACTTGAAAATGGACCTTTCATGTTTGAAATAATCATTGATTTAGTCATTATTGTCATTAAAATTGGAGTAAAATCATTTCTGAGTTTTGCATGTTGAATTGCTCATACAGCCATCATGGCTATCTTCTTGAAGGCAAATCTAAAATGAAAATAAATAAAAAACAGCTGCAAAAAAGAGGCTAAAAAGAAAGCAACGAGCACCATCAATTTAATAGTAAGGCTATTAGTACACTCGTTATAGGAAAATTTAAGGTAATAAACGAGCTTCTACAAAAGGCCATAAAATTTTCAACCTAATTACTTATATACGTACTAGAATTACTACCCATATAGAACTCGTAAAAGGCGTACGTTTTACGTTTAACATTTTAACGATTTCAGCGAATGCAGGAATGAGAAGAGATCGCGATATGAAAGGGATAATTGAGAGCTAAGGAGGTTGGAAAAAATCTCAAACCAATATAATAACATTTCGAGTAGACACTTGTAAATGCAGATGTTTTTCAATACAAGAAATCGGACTGGATAAAACAAGTTGTCAAAATCAGTAAAATGATATCGTAAAAACCAAAATATAGACGTATTCGTAGCTTAAGAAAGAAAAGATATGAGAAAGATGTATAGTATGATGGGAGCTGGAGCTATCAGGTTGGTGGGGTGTGCAGGTGTATGTGTACGAGGCACAATGAAAATGTTCTTTCATTTAGCGGATATCTGCTTCGAGTTTCAGGATTTACTTATTAGGTATACTATATCACTCGCAGATATCGTAGGTATGCGAGCAATGGTATATGAGACAGATTATAGTATTTTTACGCGATCGAAGCTTCCCCAGTGGAGTCTCAAATGATAAGATGATAGGTGTGGTGGCGAGCGCGGCATGCGGCATTCCTAAGTAACAGATGTTTAGATGTTCCTTTTACAAACATATACTGCTGCTCCTGCTCGTACGAAGGTAGCTATTTTAGTTTCATTGCTACCTGTTGATACGGCACTACATTTGACCTTTTTCTGCGCCTAAAACAAGATATACCTACGCATAGGACGTACAACCCTATACCTTGCCATACCATTACACCCTTCGCTGCCTCAGCCTCCTCCAACCACCCCGATACAAGGTACTCTTCCGTAAATACCTCTTCGAATCACCGAAACATCTGCGATTCACGGCGAGATGTGCGACTACCACACCTAGCCTGCTCGACACGACGCGACCTTTCCATTCCGCGTAAATTTTCTCATTTCATCTCATCTCGCTCGTATCACCCCATCGAACTTGGTATGGGGAATACACTACATGCCACACTATGCCATGCGCCACCTAAGGCGAAATTTTCCAAAACCATCTGACGTTTTTGAAGAGATACTCCAATTAATAAAATTCATCGACCCGGCCTGTTCCTGTTCGTCTTCTTCTCTGCATTCTGTCTTACCGACGACGCTAAAATTAAATATCGATTGTTACCCTTGATTCTTTCGCGTGTACACTACAGCAAGGTGTGGTGGCGTGGCGTGTCGTGAAGGCTCGACCACGCTCATTCTTACAGTATCGACTTCTGGTATATTTCTTTGACGGGTTGTCTCTTGTCCTTTTTTTTTTTCTCTCGTTGTACGTTGCTTGTCAGTTGTCGCCGAACTGAAGCACTCCACATAAATGTATGGATGGATGTGAACAAAGTTATCTAGATTATTTCGTTAGTTGTTGAAAAATGTTTTTATGGCTCTGCAAAAGGATTGGTGCAAAGGTACAAACGCGAAACGAAGAACCTGTCGGAGCACGCCAATTTCATTGCGGCAATGGGAACACATGTCTCTTACACGAATCAATAGGCTCAGGGTGCGAAGAGTACTTGTGATCCAGTTGTCATCTTTTTCAATTTTGACAATCGATACGAATCTTATTGCAGCAGAATCAGATTCAGATGTCTCCCTCTTCAAAAACATTCAGCTATACGCTGCACCGGTGGAATTTTCTCGTCAACTCGTCGCATCACGCCGCCGTTGATAAATTGAAAGAAATTTCCCAACACGGCCCTCGTAACATGAAACGATATATTAGATTTTTCTCTCTCTGTCCCAGTTCAGCTGTGTCGCTCGATATGCGAGATTGAATACGTTAAATAGTTCATTACTGTCATCGCTGTAAGCCTGCGCGCATACACGACGCTCGTACTTAGATTAACCCGTGTCATTTGGATATACGAGTAAATTCCGCAGCCAGAGGATGGTTATTTTGTATGTAGGACTAGATGATATCACACCACATGTACCCCTACTTGTAATTATAGCCTAGATTTGGCTGGAAAATCTGTTTCCATCTCGAGAAATGTATGACAGCTGAGCTTTCCCCAGGTTTCATCCGCAGCAATTTCGAGTTGCTCACGCTCACGTAATGTCGGGGCATCCAACGTGCTTCGTGGTGATAGGAGATGCGGGACTTTAAATTAGATAATTCCAACAGTAGCATATTGTTAATCGTGAATTCGTGACGACGAAGGTAATGAATTAAAAAAGGAAGTCGACGAGTCGTATATACGATGTTCGATGTAATAACAATGAAATCCTTGAATTGTAATTCGACCATTCGCTATTACTTCTAGTAGATGGCTAAATCAAACTAATATAAATTCTTGTTTCGTGCTAGCAAATGGGCAACATCTTCTAATCTGTCGTTGTCGTGTGTTCTTCCGGTTGGATCGATCGCAGACTGGTCTACTAATCTGAGCCAGCTTCCGGTAAATTATTTCTAGATATTGTTTCGAGTAAATATCATAAATGCAGAATTCAATGTGATTCGATACTGGGCAGTTCGACATTATGTTAAATCAGTTTTCCAACTGTACATCATACTGCCTCTGGGAGAAAATGGACTCGATCCAGATTACAAGAATCCCTGTCATTTTTTGTAAAATACATGTCCACCACACTCTGGACACCCTGTATGTATCGTTACAACACTTTCATCACTTCAACCCAGCGTTGCCAACGCTCCTGATTTTTCAGGACATCTCCTATTTTTTTGAGGCTGTACTGATTTTCTCCTGATCTACTTATTTTCGGCGAAGATTCCTAATTTTTAAAAATTTCTCTTGATTTTTTAGCAAAAATTCCGTGATTTTCAACAAAAATCTTCGGATTTTTTCAAAAAATCTTAAATTTTTGTAAAATGTGACAAAAAAAAAAGGAAACAAATTTTTTAATTTTAACGACTGATTTTTCACTCAATATATTTTTCCAATGACAACAGGACCATATATCATGTATCATGAAAAAATAAAAAATAGATAAATAAACTCCTGAAATCTACTACTTCTTCATGGAAAACTTCAGAAATTTACTACTTTTCAAGGGAAACCTCCTGAAATCTACTGTTTTTTCACGGTAATTCGTTTTTCCTGAATCTCCTGATTTTTTCAAATTTCCATTTGGCAACGCTGCTTCAACCTTCGTGCCTTTTTTAATTGATGAGGAAAACTTTGACGCCGGGCATATGAGACGGGAAGCGAGGCGGAAGCACAGCATAATCCGTAGAACTATGACTAATCGCTTCATATCAACGTGTTTACTATTTGTATCTTAATTTAGTCCAATCAAGAAGCCATTCCAGTTTCCAACATGCACATTATACGAGTACCTAGTTAATGAATACGCACCATACTCTTTTCTCGGTGTACACTGTATATGTACATCCGTACAGTTATGGTTAATTTTAGATCGCGCTTCTACGCCCTTCCCTCCATTCCCTGTGTTGTTTATTCATCGGTTGAACTTTACTTAGATTGTAGACGTAGTCCTCCTGTCCGTCTCTGTGTACGACGTGAACTTTCGGCGCGATGTTTTCGAATTTGACAGAAATAAACGCGCAGCCAATAAACTAATTGAAAATACCGACAAAAAAACGAGTAAATATTTTCCTCCGTTTGTATGCGCGATATTAACGACCACCAACTCGACGACCTGATACGTTTAGTTTACGTATTAGATGGTCGTCGACGTTGTAACACAAAATGCGTTTTTATTTTCTCTTTTGTTGTTGATTTTTTTTCTACTGGTAGTATAGTCTTGTTTTTTGTTCTGCTCTATCCTCGATTCAATCATCTTTTTCGTCATTTTTTACACACCGAAGCGTATAAATTAAATTTCAACATTTCTATCTGGAGTTTTATCAGAATTTCACTCGCACTGAAAATTTATCGATTCCAAAAACTGTATTCGGTTTTCGAATTTGATAAAACAACCCAAAAACGCGAAATTATTTTTTCGTCAGAAATTATGTTTTCAGATGGGCTTACAATTTCGATCGAAGTTTACCCACTCTTCTTTTCAGTCTCAAAGGATAACCAATCAACTCGTGACCTACTTAACTCGAGATTACTACAGTAAGAAGAGCTAAATGAAACCACTTGCACTATAAAGAAAATTCTGAAGAAAAAATTGCACTAGCCGGCGATGCCGTTGAAAATGATTCAAGTATAGGTAGTCGAAATAAGCATTAAATCAAATCGTCATCTTTGCGAACAAAAGCCAATACGAAGCAACGCGTTCAATTGGGTCCATAAATTAATCACCAGTTCATCTTTCACTCTTTCCTTTTCTTCGTCTGTGAAAAGGTGAAGGTGAAGCGGCAGCATTAATAGAGGAAGAAAGGTAAGCCTAGCTTGGAAAACGGCTGGGGTTTTTTCGAATTCGAGGTGAATAAATGAACGAGCGCCAGCCACGAAATACGAATACGAGTGAGTTGCCTTGAAAGGTTGTTCGTTATTCGTTAATGTACGAAAAAGAATAATTGCTGCTCGGAAAACGCGTTATCGAGATGGTTTGCTAAAATTTCCTCGGCGTAATTAAGTTCACGTCCCGACTGATGTCGAGTTATAAATTCTCGAATCGCGTATACTCGCCTACCGAATACCTCCCTACTCGACTTAGCCCTTTTACATCTTGCGCCTTCGCAATCCCATCGTCTCGTTTTCCAACTTGTAAAATGAGGAATTTCACTCGTCGAATGTACCTACCAACCCACATAGTACGAGATACGAATATTATTCGCGATTACCCGCGGTGCAGACCGCAGCTATGTACGATGTACGTGAAAATAGGATAGAGGCGACAAGCGGTCTGCCAAACTTGAAATGTGGGTATTACTGAAACTGAACACGACCAACAAAAAACACTTCATATGCACATACTGCCCAAGATTGAAAATAAAGGAACGTAAAACATGAAAAGTCAGTATTTTACCGAACAAAATCCATCGGCAACACTGCATAAAGAAAATTTTTCGGCACAAACAGTGAATAGCAGTTCGAAAACACTTAAATCTGGTCCTGCAAGTTGTACTTTCAAAGAGGGTGTTTCATCAACTAATTCTGACGCCTAATAGTACAATCTATTTGAATTTCCAGTAAAATAATAAACTATAAGAATTCGAGAAAGAGTTGCAAAAGAGTTATGAAAACTCCCCAACTCTTTTGTAAAAGGGTGGGTGCTAACTCACAACTTTTCAACTCTTTCCTTAGCGAATTATCACTATTGATGACTGAAAAATTTACAAGTTAAAACTTGAGATAACTCAAATAACGCTAAATCACTAAAAAAATCAACTATGCTACCTCTGGTGTAACTTTGTGAGGGTGACAAAAAATTGTAGTGATAATTTTTCTTATCCTTGAAAATTGAAATACTACAGATCTTTGAACTTGATTCAGTCCCCTTTCTAAACTCCTAAAAATGATCTTCGAGTAAAACTGAAATGTAATTGTAAAACTCAGGCACAGACCTGACATACTTCGACCACACGTAAAGAAAAGACCATGGACACCAATTAACTTTGTACTTTTATTGGTTGGCACTGTTACGTGAATTCTCAACTTAATGATTTAATGACTTATATTTCTACATAATATACAAAAAATTGAATTCTCAACAGCCAATGGGCTGCTTAGTTTATGACAAGAGCCATGGCGCTTGTTTTTGTTAACCTTTTTAGGTATTTGCGAAACTGCTAATTTCTTCAATTTTTGTTTGGATTTGTCTGACGCTTTCGAAATAATTGTTTTGAAACACATTGCTCATACCTTGTCATTTAATTCCTTGCCTTTGGTCTCTTGACTTATACTGTTGGGATATTGAAATGCCCAACAGTTTCAGCCAAGAGACCAAAGGCAAAGAAAAAAATGACAATTAAGGAGCAATGCGTTTCAGTGTACTCAGATCCGAGCTGATTTTGACTTCTACCATTAATACTTCTTACTCTTCAACTGGACTGAGGAAAACTTATATTAAGGATCACATCTGAGCAGTAGATAAACAATCTTTAATGCTTAGGAAAGGTAAAGATGGTTCGATGGAAAAAGAGTACGAGTAATCACTGGAAGAAAAATCTATCAATCATCTCCTACTTGTATTTTATAAGGCACAAAACAAATTTCAGTAAAATCGTCGCTCAAGTAGAAACTAATTTCTTATTTATGCTTGAAAATCGGTATACAAGTGCAAAAATTGTCTCCTTTTTGTGTCTTCAAGCAAGAAACTTGATAGGGACAATTTTTCAGGCAGCTAAAACCGAACCTCCTCTTTTTTCATATACTCTTTCGGGTGCAAATTTTCTCTCAGAATTGAGGCGAGGCGAGGCGAGGTGTTATTCCAACTTTAATTTGTACAACAGAAGAATGAGATGTCACGACGACGCTCCGGCAATAAGACACTTGTAAAGCTTCGTAGTCATACCGAGTACAAGTACTTAATACCTTTTTCCTATATATTCTACCATATACACGACACATTCCGGAAAAACTGTACATACGATGATACGAGTAGGCGTCGAACTCGAAATGCTAATATTTCTATAGGTTAACGACATTAGGACAGCCAAACAGCTTCAGATGCGCGGTGTTTTAATGCGAAAAATACGTTTTATTTGATGTTACAGACGCGGTATGCCTGCCGACATGCTGGACGATATCGAATTACGAACGGTGCAATTTCAAACGCCTTGCGCGCGATCGCTCAACAGAGCAGACCTCGAAGGCGTCGAAGAAGCCATCGTCGAAACAGACAGAGGAACTTTATTAGTAGCTATACAAGGAGATAGAAGAAAGCCTGCCATACTGACTTACCACGATATCGGACTCAATTGTAAGTTATTTCAATTTATATTTATTTTTCATCGACTAAGAGTTCAAAATTTCATTACTTTAACGGACACGACACGACGCGACGTGACATGACGCAAAACCCCCGAGTATCGCGTGTCGAGTTTCAATAATGGAAAAAGCCATCCCTCTTCAAAAAAAAAAAGAAAGAAAAGTCTGAAAAAGAGCAACCGCGATAAGCTCGTCAAAGGTGTCCTTTATGAATTTCTGATGCGATACGATATGAGAAAAGAGCAATGCAGCCGTGTACATTGGCTCCGACTTTATCGACGTTAGAACTTTCGAGTGGCGATCCGCATTCTGCAGTTTAAAAATTATGAATAACTGATCGCTCTATTACCATATTATACCGCGTCTCATAAAATCGTAATTTGCAGCCAACCATTTAACAGGCCAGAACACCTCAGACTTGGCAACACCGCACCGGGCCCAGAAACGCATGCTTTATATGAGGATTATCAATTTTTGTCAGTTTATTTGTTAATAACTTTTTTTTGAAAGGATTTACGAAAATTTTGGTTGAAATATTTTTTGAAGAGAATTAAATTCTCTTTCGAATGATGTATTCACTTTTGAAATTTAATTATTTTTTCGGTAAGTAAACAAGAGAATTATTTGAAGAAATTATGTATGCCTTCGGATTATTGAAAATTACTGTGGTAATATTGTTTTGAATTATGGAAAACTATATATCGTTGGAAAGAGCACGAAAAATGCTACATTTCGTACGCTTTGAGTGCCATTCTATCTGTTTTAGTTTTTCAGATAATGTAATGCGAATTTTGAGTTCAATATATTTTAAAAACGGTAACAGATAACTTCATACTCAAAGCGTACGAAATGTAGCATTTTTTATGTTCTTTCCAACGATATATAGTTTTCCATAATTCAAAACAATATTATCAAAGTAATTTCCAATAATCTGAAGACATCAAAAATTTCTTCAAATAATTTTCTTGTTTACGTATCGACAAAAAAAATAAAATTCAAAAGTGAATACATCATTCGAAAGAGAATTTGATTCTCTTCAAAAAATATTTCAACCAAAATTTTCGTAAATCCATCCTAAAAAAAGTTATTGAGGAAAAACTTGAAAAAAAGGAATAATCTCATATAAACACATGTTTTGTTGGGCCTGGTAAACGCGAAAATGCGGCGATGCCGTTAGCAGCTGCTCCGGCCTGTTAAATGTAGACGGTCATGAGCCAACCACGGTCATGAGCCAACCAATCAGGCAACGCAACCCCAGATCGCGTGTCTATAGAACAGAACCTGCGGTATGGCTTTCAAGCTACATACCCGTACATGTAATAACCATAAGTTGCTATCGCATCGTGTATGTTATAAAAAATTCATACAGCTGAAAAAATTTCTTACGTAGGAACGCCTACTCTTTGAAATTAAATTAGCTTTTCTCATTCTGTCGCTTTGTACGGAATTTATCGAACGGCAATCATCGATATCAGCGAAATATGTCCAGGCCCGTCGACAGGGGGGCAGAGGAGGCATTTTGCCTCGGGCCTGAATTGAATTTTTTCCGCTTGAGTTGGAAAAGTCACCTTATTTTTGGTCAAAAATGCCCTTAGAAGAGGGCACAAAATAATTTTTGCCCCGAACTCACTTTGGCTCTCGACGGGCCTGAATATGCCCCACAATGTCAGTCAAATGAACCTAGCTAAATTTTCAAATTCGAAAGATCCTATTTCAAAAACTAAGACAAAAAGAAAGATAATGCATTTGACATTCTTTTACACTGAGAGAGCAGTATTGTGCTTGTTACTGCAGAAATGAGGAATTTCTACCTGGAAATGCAGTTTTGTCAGAACTACTTATTATTTATTATTGCTAGCAGGTTCGCCTCTGCCTGTATCAATCCCTGCAATGGTAAAGCTAGGCAAATATATATATCTACACACTGTTGAAACAAATTGTCAATTAACTAGATTAAACGGGGGTAAATTCTCAACTGAATACGAGACACCCTGCATAATTATATTTTGTATTTCCTCACTCCTATCTCAAGATGGTGCCTATCAGCCTCTGGCTCTCCCACTGTACACCCTCTTCTTTACAACTTCGAACGTTTGAAAATTAATTTGCAAAGGTATATACTCGTAACTTCTGAGCCGAGCTGAAAAAAATTAGCCCAACTGCGTAACATCGCGATAACAATTAATTGTAACTTTGGCGCACGAATTCGCGTAAACGTTGGCCTTTCGAAGAGCCGACATGGCGGCGCGGCGCCAGGTTTCGTCAAGTTTTGAATATGGGGCGCCTTCGAGCGCGTATCCTATTTTCCAAGATGTAACCTTAGGATAACGCCGCCTTTATTATATGAGTACCTACGCCATCGTATTTACGAATTACGATACGTTTTCCCTCTTCATCGCGTGAACGTTGCCTTGCCTTTTTTTGCCACCGTGCTTTGGCGAAAAACCATCGTGTCGCGAGAAATGGCACTGTTAACGACCAGACTTTTGAATTTTTCACCATTTCGCGCGTTTTTAATTATTATACGCGCGCCAGAAAAATAATTATTAATTTTTATTCTCGTTGTATAAAAGTCTAATTCGATAAAAAATTAAAAATTGTATTCGCGTACCTAATTCTGCAATTTCTTTTTGTTTCTTTGTTTCGTAGACGCATCCAACTATCGAGCATTTTTTAATTATAGCGAAATGAGGGTATTGTTAGATAATTTTTCAGTTTTTCACGTGAATGCACCCGGCCAAGAAGAAGGAGCTGCTACCTTACCAGAAAAGTAAGTAACCCCGTACTGCTATAGCCTATTCACATGTGTCCTAGGTATGTTACTCCTGAAATCGTGTAATTACTTAATTCATGAAATAGGCAAGCCGATTGCGCATTTTTCACGAATAGGGCAGAATTTCTCCGTTGTTTGCATATTCCACAAAGTAGGCAAAAAAGTTGTAGGCCAGGAAAATTAGTGTCAAAAATTGATACCAAAATTTTTTTATAATGACATCAGGTTGTCCAACATTCCTGCAGGTTGCAAATCCTGCACAAATCCTGCTCTAGCTGCAATCTTCTGATATCTTGCCAATGTCCTGCTTTTCAGTCATATTAGGCTAAATGTCCACTACTTTACACACTCAAAAGCATCAAATTCAATAGTGTTCCCGTGATAATGAACTAGTTTCCCTGTCCCTTTTTCTCACTAAGGTAAAATGACAGGGTGTCTGACGGGCATGAAAATCATGAAAAAGTCATGAAATTTGAAAATGGGTCATAAAAGTCATGAAAAAGTTATGAATTTAAATAAAAAATTAATTTAAAAACCATGAATGACATGAACCGAGAAATGAGTAAAATTATGCTGATGGCAATCGACGAGGTGAAATGATTTTCCAACGAAATCTGCTCTCGAAAATCGAATGAAAAAATATCGATTGCGAGCTCCCGTAATTTGGGCAGCGTGTCTTTGATATTTTTTCAACCGAACGACTGCATTCTTAGAAAAGAGATTAGGAAAAAAAAAGAAATAAAAGAATGGAAAAAGGAAAAAGAGACGAAAGAGAAAAAAAAAATCAAAACGAAAGAATAACGATTAAATTATAATGGTCGACGAAACGTGGAAACGCTCGTACTCGTATATGTGGTTGTGCATGTGTAATTGTGTACATATGTACACATTATAAATCGATTGTACGACTTTGATTGAAAATACGTATACGAGCAGACTTGAAAAGCCTAACTGTGCACGTCTACCAAGTACGTATTCGAGTATATCTCTCCGAGTGTATACGTTTGTTATTAAGAGGTCAAATATTTGACCCACTTTGGAAGAATTCAACCCCGTCTTGTACAGACTATGTAAAGGTACTTAAGGTCGAGTAAATACCTAATAGGGAATAAGTATCATAAGTAGAAGTACTCGTATCAGCAATTATTACAGCTTGCTGTGTACATAACTGACTGGGTCTCACTTTTAGGTTGAAGCCTCGTTTGTTTTCAAAATTCTCGCCCTTGGGATTCACACAATGAACTGATGACCTCTAAACTAGAAGAAAATTCAAAAATTTTCATTCCAAGTTTACCACTTTCCCTTGTTCTGGGTGAAAAAAATTTAAGAACAAGGCGAAAAAAAGACGAATTTGGGAGAGTTGTAAATTTTCAGTAATTCTCATCACCACCCCTACCTGCAGAAAATTCTATAAGTTCGTCTCTGTTTTACTTGCTTTCCTTTGAATTCATACCTACCATTTCTCGCGATTTCGCGAAGACATCAAATATTTTTGAGGGAACATTTTTCCTTTCGAAAAAGGTCCTGCTTTTTGATTTTGAGATTTTGCCTTGTCGAATGCATTATTTTTCCCATATAGAGTTAAAAACTGCCTCGTCTTAGAGAAATAAACTGGCAGATGAAACTTTAATTTTTTTATTTGTAACTCGAGCATAAATCAAGGAGAAAGGTCGCGAACGAAATTTTCCATCATGCATATCTGCAGGACGGCAGTAGTGAATGCTAGCGAGGCGAAAGGGTATCTCTGGACTTGACACGTCTAAAGGTATCGTTCAGGAAATCTTTCAGCCATTTGTGCAATTCCGTTTCGACGCCTGGTTTCAAAAATTCGGCCAATTGTTCGAGTTCATCGCGTTTGAAATCGATTTTAGCCGGTTGCATTCGCAGACTCGGTCGCGAAATGCTCACATCCGAGTGGCTCACTCGCAAGGAATCTTCCTCGTTTAGTAACGAATTACTGGATACGACGATTCTGGCTCGAACATCGGATATTTCATAAGCGAAGTTGAGTGGAATTTGAACGAGCGTTTCGTTTCGAGCTTCGGTTACCACGGTTTTTCCATTTATGATCAAAGGTCCGGCTTGGCCTCGCAAAGCCACTTTAAAAGCATTCTTTTCTCTGTAAGCTTTGATTTCTTCGCTCAAATACATCGTACTTAGTCCGGTCAGGGTGACTTCCGAAATCGGGATGACGTTGTTGTAAACCTGCGTGCGAGAATTCAGAATACGTTCATAAAGACATAGAGTGAATTGTAAGGGATTCGTGGGGAGGCAGACGCCATACCTACCTTTAACTTGTGATAAACTCCCGGCAAAGGTGCTTTAATCGTGACGGTTGTATTGAGCCAAGTTCGAATTTGCGAAAATGTACTTTGAACGATGGACGAGATGCGATTGTATCTGCCCAACGAGGTCGTTTGTTTGATCTTGGAATAGATAAAAGGTCTGATTCGATGCCCTAATTCTTTGCCCACTCGATACAGTATCTCTTCTGTTAATTTGTTGGAAACTACGACTTCGAAAAAGGGCGATATCACACTCGCATTACGATAATCGTATTCCGATTTCGCGTACGTTATGGTCGCTTCTCCAGTCACGATATCGATTTCATTTTTGAATTTACAATACGAGTCGTTCTCCGTGTACGTGACGTTGTCCAGAAGGTTCACCACGAACGATCCGGAATCGTGTTTCAAGAAGTTAGATATCGAATAGTTGCCTTCGATCTTCAACTGATTCGCCACCAAAATGATTCGAGCCT
Organism: Balanococcus diminutus; assembly: GCA_959613365.1. Lineage (NCBI taxonomy): Eukaryota > Metazoa > Arthropoda > Insecta > Hemiptera > Pseudococcidae > Balanococcus > Balanococcus diminutus. The sequence continues at coordinate 56,860,409 of OY390717.1, forward strand.
ACAAAAAATGGTAAACGATAAGTCGGTGATCATATGAAAACAAACTGATTTCAAAACGAGATCTGGTACTTGCCTCGCTGACGAACGATAAAGGCTGAAAATTTACCTACTTTTCTGAACTTTTCATCTACAGAAATCGGGTAGTTCTTGAAATCGGACATCCCATACACCCTGACGTCGGTGTAGCGCATTTCCGCCAGTTTGAACGTCTTGTTGAATTCACCCACAAAGAAATGATTGGCAATACGTATCAGTTGGTCCACATCTTTCGACAAGATCTTCTGCGAATCGTTCGATTTCGCCAATTCTGCCAAAATTTCGTATACGTAATTTATTTGCTTCGAAATGTATTCTCTGAGATCGTCCCGCGACACAAGTAATTTTTGAGACACGGACTTGATTTCGGCGTTTTCATCTTGATGCTCTAATCCTCGTCTTGTTGTCGTTGCACCAGTGCCAGTTTTCTCCGTTTCACCTCTGGTTGAACTGTTTACAATGGCTAAAAAAATGCCACCAGTTTTTAATCAACTAGCAATGGTTTCGTCTGTATAGAATGACGGAGCGATACTCCCGGCTTGGCCTGGCCTGGCCTTTGAAAATTTCGCTCTTCTGAAAATTCAATTTCATCGAAGTTTTCGCCGGACGTAGATATAGGCTTATTATTTTTTTGCGCTCTATATTCTCAACGGATGAAAGTTTTTTTCACGCGTCAGAAAAAAAAAAATTACTCGTACAATTTGGCACCTACGTAATCGATAAGTATACCTACGCGGTAACATTTTTATTTACGCTGAAAACTTCTTTACGACTTTTCGTGATCCTTATGAAAACAACGTTCAGTTTTTCCTCGCCTTTTGTCCCCTCAACTACTGCAACCTTTCTTCTTCCACACGTTCGCTGTAGTTTTATTCTCTTTTTTTTCTTTTTTTATTGGACTCAGAAAAGCGGTATACCTTTGCCAACCTACTATATCGTATATTCGTGCACGGCAACATTAAAATATGTACGTACAATGTTATACTCACGTAGCTGTGCAAAAGGATCGCGGTCGTTAAAATTGATTTACCTAGCTACCAACTTCGAGGTTTGAGGTAAAGTAGCCAAGAAAAAAAAAAGGGGGGGGTGTAGTACAAGTAACCTGAAAATAGCTCAAACCTTCTTGTACCTACCAACTCGGTATATATGGGGTAGGTACTTATTTACGCTAGGTAAATGGAGATATCAGACTTTTTTTAAATCGAGGCGAAATTTTCAAAGGCCACGCTATCGCCAGCGCCACACGGCGATCGATCGCAGACGAAATTCTACCTTCTCATCCCTTCGTTTTCATACACCGCGATAATAGTCTAGTAATGAAAATTTATTGCAGGTGTTTCGGGTCTATTTTTAAATTTACGAGTAATTCAGTCGCGGCTAAAATATGAAACTGCTCTACTTACCCGATCGTGCACCCGTTGCGAAAATAATCGCCACCGTAAACGCGATTTGAACCACCAATAATTTCAAATTCATCGTTGTTGCAAATTGACTCGAATAGTATAGATAGGTACGAGCAGGTAGACGACATTTACACGATCGAATGAATGTACACAGACGCTGGGATGGGAGCGTCGTCTTATCGTTATTTTACGATGATTAAAATACAGATCGCGTTCTATTCTGAAAAGATTTACTCGTTGAATGATATAGGTGAGTTCACACGAGCGAGATTTCAACTTTGCAACATTTCCCAATAGGTAATTAAATTTTTTCAACTTTCGAATCGAGTCCATCACCCAATAAAAAAATTCATGTGCCTCGTCATTGGGTGTAATTTTCAAAAAATTGCCAAAAAATGAAAAATCAACTTCTACAGCTCAAACTCTGGATTTGCAGTCTGAGTGACATGCACTTTCTTTGAGCCAAATTTCGACTCGAAATTTGTTAACTTCAAACTGAAAAGTCAAAACCGGGTGTTAATGTAATTTTTTTGTCATTTTCGAGTAACTAGGTTCGAGTGTCTTGTCTCACGTGTTGTACTTGCTCTTGTGCCTAAAGCCATTAGGTGGCCCTTGTTAGGCCCACGGTTGTGAAACGTAATGAATGAATGAAAAAAAAAAAAAAATACAAAGTAATGGAAAAATTCCGAAAAAACGAAATCTAAAATGAACCAAACGAAACGAAATTTTAAATCTTGAAAATAATGAAAAAAATCGGATTTTTTTCGTTTCGTTTCAGGTTTTGAAAAATAAAAGAATTGACTTATGTAAAAAAAGAATCAATGACAGCAACGGCATTGAAAATTAAATGATTTTTTTTTTAAATTGAGAGAATTTCATCAAAATTTTCCGTTGGAAATTCAAAAAAATATTTTGTGAAAAAATCCAATTTTCTTTTGTCCTTTCAAACTTTTTCAAATAAATTTTTACAGCAAAGCAAAATTATTTGAAAATTAAAAAAAAAATTGCCTATAGTACCTGGCAAGGGTAGAGATTCCTTTTGAATAATTTAGAAAATGATATTTTGTGATTTTTTTTTTTCAATTTAAAAAAAATAATAAAAAAGTAAATTTTAAAAAAACAATAACAACAACGCTGAAAATTTAATTGCACTCAATTTACTGCATTAAAAAGACTCTCTTGCAAATCATTTTTTGAAATTTTTGAGAAGGGTTTCTTCAAAAATTAGGGTTGTAATAACGAAACGTAACGAAAAATTTTTCAAAACGAAACGTAACAAAATATCGAAACCTGGAGAGAAAAGAAATCATAACGAAACAAAACGAAAAAATTTTTTTTTGAAAAAACGAAACGTTAACGAAACATTAAAATTTCAGAAAAACATAACAAAATAACGAAATAATTTCGTTATTTCTGGTTCCTTTCTCCTTTTTATGCATTTTGCTGATAGTTTTTTCAAATTCAAAAATTTAGGGGATGGGGTGGAAAAATTTCAAATAATTTGGTTTTTGGGGCGTATCTGTATCTTCCCTCCTAAGGAACCATAGATTAAAATTTTGTATTTACACTATGAATTCAAAAATAAGCTTGAAAAGTATAATATTCCTGGTGAAATTTCTCGAATTTTGAGTAGGTACCCACCCACACATGCAATAACGAAATATCTCAACGAAATAACGAAAAAAGTTTCGCATAACGAAAAATTTGATGAACTGAACAACGAAATAACAAAATAACGAAAAAGTATTTCGTTATTTCAACTCTACCAAAATTTTTGGTTGGAAATAAAAAAATAAAATAAAAAATAAAAAAAAATCACTCAAAATTTCAAAAACTCATCATACAGACTTATTCCAGCACGAAAATTAAAATCTGATTACAGGATGGAATTCTGGAAAAAATTTCCAAGATTTTGAGTACTCTCATAGGGTACTGCTGAAATAACGAAATAATTTCGATTAACGAAACGAAAAATGAAAAAAACGAAATAATTTAACAGACAAGAAAACGAAAAATTAAAGCAAAAAAACTGAGATGGACAAAATAACAAAATGCGCTGTTACCTCTCAATAAATTTCAAAAGTCAGTCGATACCTTCAATAAACAAAAATTTATTGCTACATCTAGGTAGGTACCTCCTTTAATGTCAGACAGTCACTCCAACGTGATTACTGATTAGAACTTTCTGAATACAGTATTGCCCATAATAGCTATTTTTCTTGAAAAATAAAAATACTAATTTTCAAAGCTCTAAATATTCCACCACGCCTTTTATCGGACACTATGTATAGCGTATTTAATTTTGAACGAAAATCTCACCATATTCGTCAAGTTTTGAGATAACATCACTAGCGTGGACATTTCTTAACCGACGTACCATTTTTCTTCGAAAATAATAGTAGTACATAATAACAATTCGAGTAATTACACGATTAACGAAAGGAAAAAAAAAATTAAAATACTACGTATACTTTGTTGTTGATAAATTGATAGTATATATACGACGTACGATACGTTTCGTGTCGTGTGTGTCGACTCGAGTAGCTACAGCAATGTAGCATTAGCAAACATATATTATTTTATCGATTAAAAAAAAGGGTAATTATCGCACGAGCGATTTTTTTTCCAATTTTAACGACGCAGAATTTCTTTGCTACGTGTAAATTACGTATGTACGATAAATTAAGTAAAGACAGATACAGAGGGTATCTATTTAACGACTTTATCTCATTACAGTTACATTTACCCGACCATGGACGAGCTCGCAAATCAATTAAATTTTGTATTATCGTATTTCGGCCTGGAAAGCGTAATCGGCTTGGGAGTAGGAGCTGGCGGAAACATATTGGCGCGATTTGCATTCGCTCAACCAGACAAGGTGGGTAGGGTAAGGTGGTCGCAACTCCTGAACCCGAACGGGGAACAGGATTCCGGGTCCAGCATACGACCGATTAAAAATACGTTTGTTTGAAAATGTTCGCAGGTCGAAGCTTTAATATTAATAAATGTGGTATCGACTGCGGCCGGCTGGATCGAATGGGGTTACCAAAAATTAAACGCGAGGTATTTAAAATCTAAAGGAATGACGCAAGGTGTATTAGACTATCTGATGTGGCACCATTTCGGTCGAGTAAGTATCCGCACCCAGCTGGGCCCATTTTCACCCATTTTCATTTTCCATACCTAACGATTGTTTTGCTTCGTCTTATAGGGTACCGAGCAACGTAATTACGATCTAGTCCAAGTGTACCGTAACTATTTCGAAAAATGCGTCAATCCGATGAATTTGGCCTTATTTATCGACAGCTACGTGAGAAGAAGTGATTTAAATATAACCCGTGATATGGATTCGAGTCGCAGGAGAGACAGCAACGCAACTTTAGCTATGCCCATTATGAATATTACCGGCGCTTACTCGCCTCACGTCGACGATACCGTCACCTTAAATGGTAGATTAGATCCTACAAACTCTTCTTGGATGAAGGTAAGCCCCCCCCCCCCCAACCACCTCGGTACACATCCTCAAAGACAGGGTTGTGAAACGTGTAGCTGTAACGAAACGAGAAACGAAATAACGAAAAAAGTTTGAAAAAACGAAACCAAACGAAATAAGGAAATCCGAAATATTGAGCAAAAAACAAAACAAAACTGAAAACGAAAAAATGAAATTGAAAAAAAAAAAAAAAAAAAAAACGTAACGAAACTGTAAATTTTGTAAAAAACTAAACGAAATAACGAAAAAATTCATTTTTTTTTTTTTTGTTTCTTTTCAGGTTGAACAAAAAAGTCAAATAATTGACTTTGTGTAAAAAAACACCAATGTTAAACAACAACATTAAAAATTTATTTAAAGTTTAGGTACTGCATTTTAAAAAAAATTGTGGGTCCTCAAAACTTTTCTTTGGAAATTCAATGAAATAATTATTTTGTGAAAAGATTTAAATTTTTTTTTTGATCTTTCAACCCTTTTGCAAATAAATTTTTACAAAAAAAAATTGAAATTTTTTAAAAAGAATTTTGCCTATATAGGGCCAGCGTATTGTTTCAAGTTTTCAAAAAATAATAATAAAATAACAAGAACGATGAAAGTTTATTTATACCTTAATTTACTACATTAAAAAACACTCTTTCTCAAATCATTTTTTGAATTTTTTAAGAAGGGCTTCTTCAGAATTTTTGGTTTTTTAAAAACTCAAAAAACTCATTACCTGAAAATCAAAAAATATTGTTTTCGTCATACAGAGTACAGACTTATTCCAGCACCAAAACTGAAATATAATAATTACAGAATTGAATTCTGGACAAAATTTCCAATATTTTGAGTCAGTAGACCCAAATGATGTGAAAAAATTATTTGAGCAATTTTTTCAAAGAAATTCAATTTAAGAAAAGTTTGAAATTCACCATGTAATAAGTACCAGTGGTGCTTATTACATGGGAATAAGGAATTTTTCTCAAAAATGCGAATAATTGAACAATGCAAAAAAATTTCGTGAGAACCTCTCAGAATGAACCCGAATGATGAGAAAAAAATTTATTCGAGCAATTTTTTCAAAGAAATTCAATTTAAGGAAAATTTGAAATTCTCATGGCAAAAATTAATTTTTTTCAAAAATGGGAATAATTGAACAATTCAAAATTTTTTCACCAGAACCTCTCAGAATTGACCCGAATATGAGAAAAAAAATTCATTGAGCTATTTTTTCAAAGAAATTCGATTCAAGGAAAATTTGAAATTCACCAATAATGCAAAAATGAATTTTTTTCAAAAATTGGAATAATTGAAAAATTCATAAATTTTTCGTCAAAAACTCTCAGAATGGATCCGAATTTGAGAAAAAAAATTATTTGAGCAATTTTTCCCAAAGAAATTCAATTTGAGGAAAATTTGAATTTCCATGACAGAAATGAATTTTTTTCAAAAATGGGAATAATTAAAAAATTCAAAATTTTTCGCCAGAACCTCTCAGAATGGACCCGAATAATGAGGAAAAAATTTATTTGAGCAACTTTTTCAAAGAAATTCAATTTAAGAAAAGTTTGAAAATCACCATATAAGTACCAGTTGTGCTTATTACATGAGAAAACGGAATTTTTCTCAAAAATTGGAATAATTGAACGATTCAGAATTTTTTCACCAGAACCTCTCAGAATTGACCCGAATATGAGAAAAAATTTATTTGAGCAATTTTTTCCAAGAAATTTAATTTGAGGAAAATTTGAATTTCATTGCAGAAATGAATTTTCTTCAAAAATAGGAATAGTAGAAAAATTCAAATTTTTTCCCTCAGAACCGCTCAGAATGGATCCGAATATGAGAAAAAAAATTATTTGAGCAATTTTTCCAAAGAAATTCAAATTTAGGAAAATTTTAATTTCATGGCAGAAATGAATTTTTTTCAAAAATGGGAATAGTTGAAAAATTCAAAAAATTTTCGTCAAAACCCCTCAGAATGGAGTGAGTAAACTCAGTAAACTCAAATTGGTACTGCTTAAAGGAACGAAATAATTTCGGTTAACGCATCGAAAAGTGAAAAAATTAAACTGACAGGAAAACAAAACACGAAACGAAACAAAAACGAAAAAAATCCAGTATTGTGATTGTGAAACGAAACAACATAACGAAACAAAAAAAACGTTCGCTTCACAACCCTTCCAAAAATCATGCTCGTGGAGAGTCTAAATTTTGAATTTGAAAATTTTAGATTTCAGATTGTGGTATGGTGTTGGAAGAGCAACCACATAAAGTTTGCGAAGCGTTACGTTTATTTTTACAAGGTTTAGGTTATGGTAAGTAGACGTTATTTTCTTCTCGTACGTTAATTTTTTCATTCCTTCTTTCTCTTTCCTATTTTTAATTTTTGCAAACAATGAAGTATCAATTTCGTCAATTTTTACCATCCGAGCAGACGATTCTCGAAATGTACTAAAATACACCAAAGAGCCCCTTTAGCAAGTTAGGCACTTATACGAGTATCAAAATCAAAAATCAAACGTGTAACTCTCAAAATTACGAAAAATACGAAAATTTTGAAAATTTTTGAATTTGCGATAGGTGATTTTTTTTCAATTTGATTTTTCAAAAATCGATCATTCGAACACGTTCGAGTTTCGAACAATTTGAATTAAAATAAAACATTCGTCTTTATCAACGTTAGAGTGAGGAGTGTAGGAATTGAAAAACGTATCAACGTAAAAACAAATTCTAGGCGCAATAACGATTAGCCAATTAGGTAGGTAATTCAATTAAAATGTCTGATTTTCATTTTGTTCAGATAATAACAAGTTATGTTCAGTGAGGAAAGCCAAATAAATTTCATTCGTCGTTCAACTACTGTCAAAAAATCCCCGCAACCCGCATCAGCGATTGGCTCGATTCAGTACGCGTCAACTTTCCATTACAATACAAATAACGTTTTATTTTTCTATCATTTTTTTTTTGTTTTTTATTTTTTTTTATTTATTTATTTATTTATTTTTTTTCTATTTCTGTACTGAAAAATGAGCTTGTTAGTTGATTTACTTAGTTTCCATCGTTCGATTGATATATACATTACATATACTCGTATCGTATTCGTATATACTATACACCACCCTACGTACACGTACTGTATATGGTAGGCATTATAATTGACAGTAGTTGTATAGATGCTCGATTAATTCGAGTAATTACTACGTTAACTATCTATTAGCGATTGAATACGCGCCATAAATCGTACCAATTTTCAATCAGTCTGCTGGCCGATGTATAGAGTTTGAACGCTTCATTGTTTCCGTACGATTATACCAAAAGGGAGAATTTCATTATTTTTTTGGCGTCTCTCTCTTTCTCTTTCTCTTTTGTTTCGTTTCTTTTTCTTTTTCTTTTTCTTTTTAGCCGAGCTTGATTAGCGATGTACGCCGTTTTTTTATCTTCTTCTTTTTTTCATACCTATTTACTATTTACTTCTACGTGAATTTATTTCTAATACATTTTGTTTGTCTTTGGTTAATTTTTTAATCGATTTATATTTTCTTTTATGAAGCGGTAAAAGTTGGCCGTCCAAAATTTATGTCAGCGTCATCTCTCGAAGGTAAATGTAGTTAGAAATCATGATTCAGTCAAAAATAAAACGCATATGCTTGGCTGTATTACATTAATACAGCACCCGATGTGCCCCTGTCGTTGCTTCTTCCCAGCTCATTTGCCGCCGCTGCAATGTAAGTCATTTTGTTCGCTTAGAAGCTTTTCTCATTATAATTCACAAAAGGCTCTGGCCAAATGATCAAAAATTATAAATCAAACCGAACGAAAAAATATATATCTAAATATTTGAAAATCGGTCCATTCTGATCTCGGTGGTGGGGCAAAATTTACACGTCATTTCGCCGGAGCCTATTCTTAATACGAATAATATCGATCATTACTGAATAATGTATTGAATTTTTTTTTTTCGTAGGAATACATCATCATTTATATATGCATTTTTAATCTCATAATGTACTGTATGTATTTTTAATCGATAAGTTGATATGTGTTCTGCGTTAAGTGTTTTAATACGTATTGTTCACACGTTAAGGGAATTTAGGAAGCGCCGGATTAAAAGCTCTAAAAAATGGACACATTTCGAAGTACGTTCATAATAAAAATTCACGTACGGAATGATTTTTTTTTTTACTTTTTCTTTTAATATAATTATTTACAACTATAGCGCACTCGAACGATATGAAAGCAAAATCACCTTATATTGCGCGTTTCGTAAACTGATATTTATCACTTTTTTTATTGTGGACGTAACTAATTTATTATTTCTGTTTTTATTTCATTTTTTCATTTTTTTTTTACTTTTGTGTGTTTTTTAAAAAAAAGTCACCACCATCACGTATATAAAAGTCAGGAGGGTCTCATTTCGATTCAACACTCTTACACGACTCGGAGAATTTTCTATTTTGGCACTAAATTCCAACAAAAGGGCTTCCATCATGTTACCATTTGGCATATCAAATCGTGATCTTTTTTAAGAATTCTTCCAAAGCAATAAAAAAGGGGACTTTTTTCATTTTTAATTTCGAAAAAATGTTCAAGGCATCCCCCTATTTTTTCGTCATGGGGTTCAAATACGATTGGATCCCCGCAGTACTGATTTTTTGGCGTCATCGAAAATTTGCCAAGTCCAATAATTCGTAGATACGTAAATTCAAAATTGGAGGTCAAGGAGGGGTCCAACCAAAATTTTTATAATAATCAAAATTATTCCTAGAACTTCAAGCTACAACTTTTGTTTGAAATTTTTTTCAATTGGACCCCGCCCTCTCCAAGGATTTTGCATAACATGATAACACTCCGAATATACCAATTAAAAAGCGAAATAGTGTGGGAGGAAAGGACTAGTTTGAAAATTTTTTCAGATAAAAGTTGTAGCTTGAAGTCTTGGAAGTAATTTTGCTTATTACAAAAATTTCGATTGGATCTCTCCCTCCCCTCCGATTTCACATAACATCAGGTGATACCTTTCAAAGTCAAAAGAGGGGTCTAATTGAAAAAATTTTCAGACAAAAGTTGTAGATTAAGGTCCTGAAAGTAATTTCAGTTATTATAAAATTTTCAGTTATACCTTCCCCTCCCCTCAAATTTAGCATAATATGACAAAAATACTTATATTATTGAAAGCTGGTGGAGGTAGGAGTCCGATTGAAAAATATTTCAAACAAAAGTTGTAGTTTGAAGTCTTAAAAATAATTTTGATTATTACAAAAATTATGATTGGACCCTTCCCTGCACTTCAATTTTGAATTTACGTATTTACAAAGTATTGGACTTGGCAAATTTTCGATGGTGCCAAAAAATCAGTACTGCGGGGATCCAATCGTGTTCAAATCTGATCAAAAATAGGAAAAAATGGCATATTTTAATCTAAAATTGGGGGGGGGGGGGGAAGAATCTTTATTACCGTTGAATTGACATGGAATGACCCAGAAGGCGTCGAAAATATATTCGCTTTGGCTTCGTGTTTTGTATAAAATGCTTTTACTCGTACCATTATTATTTTGAAAACGTGTATTTGAAAAATTAGGATATTGTTGTTGTTTCGCATTATACTAAAGTGAAAAAAAATTGTTCGACGTATTTCTCCATATTTTATGGTGTTGTTGTTTTGAATGTTTTTTCGTTTTTTTTTTTTTTTTTTTTTTTTTTTTTTTGTACATCGACCGTAGAAATGTACTAGAAATCATACTACATTATATTATATCTAAGTATACGTCATTTCATCCATTTCAAGTTTTGTGGCGCAATCGTAATTTTTGCGGTATCATAGTTTTTGTTTTTTGTTGTATTTGGCGTTTTTGCCTTTAATCGCCGATTTCATCATTGTATAGAATGGTTAAAAAAGCGTATGAATAATTTTTTTACATAAAAATAGACCTACATGGCATGTTGATGTACTTATTTTTTTGTATTCATTTTTTTTTTTTAAATATACTACCTATAAATTGAAAAAAAAATCATTTATATACGTGTGGCTAGTATTAATACTACTTACATAATTTAAATGTAGACTTCTAATAACGAAATTATTTCATATTCATTTTACGATGCACTAAAAGTTTAATCGATTTATGTTGCAGCTTTTTCTTACCAAGATGACATTAAAAACGCAATGTGGATGCTTCGCATAACAGAAAATCCGATTTCTAAAATAGTTACTTGCTAAAACGACAACCAATCGAGCATTACACGTTTAGAAATGTTAAAAAAAAAAAAAATTAAAAAAAAAACGAAAACCCATTTATTACCTACATTTGTGTCTATACGTAACGTACGAGATGAAAAAAAAAAGTTCATTGTACCAAAATACCAACAAACAAAAAATGAATTAAATTTTTTTTAAATCGTTCACTTTTAAGCTACCTATTATACCTATAAATAATACGATGTACGAATTTTTACGTTGTTATTTATAATTTTAATATGAATAAAAACATACCTACGTTTCTATGATAGATAATTATTATGATTATGTACCTATTTGTATTTTAACGACGTACGCATATTATTTTTATAATGTTACATTATCAAACGCTTCGAACACATGTTTTTTTTTTACCCTTCTAAGAACCATAAGAAGGAAAAGGAACCTTATTACCTACATACGTCTTATTCGAAATCGAAAAACCAGGACCTTTTAAATTACGCCTATACAATACAATCAATCATTTTTTCCCTTTTCTGTTTTGTTATTAAAATTATTTAATTAATTCTATAAGCGTGTGTATGTGTACTATATAAACGACGTACCTATTTGTATTTGTATTCGTTAGATGAGAAGGCGCAAATAAGGCGCGAATTATTCATTTGTATGTAATAGGATCTTTTTATAGTCAGCTTTTTAAATGTATTATATATTTATATTTTATAAATATACAAAAACAAAAATGCTTCGTATGTGTTTTAATTTATTTCCGCTACAAACTTATTGATTCAAATAACGTCAACAAGGCTGCTATCCCGCGGCCTACGTCAAATTTGTCGAAAATTTGAAATTACAAAATCACCACCCGGGAACTCTATAGAAAATTTAAACTTCACCAAATTCAAAATAGATATACCTACTTATTCTAAATTTTCAACAAAAATTCAAAATGGTTTTAAAAAATGAATTCTAAAAAAAATACCCACGATAATTTTTATTGGATAAAACTTCGAAAATTTTTATCATGACAATATTTCAAGTTGGAGACTCAATTTTGAACGTTATAAAAAATTTTATTGGAGTAAAATTTTGAAATTTCAATTTAAAAAAACTACAACTTCCAAAAAATTAAGTTTGAAATGAACTTTCACAATTTCATTTAGTTAAAAATGAGAACATTTTTTTTTCACAGAAACTTTCAGTTTTGCCTTTTTACTTTCAGTTTTTTCAGCTTTCAGTTTCAGTTTCAGCAGTGGTGTATTTTAAGGGTGTCCAGCGGGTCCAGACTACCACTGACGACAAAAAACTTGAAAAAATCTCCCCGAGCGGCACACTCGATCGATAATATCGGAAGATGTAACGTATCGATAAAAAATCGTTTGAAAATCTATAGATGTTCTCACGATATTATAAAGATTTATCGGTACAATTTCATAGGCAAAAAATCTAAAAACTATCGAATTCGATATTATTAAGATTTTATGACGATATTCGTCAACGATACTATCGACAAAGAATATTAAATTTATCGAATTCGATTTTTTAACGATTTTGTAAAGATATTTAATACTATATTATCGACAGATTATATGAAATTTCTCGACTTCGATATTTTACCGATTTTTTGACGACATTTGAAACTATATTATCGACAGATTATATTAAATTTATCGAATCCGATTTTTTACCGATTTTGTAAAGATATTTGAAACTACATATATTATCGACACATAATATGCAATTTCTCGAATTCGATTTTCTAACGATTGCGTGAAGATATTTGAAACTATATTATCGACACGTAATATGAAATTTCTCGATTTCGATTTTTCAACGATTTTGTGACGATATTTTGAAATTATTTCCAAATTTTAAAAATTGGTGAAAATTTTTCCAAGTCCAACACGTCTGGAAGTACTAAACTGTCTATTATAAGCGTTTTATTGCTAACTTCTCAACGATAAGGTATGGCATAGTGGCTAAGGTAGAGGAATACCATGAAGGAGGTAGATAGTTCAAGCCCCACGGGTGGCAGATTTTTTATAATTTTTTTTGACTTTTTCTGAAATGATCCTCTTACCCCAACATGAATAATGTGTTTAGGCATAGTTTAATGTATTAATTATGCTAATTAATGATTTTTAATTATAGAAAAAAGCTAGTAAAAGACGAAAAATCGGAATAAAAAATCGATAAAAAATCGACAGAATATCGAATTCGATAAAGTGTCGCAAAAGTTCCGCCTAAATCGTGAAATTATCTTTCGATATTATAGATATATTATCGATAAAATATCTTACTATAATCTCGAAATTTTTGCTAACTATAATTCGTCGATAATCTATCTATATATCGAAAGATAATTTCTCGATTTAGGCGGAACTAACGCGATACTTTATCGAATTCGATATTCTGTCGATGTTTTATTTCGATAATTTGTCGAGTGTGCTGCTCGGGTCAAAATTTCAGCTTTCGAATGCATTTTTCCAAAAAAAAAATCACTTTTTTGGTGATTACATCAATTTGTTTTTCAACAAAAATTGAGAATTTTGCGTTTCAACAGTAACTTGTTTTTCGACAAAAATTGAAAATTTCGATTTTCAACAAAAATTAAAAATTTTACTTTTCAACGAAAATTGAAAAAAAAATTAACAAAAATTGAAAATTTTGCTTTTCAACAACAATGATTTAATTATTTTTCGACAAAAATTAAAAATTTTGTTTTTCAATAACAATTATGATGTTTTTTCAACAAAAATTGAAAATTTTGTTTCTCTATAAAAATTAAAAATTTTACTTTTCAACGAAAATTGAAAAAAAATTGACAAAAATATAAAGTTTTGCTTTTCGACAACAAATAATTTATTTTTCGACAAAAATTGAAAATTTTGTTTTTCAACAAAAATTAAAACTTTTTTTTCTCAAAAAAAATTGAAAATTTTGTTTTTCAACAAAAATTGAAAATTTTGTTTTTTAACAAAATTTTAAAAATATCGCTTTTCAACAAAAAGTAAAAATTTTACTTTTTAACAAAAATTGAAAATTTTGTTTTTCAATAAAAATTGTGATGTTTTTTCAACAAAAATTGGAAATTTTGTTTCTCAACAAAAATTGACAAATTTTGTGTTTTAACAAAAATTAGCTTTAGCTCGCTAGCTCCTCCCTTGGATGCGTCAATAACCCGACTTGAAATTGTTATTAATTTTTTTAAACAGAAATTACAAAAATGACCTTGGTCATGCGAGCCCTGATGAATTTTGAATTTTTCAAAATTTTACTTCCATTTTGACGAAATTATGATGATGATAATAATAGAAAGGTAATTTGAAATTGAAATTGTTTCAAAAATGAAAAATTCAACATAAAAGTGTTGACATTTTTTTGTTCAAAAATTACGAAAAAGACATCGGCCTTCCCTGGGCTCAGCCTAAGATGACATTTTGGATTTTTCAAAAGTATTCTTTCCCTGTTGTCATAATTTTTGCTGTTCAATGAAGAGCTTAAAAATTGTTTTAAAAATGAAAAATCCTGCATAAAAATGCTGACAATTTTTTCAAAAATTTAGCAAATGATTTTGACTTTGGGTAAATTGAGAATTTTTCTATTAAAAAATAGTTACGAAGTTTAAATATGGCTCTTCAAGTACCTATTTGCACGAGTAAGTATAATTAAAGAAGTTCAAAGCACCACCACCACCATTAACTTCGAAAATATTACGTTGAAACTTACCCAGTGAATATATTTGCATCGATGGGTTATTCCAAATCAGAACACGAGATTGATTTTTTCCTGAAGAACAAAACAATAGGAAATAAATTAGTTACAAATCATCAACAACTACGAGTATATCTATATAAGTAAGTGAAACTTCAACAATTGAATAATATATTTATATCTACATCTACAGATGATGCCCATCAACAATATTTAGACCTACTACGGGGTAATTTCAAACAAGAGTGCATTTGTACCGATATAGATTTTCTGACCTAATAATTTACAAATGATTAATTATTCATTGATTAATTTCATCGAATCGAGCTTAACATTCCAAAAAGAAAACGCCGCAAGTGTCAGCAAAGGGTCATCTTTGATTTTATTAATTATATACGCGCGCGAATTACACACTTGGAAAATGCAAATTCTCGACTAACCTTGAATACTTCTCGTAACTCGACAATGGTGACTTATTAATCGTATCAGTTTTTATCGAATGAACCTTCGACGTTTGCTGAATTGCGTAGACGCGTCAACTTTATTCTAAAATTACTCGTTTTCTAAAGTAAATATCGATTTAATCTTATCGATAGACCAATGTAAAGTAGTGTTTTTCTAGAATTGGAAACTCTCGCAGATTACAAAATATCTAAGTAGATACCTATTATATGACAAAACGACGTGTACTTGCACGTGATACTTGGTGAAGCTATGTTTCAACGAGGATTAGGATTTTTATTGGCCCTTTGGTTATTTTCAAATGTCTGTGTCGAATGTAAGTAGTAAAATTTATTTATTTTTATAAAATCCTGCGACTGCAGAAGTAATTGGGTGTTTTTCATTTTTTACCAATGTTGTTTCAAATGCAGGCGAATTGGAGACTGTGTTCCAAAAATGTTGCGCAGTTGGGCGAAATAAAAGTGCAGAGCTCCTGAAATGCGAAGGTAAAATACCAACTCCCATCTCCGGTATAGCCATCGAACAACAAAGCATTTGTTTATCGACCATCGACTTATGTTGCATTCAGTCTTTAAGGTACGTTCAGAGCCTCAAATATTTATGTCCAACTATAATTATAGACAGCTTATAGGAACAAGACAACACGTACCTACTTTACATTTACACTGGTTTTGTACTTCATTCTACCCAATTATGTAGAGATATTGCCTGCGAGCATGGCAAGACAGCTGCCATACGAAACAAGAATTGCAACGTACAGCCCAAAACAGACGAAGAAATCACTTATAAGCACTGCTGCGAAGCTTGCAAGCTCGGTCTAATATCCGCTTCGATGGTCAACGAAGGTTGTAAGCTAAAGAATTTTCATTTTGGACATCCGTGGGATAGCTCGTACGAATCTTGCTGCATTGACTCAGCACCTATGGCAGTACCTTCAGGTATGCACTATGCAGTGCCATTTTCATTCAGCTCGTAACATATTGCAATGTACAACTCCCAAGTATTCTGCTATCTGCCATGTATTCTCATCTAGAACCGAGAGATTTTTGCCAATTGTTACCCGGCGAGCTATGTTCTCACATCTGCGTACCAGTAGGAGGGTCTTACAAGTGCCAGTGCAGACCAGGATACGCTTTAATGGCGGATGGAAAATCTTGTCGACCGGATATCGACGAAAATAGGTAAGTTGACAAGTATACTCGATCATCTGATGGTCCATTCCTGGCGCACAATACGCCCTATTCGGATCAAGTACATAGAGTTGGTACAATTTCCTTTGTACGTCGAGTTACAGATGCGAAAAATACAACATTTGCGATCAAAATTGCTACGACAATGGCGAAACGTTAGAATGTTCGTGCAACTCCGGATACGAATTATTGGCCGATAATAAAACCTGCGTTGGTGAGTGATTGGCTGAAAGGATGTAAAGAGGGATCTCTTACCGACACGAATGTAACTCAACTTTTGTGCTTGTCTTGTAGATATCAACGAATGTAACTTGAAACTTGATAACTGTTTCGAATCCGGCCAAACTTGTCGCAATACACAGGGATCGTTCGAATGTATTGGAAATGCGGCGATTAAAAATCCAATTTTGGGTAAGTGACAGTATTACTTCGATCAAAGATATAGAATAGAACGAATTAACAAAGTCGTATCTCATAAAATTTAAAGAACGTTCAAATGAAAACAAAATCACCACTACTACCAAAGCACATATCGTCTGTGTTCAGGGCTACAAGTATGATGCATCCAAAAACACCTGCGTTGGTGAGTACATTAGGCAAGTTGGACACTTACATCGAAATCCGAATATTTTTTTATACGAAGCCTCAAATCGACTTTTTTTTTTTTTGTTGGTTATTACAAAGATGTCAACGAATGCGAAGAACACAACCCTTGTAACAAAAATACCGATGCATGCTTCAACACACCGGGCAGTTATCGTTGCGTACCAACTTCGAAATGTAGCAAAGGCTTCGTGTACGACACTCGAGTGAATGGTTGTGTAGGTAAGTCAACGGGCATCCTTCATAAGGCAGATCCATTGGACTTGGAGGCATTTGATAGAACCGATCTAAATGTTTTTTTCAACTCAGACATGTGATTTTTACCTACTTTGTTATACCCAAACATTCTGCACATAACAGATATAGACGAATGCCAGGAGAATCCATGCACCAGTAACGAATTATGCCAAAATCAACTCGGAAGCTATATCTGCCATTGCAAAACTGGTTTTCAGAAAGATCAAGTTACTCTTGCCTGCATTGGTATGTGTGCATGCATTGAGCTGACGTTGCAAGAACCATTCCACTATTACCTTCTCCCTCCTCGAATTAATACTCTTTCGCATCTCGAACTTACAGACGTAAACGAATGTCAGTTGCGCACTCACAAGTGTCCAGAAACTTCTAGATGCGATAACACAGTGGGATCTTATCAATGTACCAGGTCGTCTGGCTGTGGAACAGGATACACGCTTAATTTAGAGACAAGCGTTTGCGAAGGTAGGTGCTGATGTAAATTCTCTACTTTTGAATCTCGTTCTCGTTGGTATTGCGATAAAATATGGCATGGCGAATTTGCAGACGACAACGAGTGCGCTATGGGTATCGACAATTGTAATCTACTGGGACCCGACTACGAGTGTAAAAATATTGTAGGATCGTTTCGGTGCGAGAAAAAACGTTGCGACGGCTCAAATATAAACTGCGGTGCTAAAGTTTCCGAGATTCATTACTGCCCCTCAGGGTACACTTTGGTCAATGGCGAATGCGTAGGCGAGTTCTAGAGTTTGCAAGACGTTGATGTTCCGATGGACTGGAATAAGATTCGAGTCATCTCGTTGTTGTGTTTGCAGATATCGACGAATGTGCAGGAGGAAAACATTCTTGCCGATCGACTGAAACGTGCGTGAACACCCAAGGAGGGTTTAAATGCGTATCGAAGTCGCCTTGCTCTTCCGGATTTCGACACAATAACGAACAAACGCGTTGCGTAGGTCAGTTGAGTGGCTCGCTGATGATCAAGACTCAGCTACAATCGAATTTAATCCCCCTTCATTTTCAGCCTCGAAAAAATAATGAACCTGAACGAGACCGAGTTTATTTTATCGCGAATAATAAAATTGTAAATGGTGGCTGCCGGAATTCCTCCACCCAAAAATGACTACTTTTCCACTAAGTACATTCACTTTTTTCACTAAGCACTTATTACAAAGAGTCTAGCGAGGTTTATAGGGATGGTTTGGCCCTGAGCACAGATTTTTTGACTTTTCTATTGGAAGTTGGTTCTTATGGTCTAAAACCTCTGTGACGAAATTTTTAGCTCGATATCTCAACCATAACCCTTTCTGGGGGATGGGGGGGGGGGAGGGGTTAAATGTGGATTTTCGTTAAAAATTTATATTTTTGACAGATTTCGGCCGATTTTTTTCAAACTTGCAACTATGATAGACAGTATCAAGGTTGATTTTTGGGAATTTTTTGAAAAAAATTTCGAGCACTTTTTCAAGGTTACCTGGGCATTTTATGCTTTCTAAGGGTCTTTTTGGTGTAAATCCTTTCAGAGGTGCAATTCTGAAAAAATATATATTATGTACTTAGTCTAGATGTACAACGCCATATTTTTGTAGAACTTGATATCGTGGTGCGTCATCTTCAAAAATGCAAAAAATCGATTTTTTCGTCCGTTTTTCGCTCCTAAGGGCTTTATTTCTGGTCGAAAACTTTTTTTTCTTGAAATATATCATTGATGACACCAAAATACACCATCAACCCGAATTTGGATCAAATTCGTTCATTTTTTCCTTTCTTTCCGAAATACCTATATGGTGCCATTTTGGGAACCCACAACTTCTTCAAGATGACCTAGGGGCCTAAAAATCATGTCTGGGCCTGTTTCAAGTCGATATCTTTCATATACTGCAATTTCAGCAAAATCGAGCAACTTTGATATTTTTGCTCATTTTCAAGAATTGAGTATTTTGGACTTGACAAAAATTTTGCATGAAATAAGTTTTAAAATATTTAAAAAATCAAGTGCTTTTTCATTTTTACTGTTTTCATTACCCAATTTTCAAAACACTACTTTTCCACTACTTTCACTACTGGTAAACAGTAAATAAGAAGAATTCATAAATTATTGCAGATATCGACGAATGCGTGGAACAGCCTTCAATATGTGATCACAACTGCGTTAATACTTGGTCAACGTTTTTCTGCACTTGCAATTCTGGATATCGTTTGCACAACGACAACAGGTAAGTAAATTTTGTTTCTGTCTGGCAAAGCGTACCTAGACCTACCTACTCGAGTATCATTTCTTGCAACTGAACTTGTAAATTAATTTTTCTCTCAGATCTTGCATAGATATAAACGAATGCGAAGCGTATAAAGATCGACGTCTGTGCATCGGTTACTGCGTCAACACTCCCGGTTCATATAAATGCGAATGCCCTAATGGATATCGATTAGGAAAACTTGGAAACACTTGCGAAGGTATTGTCAGATCGTAACGTAATTTTTTAGCAAGGCTAAAAGGTAAGCTGTTCCACGTGTTTACTCTTTTCACGGTTTGCAATCTCAGACATCGACGAATGCGCCACTGGAACTATCTGTAACCAACCCAAAGATGTATGCGTCAACATGAGGGGTTCATATCGCTGCAACACAATTAATTGTCCACCGAATTACGTACAGGATGCGAATCAAAAAAAGTAATACTATTTTTTTCACGTCATGTGCCACGATAATGAGATGAGAATCACCTATCTTTTGTTCTGTTACAGTCGCTGCATCAGAGTGCAAGATTTCTGCAAGATCAACAGAAATTGTACGAATTGGCCGTCGACGTATACTTTCGCTTTTTTCGCGCTCACTTCCGATTTCCCAATTTCGACCAGCGGCCAAATGGAATTTTACCGAATGAAGGGTCCGAGTTCGCCTTCGATGTCTTCGCACTTCTCCTTGGAGCTGAAAAACGTTCAAGCTGCGCAAGGCGTGGATAAAACCACCGCCGATTACTTTCGACTAAATTATCGTTCGTCCAACGAAGTCACCGTAGCGTTGCTACGTCCCATACGAGGCCCTCAAGACATCGAATTAGATTTAAAGATTCATTACTCTTATAACGGCGCGTACGCGGGTTATGCCATTACTAAAATATTCGTTTACGTATCGGAGTACGATTTTTGAATAACTAAAGGGCCATAGTATTACATCAAATACGTATCTAGGAAGGTAGGGTCTACTTGTGTAGTTGGTACTGATGTGAGTATACCTGAAGCCTGAATCCATTCCAATATTATGTTGTTGAGAAATCAAAACAACAGAAACGAACGAGGAACAAACATAAACATATTTTATCAAACACGATTCTCTCCCAAGTACATAAATTTCAAGATAGGTAGGTAGGAATTGTTTATTTTTAATAGCGTATTTTCGTTCAAGCAATTCGATCAATCCGTATAGTTTAAATTACGTGCCACTTCTACAACATTAATTTCAAACTCAGTTTTGTACGCTTAAAATGACGAATAATTACTCGCTTAAAATCTTAATTTAAATTTTCAATCATGACGTGTTATCTTCATTTTACCAATTTATTCGTAAGTGTTTTGTGGATTGTGCAAATAAATCGTAAGTTTTATACTTATTTTTTTTTTAATATTACGAGTTATCATCTAGGTACAGGTATGAAAATTGATTATGTGGGATTTTCATTATTTTTCATATACCTGTATACTGTCTTGTGTATGGCTGAAAATCAAAAATTTTCTATTCTCAAAATGTAACATCGTGGAAAAGTTGCGTCTTGGTCAGACATGAAAAATAAAAAAAATTAATCAAATCAAATAATATCTTCCGATCGTGCAAGAGCCCTCAAATTTTTAAAAATTTGAAAAAAATTAAAATTTGGAAAAAAAAATTTTAAATGTTACAGAATGAATGGGTTTTATGCCTTTGGTTGGCAAGTATCATCATCATTATTCATATTTTTTGGGGGAAAAAATCCAGAATTCATCAGATCATCGCATTTATGAGACATTAAAAAATGCCATTTTTTACGTTTTTTTTAAAAAATAGATAAAAAATTGAGGAAAAAATTTTTGCAATTAAAAAAATGAGTTCAACATAAACAGTTTTGCCCAAAAAGACAATTTAGGACGATTTTCCATCTTTACCTTCATTTTCCTCATTTTTTACAATTTTTCATAGTTTTTGAAAAATTTACAAGGGCACGAAAAAGATAAAAAATCTATATAAATAATGTCTTTTTGGGCGAAACTGTTTATGTTAAACTCATTTTAATTGCAAAATTTTTTTTTACAATTTTTATCCATTTTTTTCAACTTAAAAAAAACGTAAAAATGACATATCTTTTTAATTAATTTGATTTGATTAATTTTTTTTTTCATTTTTCATGTCTCACCAAGACGCAACTTTTCCCCGGTATTACATTTTGAAAATGAAAAAAAATTTATTTTCGGCCCACCCTAATTGAGTAAGTTTCTCCTGCAACAATTTTTCAAATTTCTATTAAGTATGTTCCGAGTTTTACATCGACCATATTTGCATCCTTGAGATACTTATATTACTTTAACATAATTTTACTTTCTATTTAGAATGCGCCAGCTATGAACTCGATCAGAATTTGTCATCTTCAAAATTTACAAACTACTTCTCGCAACCTTATTCAATAGCAATTGTTCAAGCGAAAACCTCGGACACGTCACAAAGCTGCCATGCCACTTCCAGGGACGAATACGCGATCATGGTCCGCAAATCACTGCGTCGAAAAGAAAACTTGAACGCGAGCATCTTGCAGGAGCTAATGGTGCGAGGATTTCAAAGGTTATGTTTTTGGACTGGACGCGTTAAAGAAAAATTCAAAGTGCACTCGCAGTTGAGATCAGAGCATCGCCAGTCAGTGAGCTTACCCGACACATTTGCAACATCCACTCAATATGGTCAACTACAGTTTGGTAACATCATAATCGATCATTTTCCCAGCCACAATGAAAAGATTGTAGTGAATTTGCTAAATGCAAATTGCACCGGTGTGTTCAAGGTGGGTGCAAACTACTACAGTATGGTCCTCGCAATTAACCTCGAGTACCTAACTAGGTTTTGTAAACATAAAATCAACGGTGCAATTTTGAAGTGCCTTTACTCAATTTTATCATTTCATTTCCAAAAATTAGGTTTTATGTATTTATGGCATAGATGAACAGATGCAGATTCTAAAATTTTATAAGGGATTTTTAGATCCAAAAATGCTCCAATTTTTGAAGGAAAAAAATCCACAAAAGTAATTTTCCTTCAATTATTCAATTTGTTTTCTCTGAATTTTTCATCTGTGCGGACTTATGATTATGAAATTGCTTATTTTCATTTTATGGCTATATTAATTTTAAAAAAAATTATAGAATGATTTGGTTCCGAATCTGATGTGGATCTTAAAATCCAAATTCAGGGTGTCTTTTTTTTTTTTTTTTTTTTTTTTTTGAAAATTCATGACTTTTTATGACCTTTTTATGAACAATATTTCAACATTTTCAGGGAGCCCCATCCAGCATAAGTAAATTTCCCTCATTTCTTCTCTATATTTTGTGGTAAATAGCTAGTAAAAAAATTATTGAGGGAGGGGGCGAATGCCCCTTGAACCCCTTAAGCTATGTCTATGCCCTCTAAGAACCCCTCTATATATATTTTTTTTTTTTCAAGTTGAATGAATACTTGGAATTTTCAAGGGTGTCAATCGATTTCTTCCCTATAAGGTGGATACTTGAAATTGTTTTCATACTGTAATGTGAGAATGATTTTCTTCCTGGAAATGAAACAAAAAGTTTTCATGCAAAAATTTCTCCTAAAAAATTTTCAACAGGAATTTTTTTTTCGCCCCAAAGTTCGAAATTTTTTCAATTTTTTTATTTTACCATCAAAGAAAAAAATATGATTCAAAAAAATTGAGATTTTTTTCATTTTAGAAGAATTTTTAAAATTATTGTTCGAAAAATATCTCAAGTTTTTTTTTTCGAAAACGAAACGAATTCTCTTCTTTACGAAAAAAAATTAAGAAACTTTCCCACAGAAATTTTAAAAAAATATCTTCACATAAGAAAATTTTATAACATTCTTTCACAAAAAAATTGGATATTTTCAATTCCAAAAAATGTCTTCCTTAGAAAAAAATTCTACTCCAGAAGATTTGAGATTTATCTGTTTCAAAAAAAAATGAGTAGGTAATTTTTTTCATTCCAAAACAATTTTTAAAAATTCTTAAATGAAAAAAATCGCTTTCAACTTTTTTAATCCAAATAAAGAGAATTTTTCTCCAAAAAGCGGAGACCCTCCTCCCAAAAAATAAAAATACATAAGTGTTTTATTTTTTTTTTAAATTGAAAAGAAAATCCAAAAAATTGAGATTTTATACTCCAGAGTTCGAAATAATATTTTTACTTCAAAACAATTCAATTCCAAAACTATAGGTACAATTCAGATTTTTTTTTTTTTTTAATAAGAATTTTTTCGCAAAAGTTTGAAAAATATTTTTACTTCAAAAAAATTGAGATTTGTGGCATAAAAATGTTTTTTATTCCAAAACAATTAAAAAAATTTTTTTGTACCAAAAAATTCATTTTTTATGGCTTTTTCATGATTTTCATGACCCTTAGACGGCCTTTGACACCCTGAAATTGGACCTGATCTCGATCTTTTTAGATTCGCTCAAAGGAAAAGATTTGAATCTAGATCTTTTTCAGATCCACTCGTTAAAAAAGATCTGGATTAATGATTTGAATTTAGATACTTTGATGAGTGCATTTGCTCATCTTCAATTTATACCAACGAAATTTGAATTTCTAGCAATGCGATTGGTTATTGGCACAGTTAGGGCTCGAGATGAATTGCACGGAATATCGTCATTTGACAACGTCGATTCAACTTTAATCCTTTTTTTCCTTCGCCTACACAGACTACGTACCAAACAAAATCGAACCAGACAACTATACAGGGCGAAATGCTAGCTAACGGCACTCGAATCGAGTTCATCTTGGTTTACAAAAACGCAACTATACTTTTGAACGATATCAAGACACTTCAAAAAAATGGAAGTATTCTGGTTGCACGAGTCAGCGCTGAATTTAATTTCGATAACTTCGTCGCCCAAACTACTAATAATGAAGACGTTCACTCGCTTCTCGACCTCGTAACACCAGCCATACTGCGACAATTCATCGACAAAGATGCCAGTGGTCGAATTACCTACGCAGGCATAGAGCAAGACGTCAAAATTGACGAATTCAACAAACGAGAAGTTGTACGACTCATGGCGAATGTCTTGGCGCACTACTTACGTAGTCAATACAAGAAACCGTACCGATTACCGGCGATTGCTGACTCCGATACCATCGAGTACGTGCAAATGGACGGATTGGATCGATGCAATGTGCGCGGTTCAAATGTACATCTAGGTCGACGAGGCGACAATCTCGTCATGAAACTAGCCTTTTCCATCAATTTCTTAGACGATGAAAAGCAAAATACTACCACTTTGACCATTCGAGACCGAGATCCGGTTCCTCAAAATAAAACCGTAATCTTAAAAAAAATTCTCATTAAATTAGAATTGTCTTCGCCACTCGAGCTCGACAAGTCGAGTAATCTTCGTTTCTACTTGACGACGATTAAAGCCGAAATAGTAGGTAAACATCAGCCCACCTGGTTTCAGTCCATCAAACCCAAATTGAACGATGTCGTCGGTGAAATTTTGACTCGGATTGTGTTATCGTGGATTCTATACGAAACCAACTGAGAATTAGAGCCAGATATAAATTTGTATGGTACCTATTTTACGAGTAGTTCCTATATCCGCGAATGATGACCACGAGCAAAACCACCTAGACACTACAAGCCATGAAGTTAAATTTAGCAACCTTGCCGAAGACGGCCGACTTGAGCAATTGAAAATACGTTTTCTGGGCAAACGAAGTGTTTTTCGAAAAAATTGATGGGAACCAAAATTGTAGAGGGAAAAATTAACTTTCGTTTAGTGCATTCGGAATTTTGATTCGACTAATATTTCTCGAGTTACGGTTAAAAAACTGATTTGAAGATGGGCCGTCTACCAGATTTTCCCTATTTTCCCGGTCAAAGAAGCGATTTTAATTGATAAGAACAAAAATTGTAGAGCAAAAAATATCCTTTCATCCTAAAATCATTGAAGTTTTGATTCGACGAAAATACCTCGATTCATTAGCAAAAACTGTTTTCTCAGATATGCAAATTTTCATATTTTCCTATTTCGCGGATAAACAAAGCGTTTTTCATGAAAATTGATAAGAACTAAAATTGTAGAGCAGAAAAAATCCTTCAGTTTTAGTGCTTTTAAAATTTTTGATTCGACCAATTTCCTGAGTTATCGTCAAAAAACTATTTATTTTTTCATTTTCGAGGTCAACGACCCATTTTTTGTGAAAATTGATAAAAACCACAATTGTAGATCAAAAAATTTACTTTTGTTTGGTGTAGTCGGAATTTCGATTTGACGAATATTTCTTGAGTTATCGTCGAAAAACTGATTTTGAAAGTTGGCCGTCTACCAAATTTTCCCATTTTCCCGGTCAACGAAGCGATTTTCGTGAAAATTGATACGAACCAAAATTGCAGAGCGAAAAAAATCCTTTCACTCTAAAATTATTGAAATTTCGATTTGACGAAAATACCTCGATTTCTCAGCGTAAAATGTTTTCTTGGATATGCAAATTTTCACATATTCTCATTTTCAGAGCGAACGAAGCATTTTTCGTGAAAATTGATCTGAACCCAAATTGTAGAGAAGAAAATTTCCTTTCGTTAGTGTGTTGTCAGAATTTTGATTCGATGAATATTTCCCGAGTTATCGTCAAAAAACGGATTGGAAAGTCGGCCGTCTACTACTCGAAAATGCGACGTTGCCTTTCTACGTTCATGGCTTGTATCTCTAGGTGGTTTTGCCACGAGCACTATTGCGAAACGCGAATATTGTTGAAAATGGAAAATAATAATGTAAATTGAAACATCATCGTCGTTTACGAAATACTCCCAAGCCAACAACCTCACAATCTGAATGAGACAATATGCCTCGCCTAAAAGACCAATTTCCCAACGTAGTCAACCATATGTTGGAAAATTTACGCAACGACGCGATGTATTTGTAGCAAGAAAATTCTGAAAGTGATCCGCGTTTCGTCATCTGAGAAATAAATATTTTCAAGTTTTCAAAATAAATATTGAAATCATGTGCCCACATCCTTCGTATTTATTTTTTTCATCGCGAGATCGAACAATTCGACTGATTCGAGTGGACTGGCGAACAAGTGTTTTGAAAAAGTAAAATGTGTATTTATAATCGAAAGTTTGTCAAATTTTTCGAATGATAAAATGAATTTTACAAAAGTATTAGACGTTTTCGGTGTTCTTTTGCTGTTCTCGTATTCGGCCGGGTACGCAAATGGCGAAGAGGAAGCACTCAGAGAGGTGAGGAAACATCGTTCCACGAGAAATTTCAATTCTTTTTTTTTTTTCAAAGTTTACCTCTAGATTTTTCCCCCAAATTTTTTGTTTCATTATGTATCTGTATTCTGTACTTTATTTCCTCTACTTGTACCTACAGATGATGCAAGAACGAATTCTCTGTTTTATGGTAAATACGGCTGCCAAAATACATAGGGCGAACGCCGATAATAAAATGTACGATAAAAATATAGTTTTCTCCCCGATGGATTTATACGTAACGACTGCGCTAGCTTATCTGGGAGCTGGCGACGAACGTGTACGACGACAGCTCAACACCATCTTAGGTATAAAAACGTTGCAAAAGTTCTCGGAGCTGAATCCCGAATTCATGTCCTCCAATAGAACGAAAAAGCTGGATTTGAAATGGCACCAAAATTTGGCTGATTTCAATGACGAGGTTTCGACGCATGAATTCGACCCTACGGAATATTAGTAAGTTCGAAGTAGTAAAAGTAGGTAGCCTTCTAATAATTATTAAGTATTACACTAGGTATTGGAAAAAAATAATTATACATTATTTTTTCAAAAATCGGTTAATTTCTAAAATAGATAAACGATTACTTGGATAGAAAAATCACATTTTTCAAAAATTTGTCACACGAAATTTTTTTGTTGAGATTTATTAGACTTTTCTCAATGCAAGTATGTTTTAAAAATGAATTTTTTCAATTTTTTTTTTTTTTTTTTTTTGGAAATGTCTATTAGATAATTATTTTGAAAATCATATTTTTTACAAACTTTTCTTCACGATTTTTTTTTTAAATTAAAAAAAAATGATTTGAATAGGTAATTTTTTTGGCACAAAGAAATAATACCTAATAATGAAATAACATCTTGAAATGAATTCTAAAATTCTTTCAAAAAATTTAGAAATATTGTAGGCATAAAAAATTATACAAAAAAATATGAAAAATCTTTCAAAAAATTATTCAAGAAAAAAATTGCATAAAAGAAGCATTTTTATAATTTTATTCTATCTACTAATCAAAGTATACTTTGTGATTTTTTCACAAAAAATTCTTTTTGGAAAATGTTATGAAAAAATTGATGAAAAATTATTTCGAAAATTGTCAGAGATGGAAAACTAAAAAAGGAGGAAAAACTTAAATCGAAAAAAAAATCGAAACTGAAGTGAATTTTTGAGACCGAAATTGGAACTGAAATATCAAAAACAGAAAAGTGAAAACTGAACCTAAAACTGGAAGTTTTCGGTTTTCAGTTTCAGTTTTTATGTTTTTAATTTTTTTTTTTTTTTTCTGTTTTTAATGCTGAATGTTAATTGAAATTCTAAATGCTAATTTATTTGCCAAGCAGAGATGGAAAACTAAAAAAAAAAAAAAAAAAAAAACTGAAATCGAAAAAAAAAAACGAAATTGAAATTAATTTTTGAGACCAAAATCGAAACTGAAAAATCAAAAAATCGAAATTGAAAATAGAACCCAAAACAAAAGTTTTCCTCCTATGAAAATTGTTTGATAAATATTTATGGAAACAATGAATTTTCTCAAGAAAAAAAAATTGCAAAAATTGAAACTTTTTTAAATTTTGGATTTAAAAAAAAATGTATACCTAATGCAGGATATTAAAATTCCATTCACTCGTAATTAAAAACATTTCTTCGTGAAAGAAATTTCTATGAGGAAATTTTAATTAAGAGCTCTTTCAAAAATTAATCGAAAAGTATTTTTTGGTAAAAGAAATTGCTTTGGAAAGAGATTCAATGAAACGAAATATTTTCTGAATTTTCCTGAAACAGGGTGTCTACACTGTCTACATTGATTTTTTTGTTGAAAATTTTTCATGAACAATATTTCAACGTTTTCAGAGGGCTCCTTTACAGCATAAAACTTGAAATGAATATTGGGGGGGGGGGGAGGCAAAAAATTCCTAATTTTCTCCCTATATTTTGTGGTAAATGTCTATTAAAAAAATTATTGAGTGAGGGGGCGAATACCCCTTGAACTTCTAAAGTTATGCTCAATTGCCTATTCCCTCCAAAACCCCCTTTTACCCTTTTTTATAGCCAAAAAATCTATACAATTTAAAAAAAAAAAAAAGTTAAATGAATAGGTACGAGGAATTTTCAATGGTGTAATTCGATTTCTTCGCTAAAACGTGAATTCTTGAAATTGTTTTCATGTTGTAATGTGGCAATGATTTTTTTCCTGGAAATGAAACGAAAAATTTTCACGCAAGAAACACTCCTAAAAATTTTTTAACAACTTGACCCAAAGTTCAAAAAAATAATATTTTATTTATTTACTTTACCATCAAAGGAAAAAGATTGATCCCCAAGAAATTGAGATTTTTTCAATTCAGAAGAATTTTAGAATTTATTGTTCGAAAAAAATCTCAGGTTTTTTTTCGGAAATGAGACGAACTTTTTTCTTCACAAAGAAAAAATAAGAAACTTTTCCACAGAAATTTAAAAAAATATCTTCACATAGGAACATTTTTAAAGATTTTTTTAACCAAAAAAAGAAGAAAAAAAAATTTTTGGATATTTTTTTTCCAAAAAATCCTGAAATTTCTTCCATCAAAAAATAATATACTTCAAAATATTTGAGATTTCTATTTTTTTTAAAATCCAAAACAATTTTTAAAAATTTTTTAAATCAAAAAATTCGTTTGTTATTTTATTTATTCCAGAAAATGAGAATTTCTTCTCCATAAAACTGACACCCTAAAAAGTTAAAAAAATGTAAAAAAAAATGTTCGAAAAATATTTCTACTTTAAAACAATTCAATCTTTTTTTCATTCCAAGAAATGGGAATTTTCCCCAAAAAATATATTTTCATTCGCTCGAAAAAAAATCGTCAAGAAAATTAATTTTTTTCTTCAAAAAAATCACAATTTATGTTTTTTTTTTGTTTTTTTTTGTTGTTTTTTTTTCGAAGATGCAACTTATATTCAAGCGAATTTGTGATTTTCCCGGGTAATAATATATTATCAAAAATTCACGATTTCGAAGATTGAAATTCATGACTTTTCATGACCTAGTAATTTTTTTGAAAAATTCATGACTTTCATGACCCATTTTAAAATTTTATGACCTTTTTCATGATTTTCATGTTTTTCATGACCTGTAGACACTCTGTGAAAGTATTCAAAAATCTTATCAAAAAATGTTTAAAAATACAAGGATGAAGTTATAACCGAGCGGGACTAACAAAAAACTCTACGTAAATGCACGTAAGCCTAGGATTGAAAATGAAGGAGCAACAAAGCTTTGGAAATCCTTATTTTTCTAATCACCTGTCCATAGCCATACTACTAATTTTTAATATCAAGACTTACCCATTTGTCTTCAGAGTCCTATAGTGGTTAATTTCATACGTAGACCTGAAATCATAAAAAAAAAACATAAAATTTATAAACAAATGAAAAAATAACAAACAGATTTCAATTATATAGCAACTATTTAGTAAACAAGGAGTTGGGCGACATGTATCGAAGCTCGTTGAAAGCGAAAAGAGCAGCCATTCGTTCAGGTATGTCAATTTTCGTGGACGCAAAATATGCGGTGAAAAATATCTATATCGAAGAGGCGAAAAAGTATTACGACGTCGATGTGAAATGTTCGGATTTCGAAAAAAACGCTAATCGTTCCACCAACAAAATCAACAAGTAAGTTTCCATCGCATAGGTCTAGTCTAGGTAGGTAGGTAGCTAGCTAGGTATTCGTAGGGACGAATAAAATTCTAAAAACGGTCAAGTTATTCTTCGTAAGAGACGATAATACAGCTGCCTAGCAAAGGCTTAAATCGGGCTCACGAGGCCGACTGGTGCGAACCCACCAACCTCACTTAGTCTCGTCGTCGATGACAATATGAGCGAATCAAATGTATCATTCTCATCGGAAAACTATTTCGACCTACCGGACAATGCGAATTCTATAGAGAGAAACGAGCAGCGAAATTTTCCTCTGTGGAATTGGCGACTGGTGAATGATAATTCGTTTCGCCGAAGACGCGGCCACCTTTCGGACAGCGACACGAGCGACGAGGACAGTCACAGTTCACTGGGCCTGGATGAGAATGCGACCAGCTCGCCGTCGCCAGGGGCTGCGGACGCAGCGCCACCGGATGAGATCGAGCAATCGCAATCGCTGCGTCTCATCAGTCGAAGTCACACCGACGCCCTGACATCTCAACCACCGACTCCGGCCACGTCTTCGTTCGTGGTCAACTTCCTGACCAGCGCTTCGTCTTCGCTGTCGCCGTCGTCATCGTCGTCCTCGCAACACCTACTACACTCGGCCAGACCGCGAGGCATCATCGTCAACCATCAGAGGACCAGCCGAGCTCTATCCGATAGGAATATATTTTTCGACTTTTTCGGCGGCGGAGATTCGCCCGAAGCGATACTAGAATTTTACCGTCGAAGGATAATCAGCGTCATAACGGGCGAAAATCCTTTTTTCGGACGCGAAGTCGAGTACTTCCGCAATGAAACGTAATCCATCGTCGTATTCGTTGCAATTTTTTATCTCGTCCAAGGGCCATAATCCGCACAAATCCGTCGCCCTAATTATATAAATACTCGCTGGTCGTATAAGTGAATAAACGTTAGAATAGTAGGTCAACTGATAACGAAAAACAGAGTATTTTTGCCCCAGCCTCTAATGATGCACGTTTTTCTACAGATTTCTCAAGAAAAGATCTTACAACAGAATATCGAAATTTTTCGACGAACCACTCGAGAACACTACAGAAAGTGTTCTGAGTAGCTCGCTTACTTTGGTAACCAATTGGCAAAAAATGTTTCAACCCGACGACAGTTACGAGTAAGTAAGCTTTGCAGTCCCACTTACTGCAGGTATTCAACTATTCATAAATGGGTATAATACTAAAAGGTCCTCCAGTCTCAGTCCTGAAAGCATGGGTGACGAAAGTAATTTCTTTCAGATGGAGCTAAGATATTAATTGCCCTACTTGAAAAAAAATCGAAACTGGCACAAAATCACCCTTCTCAGTTTCATTATTTTTAGCAAAATTTTTTTGAATATTTCAATAATAATTTACAGTTTTTTCCAATTTTTCCAAACTTTTGATCATTTTTTTTTCAACTTTTAATAGGTAGGTAAGTAGTACACTCAATTTCCCAATTTTTTTTTTCTAATTCAATAATTTTTACATTAGTCCAGTCAAATAAGAAAGAAATTGCTACAGATTTTTTTTTTTTTTTGCAGAAGTGTTGAATGAGGTCCCAATAGTCGACGTGTCCCCAAGTTTTGTT
Organism: Balanococcus diminutus; assembly: GCA_959613365.1. Lineage (NCBI taxonomy): Eukaryota > Metazoa > Arthropoda > Insecta > Hemiptera > Pseudococcidae > Balanococcus > Balanococcus diminutus. Next base: position 56,892,498 of record OY390717.1, read on the forward strand.
TTTCGCGTATCACAAAAAACGTTTACATAACATAACGTAAAACAGGTGATGTAAAAAAATCTGAATTAAATTTCCTATCAATCAATACCAAAAATCAGAATGGACCACTAATAAGAAAAAATTTTATTAGAGAAATTTTTTCAAAGAAATTCAATTTAAAGATATTTGAAATTCACCATGGCAAAAATATTATTTTTTTTCAAAAATGGGAATAATTGAAAAATTCAAAATTTTTTCGTCAGAAGCTCTTAAAATGAATTCGAATAATCAGAAAAAAAATATTTGAGCAAATTTTTCAAAGAAATTCAATTTAAGAAAAATTTGCAATTCACCCTGGCAAAAATGAAATTTTTCAAAATGCGAATAATTGAAAAATTCAGAATTTTTTCATCATAACCTCTCAGAATGGATCCGAATACTGAGGAAAAAAATTTTGGGCAATTTTTTCAAATAAATTCAATTTTATAGAAAATCTGAAATTGAAATTCAACATGCCAAAAATGAATTTTTTTCAAAAATGTGAATAATAAAAAATTTAAAATTTTTTCGTCAGAACCCCTCAGAATGATGAAAAAAAAGTTTATTTATTGAGCAATTTTTCCAAAGAAATTGAATTTAGGGAAAATTTTAAATTCATCATTTACTTGGCAAAAATTATTTTTTATTCAAAAATTGCAATAATTGAAAAATTTAAAATGTTCTCGTCATAAGCTCTCAAAATGGACCCAGATAATGAGAAAAAAATTCATTTGAACAACTTTTTCAAAGAAATTGAATTTAGAGAAAATTTGATATTCACCATTACTTTGGCGAAAATGATTTTTTTTTTTCAAAAATTGGAATAATTGAAAAATTCGAAATTTTTTCGTCATAACCTCCCAGAATGGACCCAAAAAATAAGAAAAAATTTTATTTCAGCAATTTTTTCAAAGACATTAAATAAGAGAAATTTTCCATGTAAAAAGAACCGCCAAAATATCGGTCCTTTTTACATGGCAAAAATAAATTTCTTCAAAAATGTGAATAATTGAAAAATTCAAAATTTTCTCGTCATAACCTCTCAGAGTGAACCAGAATGATGAAAAAAAAAAAAAAATTATTTGGGCGAAAATTTTAAATTTACCATTTACTTGGCGAAAATTTTTTTTTCTTCAAAAATTGAAATAATTGAAAAATTCAAAAAATTTTCGTCGTAAGCTCTCAGAATGGACCCCGATAATGAGAAAAAATTTTATTTGAGCAATTTTTTCAAAGACATTAAATATGAAAAATTTCCCATGTAAGAACAACCGCCAAAATATCGGTCCTTTTTACATGGCAAAAATAAATTTTTTCAAAAATGCGAATAATTGAAAAATTCCGAATTTTTTCATTATAACCTCTCAGAGTGAACTCGAATGACGGGAAAAATTTTATTTGAGCAATTTTTTCAAAGAAAATAAATTCAGGAAAAATTTGAAAATCACCATTAGGTACTTGGCAAAAATATTTTTTTTTTTCAAAAATTGAAATAATTGAAAAATTCAAAAATTTTTCGTCAGAAGCTCTCAGAATGAATTCGAATAATCAGAAAAAAAAATATTTGAGCAATTTTTTCAAAGAAATTCAATTCAAGAAAAATTTGCAATTTACCCTGGCAGAAATGAAATTTTTCCAAAAATGCGAATAATTGAAAAATTCAGAATTTTTTCATCATAACCTCTCAGAATGGACCCGAATACTACGGAAAAAAATTTTTGGACAATTTTTTCAAATAAATTCAATTTTATAGAAAATCGGAAATTGAAATTCACCATGCCAAAAATGAATTTTTTTCAAAAATGAGAACAATAAAAAATTCAAAATTTTTTCGTCAGAACCTCTCAGAGAGATCACGAATGATAAGAAAAAAATTTTTTGGCCATTTTTCCAATAAAATTGAATTTTGGGAAAATGTGAAATTGCCCATTACAAAATAAACTTTTTTCAAAAATAGGAAAAATTGAAAAATCATGAATTTTTTCGTCATTACCTCTCAGAATGAACCCAAATAATGAGAAAAAAAAATTGGGCAATTTTTTCAACGAAATTAAATTATGAAGTATTTTTTTTTGGTGAAGAAATTTACAACTCCTCCCCCCACCCCAACAACGTGAGCACTACTTGAGAAAATAATGATCCGTCCTCCGTCGGCTATATTTAAATTCGTTCAATTTTTCCTATAATATTTTTATATCATTAACAATTTTCTAGTTTTTCACTGATTTATCAAGGTGGTGCTGCATTGGAGCCAATTAGCACAATCTGTCTCCATTTTCGTCACCCATGATTCAAATGACCTTTTTAGGCTTTATCGTATTTTTTAGATTTTTAATCGATTTCAAATTTTGCTTTCCTCTTCTAGAACTGCATTCCATACCAGAGATGGAGAATGCGACGATTGCGACGACGTCGACATCTGCATAATGATGAACCAAGGTGAAATCCCTTACTACTCCGACTCAACAATCACAGCCATCGCTCTGCCCTCAGTCAACCCTGAAATTCGCATGTACTACGCGGTACCGCGAGAAAATCTAAGCTTATCCGAAATAATCTCGCGACCGAATAAAAATTTCGTTAAAAAAATCATCGAAGGCGTTAAACCGAAACAAGTCGTATATCACGTGCCCAAAATGACTTTCCCGGACGAAACAGACCTGTGGAATATCCTACGAGAATCAGGTGTCCGCAATGTGACGTTGGATAATGTCGCAGATCATTTAACTTTGTCCATTTTTAAGCAAAAAATATTACTCGAAGTGAACGAAGAAGGCATAGGCGGCTGTCCGCTTAAAAAAGCAAGAAAAATGCCACTGATGCATAAATCGATAGACACTCGAGCCGTACAATTTGTAGCCGATAGACCTTTCCTATTTTTTATTTACGATAGTAAGACGAAAATGTTTCTCATTTATGGCGCTGTATTCAAACCAACTGGGTATACAGATTTTTGAACGACGATAATGTATCTTGTAGGGGTATATTTTCATAAATTACGTAATAAATGTAGGAGTAGTCATAGGCACTCGTACCTATTAGCTAAATATACTCATGTTGAATGAGGACGGGTTGTGATTTTTTTATGGAATAAAAAAAAAGTAAGACTAAGGTATCAACTTATCTATAGCAAATTGAATTTCCGGTCAAAAAGCTTCTCTTAGTATTTTGCCTGTCTTTAATGACTATTTTTTAGGCGAAATACAAAATTTTTTTAAATAAAAAAGTCAATTTTTTAGAGTAGCAGAGAATCAAGTGTAGTTAATTTTGAGTAAACCAAAGAAGTAAAATTGATACTTCACTTAGTATATCGAAGAAATATTTGACAAAACTATAATTCAATGCCAATGCCTTTTGGAATTTGGAATGTTTCGCACTCGAAAACAGTAAATGGAAAAGGAAAAAAACTTTCTTTCATCTGATCATCGTACAATATTAATAGTAATACCAACATCACCGACATGTGAACTTGACCCATGCTAAAAATTCAATAGGTACGCAAACTCTGCAAAAATTGCAGTAACACGTGACTGGAACGTGGGTGAAACCGACAAGGTCCTTATCTAATAGAAAAAACAGAATTTGTGAAAAATTGTGAAATCTGTGCTAAAGACATACATACCTACGGGTACTAAGTGATACAATGAGGGAAAAATTGTTCAATCAAAAATAAAAACAATGGATTTTTTTAGGATTTCACATGTGCCACCACAAAAAATGGATTTTTAATTAAAGTTTGTTTTAAAGAATTTTGTGTTAGATAGTACGTATTTATAAAAAAATCAAAAATCAAAATGAAAATCAAAAAAATTCAACTTTCATTAAAAAATTTCAGAGAGAATTTTTTTGATTTTTTTTTTGAAAATAATTTTTTGTAAGAATTGTACAACAGGTTTTTCCAAATTTTTTTCAGCATAAAAGAAACTTCAATTTTCACCGAAAGATTCTCTATAAAGATAAGTAATTTCGCCTATGGCTCCTTTTTCAAGTTTTTTTTTTTTTTTTCAAAAAATACTTATTTTTGCAGTGTTAAAAGATGAGAAATGCGTTTATTCTTTTAAAAACGTGCCTTTAAATTTTGCAAAACACGTTTCGGTTTTAAACTCATCGTCAAAATCATAAAAATCTTGAATTATTGCAGCAGTTGTTTGTACTGAAAACTCATCAATATTGGCCAAAATTTCGCTTCGATCAACTGAAAAATGTACAAAATAATATAAATCATTTATTTCTGAGAAATATACCAACGAGTACGTTCAAGTGTTTGCCTAAATTACAAAAATAATTCAAGCAGGTAGATGGCGTCCTTTTTTTTTAACAACACAAAAAAGCAAAAACAAAAGTCTACCTAAGTAATGAAAAAACATGAAAAATCGCAAAAAAAAAACACACATAAAAATAGATAAAAATATAACAAATTTCACTTATCATGTCCATATAGATAGTACAATAGGTACAAAAGTACACTTCAATAAAAAGAGGAAAAAACAATTAAAAAAAAAACACATTGCTGGCCTGTAAAGGCCTAAGGATAATTTTGAGAAGATTTTAATCGAGGGGCCGGTAAAGGTATGGAGGAGGTGCATCGGAAACTGTACCTATAATAATATCAATACGAGTACATAAATATTGAAATGCTTGACACATACAAATCGTAATAGGTTAAAATAGGTACCGCTAAATTTTCTTATACTTCTTACTCTTGCCTCGTTATTAAATATTAAGGGTATGCTCTCGTCTGTTATCAGCTGCAAAAATTTAGATCCGTCATTTCTCCGCGAATTCGTAACAAATCAGTGTGAAATTTTAATATATTCTTCTCTATCACTTTGTTCGTACAGAACTTATTCGATATTTTGAAAAAAGTGTCTATTTATGGAAAAAAATTAAATTTCAAGATTATTCTTGGACATTTGTGAAGTTTACATCACTTTCCAGACTTCTTTTTTTCTCCATAAATAGACATTTTTTCAAAATATCGAATAAGTCCTGTACGAACAAAGTGATAGAGAAGAATATATTAAAATTTCACACTGATTTGTTACGAATTCGCGGAGAAATGACGCAACGAAATAATCAAGTAAGTATTTTGTTTCTTTGTTACAAGTATGAGTATAGAATTTTCACTACAATTCAAGAATGCCATCATATAGATTGACAGATTTTTGAGGCGGTAAATTTTGGAGTTGATAATTTTTTAATGCAACTAAGTAATAGATATCTATATCTATACGCGTTTATTAAAATTTGGCAGTAGGCAGTTTAGAAAATCAATCCTCTACTAAATACAAAAATAAAATTCTTGAGGTAAAGTTTTAACTTTTGTCAATTCGATTAATTTTTTTGAATAATTTCAAGTAATACGCAGGGCTATTCAAATTGACAATTTTGAAAAAGAAAACTATCAGAAAGAAAGTGTGATTTTTATAAAAATTAAAACTTTCAAATGTGGTTGAAACACTAATTTCTAAAACAGAATTTTCTAAAAAGATTTTATATTTATTTTTACAAATATCCCGAATTTCTTTCCAAAGTAAGAAACTTATTTATTTATTTATTTTTCAAATTTCCGTTGGAATTCAATTTTTGCAAAAGATAACATTTTTTTCTTTTTGATATTTATAAAGAAATTTCTTACAGAATCTTTTATGAAAATGCGTTGTTTTTATAATGTTTGTAGACATAACGAAAAGCTTTCAACGATCCAAATACTTTTTAATTTTGTTTTACAGAATTCAATTTTTGCAGGATTTCAAAGTATTTCCTTATTTTGTCTATTTTTAAAGATATTTCTTAAAGAATTCTTGAGAAAATTCATACGTGCCAAATATTTTTATAATTTTTTGTAGGCACACGAAACATTTCAATAATTTTTTTGCGATTTTTTTTTTCAAATTTTATGCACAGTGTTTGTAAAATTTTCTAAACTTTTTAGTCATTTTTTCAGTTGCGTCAAAAATCTTCAATTTTTTGCAATTTCTAAAAAAATATGTTTTTTGCCCTATTTACGAATTTTTCCTCCTTTTAATTAATGCAGAACTTTTGCAAAATTTTCTTCAACGTTTCAATTATTATTTTGTTAATTTATTTGTGCAGTTTAAAAAAAAAAAAAAAAAAAATCTATTTGGTACTACTTTTTTCATTTTTATTAGTTTTTTTTTTTTTTGCAGCTGCTTAAAAAAACTCAAAATTTTACCCACATTTTTTTGTAATCTTTTTTAGAAATGATTTTCATTATTTTTTTTTTTTGCCATTTTCAAAAGTTCTTCATTGTTTTTGCATAATATTTTAAAATGTTATCATTCTTTTCCATTTTTTCAGATTTGTTTTGAATATTAATCGCTCAAGTCTTTGTATTCATTTTTGTGTTTTTCAGGGTTGCTTAGAAAAATTTCTAAAAATTTCTCTCTCTTTTCAATAAAAATTTTGGGTGTTTTTTGCATTATTTCGTGAACTTTTACAAATTTTTCGTCCTTTTAAGTTTTTTTTTACAGAACTTTAGCAAAAGTTTTATAACCTTTTGCAATTTTTCTAGGTACTTTTTGCAATTGTCTCAAAAAATTTCAATTTTTTTTTTTAGAAATTGTATGCAGAATTTTCACAAATTTTCAAAAAATTCACATACTTCTTTGTGGAAAAAAACTGCGAATTTTACAAAAGAATCCTTAAATTTTTGTAATTTTTTAAAACTTGGAAAAATTGTTGTGAAATTTTCACGACTTTCCCAAATTTTTTCGTACTTTTTGCAATTATTGTTTCAAAAAGAAGTTTTCTTCATTTATAATATAATCATATTTCCATTTTTTAAATGTTTTCCGCAGAATTTTCAAAAAAATCATCAGAACTTTTTCTTATTTTTTTCTACAGTTCCTTTAAAAAAAAAATCTAAAAACTTTCTTAGTTTTTTCATGTTTTTCAGAAGTTTTTAGAACAATTTTAGTGAAAGTGTTGCTTTTATATTTTTTTGCAGTTCTTTTTGCATTTTTTGAAGTAAGAAGGAATCATAATACTTTTTCGATACAGTGTATAGTTATATTTATATGAAAAAAATTGTTAGTAACTACCTGCTTCCCATTGAATTGTTCCAAAATTTGCACCCTTTACGGCACTGTTTGGCTTTGTCTCCGAAAGTCTTATGGTACCAACACACACCTTCATCACTTATCCCAGGTGACAGGCACTTCCTCAGGACCCTCGAAGGATTTATGAATTCATGTTTATTCTCATTCCGGATATTCGCTTGGTCATTCGGAGTGACTTTCGAAGCTGTTGGAGTTGTGGAGTGCTTCGTTGTCACTGATGTAGGTTGTGAAATTGTCAGCTTTTCATTCAAGAATTGGGAAATTCTTTCTGTTAAATTGAAACAAGCTAATTGTAATGTGCGTTACGTACAATGGATAAATAAAAAATGGACATTGTTCTAACTGGTATACGAATAAAAAAGCGAATGCCAGTATACATTGTGTGAACCAGGCACCTAATAAAATGACGCGTTTTTGGGGTTTAAATGACTTTTTCTAAAAAAAAAAAAAGATATGATAATCTTTCTAATAGAGAATTTCTCAGGGGACATTTTTCAAAAAAATAAAACTATTTTTCCAAAAAAGTTGTTGATTTTGTGAGATAATTGCGAGAAAAAAAACACCTCGAAGTGACACGTGTGATGCACACACCTAACTGTGTGAAACTTTTAGCTACTGACGAGGTACATTAGTTGGGATTCCTTTCACTGAAATTCTGCAAAAAAAAATTTTCGAGTCGAACCATTTAATCGGAATGAATAATTGTTTTTTATGACATAACTGTGATTTAAAAAAAAAAAAAAAATGAAACCTGCGATACTTGAGTAATATGTACCAAATAGAAACCGTCTTACCATGAATGGTCTTGATATGAGCAATTTTTGGAAAGTTTGTGTAGCATGGGAAAGTTTTTAGGAACTGGACATTTTTAGGAGGGAAAATATGATTCTGCAATGAAATAATTAAATGTTTTCAATAATGTAGCCATATTAAAAAAAAAAAAAAAAAAAAAAAAAAAAAAAAAAGAATAAGTCTTACCAATTTTTCGTAATCCAACATCGCAAATTCACTACTCATATACAATAAAGTCAGGGTATCTTTCGATGAGCCCGCACATCGTATTTCCTCTGCGTTATGAATAGGAAACTGTAAAATGTTGAGAATGTACATATTTACAACAAGGCTACCAATTTTGGCAATGCGAACAAGGAGCTAGTGGAGTTCAGTACTGAACATAGCGAAAGGTAATGCAGTAGGTATACACGGGCTAAATCGTCACTGCTTAGAAAGCGCTGAAGCCGAAGCTTTGATATACATTTTTGATTTTTGTAACCTTAGGAGTTTGCTGTACATATATAGATATACATACCATCTGTTTAAATTCTTCGATACTAGTTCCATTGAGTTCAACTTTAATAAAAATATTGCCAGGCCAAAGGGGGTTTTCTTTCAAATTTCGAATTGTTATGGTATCTCGAATAGAAAGCGAAAGAAACGATAATTCATTCTGTAATTTTAGTTTCTTACTTAGTACGCATTTATTGATAACAACTATTACCGTATTAAAGAAGAAAAAATGTTTACCCTGTTAAACCACGCGTAATACGCGTGTTCAAAGGACTTGAATAAAATAAACCATCCAGGCGCATGTTCGGTAATTAGGTAAGCAAGAGGTGTGCGGGACCCATCTTCAAAAGTAATATCTGATTCGAAATTCTATTTGAACACATAAAATAAACTATCCTGTAAGCAATCGCTTCATTACGTTCAACCCTCATATGAATTTGACCATACTCACTTTTTTGAGAACAGCTTCCTTCATAACACCAACACGATAACTTGATACTTCCGCGATATGCAAAACATTATAATAGCTTCTTTCGCCTAATTGTGATAAGTAATATTATGTATTATACTAATAGGTAATCGCAATATAGTACATAGATGTAGTATATTATGAAGCGAATAAAATGCTTACCATTAACTAATTCAAGCACAGAGCTATTTTCGTGTGAAGTGAATTGTAGTACATTTTCAGCTCGATTTACTAAACTCATAGCACCAATTAAAACGTTTAAAGCGTTTTTATCTAAACCAGCATTGTTATCGGCAAATTGTTCTAAATGTTTATATGCTTCGGATTTATCCATTTTTTTTAATTCACTGTGTGCCTCATCGTTCCGAACAATCTCGAAAGCCATAACTTTTTTCACAAATTCTGGAATACTCATCTTGTGCTGTTGTAACAAAACTCGTATTCTAAATATAATGGGATCCTCAATATTGAGCAGAAGAATGGTCCAGGAATATATAGAAGGGCTCTCTTTGTGCTTAGGTCGAGGAGTCCACTCTGGCCAATGAAATTGAAAAAGTTTTTTAATCGTTTGAGTTAGGTCAATAAACCCTTGAAGCACCAATTTCACTTCGTGTTCAGAATCGAATGCCTTCTTCAGGTCCTCCTGTTGTCAAAGATTGACATACGTATTACAATACAATACTTCAGAATTTTAATTTCTTATGAACTTTATCAATTTAACTAGTGTTTGTAGGAAATAAAAGTACCTAAGGGAAATGTCTGGGTTTTTTATTGTTGTTTACTTTGGTCTCAGTATGATTTTGATTGTTGAGGCGACCAGTTCTCATTAACACTACTCTACATATTATATATTATCGCGTTAGTGCTGCTTCGTGTTTTTATTAGTTATTGTTTTTTTTTGTGTTTGTTTCTGTTTGTAGTTTCGTTTTTTTTTTTTTTTTTTTTAAATCACACAAGTAGTGTGGTTTTGCATTTCAATTTTTTTTAGGTGTTTGTTTTTTGTTTGAAGTTTCGCGTTTTAACAAGTTTTTAATTAAATACATGAGAATTGTGTTAGTGCATTTCCGCGTTTTGATTTTTTTTTTTTTTTTTGTGTTTTTCAATTGTTTTACGTTTTTATTAGTTTTTTTTCTTTTTAATTAATTACGTGGGAATTGTGTTAGTGAATTTCCGCATTTTGATTATTATTATTTATAATTATTTTTTTTTTTGGTGTTTTTTGTTTTGCGTTTTCATTAGTTTTTTTCTTGGTGTTTTTTGTTTAGAGTTTAATGTTTTTAATTACACAACTAGTCTGGTTTCGCGTTTCAATTTTTTTTGCGGTGTTTTTTGTTTGATGTTTCGCGTTTTTAATTAATTACGTGGGAACTGTGTTCGTGCATTTCCGCGTTTTGATTATTTTTTTGTGTTTTTTTGTTTCGCGTTTTTATTATTTTTTTTTCTTGGTGTTTTGTGTTTTAAGCTCGCTTTTTTAATTACACAACTAGTGTGGTTTTGTGTTTTTATCATTTCATTCAGTCGTGTTTTTTGTTTGAAATTTTGCGTTTTTTAATTGATCACATAGGTACTGTGTTAGTGCATTTCCGTGTTTTTATTTATATTTTTTGTGGTGCTTGTATCGTGTTTTATTATTGTTTTTTCTTGGTGTTTTTTGTTTTGAGTTCGCGTTGTTTTTTTAAAATTTGTGATTAATTTGTGCAATATGTTATTCTTACTTCTTCAGATAATAATTATGGTGAGTGAAATTAATTTTTTAATTAATTCAGTGGTAATTTTTATTGCTTCATCGGTTTTTCCTGATTTTTTTTTCATTATGGTGCGGTTTTTTTTAAAAATATTATTTTGTGTGGTGTTTTTTGTTCAGAGTTCAATGTCTACAAAATTCATAATTTTCAAATTTTTACAAAGTTCTGATTTTAAAATTTCTTACAAAATTTAAATTTTCAAAATTTTTTACAAAATTCAACTTTTTTACATTTTTTACAAATTTTAAATTTTTAAAATTTTTTATAAAATGTAAATTTTTAAAAATTTTACAAAATTTAAATTTTTATAAAATGTAGCTTTTTAAAAATTTTACAAAATTTAAAAAAAAACAACAAAGATATGGATATATATATATAATATATATATATATATATTTGCCCGTTTCCGTACATCTCGGCCACTTTTCATATATATTTGTCCAATTTACGAAAAATGTCAAAATTGAAAAAAATTTCTTGACTCTGTTCTAATTAATTTATAAAAATTTCAATCACAGATTCGATCTAATATACAAGAAATACGCGTTGGAAAAAATAATGAGACTCTTAGGATAAAGTTTGCAGAAAAAAATTAAAAAATTGGCCTACCTAATTCAAATTTTAAATAGGTTTTCAGATTAAGTATAAGCCTGCTGTGTACTAAAATTTTTGGTATCAATAACTTTTCTGTGCGTCGATAAAATACTGAAAAATTATGAGTCAAAGTTGAGGTCGTGTATATCTAGTTTCGGCATATTTCCGTACATCTCGGTCAGTGCTTGTGATTCTACACACTGTGCATTAATTGTAGAGCCCGCGTTCATCCCTGTGACTTGATTTCTAAGGGTTGCGCGGAGTTTGTGAAACCCTGCAGTCGAGGTGGCTGAGAATGGCTGACTTGTAATGTAGAAATAACCCGTATGCGCCAAACCATGGCCGAGATGTACGGTGGCTGACTTGTAATGTAAGAATAACCCGCAAGGTGGCCGACATGTCCGGAAGCCTATACCTATATATATATGAGTATGTAGTTTTTGAGAGTAATTTTCAAATAGTCAAATTTTCATAATATTTTTCAATTTTTTACTTAGGTAGGTAGGTACCTATTCCTCAAAATTTGGTGGAACTGTTTTTTTTTTTTTTTTTTTTTTTCAAATTTAAAAATTGAATAATTTGAGTAAAAAAATGGATAAATTTTCTATTTTTAAAAATTCGAGCATCATGCTAAATATTCTCGACAATTTTTCTAGAATTGAGTCGAATCCTTTATTCCTAAAGATTCAAAGGCAGATCCACAAATGAAGCTCTAAACGCATCAAAGATTACTTTGAATTGTTATTATTTTTCAGTTCTGAGAATTAAATTAAAAAAAGAAATTTTATTTCAAAATACAACAGGTGAATTCCCGAAAATTACAAAAATTTCAAACGTGAAAGGTCCATTTTCAAGTTGAATTTTACATTTCTAAAGATTCACACCTCAGTCCAAAAAAGTTTCAAAAATCGATCCTTCAAAAATCGTAAATTTTTGGAAGTTCACTTTTTCATTTAGGATTTTTTTTTTTAATCGAACAATTGAAGTTGAAAACATTGGGGAAAATCTCGTACGCGATAAAGATCATTTTTGGAGTTCGATTTTTTAATTTCTAGGTAAGACCAATTTTTCATTAATGAGAATTCAGGGGAACAACTTTTTTTTTGAAAGTCGAACAGTCAAACTTCAGATTACTACCAATTTCAAAAATAAAAAAGATCATTTTGAAGTTAAAATTCAGATTTAGGAAGATTTAGAGATGCAGAAAATATTTAATAAAAGAAGATTTCAAAAATCGTGAATATTTACAACATTACAAAACGATTATTTTGTAAGAGAAATTTTTCATTTTTAAAGATGAGATTGTGAAATATTTTTTTTAAAAATCTGTCATTCAAACTTCAGAAGATTTCAAAAAATTTCGCACTTGACAAAAATCATTTTGAAATTAAGTAGGTACTTTTTGTGTATCCTCAAGAATTATTTCTGTCGTCAAAAATCATAAAATGCTACGCTACTAATAGCTATATCACATGTAATTAACCATAATAATTATTATTCTTACACTTACACGTTCTTTCTTCAACAAATTCACGTCTTTTTCCCTCGACTTCAAGTCTTTTTCCCTCAACTTCATGTCTTGCGCAGCTACTTTGATTATCCGCTGCGCATTTCTGTCCAAGTCTCCTAAACTCATATTTTCTTTGGACAGTAACGCATTCATTATCCAAGTTTTGGCATAGTCGACCTTTGAAAAACATTTTTGATACCAAACATTATCATAAATTTTCGAAGGTAGGCATCTAACATAGATTCAGGTTTGATGCTAATAGGTACAGTATATACTTCGTTATCGTTACTTACACTAGTTGTGGTTATAGGACTATCTTTATCGTCTTGTGAGAAAATTAGAAACTGGCACACTGAAAAAGTAGGTATAGAAATTAATCATCAAGTACACGATCATTATAACCGCAAGCGCCTCGTTAAATACTTAAGTAGGTATACGTTGTGAGTGCTTACTCGAAAAAATGGCGATGTGAAGCCAAATTATGGCACACGAACGCATGATGTAGGGGCAGTAGAATATCCTTAAATTGATACGTTGATTTCAACTATCACAATAATCACCACGCTAAAAAAAATTACCAATGTTGAGAAATTATTTAATGATTATAGGGTAGGTTAGGTACTAGGTAGGTCGATGGGCTATACTTTGTACTGTATAAGTAAATATGCCAATAGAAGGAGCAAATAAACGCTTTTTATATCAATTTTGGGGTATAGGTACCGACCAGGTACAGATTATGGAGACAATTCGTCGATAATGTCGTTTTTAGTTCTACAAATACAAATAAATTATAGCAGCATTCGCTGTAATTGATATAACTTTTTACAACAGTGCATTGTGTAATAATTGTAGAATAGAACCAAATTCCGCTAATTATCGTACAGGAGGTCTAGGTTCCATCACTTCAGGTCACAGATTTACAGGACAAGTTTTATAGTGAATTATCAGAATTTACTATCTTTCCATACTATACGAAGACATAAAGCAACAAAGCAGCACTGTACAAGTGATAAGATGTGATCAAAAAAAAAAAAAAAAAAAAAAAAAAAAAATGCAGCAATAAGTATTAACCAAATTCAAGGGAAGGCTCACATAGCGTTCCAGATACGGCATTCAAAGTTTCAACCTGACTTTTTTTTCTAAAATCACTACTTTTTCACTACCTTTTTACAACCATCTACAAAACTTAACCCCCCCCCTCCCCCGGGCCAAAAAATAACAGAAAATTAAAGACTTCCACAAAAATTGATCTTTTTCGACCCCACATCTACCAAAAAAAATTACGTTTCGAATACTTGGGCCTGATTTTTTTTCTTCAAAATGATGATTTTTTTTCTGCAAAGAAAATTTGAGATAAAGTAAATGATAAATTTTTTCAGTTCAAAAAAAAATAAAAATAAGATCATCTTACTCTGAGAAATTGAGATTTTTGTATGTCTCCGAAAAATTGAAATTTCATTTCTTATAACAAAGAGATGGAAAAAATTGAAATTTCTTCACGCCAAAAAAATTTGAAGTTGTTTATACAAAAAAAAAAAAATCATTGATTTTTTTTCAAAAAATTGAGACCATTATCCAAAGAAATTCAGAAGTTTTTTTTTTCAAAAAAATGAGATTTTTGGGCAAGAAAATTTGAGATAATAAAAGAGAAATTTTTTCAACTCAAAAAAAAAAATTATTTCGAAAAATTGAGATTTTTTTCTTCAAAAAATTAATATTTTACTTTTCATTGAGAAAATTAAAAAATATTTTAAAAGTTTTTCACGCCAAAAAAAACAATGATTCAAAAAAGTGAAGTTTCTCTAAAAAAAAAATCATTGGTTCTTTAACGAGATTTTTTTTCAAAAAGAATATTCTTTTCAAAAAAAATTGAGAGATTCCGTTTTCTTTTTGCTGAGAATTTTTTTTTGAAAATTCTTTGGAAATAATTATTTTAAAATGTTTTGACACACAAAAATTTAGACATATTATTGTAATCCAAAGAAATTCAGCGTTTTTTAAAAAATGAAATTATTCTCCATAAGAATTTGAGATGAATGAATAAGAAATTAAGTATTTCAATTTAGAAAAATTAAAAATCTTTTTATTATAAGAAATTGAGAAATTTTTCCATCATCTCAAATTTTTATGGGAAATACCTAATTTCATTTTTTTTAAAATACTACCATATCAGTAGCTTTACCTCACACTTTTTCTATATTATCAGCTGAACTGTATGCAATTAAAACCGCTATTATTTACATAAAAGACTTCTCATTACAAAACAGTATCATTTTTACCGACTCTCTTTCGGCTCTTTTATCTATAAATAACTTTAGATCAAAATACGCCCACCCCATATCACAAGAAATTAAAAAAAAAAATTTTAATTATATTTATTTTATCAGAATTAATATTTTTTTTATCATTTTTTTATATTAACTTTTCAATTTATTATTTCAATAATTTTCTTTATAATTTTAACAATTTAAAAATATTCAATTTAAATTTTTTTATAGCAATAATTAACTCTTTTATTTTAATTAATTCAAGATTAACTTTAATAATATCATTATATTTAATTTAATAAATTTATTTTATATTAACATCTTCTCCTTAATCAAAATAACACTAATTAACTTCTAATATATACACTTAATACTTACATACTATCCAAATCTTAAGAATGTGCCTCTAAGCATAGTACTTTGTATATGGCACAATAAATGAATTAAAAAAAAAAAAAAAAAAAAAAAACACTGAATTTCTTTGGATTACAAATATGTCTAAATTTTTGTGTGTCAAAACATTTTAAAATAATTACTTATTTTCAAAGAATTTTTTTTAATTTTCTCAGGAAAATGAAAACGGAATCTCTCAATTTCTTTTGAAAAGAATATTCTTTTTGGGAAAAAAATCTCGTTAAAGAACCAATGAATTTCTTTAAAGAAACATAATTTTTTTGAATCATTGTTTTTCCCAAAAAAATTTATGGAAAATTCTGACCGGAAATGATTTGATGGAACAATTTATGAAAAAATGACACCAAAATTTTCATCAAGAATTCCATGAAAAATATTTCAACAAAAAATGTTATGAAAAAATGAAAATCATCATTAAAAATTTCATTGAAAATTCTCCCAAAAAATTCTATGGAAAATTATGACCAAAAATGATTTTATAAAACAATATTTTATGAAAAAAAATTTACCAAAAATTTCATTAAAAATATTCCCAGAAAATTTTATGGAAAATTCTGACCAGAGATTTTATGAAACAATTCATGAAAAAGTTTCATCAAGGTTCCCTCCAAAAATTTCAAAGTTTGAAAAAGTGAGACAAAGAATTTTTCCCACTCCCCTATGAAGATTTTTTTACTACAAAAATTGAGAAAACTATATTTCAAATAGAAGGAAAAAATATATTTTGAATCAAAAGTTCAAAATTATAACAAATATACCTACCACTCAATACTCATTTACCTAACTGAAAATTTTCAACTAACCATAATTTTTGCATTGATTTTGAGTTATTTTTAAAATTTTCATTCATAACAAAGGTAGAGGTTGAGGGGATACGGTCTGAATAATTGGAATTTTTTGAAATTTTCCTCTTCATATTACTTTGAAAGTATAACTAATTTATTTAATCTCACAAAAAGCGAAGACAAACACTGCCCGAGCGCAGCGAGGGCGAAGTTTTTAGAAAATTTAAATTTAGATTGAAGAAAATTTGCTTTTTTTGCTATGGACGAAAATGATTTTTCGATTTTCAATTTTGATTTTTTCACTACTTTTATTACAAAAGCACCACCTACTTTTTCACTACTTTCATGACGCATTTTTTAAATCAATACTTTTTCACTACTTTCACTTTTGGTAAACACCATGCAATTACACCATGCAAAAAAAATTTTAGACCCCACACAAACGAGAACGCAGCTACGGGTGCCTGATGTGAGGTCATTTATTTAAAAATAACACAGCTTCTTGCGAATGTGAAGCGCTTGGAGGGATGAAATAAGATAATTATTGAGATTTTAAGGGATGGCGAATAATGGCAAAACTTGTGATGGAGAAGTGAGACTTTGAAAATTAAAAGAGAAACACTCGAAAAGAAAGAGAGGAATACCCAACAATAAGAAAAAGGTCGAGAGAAAAAGTATTGGAAGCGAAAAAAAAATCAAAATTAATTTGAATGCCTTGAAATTAATTTTTTTTTAATCTGTAGGTACAACTCTTTTCAGTAAGCCAAAAAATTAAGTTCACTATTTCTTTGAACGTTTCAAACGAGAATATCTATGAATTAAAAAAATAAGAATTCTATTTATTTAATCACTTTTTGATTTTTTTAAATATTTCTACGTATTTTATTAATTATAGATCGAAAATATTTGTACCCAGTGTTGAGCAGCTCCTAAGCTCTTAGCTCTTTTTTTTGTAAAGAGCTTGAAAAGAGCTAGCTCCTCGGAGCTAAGCTCCCAATTTTGCATGAGCTAAGAGCTAAGAGCTAAGAGCTAAGAGCTAAGCTCTAAAACAAAAAATTTCAATTAAGCTCTAGCTCTTTTATTTTAGGCGTTGCTTCACCTTTTCTGACCTTTCTATAATTTTGAGTAGAAAAACATAATGAAAAGGGAGTAAAGTGAATTAAATTTTCAGTTATGGTACCCCCACCACTCATATAATCATAGAATCACACATAAGTTAAGTACTACGTATTTTTTCAAAACTGTCACCAAATGGAAATTTTTATACTTTGTTGAAAAAAAACGAAGAAATATAATCTTTGTTGTTCAAACAGCTTTTTTGAAAAAGAGCTTCTTTTTTCAAGGAGCTATGAGCTATTTCATAAATAGCTCAAGCTCTTGAGCTAAGCTCTTTTTTTGTAAAGAGCTTGAAAAGAGCTAGCTCCTCGGAGCTAAGCTCTAAAATTTACAGGAGCTAAGAGCTATAAGAGCTAAGCACCCAAAAAACAAAGAGCTTGCTCAACACTGTTTGTACCTATGATTATTTTAATTTCTTTGAATTCTGTCGAAGAAACAATTTTAAAAACGCATTTTTTGAAATTTATTCAAACTCATTAATTTCTAAAAATTTTGTTGATTCAATTCCCTACCAACTACCCAATTACTCTTTTGATAAAAGTTGAAGAACACAACATCTGACATTTTCTTCGACCAAATTTTTAAAAAAATTTACCGAAAAACAGTACTTTTTAAAATTTTAGCCATGACAGATTTTTGAATTTTTCGGGATTTTTTACAAAAATACTTAAAAACACAACAGATATATAGGTAATACAAATTTTCACTCACTGTGATTTGTTCCCATTTCTTCAAGGAAAACCACTTTCAACAAATAAAAGGTAAAAACTATTACACAAGAGTCCAAACGGTACTCAGATCGATGTGTACTCGAATAATGAAACATACGGAATCTGAGGTTTTATCGTAATCGGAATTTGGCTGATGAAATTTGATGAAAAATGCGAATAGTAGGAAGTCCGATCGTTATTAGAAAACTAATTCGCCTCGAGCTCGGCAATATTGTACCACATACCAATTTGAAATGAAAACTTGGCTATAATCGCTAATATTACCAACAAGATAAGGCGTTGGCTAACTAAATGAACAGCCGCGTCTTATGTATTACACTTCTTGAAAAAAAAAAAAAAAAAAAAAAAAAAAAAAAAACTCAAGCCTTAGGAAATAGTTAAGATCCCGTGAAGCATTTGCGACAATAAAAAACGACGGTAGAACAGTACGTCGAAAAAACGTCAAATGTGCAACCATAAAATGGACGTAATTTTGTCGTATATGCGATTTTTCAAACACGTCACAAATACGTCAATAAAACGATCGTGAAATGGACGTAATATTGTCGCATATACACTGTTTCAAAAACGTCAAAAATACGTCAGTAAAACGATCATGAATTGGACGTAATATTGTCGCATATACCATTTTTTATGAACGTCACATTCACGTCAGTAAAACGATCGAAAAATTTTTAAAAAATTTTCAAAGTTCAAAAGTTTGAAAAAATTTTGAAATTTTTTTTCTAGTCGAAAGCGATTTTTCATGAATGTTGCATATACGTCACAAATACGACAGTAAAGCGATCGAAAAATTAAAAAAAAAATTCCAAGACCAAAAGTCTGAAAATTTTTGAAAATTTTTTATAAGTCCAAAAAGATTGAAAAAGTGTAAAACAATTTTTAACAGTTGAAAAAAATTGAAAAACTTGAAAAAAATTTTATAAGTCCAAAATCTGAAGGTATTGAGTGGTCTATATGAGCGTTTTATGAGCGTTCTTCCGACGTAAGGGGGTGGCTTAGAAGATAAATGGAGGACTCTCATGCGGGAGGTCGAGGGTTCGAGCCCCAGTGGTGGCAGATTTTTTTATTATTTTTCGATTTTTTTGGGATTATTAGGTACAATATGTGTTTAGGGATTGTTCCAAGCATTAATTTACATTGGTTAAATGATTTTTAAAATTAAAAATTAGGTCAGTACTATGTAAATATTGAGTGGTATTATTGACGTACATGCGACAAAGATACAGTCGCAAAACGGTGGTACAAAGGGGAAATTTACAGTGTTTTTACCACGCGTATTACTGTCGCAAAATTGACGTATTCCTATCGTTTTTTTAGCGTATTGTGGTCGCCAATGCTTCACGGGGCGATACTGACGTTCTGAATTTAAATATTCGATTATCGAGTTTTTTGTAAATCTATAACAATTTTTGATACCAAAGATCCGCATCGAAGGTTATTTTGTGGAAATAATATTTTCGAAAAAGATAAGATAATTAGTTTTTTCATCAATAAGACGATAGCGCATAGTTTCAGTTTCAACTATCATTCGTAACGCAAATGAGTACGTTTCGTTCCATTTAGAAAATAAAACCGACTAGTTGCTAACTTCCTTTTTGCATGCTCAATCGCCCATCACTCATCAAATGTTGGATGATCGAAAAAAAACTTCAGATTTTTACTAGATCCAAAGAGATGATTAATTTTAGGCTGGAAATTCGCCATAAATTTTTGGACCCCTAGCTAGCTCTAAAGGAGGATGGGCTTTCGATAGTTCGAGTGAGGTCATATTTGAACATTTTTCGGTAGCACCTCAGTCACCCTGATTAAAAAGTGCTAAGTCCCATCTGTTCAATTTACCAATGCCAAAAATCACTAAACACAAAATATATTAAATTAGTATTTCTTCGCCATCATTCTTTAAAAATTTTGTCCACACCATATATCAAATGCTTTCAAAATTTCTATTAATAAAGTTTGAAAATGAATTTTCCTGGATTTTTTCACTCTTTTAATCTTGAAAATTTTCAAACATTATTATTCCGATGGAGGTGTCTCACCCTTCTCTTCAATTTGGATAAAATGGGAAATTTTGAGAAAAAGTTGGGAAATTAGAGAAGATTGACAGGGTGTCTACATTATTTTTTTGTTGAAAATTCATGACTTTTTAATGGCCTTTTTCATGAACAATATTTCAACATTTTCAGGAGCCACTTCCAGCATAAGTTTAGTGTAACTTGAAATGAATTTATGGGGTTGGGGCAAAAAAATACCTAATTTTTTCTCAATATTTTGTGGTAAATAGCTATCAAAAAAATTATTGAGCGATGGGGTGAATGCCCCTTGTGCCCACAAGTTATGTCTATGCCCTCCAAAGCCCCATTTTTTTGTAATTAAAAAAATCTATCCACTTTTTAAAAAACGTTTGATGAATAAGTACCTACCTAATTAGAATTTTCAAGTATTCATGTTGTATTGTGAAAATGATTTTTTTTCTTTAAATGAAACAAAAAATTTTCACGAAAAAAATTATTCTAAAACATTTTCAACAACTTTTTCAAGAGAAAAACCTGTATTTTGTCCCAAAGTTTAAAAAATAGGTATTTCATTTTATTTACTTCACTATCAAAGAAAAAAATTATCCCCAAAAAATTGAAAATTTTTCATTTAAGAAGAATTTTCAAAATTATTGTTCGAAAAAAATCTCAGTTTTTTTTCGAAAATGAAACGAACTGTTTTCTTTACAAAGAAAAAATTAAGAAACTTTTCCACAGAACCTTTGAAAAATACATTCACAAAAAAAAAAAATTATAATATTTTTTCACAAAAAAAAAAAAAAAAAAAAAAAAAAAAAGGTAAAAAAATTTTTGCATATTTTTATTCCAAAAAATCCTGAAATTTCTTCCCTCATATTTCAGAAGATTCCTACAAATTTCTTTCAAAAAAATGAGATTTTTTTTTATTCCAAAACAATTTTTAAAAATTTTCAAGTCAAAAAATTTGTTTTCAATTTTTTTTTATTCCAAAAAATGAGAATTCTTCTCCAAAAAGCCGAGACCCTCCTCACGAAATAGAAAATTGAAGAAAAAAATCCAAAAAATTGAGATTTTATACTCTCGAGTTCAAAAAGTATTTTTACTTCAAAACAATTCAATTCCAAATGATGAAATTCAGATTTTTGATTTTTTTTAAAAATAAGAATTGTTTCGCAAAAGTTGAAAAAATAATAATTTTTTTAACGCCTTGTACAGAAACTGCTTAAGGCTATATAGTGGCGTAAAGATGTTTTTTATTCCAAAACAATTTTTAACATTTTTGTACCGAAATTTTTTTTTTTTTCATTTCACAAAATTCTGTGTTTTTTTCATTCCAAGAAATGAGGATTTTTCCGAAAAAATAGAGATTTTCAATCATCGAACAAAAATTCTTCAAGAAGATTAATTTTCTTCTTCAACGATTTATTTTTGATTATTATTTATTTTTTTTTTTTTGAGAAGGAGCAACAGTTTGAAAAAATTTCACTTTTAAGCAAATGTAAATTTTGCTCGGATAACAAAAATTCATGACTTTTTCATAACTTTCATGACCCATTTTCAAACTTCATGACTTTTCATGATTTTCATGACGTGTATAGTGTATACACCTTGAGAAAATTTGAGTTTCACCCCTCCCCCACCCAAGCTTTGTGTCGTTCCGAAAAAAATTATCAAAATACGAGGTAATGTTTTAGCACATACGTAATACGTAAAGAAAAATAATATGTAACTTACACACTCGATGACAATTTCTGTATACGAATCATCCAATACTTATTGAATTTTTGGTTACTCACCTGAAACATAAAAATAAGAAGAATTTGTTTACTATTGTTCACCACAATTTGGAACAAAATTACGAGCTTATAAAGAACAAGCTTCAGTGAAGTTTGGACTGGAAACGCAAACGAAAAGAGGTGATTCTGAATCACCCTAATTAACTCAAAAACATATCTATTACGTTCACCTAAAGAGATACCATACATACTTACACCAAGCTTACCGTCTATTGATGTGCATTTTCTTCATGAAACTTGATATCTAATGCTTTGTTAATAAATTGTTACTGTGCAAATTTAATGAATACATTTGCGAGGAAATTTTTTAAATCCAATTATTGAATGGCGGGATATGTCTTTTAATTTTTGAACAACAAATGGAATTGTCTGAATGGCTACGTCGCGTGGGTTTTTTTGTAAAAACAAAAAAATGGTATCGATAATGCATTTTAAGGGGGGGGGGGGGCATGAAATTTTTTTTTTTTGTTGGATGCATAGAGTTGACAAGCGGAATTTTTAAAGACCTTTGCATGACGCCATTTTGATTTTTCATCTATGAAATTTTGAAGAAAAATTGGAAACTAATTTCATCTTGCTTTTTTTTTCGAAAAAAAATCATTTTTGATTTTTGAAAAATAAAATGCATGCAGTTTTCATAAAAAGAAAATTATATTCATTTTGCATTTTGATGATGTAATTTTGTAGAAATTATTGATAAATTTTTTGGAAAATGAAAAATTTGTAGTGAAAAATTTGAAGAAAAACTGGACTTTTGCTTAATGCCCCGTTTCCAGGAAAACTATGCAACCCATCAAACTTTTTCTCAGAATATTTTTTATTCAGTACAGTCTGGTCTGTAGTCAGACGAGAGGGGTACGCGATCGCAATATAGTACGCCCAAATAAATGTTCGACATTGTTTTGCTTTTGCTCATTCTCTGTACATTTTCACATCTCTCTCTAGCCAACTGTACGTACCATAGAGCACATAAGCTCGCTTATTTTCCGCTGATATTCCTTTGATTTAACGCTTTTATTTCAATTTCTTCATTCTGTACGCGATGTAAAGATTAATTTTCTCAGGGTACGATCGTCCTTGTACCAAATTTCCAGCCCAAAGAGAGCTTTTGAATTCGACCTCCTACGCCGACGAAGCTGTATCACCTCGAGCATAATTTTTTTGTACTCGTTTGAATTCAGGTTTATGATTTTAAAGCACACGTGTACCAGTACCTAGTCCTACAGGTACATGTAGTATATGTCAGTCGACGTCATAAAGCAAACCCTTTAATTTTGGTAGAGATGAAAATGAAAATCCTCTCACCCCTTTATATGAGCCTTACACTATGTCTATGGTTGTCACTTCACTTTCAAGTTATGCACGACGTATTTGTAGTTATGAGATGGCGATATGAGGGTGGTTTGAAGTTGTACGTGTAGTCGTAAGAACATGGCAAACGGATGGAATTTGTTAGATTATGAATGAGCGAGAGGAGAAGAGAATGGGTAGGTAGTAGAGGTACTAGGTATGTAACAGCTGCAGAACACAAGATCCAATTAAACGCAGAAAAATTTTCCAAGGTTAAATAAAGTACATAGGTTCGAAGTAGTTTTTTTTTTACCATAAGGCACACGTACGTACGACGAATGATTCTCGAGTTCTCGACTTGACGATTAATTTTGAAAAATGGCGCAAAAGCTACAGAATTTGTACATGTGAACCGAAGACTTACGTTTATTCACGAACTTAGTCGAGCTTCTAAACAGCATCGCCGAATAGTTGACAACAAGTTGGTGAGGCGAGGCGTGGGTGAGGGTGGGCGAGGCAAATACAAAGTCGCGTAGACGAACGATCGGCTATTTTTACGGAGAGCCCTTGCTGCTTCATTTGCTCACCTTGAATTTTTACCAAGTCCAGTGCTACATAAATACTTCATATTCAAAATTGGAAGGAAGGGTGGGAGGGAGGGCGGGAGGGAGGGGTCCAATTGAAATTTTTGTAATAACTAAAAGTATTTACAAAACTTTAGGCTAAAACTTTTATTTGAAAATTTTCTCAATTGGGCCCCTTACCTCCCCACACTTTTTAATAATGTATTTGAATGAGTTGGATTATCCAAAATTGGAGGGGAGGAGGGGTCCAATCAAAATTTTTGTCATGACCAAAATTATTCCTAAAATTTTGAGCTACAACTTTGTTGCACAAAATTTTCAATTGTACCCTTTCCCCTTCAATTTTTAATTAGTTTTTTGGGAGTGTTATGCGAAATAAGTGGAGAAAGAGGGGCTCAATTGAAAAAGTTTTCAAACGAAAGTTTTGCTTGAAGTTCCACCAATACTTTTGGTTATAACAAAAACTGCGATTGGACCCCTCCCTTCCCTCCAATTTTGGATAATCCAACTCATTCAAATACATTATTAAAAACAGAGGGAAGGTAAGGGGCCCGATTGAAAAAATTTTCAAACAAAAGTTTTAGCTTGAAGTTTTATAAATACTTTTAGTTATTACAAAAATTTCGATTGGACCCCTCCCTCCCTCCCTGCCTTCCTTCCTTCCAATTTTGAATACAGGGTGTCCCGTCACCAGTTGACACCCCTTCACCAGCGACATAGTCAACTCAAACTAAGCTCATGTATGCATGTTTGCCGACCCTGTGAATTGAAGGGGCAAAGATATGCTCAACTGAAAATTTTCATTTTTCAGTTTCGTTTCAGATTTTTAACCATGCGCTACTCGACAGCCGAGATAGGTAGAAAGTTGCACTTTGCGGCGTTGGAAAGGAAATTTTGTGTAGAATTTTTTAGTGGGGTTGATAATTGTACTAGGTAATCAGGGGGGTCTGTACTGCACTAATTATCTTAAAAAACGTGTTCTTGGAAGCGGGGGTTGAAAAATTGAACGATTTTTGAATTCTTGTATTTTTTCGGGTTTAACTCATCAAAGTGTCGTTCGTTTTCAAAAAATTGCGATTTTTTTGCAATTTTTGAGGAAATCTCAAAAAAGTTTCATCATTTGGTATTATTATTATGGTTTTCCTTGGATGAAAAAAGTTTGACCTTTTGAATGTCGCAAAACAGACTCTTCTATCTCTCTTGGTTAAAAAGTTATAGCAATTTCAATTTCAAAATCTTAGCAGAAAAAAAATTAATTTTTTGAAAAAATTTTAAAATTCCTTTTTATGTTATTTTTTAAACTTGATACCTAACATAACTAATGATTTTGAGTGAAACTCGATGTTTAAAATAAAGTAAACAACATTTTAGAAAAAAAAAATTTTTTGAATTTTTTCATTTATTTTTTTTAGACCTGATTTTGAAATTGAAATTGCTATAACTTTTTAACGAAGTGAGATAGAAGTGTCTGGTTTGCGGCATTCAAAAGGTCAAACTTTTTTCATCCAAGGGAAGCCATAATAATAATACCAAATGATGAAACTTTTTTGAGATTTCCCCAAAAATTGCAAAAAAATCGCCAATTTTGAACACGTTTTTCAAGATAATTAGTGCAGCACAGACTCCCCTGATTAGCTAGTTCAATGATCAACCCCACTAAAAAATTCTACACAAAATTTCCTTTCCAACGCCGCAAAGTGCAACTGTCTACCTATCTCGGTTGTCGAGTAGCGCATGGTTAAAAATCTGAAACGAAACTGAAAAATGAAAATTTTCAGTTGAGCATATCTTTGCCCCTTCAATTCACAGGGTCGGCAAACATGCATACATGAGCTTAGTTTGAGTTCACTATATCGCTGGTGAAGGGGTGTCAACTGGTGACGGGACACCCTGTATAAAGTATTTATGTAGCACTGGACTTGGTAAAAATTCAAGGTGAGCAAATGAAGCAGCAAGGGCTCTCCGTAAAAATAGCGGATCGTCAGCGAACGATAACAACAATTTCCTTATCGATTCAATTCAAACGTGAGTCATACGTTATAACTGTAACACCGTTTCAAGTGAAATTTATATCGTTCAAAAGTATAATAAAACTTTGATCAAATGAAAAAGCTCAAAATGTCCACACCAGAGGAAGACAGTGTTCAACGAAATGACGACCAAATAATAGAGGCTTTCAAGCAGGTATTTACATTAAATCACCATAAAATATTATTCGTAGATAGCTATTGTTTATTTTAAGGTGCTTGAAGCTATTTCGAAATTATCACCGATTTTTTCTTCTTCAGTCCATGGCACATGGAGCCGAAGAATTTGCTTTATCCATGGCAAAATTACTATACAAACAAGGCGGAGAGAAAAATGTGATATTTTCACCGATCAATATTTACTCAGCTCTGGCGTTAGTTCTTTTAGGAGCCGATGGCGAATCTTTCAAAGAAATAGCCGCACTGATGGGGCTATCGCTGACAGACAAAGCCAATAACGAGTGAGTGAGGTTACACTCAAACGATTCGATCAACGCAGAAATTCAAAAAATATAATTTTCTACTATTTTCAGGGAAATGTGTAAATTTCACGAAACTTTGGGCAAAGTACTGGAAGCCATAGAAAAAACGACAGACGCTATAGTTTTCACCGGCTACGATGAAGGCGGAAAAAACGTTAAAGCGACCATCAATGTAACGAACGGTGTCTTCGTTCAAAATGAAGTCAGTCTCGTCGAATCCTACGTATCTCAAGTTCGACAGCATTACAAAAGTGAAATTTCAAATTTGGATTTCTCCAACGATCCGGTTAAAGCTACTGCTATCATTAACGAGTAAGTATGGACGAATAAATTTTCACTTCGATTTGAAATTACATGAAATATAATGATTCGCGACATTTAATTCGTTCATCGTCCTTCTGCGCAGATTTGTTTCAAAAAGCACCCAAAAAAGAATACCCCAAATACTCAGCGAACCTGTAGATAGCGCTACGCGTATTGTTCTCGCATCTTGCGTATATTTCAAAGCAACCTGGCGTCATCAATTTTCCAAACATTCGACTCGAGAGTAAGACATAACACAAACCGCAGCAAAGAACTCGACCAAATTTCACATTGCGTTAATATTTTTCACTTTTTCAGCGAAAACTTCAATATCGGATCAGAAAACATACTCGTCAAGATGATGAGTTTCCACGAAGACCTACCATATATCAACCTGCCCGACTTGCACCTCGAAGCAGTGACTTTGGATTACCAGGGAAATGACGTATCTATGATCGTAATCCTTCCGAATGTGGGGAAATCCCTAAACGAAATAATTTTATCCTTACGAGTCGATGATTTACAACAAATCATTGATCACTCGGCTAACGAAAAAGTAGATTTAAAATTACCTCGCATGAAGTTCAAGTGGACGTCTGATATAATCGACTACCTCGCTAAACTAGGCATGAAACAGGTCTTCGGTAATCACTCTCAATTGACCAATATGATACAAGGATCATCGCTGAAAATCTCTCAAGTTACTCACGCGGCCGAAGTTGAAGTCGACGAAAAAGGAACAGAGGCGAGTGCTGCGACAGTGATACAGATGATGTATTGTTGCCTTATGATCGAGCCCATAACACCGAAACAATTTCACGTGAATCGACCGTTTCTTTTTTACATTCATCATCGTAAAACCAACACTATACTATTTTTAGGCGCGGTTCATAATCCCCAGTTGTAAAACAAAATATTTTGTTGCTAAATTTTGAGCTTTTGCTACCTGAAAATGTAGGTAGTTCACCACAATTTGGAGCAGAATTACGAGCCTACAAAAAAAAGCTCCAGTAAAGTTTGGCTTTCGAACTCAAATCGAAAGAGGTGATTCTGAATCACCCTAAACCTCAAATAATATACCTATTACCTATACCTAAGGAGATACTATACCTACACTACGCTTACCGTCTATTGCTGTGCATTTTTTTTACCGAAACTTACTATGTAATGCTTTGTTACTGTGCAAATTTAACGAATAAATGTGGGAAATTTTTTTTCTCTCGAAATATTCTGTTCAATTTTTATTATACATATTACATTAAGAAATATAACCGGGTACGACAAAGAAAAAACTGAATTCACAATATTAAGAATATTTCATAGTGGAAGAAATTTCTTCTGGGAAATTTTAAGAACTCTCTCAAAAAATGATCGATTTAGTAAAAACGAGTGAAACTGACAAAAAACTATAATAATGTAGGCCTAGGCACACATGGTGCCTAAGTTCGGAACTGAATTCAAAATTGGAGGGAAGGAAGGTGTCCGATCACAATTTTTGTAATAATCAAAATCATTTCTAAGACTTCAAACTACAACTTTTGTTTGAATTTTTTTTCAATTGGACACCTACCTCCACTACTTTTTAATAATATCACTTTCTAAGTCATATTATGCAAAACTGGATGGAGAGGAGGGTCTAATCGAAAATTTAAAATTTTATAATAGGTAACTAAAATTACTTCTAAAAAAAAAAAATTAAATAAAAAAATTAAAAAAAATAAAAACAAAAAAAATTAATAAAAATTGCTTCTAGGGTCTCAATAATTGACTTTTGCCAAAAAACTTTTAACCATAACCAAGAATTTCACGAATTTCATAAAAAACTTCATTAAAAATTTTAATTAAAAATTCTCCCAAAAAAATTTATGGAAAATTGTGAGCAGAAATGATTTTATGAAACAATTTATGAAAAAAATTCACCAAAAATTTTCATCAAGAATTCCTAGAAGAATTTTTCAACAGAAATGTTATGGAAAAATGGAAAATGATCATCAAAAATTTCATTAATCATTATAAATTCTCCCAAAAAATTTTATGGGAAATTCTGACCAAAAATGATTTTATGAAACAATATTTTACAAAAAAAAAGTTCATCAAAAATTTCATAAAAAATTTTCCCAAAAAATTTTATGGAAAATTTCGACCTGAGATTTTATGAAACAATTTATGAAAAAAGTTCGCCAAAAATTTTCATCAAGAATTCCATGAAGAATTTTCATCAAAAATTTCATGAAGAATATTTCAACTAAAATGTTATGGAAAAATGGAAAATTGTCATCAAAAATTCCATTGAAAATTCTCCCAAAAAATGTTATGGAAAGTTCTGACCGAAAATGATTTTATGAAACAATATTTTAAGAAAAAAATTTCATCAAAAATTTTCCCAAAAGATTTTTTGGAAAATTCTGACCAGTGATTTTATGAAACAATGTCACCAAAAATTTCATGAAAAATTTTTATCAAGAATTCCTTGAAGAATTTTTCAACAAAAATGTCATGGAAAATTATCATAAAAAATTTTATTAAAAATTCTACCAAAAAATTTTATGAAAAATTGTGACCAGAAATTTCATAAAACAATTTATGAAAAAATTTCACAAAGAATTTCATGAAAAATTTTTCAACAAAAATGTCATGGAAAATTATGATAAAAAAGTTTATTCAAAATTCTACCAAAAAGTTTTATGGAAAATTCTGACCAGAAATGATTTTATGAAACAATTTATGAAAAAATTTCATTAAAAATTTCATGAAAAATTTTCATCAAGAATTTCATGAAGAATTTTCACTAAAAATTTCAAGAATAAGCTCCTTAAAAATTTTATAAAAAATTCTCATCAAGTATAAAAAAATTTTACTAAAAATTTCAAGAAAAATTTTTCTTGAATTTTTATGGAAAAATTGCATTAATAATTTAATGCATCAAAAATTTCATTGAAATTTCATTTCAACATTCACTAAAAATTTTACAGTACAAATGAATTTTTCAAAGAGCTTACTGAAAATTCCGCTGAAATTTTTTTCGCCAAAAATTTCACCCTAATTTTCAGAACTTTTTTTTTTTAATGAAAATCAGGGTTAAATTGAAAAAAGTTTTAAACAAAAGTTGTAAATTGAAGTCCTAAGAATAATTCAGTTATTACAAAAATTTCGGTTGGACTCCTCTCTCCACTCCAATTTTAAATATTTTGTGTCTATGTACCATTGCACTTGGCAAAATTTTCGATGGTGCCAAAAAATCGGTACTGCGGCGATTTATTCGTTGTGAAACGAGCTTTGAAAATCGATATTTTGTCACACAAAATTGGTTGGCAGACCTTCGTTGAAATTTTTCTCAACATCGGCAATGAACAGCTCTTTGGAAAAGCAATGGAAAGTTGTAGTCACATTGGAATACCTATCCTTGAAATTGAAGGAGTTATAGTCTTACAAAATTGCATTCAAAAGTACTGCTTAGGTACCTGTATTGACAAAAATTTTTACAAGGCACATCTTGAATGATTCACCCGTTCTGTACAAATTCCGCAGGTTTTCTATACCCTTGGTTTTATCGAAATCGGAATTTCGGCTGATGAAATTTGAAAAGAAGTGCGGAAGATGGGTCGTTATTTAAAAATTAATTCGTTTCACGTTCGGTAATATTGTACATAATTATCAAATCGAAATGTAATAACTTACAAAAATAATCGTTAATATACCTAGAAGATAAGGCGTTGGTTAACGAAATGAACAACCGGGTGTTGTGTGTTACACTTCTTGAAAAAAAAAGAATACCTAAGCCTCAGGAAATTTGATGTAATAATCTTGAAATTAAAAACACACAAAATTGTCACTGACGTTATGAAAAACATTTTATTGAGCAGATGAAATTCAAAATCTGAAAAATAATTCACAATTATTGAATAAAATACAATACTGAATAAAATTGACAAAATAGTTGGCAAGAGAAAAAAATGCAGAAAAAAAACTAGAAAAAGGAAATAATAGAAATGAATTGAAAAATTTATTATTCACTAGGATGTGAAGTGGTGAATATTTCCACATCGATTTGCTTGCTTATCTAAATATCTGAACTGAAGCATCTTTTTAAAATGAAACATTCCCTTTCGTAGGTAATTAGGTATTGATTTAATTAAATTCTTAAATTCCTTTTAAATGAATTTTTCAATTAGTTGTACATTAATTTTCGTTTCATCAGAACAGTTTGATTAGAAGATCTTAAGAAGCACATATTCGTTACATTTAACATACCTAATCATTCATACAGGCTCACTTGAAAGTAAATTAAATTCTATGAAAATATCGTTTATCGTGTTTTAAATTTCCGTCGGTCAGAGTTCAACTCCGAAAGCTAATTATTGTGGTGATATTTGAGTTGAGGCTCATGATAATATTAGAATAAAAAAACTCGAATTCTATTGCTAAATTCTGCTCTTATAGGATCGTCTACTCATAAGCAAATAGTCGTTCGTCCGCGATCTGTCTATCTTCTCTGAGGTTTTGTTACGCGCAGCACAATTCGAATTACCGCGCTAAAATTTATATCCCAAGATGAAAATATTTTCTATTGGTGGGTTTTCTACCCTGGTATCATCCTTATATTTTTCAAACTGTGGAATCATATCGGAAGAGACACAGACAATGCTCAGCAAACAATTAAATTACTCGCCAACCGTCAACACAACATCTCAGCTATTCATGTCACAACAGCCCACCACCACAACAGATGGATGGCTCGAAAACCTGTTGCTCGATATGGATGATCCCGAATACAGTAAAAGTCCAGACAGGTAAAACTTATAATTCCTTTAGGGACTACGATCGTGTAGTACTTGAAATTTTTTTACTCAGATGTTACGATTTTTGCATTTTGGTACAGGAGGGTGAAATATTTATAAAAGCTTTAAGGGGAGCAGGCATATTTTTGGACGAAAAAATCGACTTTTCAGTTATCCTTGAAAATGATGGAGGCTAGATTCATGAACACTAATACAACGATAAAACCCCCGAAAAATGGGTACATTTCGCCAGCCCCGCCCATTTCGAATTTGGAATTCGGAGTAGGGGCATTCGTTTGTGCTCGGTTTGTGCTGATTTGTGCCGCAAAATTGTTCGTTTGTGCTGCCCCCCTTTCATGGGCGGGGCTGGGGAAATGGTTTCTGGTAAGGGGAGAAGAATGGGTCCCATGAAAATTTTGATACTGTCAATCGTTTGTGCTAAGCGAGTAGAGATTTGTGCCGTACTTGATTTTCACCTTTACCCCCTCCCACCTATTTTCAATAGTATTACCATCATTAATACGATTGCGATCAATGGTTTGGTTGAATAATTTTCAGAAAATCTTTCCTTATGAAATAAAAATTCAATTTTTTTTCTAAGTACATACGTACAAAATTTCAATTCTTTTTTTTATTTTTTATTTCCTTCTTTGTTTTTTTTCTTTCCTGCATTTTAAAAAAATAATTTACACATACCTACCTAGTTTTTTTGGAATATTTTCAAAGTTTACACGAATTTTTGAAGAAAAAAAGATTCCATATTTCCAAATTTTGAAAAATTTTACCACTTTTCCTTTAAAAATACCGACTATGGTGGTTTTTACAAAATAATCAGCTAAAACACGTACTTTTGAAGTTGAAAAAAATTGATGATGGCCAAATTTTTTTCAAAAACTTTTATCACCATCGTCTTTTTCGTGAAATTTTAGTTTAGAAAATTGAATAAAAAAAATTCGAAAATTTCGACTATGGTGGTTTTTACAAAGGACCCCTCAATTTTTCTCACTTATAGTATTGAGAATGGAAAGCTATTTTTCAATCATCATTAAAAATTATTTTCTGAATTTGAAACAATTACCCAATAAAAGAAATCGCGAAAAATTTTCAAATACCAAGCTAGGCACTTACTTCGTCTTTTTTGCATTTATTTTTTCCTGGCAATCTTTTGCATAATTTTTTCGAATATTTTCGAACAGAGTACCTAATTTCCACCCGCCAATCACAGCCAATCATGCATGGAAAATATTTCACATTTTGATGTATGTTACAAACAGTATTCGAGCCATTGGATCTATTTGAGTCTGTGTATAGGTACTTAGAACCTTCTTTCTCAAGTTCGTGCATTCTCTTTAATTTGTTCAAGTTATTTTTTTTGAGTGAAGATATTTGATTTCAGAATTAAGATTTTTCATTCAATAATGGCCATAAAAATTTCGATTTTCGAAATTTGGCCATTGTATTTAGGCCATGAAGTGAACATTTCCCTAAACTGAAAAAAATTGAATTAAGAAAAATTTCTTTCAACTTTTATGAAGGGGAAGGAAGGGTCCAATCGAAATTTTTGTAATAACCAAAAGTATTCCTAGGATTTCAATCTGCAACTTTAGTTTGAAAATGTTTTCAATTGGACTCCTCCCTCCCCAATGTTTGTTTATATAGGGCCTACATATTGTAATATTATGCAAAATTAGGGTGGAAAGAGGGGTCCAATCGAAATTTGGACCCCTTCTTCTCCCCTTACCAGAAACCATTTCCCCAGCCCTGCCTATAGAAGGGGGGCAGCACAAACGAAAAAATTTGCGGCACAAATCAGCACAAACCGAGCACAAACGAATGACACCAAGTTTGACCCCGAATTCAAACTTGGGGGGGGGGGCACCATTTCTCCAGCCCCGCCCATAGAAAAGGGGCAGCACAAAGGAAAAAATTTTCGGCAAAAATCAGCACAAACCTAGCACAAACGAATGACACCAGTTTTGACCCGAAATTCGAATTTTGAGAAAAACCATTTCCCCAGCCCAGCCCAAGAGTTTTCAAAATATCTCTGGAAGGGGGGCAGCACAAACAAAAATTTCTACGGCACAAATCAGCACAAACCGAGCACAAAAGAATGCCCCTACTCCGAATTCCAAATTCGAAATGGGATGGGCTGGCGAAGTGTTCCCCAAAAAAATCAAAACTTTAGTAGGAAAATGAAAATTAAAAAAAAAAAATTGGAAAATTATGTGAAAAGTAGGGATAGTTCAGTTCCTACTAAAATTTCAAGGATGAGGTATAGGTTATCCCAGAACTCAAAAACATAAATGTGGAGATACAATATTTCCGGATAATAAAACATAAGTGTGAAGAAAAATCGTAGGAACATGCGGTGCTCACTTCATCCAAAAGCAGAAGTAAGGAAAAAATGTTGGTTAAGTGCAACTCCTACTAAACTTACCACAGATTTGTTTTGATTACCCTCGAATTTGATAATTTGGCATGAGTATCACTTATTTAAAGAGTAATCAAGCATGTGTACTCATAAACATGGTAGGAACACAAGATGACCGCCCTCAATCATATATGGTCTGAGTAAAAACAGGGTGGAATAAACAACCTACTGAAATTTGGATCAGATTTTTCATATTATCCTAGAATTTGACAATTTCGAATGAGTATCGCCTATTTTAGAGATAACCTGCAACTCTGGTTATTTGTAAACCAGGTAGGAATCTCAGATGATCATCATTAGTCATTATGGATAAGTCTGAAGACTGTGTGCGGTGCGGAACCTACCTAACTCTCGAACAAATTTTTCACATTATCCTAGAGTTTGACAATTAGGCCTTAGTATCATCAATTTCAGGGATAATCTACCCTGGGGATTTATAAACATGGTAGGAATCTCAGATGTTCATGTAAATTTATCAATAATAGAGAAATTTTATATTTTGGGTACTCGAAAATTTCAGTCATGAATTTCCAAAAATGGAGGGTGAAATATTTATAAAAGCTTTAAACAGGGTTGCATTTTTTAAAAAGACAATTTTTTTGAAATACTCTATGAATTGAAAATTTTGTAAATTTATCAAACAGAGAAATTTTATACTTTGGTTACCTACCTACTCGAAAATTTCAGTCATGAATTTCCAAAAATGGAGGGTGAAATATCTATAAAAGCTCTAAACTGTGATGGATTTTGGAAAAAGTCAATTTTTTTTAAATACTCTATGCAATAAATGTTTTGAAAGTTTTTCAAATTGAGAAATTTTATATTTTGGTCACTGAAAAATTTCAATCGTCTATTTCCAAAAATTCATGTTGAAATATGCATAAAAGCGCTAAACTGGGATGCTTTTTGGAAAAAGGCAATTTTTTTGAAATACTTTATGCAAATAAAATCTCAATAAATTACAAATTTTCAGTTATCTCAATTTTAGGTTTCCATTTCCAGTTTCAATAGTTCTTTTTTTGGTTTATTACTTTGTTTGACACTGTTTTTGTCGTTTTCAAGGACAAGTCTAGTACTGTACGCGAAGCTGCGTGCTTTTCATCGAATGCTTTTTTCTTTATTATTTATGAAATCTTCGAAATGCTTTCCTGAAAAACGTGTTTTTTCATGTTTATGACCCATTTTCTCCAGAACTGGGCAACCTACGAGGTTCCTTTTTTTTTATTTTGTTCATTATTGTCGGCTCCATGATTTTAAAGAGAGGATTTTGCAAAATTTTTATTTCTTTGTGATTTTTTTAGGAGTTGACTGAAAGATCACAATGTAAATTTTGAGAATGTTGAACTTTTTTTGAGATAAATTAGGAATTTTTCAAAATCCTCTCTTTAAAGTGTGGGGCAGAGCTTCCCCTACACCCCAGAAAAAAGTTTAGCCTGATACCTATTATAGTTATTGAGATAATGGGGCATTAAGGGTAAATGGGTATGAGAGAAAGGAGGTAATTGGTGTAAACCCACAGTTTACAGATACAGGTAAAAATTTAGGTAAACGGGTATTTAAACCCCTACCTACGTAAATTTCGACTTTATTAAAGGTGCCATTTCCATGTAAAGCGATAATTCAGCCAACATGTAGTTTGGCACTTATAATTTTCAAACTTTTATGCCCCTACCTATCGAATGCGTAAAGCGATAATTCAGCCAGCGCATAGACAATATTTTTGTAAACTTTTATGCCCTTACCTAACAAATACGTAAAGCGATAATTCAGCAAACGCATAGACTTGATTTTATATGAACGTACAGCGACGTAGTCTGCCAACGCTCGAATTTGAGAAAGAGAGCTCAGGTGTAAAGCGAAATTCTTCAGCCAACACCACGAGAGAAGGGCACGTAAAGCGAGAGACTCGCCAACGCGCAAAAAGAATAAGAAAAATAGAAGAGCGAGAAAAGTATATTCGGAAAAAAAGACAGTGGCTTACAACACCAAGGGCAGGCCTCGAATGTTGCTTGAGCTAGAAAAATCGAGAGAGTGCCGAGAAAGACGCTCCGTTCGAGTATACATAGTCGTCGCACCGACTTTGCAAATCGAGTAGCCAAATATTTTTTGAAACTCCGGCCGAAAGAAACGTGTCTAATTTTGATAGCCAGAAATATTTCCTTCCAATAATTTTGATCGTCGAAATTTTTACACGACGACTACTCGAAAAGCATATCACGAAGGTAAACAATTACCTGTAACTATTTGTGGCGCTACATTGGGGTTTTTTGATTTTCCAATCATTTTTCATTCGTTTTTGTTACTTTAATCGCCGAAATGTAATGTGATGTAACAGAGTTATTTCGACTTCTCAAAAACTCCATGCATTTTTTACTATAAAAATAAAAAAATAACCTTTCCATAAAAATTTCGGGCGAGTTTATGAAAATTTCGAATTTCCCATTTTTTTGGAGTCGTTAATTACAAAGTGAGTTCGCTTGTACTCCATGCAATAAAAAAAAAAAAAGGATTTCAAAGTAGCCCCCTTCCCCTTAAATTTTCACTGATAAAAAATCAGCAATGTTTGATTTTCGATTACAAATTTTGTGAAAATTTGAAAATCTTTTAAATATTGAATCAATACCTACTGATGGAATTGTCACAGCAATCACAAATGGAAAATCAAATCGTAAAAAAGGAATTCTCTCGAGCTGACTTGATTATTATTTTTATGTCTTTTCTTTCGATTCGAATAGATATCTTTCTTTGTTGTTTTGTACAAAAAAAAATAATAAAAAAAAAAAAAAAAATATAGAAAAATGTCATTTTTTTGAACGATTATGATATGTGTAGGTACCTAGTACGAATTTATTTTGAAAAAGTTTTCTCGCCCTTGGTAGTATCGTAAATCATTTTTGAGGAATTCACCTAGAGCTAACTTGATTATTTTTTCAAGTTTTTTTTTTTGGTAATTCGAATACCTAATTTTTCTGAATTGGTAAAAGTGTTGAATTTTCAAAAGAGCTTTCTAATTTTTCAAATTCACATTTCGAGAATGAATAATTTTTCAGAGAAAAAAATTCTTATGGGCAAATATGTTAATTTTTATGACATAAAAATGATATAAAAATTCTTGATCGATGTACCTAGGTTCCAATACAATATCAAAAATCTTTCAAGAATCCGGGTTCTGATTAGTCAAAGAACCGGAATTTCAAAAGGCCTTTCAAATTTTTGAACTTGACATGTCGAGAATATGAACAATTTTACACGGAAAGTTGCTCGAATTTTCTCATAAGCCGATTTATAAATTTTTTTCAATTTCAAAATTCCAAATCAATTTAAGTTTTATTTACCTGCCAACAATCTTTCAATAATCCTCAATAAAATAATGCTTTGAAGGACGGAATTTTCAAAAGACTCATTCAAATTTAGAACTCCACATATCGAAAATGTCATTACCACATTTGGTCAAACGACAGATAAGTGCAAGATATTAGATATGTTAGATAAACGAAGAGTTGATGTCGAAAATACCCAAACAAAAAATTTAAAAAAATTCAAATTCACCGACCAGAAAAATTTGAAAAATAAAAGCAATCTTTCAATAATTTGGGTCACTGCCCTCAATATGTCGCTTCAAAGGACTGAATGTTTAAAAGACTAATTTAAATTGGCAACTCCACTTATCAAAAATGACTTCTTTTCAGGGAGAATCTTCTGTAACGTTCTCCAAAGGAAATTTATAAATTTTTATGATTCGTTTATTGTTTCAAAGTGTTTAATCTGAATTGGTAAAAGTGTTGAATTTTACATATGGTCTGAGAAATGTGAAAGTCAAAAATTAACTTGATACAACCCCTTCATCAATCAGATAAATTGAAAATTCACAAGGGGGAAAGGAGCGAATTGTCAATTTTCGATGAATTTCCTAAAAAGAAAGCTCAAATATACGGAAATGCTCTCCCCACTTGACGTTCTTGAAAAAAGTACATTTTTTAGAAAAACTCGATGAAGAAAAAAAATCTCAAAATTTTTCCACTGAATTTTTTTTTTTTTTTTTTGCCACAAAAATAAATTTTGATAATAATTATCTTGCAAAAAAAATCATTTAAATTTTTTGGGTGGGAATTTTCAAATATTTTCTATGCATAGATTTTCTATAAAAGTTTAGTTATAACCAAAAAAGCTTGAAAGCTGAAGCATTGGAGGCGTATATCAACTTTTTTTTGGAAAAATCTTGAAAAGTTGTTATCTTCAAAATATAAAATTTCTATTTTTTGAATTATGAAAAATTCTTGAATATCTTATGCATGGAGTTTTTATGAAAGAATAATCATTTCCGAAAAGCTCGAATGTTGAAGCATTTCAGGGGTTCCCTACTCATTTTTTTTAGGAAATAGAATGTTGCTGACATCCAAAACACCAAATTTCACTTCTTTGAGATTTTCTGAAAAAATTATTCGAATACGCCTCCAAAGATACAACTTCCAAGCTACTTCATAATGAATAACTTTTTTAGTTACTCGATGCATGAGATAGATGAAAAAATTTGCAATTCAAAAATTCGTAATTTTTATTTTTGAGGTATACTTATACCCAAGTATTTTCAAAATTTTCCAAAATAAAAATCAGAATACCCATCCGAAGCTCCAACTTTCGAAGTTTTGGGTTATAGGTAAAAAATTTTCAGTCACTCTATGCATGAATTGTATAAAATAATTCCTATTTCAAAGATTTGTAATTTTTATTTTAGCAAGATACCTAACTAAATATTTTAAAAATTTTCCATGATAAAAATCGTATTATTATTATTATTATTATTATTATTATTATTATTATTATTTGCTTATATTTTGTTTTTGCTTCTTATTTACAGTTGGTTTGAATACAAATTTAGCAAGAAATTGCCTCTATATGTACCGAGGGAAACAATGTCCCAGATACCCCAGGACGTTACTGCACCTTCCTTTCCTCTTTCTACTACTACACCTTACAAACCTTTGCCAGATGATTCTTCAACTTGGGAATCCATTCGAGAACTGGATAAAGTATACGTTGATAAAACAAAGTACCTGCTCGAATTTAAAGATGTTACATCCAAATTGTATCATTTTACAAGGCCTCGCCGATTCGGAAAGTCTCTATTTCTGGAAACAATAGCCAGCTACTTTAGTGGAGAAAAATCACTGTTTAATAACACGTTTATTTTTGAAAAAGGGAACGTTGCCAAAAAAGAGGGAATATGGATAACGTATCCTGTGATTAAAATCATATTTTCCGACACTATTCCTAACCACGAGATGTGTGACGCATCTGAAACCATGAAGGAAATTATTGCCAGACTCGATAGGCAATTAGCTTTTATTGCTGAAAACTACAATGTTTCAATTCGTAATAACCCTCAACCTGGTGACTTAATCAGAAGATTGTATTCTGAATTCAAATTACCAGTTGTAATACTCATTGACGAGTACGATGCTGTGGCGAACTATGCAATTTATCAGGTAAAGGATGAAAACCTCACCGATCAAGTAGTCTTATTTATGAATAACTTTTATTTAAATATAAAAGCTGCAAATGAATTCATCAAATTAGCCTGGGTTACCGGTGTTAATAGAATCGCACTACACGGAATGGATAGCGGGCCCAATAGTTTTGTAGATTGCACTTACTCGGAAAAGTTTGAGGCAGCTGTGGGATTTACGATGAGCGAAATTGAGATAAATTTTGAACATCACATCAAAAATTTTGCCAGCAAAGTTGGTAAAAAAAAATCAGAAATTCTATCGGAAATGACAAAGTGGTATGATGGATACCAGTTTAATGTAGAACGCATAAGCGAGAGTCAGACTAACCTATTCAACCCGATATCACTTACAAACTGCTTAAGGGAAAGAAAATTCAAACCGTTTTGGTCATCGACAAAATCAGTGAGATACATTGCCGAAACTTTTTATAATAATTCGTATACAATAAATCACTTCAAAAATTTAAAAATTTCTTCACCTTACATTACACAAAAACGTAATCCAACCGCAGGACCAATTCCCATCATTGTACACATGTTCAATACCGGCTACCTTAAAATCACCAGTCACGACATTGCAACTGATCGCGTCACTTTAGATTTCCCAAATTTGGAAGTAGAAGATTTCCTAACTAACAAATTAATGGAATATGTCCCTTCCGCACGAAAATTCCTCAATGATGTAGACACACTTCCAGTAAAAACATCAATGGAGGAATGCGATATTCCTAAAGTTGTTGAAAAATTGAACGAACTGGGCTTCCCCATGTTTGCCAATCCCTTAGAAAAACCTAGCAACGAATTTGAAGTAACAAAACGGTTATATTCCGTATTTAAAACATCAGGAATAGAATGCATTCAACAGAAATTGCAGGAAAAGGGTGGAAACATTGGTGGCGATATCGACCTGTTGACAACTGGACTTGGAGTGAACTATGTTATAGAGATAAAATCTGGAGCAGGAGCCGACAAAGGTATCAAACAATTGATAAACTATGCCCGTACAAAAAATGAACTATTCTTAAAAGCTATCGAATATCAATCGTGTGTAAACCTCCTAGCACTTTCCTTCTCGAATAAGCGGAATCATTGCCGAATTGAAGAATGGATTAACATTCCACTGGAACACAATCTTATCCGATTCGATAAGATTCAAACCTCAACTAATACGCTGAAAGAAAAAATAACCCAAACCTATGGAGACAAAGTGATGGTGATTGATCCAACACTTATTCCGCTGTAATCAAAATCCAAACAAACGTCAAATCATCAAAATGTACACCCACACAC
Source organism: Balanococcus diminutus (assembly GCA_959613365.1). Lineage (NCBI taxonomy): Eukaryota > Metazoa > Arthropoda > Insecta > Hemiptera > Pseudococcidae > Balanococcus > Balanococcus diminutus. Next base: position 56,933,024 of record OY390717.1, read on the forward strand.
TTAACCAGGGAAGGTGGCCCAAATCGTTTCTTAGGAATGGTAACTCACTATTCTCGTTTCATCCCAAACCATTCAACGCTCACAGCACCATTACGCAGGCTGTTGAGTAACAACGTGTCATTTGTCTGGGATAACGAATGCCAAATCGCCTTCGAGAACCTCAAAGATGAAATTTCAAGCGATCGCGTTCTAACTCCGTACGATCCCAGTCGCCCAATACGTCTTGCATGTGACGCTAGTCCTCACGGTGTAGCTGGTATATTGTCACATGTAATCGATGGTGAAGAATTTCCAATCGCCTACGCTTCTCGCTCGTTAACTAGCGCCGAAAAAAATTATTCGCAACTCGACAAAGAGGCTCTTGCAATTGTATTCTCCGTACAACACTTTTTCCAGTACCTTTTGGGTAGGAAATTTCAACTAATAAGCGACAATAGGCCTCTAACGCGAATATTTAATCAAAATACAGACATACCTCAAATGACGCAAGCTCGATTACAAAGGTATGCTACCTATTTGTCATCCTTCGATTATGAAATTATTCATAAAAAAGGCGAAGAAAATGTGCACGTCGACTGTTTATCAAGAGCTCCTGCTCCTATCACATCTAAAACGCCTTCCGATTCAACTGCGGTGAAGAAGTTCACCAAATACTCGTATCAACTGTCAATCACATTTCATCAAAATCGCTATCCTTCGAAAATATCAAAAAAGAAACCCAAAACGACGATGAATTAAAGAATATTATCCAGAATCTACAGTCGAATAGTGATGGAGAATCTTTATTTACCATAAACGATAATGTCCTGTTTCGTGGTCAACGAGTAGTAATTCCGAAAACGCTACAAGAAGAAACTCTAAAAGAACTACATCATACACATATCGGTATTACGAAAATGAAACAATTGGCCAGAAAATACGTTTACTGGAAGAATATAGATCACGATATCGAAAAACTTGTACGAGAATGTGAAAATTGTGCAAAAAATCAAAAAAATCCGACAAAAGCGCCACTTCATCAGTGGGAAGAAGCAGAATCGAATTGGCAACGCATTCACATCGATTATGCCGGTCCGTTTAATGGTTATCACTTTCTCGTTATTGTCGATTCAAAATCAAAATGGGTAGAAGTAGCAAGCCAAAAATCAAGCCCTACGTCAGAATCGACGATCGAAATCCTCAATAACGTTTTTGCAAGAAAAGGACTACCTGAAATAATTGTCTCAGATAACGCCACTATCTTTACCAGTAAAACATTTTCATCTTACTGTAAAGAAATGGGCATTTTCCAAAAATTTTCCGCGCCAGGACATCCTGCTACAAACGGGTTAGCCGAACGTAACATTCAAACCTTAAAAAAACGATTAAATTCCATGATCGACGAACCTCAATCGATGAGTAAAAAACTGCAAGAAATATTAATGCGATATCGATGGAAAATCGCCAGCTGAATTGTACCTAAATCGCCCACTACGAATCAAATTAGACGCAGTTTTTCCTGCTAAATCAACGTCAAATAAATCAATCATAAAAACAGGTGTCCGAAAATTCGACGTTGGTGATCGAGTAAACGCCAGATATTATTCCAACAACAAACAGATCTGGAAACCGGGTACAATAGAAAAGAAACTAGGAACCTTACACTACTCCGTACGTCTTGATGATAATTACGTGTTAAAACGACACATAAATCAGTTAAGAAAGGGTTCCATGAAACGAGTATCTTTCGAAAGCTCCAAAATACCTCAATGATTATTTTCGAGGGTAGGGGAGAACTGTAGTATCCCTATTCGAATAATAACTGGCTACCAAAGCCAAAATTTAAATATTGTACTGTAATTATTTTGTCATGTAAATATTCGAATCAAAATACATTCTCTTACGATGTCTCGTTCAAGTTATAACAATATCCCTGATCCTTTTAGGATCGTGCTAAATGCAGATGGCTTCAGCAACATGAGCTCATCTTACTACATAAAGTACTTGAAACTTGTAATTTTTTTTTTGAAATTTTATGACTTTTAGACATTTTTTAGACATTAACATAGCATTATGCTTTTTTGTCTGACATTCTGAATTTTATTTTTATTTTTAAAATAAATTTTATGACTTTTAGACATTTTGTCTGACATTCTGAAACTTGGAATTTTTAAATTTTTTTTTGATTTTTAGGTTTTTTGTCAGACATTCTTAAACTTAAATTTTTAATTTCCATGGAAAGTAATTTTTATGACTTTGAGACATTTTGTCACAGAGTAAAAGTATATACTATGTTTCATACTTTCAAACGTAGTGTGGAAATAGAGCCAACCAGGGGGTCCAGAAGGGGCGAAGTCCCCCTGGCGAGGTGCGAAGCGCTGAGTTTTTTCAAGAAAAATTAATTTTTTATATTTCAAAAAATTGAGAGATGTTTTTCTCGAAAAAATGATTTTGAAATGAAAAATTCGGAGGTTATTTTCTCAAAAAAAAAATCTCCAAAATATTGAAAGATTTTTAGCTTTTTTTTTTTTTTTTTTTTTTTTTTTTCGTTTTGAAAAAATTAGCTACTCCATAAAAAGAATTTATTTTTTCTCGTATTTTGCAAAAATTCAATTTTCAAACAAAAGTTGTAGATTATGATTCTGAGAATAATTTTGATCATTACAAAAATTTTGATTGCACCCCCACACCCCTCCAATTTTGAATTGTGAAAAATAAAAATTAGAAGAAAGAAGGGTTCAATCGAAATCGTTAAAATGACCAAAATTATTTCCTAAGATCTCATTCTATAACTTTTGTTTCAAACATTTCTTAATTGACCCTGTCCCTCTCCTCCAATTTCGAATAATATAAGTATTTACGTATGGTATTGAAATTAGACGAGAGGGAGGGGTCCAATCAAAATTTTTATAATGACCAAAATTATTCATTAGATCTCAATCTACAACTTTTATTTCAAACATTTTTCAATTGGGCCCCTCTCTTTCCTTTAAATCACATCTCTTTCATTTTTTTTTTGAAAATTATTTCAAGTCCTTCATGCAGTAAGATGAAGTCAAGTTGCTAAAGCCATCTGCAATTAGCACGATCTATCATTTTACGTAAAAAAAAATCTTAATCAATATAAAATTTTTCTAATAAGACAAAATAATACATTATCATTTATTATCCAAATAATTACTCATTACCAATCGATGCATCCATTCTAACCCCTGCAATAAATGTTTTTCTTTACTTACATTAAATTTAAAAAAAAGAACAGAAAGAGTTCATCAAAATATTAAAATTGACCTCACGACCTTTCACTTGATAATTAACGAAAAACACGATGATTGTATAGGTACCCATACCTAATTACATAAAATGTTTTTTATCAAAGTTACTCGATTTATAATACGTACTTGCAAAAGAAGTAAAGTTCCTCATACAGTTCTAACGTTTACCCACTTTGTAGGAACTTGAGGCACATACTCCTTAAAATATGGCTGATTTCAAGGTAAGTTTTAGAATACTTATACTTCCTGTAGTTTATAATGTAACATCTATTAAAAATGAAAAAATTTTCATGTTCAAAATATAACTTCAGATGATAACTGTATCAATATTTCTGATACTTGGAACGATATACAATCCGGTACAATCGGCTCCGGCGGAAAAAGACTACTCCCAAGTGAGTGAAAAGTTCGAAAATTGACCGATGTGAAATTCTAACCAACACTCGCATTTTTGCAGAACCTTAAAAATGGTATAGGCAAGCTCGACGTACTGTTCGCCAAATTGATTAAAGATGATTTAAAACCAGAGCAGAACGCGTTGTTCTCTTCGATCAATATTTACACGGCATTGTCACTTTTACATTTAGGAACAAACGGAGCAACCAGAGACGAAATTTCCAAGTCCTTGGAAATACCAGTAGATGAAACTGGGTGAGCAATTTCGAAAAAATAAATTATTATCGCAAAACACGATTCAATGATGCATCAATAAGTAGGTAATTCAAAAATTTGAATAGGTTGGCGGCAGCCCATAGTTATTTGGGTAAAGTATTGAACGATTTCCAAACGACGGACGCGGCTGAAATAAAAATCGGGAATTCGGTATTCCTACAGAAAGGAAGGAAGCTGAAAGACAGTTATCTACAAGCCGCGAAAAATTATTACAAAAACGAAGCTCAAGAGGTGGATTTCTCCAAACAAGGTCCAGAGGCTACCGATACAGTCAACGAGTGAGAAAACTCCTGCTTTCGTTTTTCTATTCTGCTCGGTCAAAAATGCACGATCGATGATGATTATTATGTAATTTCGAGTTGCAATTTCAGATGGGTTTCGAACAATACGAAAAATCGTATACCTAAACTGTTCAAAGAAAGAATATCTTCGGATACGCAGTTATTGTTGGCCAGCTCTCTATTTTTCAACGCTTCATGGCAAACACCATTTCGTAAATTGGCTACCAAAAAGTAAGGCAAACACTTGTACATCAATTTTCGGTTTAATGCTCGAATGAACGTAGCCATAACGATCACATATTTCTTGTATTTCAGCGAAAAATTCCACACCGGAGTTAAAGAGGTTGAAGTTCCAACGATGAATCAAAAAGCGAATATTCCATACTTGAATAGCGCCGATTTACAAGTCGAAGCCATCAGCATACCGTACAGGGATCACGAATTCAATATGATTGTCTTTTTACCGTACAAAAATCACTCGCTGGGAGCTTTTATCGATCAACTCAGCCGAGAAAAACACCAACAAGTGATTAAAGAGTTTTCGTCGTCAAGTGGCAGCAGCTACCGCTTGGTCGATTATAAAATACCTCGTTTGAAACTCGGCTGGTCGCAAAATATCGACGACTACGTGAGGAAATCTGGAGTGAAAAAGATATTCGCCAATGCTGAATTTGATAACTTGGTCGAGGAACCCAAAAACTTGAAAGTATCGCGTATAAATCATGCCACGGAGATCGAAGTTAACGAAGAAGGAACGATTGCAACGGCTGTAACCACCATTGAATTAAGCCGCCCATCTCCACAATTGCCCCCACCAGAGTCTATCAAATTTTACGTAGATCGATCATTTTCTTTTTCCATTTATCACAAAAAAGCTGGCGTAACCTTATTTACTGGAATCGTACAAAATCCTTAAACATGAACATTGTTGACGTACTTTACCTAGTTAGTTTAAATTAATAAATTTGACGAAGGAATAGAAGATACTATGTTTCGACTTACTAAATTGGTGAATACATGTTTTCCAAAAAAATATATTTTATTTTGTAGATTTATGATATCATAATTTGCTTATTTATTTGCAATAAACCACCAGCAGATAACTTCTCTCTGCGCTCAGGGAATATTTCAATGATTAAAACAACCAATATGACATCGAATTTTTTCCTGAATACATATCCCTGATTCTTTTAGGATCGTGCTAAATGCAGATGGGCAGATTGCTTCAGCAACATGAGCTCATCTTACTGCATAAAGGACTTGAAACTTGTAATTTTTTTTGAAATTTTATGACTTTTAGACATTTTTTAGACATTAGCATAGCATTATGCTTTTTTGTCTGACATTCTGAATTTTATTTTTATTTTTTAAATAAATTTTATGACTTTTAGACATTTTGTCTGACATTCTGAAACTTGGAATTTTTAAAATTTTTTTATGTTTTTTAGGTTTTTTGTCCGACATTCTTAAACTTAAATTTTTAATTTCCATGGAAATTAATTTTTATGACTTTCAGACATTTTGTCACAGAGTAAAAGTATATACTATGTTTCATACTTTCAAACGTAGTGTGGAAATAGAGCCAACCAGGGGGTCCAGGAGGGACGAAGTCCCCCTGGCGAGATGCGAAGCGCTGAGTTTTTTCAAGAAAAATTAATTTTTTATATTTCAAAAAATTGGGAGATGTTTTTCTCGAAAAAAGGATTTTGAAATGAAAAATTTGGAGGTTATTTTCTCAAAAAAAAAATCTCCAAAAAATTGAAAGATTTTTAGCTGATTTTTTTTTTTCGTTTTGAAAAAGTCAGCTACTCTATAAAAATAATTTATTTTTTCTCGTATTTTGCAAAAATTCAATTTTCAAACAAAAGTTGTAGATTATGATTCTGAGAATAATTTTGATCATTACAAAAGTTTTGATTGCACCCCCACACCCCTCCAATTTTTAATTGTGAAAAATAAAAATTAGGAGAAAGAGGGGTTCAATCGAAATTGTTAAAATGACCAAAATTATTTCCTAAGATCTCATTTCAAACATTTCTTAATTGACCCTCTCCCTCTCCTCCAATTTCGAATAATATAAGTATTTACGTATAGTATTGAAATTAGACGAGAGGGAGGGAAATAAAAATTAGGAGAAAGAAGGGTTCAATCGAAATCGTTAAAATGACCAAAATTATTTCCTAAGATCTCATTCTATAACTTTTGTTTCAAACATTTCTTAATTAACCCTCTCCCTCTCCTCCAATTTCGAATAATATAAGTATTTACGTATAGTATTGAAATTAGACGAGAGGGAGGGGTCCAATCAAAATTTTTGTAATGACCAAAATTATTCTTTAGATCTCAATCTACAACTTTTATTTCAAACATTTTTCAATTGGGCCCCTCCCTTTCCTTTAAATCACATCTCTTTCATTTTTGTAGAAAATTATTTCAAGTCCTTCATGCAGTAAGATGAAGTCAAGTTGCTGAAGCCATCTGCAATTAGCACGATCTATCATTTTACGTAAAAAAAAATCTTAATCAATACAAAATTTTTCTGATAAGACTTATTATCCAAATAATTACTCATTACCAATCGATGCATCCATTCTAACCCCTGCAATAAATGTTTTTCTTTACCTACCTACATTAAATTTTTAAAAAAGAACAGAAAGAGTTCATCAAAATATTAAAATTGACCTCACGACCTTTCACTTGATAACGAATTTTTAAAAATTATTAACGAAAAACACGATGATTGTATAGGTACCCATACCTAATTACATAAAATGTTTTTTATCAAAGTTACTCGATTTATAATACGTACTTGCAAAAGAAGTAAAGTTCCTCATACAGTTCTAACGTTTACCCACTTTGTAGGAACTTGAGGCACATACTCCTTAAAATATGGCTGATTTCAAGGTAAGTTTTAGAATACTTATACTTCCTGTAGTTTATAATGTAACATCTATTAAAAATGAAAAAATTTTCATGTTCAAAATATAACTTCAGATGATAACTGTATCAATATTTCTGATACTTGGAACGATATACAATCCGGTACAATCGGCTCCGGCGGAAAAAGACTACTCCCAAGTGAGTGAAAAGTTCGAAAATTGACCGATGTGAAATTCTAACCAACACTCGCATTTTTGCAGAACCTTCAAAATGGTATAGGCAAGCTCGACGTACTGTTCGCCAAAAAATCTTTAAAAAATCAAGTGCTTTTTCATTTTTACTGTTTTCATTACCCAATTTTCAAATCACTACTTTTCCACTACTTTCGCTACTGGTAAACAGTAAATAAGAAGGGTTCATAAATTATTGCAGATATCGACGAATGCGTGGAACAGCCTTCAATATGTGATCACAACTGCGTTAATACCTGGTCAACGTTTTTCTGCACTTGCGATTCTGGATATCGTTTGCACAACGACAACAGGTAAGTAAATTTTGTTTCTGTCTGACAAAGCGTACCTAGACCTACCTACTCGAGTATCATTTCTTGCAACTGAACTTGTAAATTAATTTTTCTCTCAGATCTTGCATAGATATAAACGAATGCGAAGCGTATAAAGATCGACGTCTGTGCATCGGTTACTGCGTCAACACTCCCGGTTCATATAAATGCGAATGCTCTAATGGATATCGATTAGGAAAACTTGGAAACACTTGCGAAGGTATTGTCAGATCGTAACGTAATTTTTTAGCAAGGCTAAAAGGTAAGCTGTTCCACGTGTTTACTCTTTTCACGGTTTGCAATCTCAGACATCGACGAATGCGCCACTGGAACTATCTGTAACCAACCCAAAGATGTATGCGTCAACATGAGGGGTTCATATCGCTGCAACACAATTAATTGCCCACCGAATTACGTACAGGATGCGAATCAAAAAAAGTAATACTATTTTTTTCACGTCATGTGCCACGATAATGAGATGAGAATCACCTATCTTTTGTTTTGTTACAGTCGCTGCATCAGAGTGCAAGATTTCTGCAAGATCAACAGAAATTGTACGAATTGGCCGTCGACGTATACTTTCGCTTTTTTCGCGCTCACTTCCGATTTCCCAATTTCGACCAGCGGCCAAATGGAATTTTACCGAATGAAGGGTCCGAGTTCGCCTTCGATGTCTTCGCACTTCTCCTTGGAGCTGAAAAACGTCCAAGCTGCGCAAGGCGTGGATAAAACCACCGCCGATTACTTTCGACTAAATTATCGTTCGTCCAACGAAGTCACCGTAGCGTTGCTACGTCCCATACGAGGCCCTCAAGATATCGAATTAGATTTAAAGATTCATTACTCTTATAACGGCGCGTACGCGGGTTATGCCATTACTAAAATATTCGTTTACGTATCGGAGTACGATTTTTGAATAACTAAAGGGCCATAGTATTACATCAAATACGTATCTAGGAAGGTAGGGTCTACTTGTGTAGTTGGTACTGATGTGAATACTGAGTATACCTGAAGCCTGAATCCATTCCAATATTATGTTGTAGAGAAATCAAAACAACAGAAACGAACGAGGAACAAACATAAACATATTTTATCAAACACGATTCTCTCCCAAGTACATAAATTTCAAGATAGGTAGGTAGGAATTGTTTATTTTTAATAGCGTATTTTCGTTCAAGCAATTCGATCAATCCGTATAGTTTAAATTACGTGCCACTTCTACAGCATTAATTTCAAACTCAGTTTTGTACGCTTAAAATGACCAATAATTACTCGCTTAAAATCTTAATTTAAATTTTCAATCATGACGTGTTATCTTCATTTTACCAATTTATTCGTAAGTGTTTTGTGGATTGTGCAAATAAATCGTAAGTTTTATACTTATTTTTTTTTAATATTACGAGTTATCATCTAGGTACAGGTATGAAAATTGATTATGTAGGATTTTCATTATTTTTCATATACCTGTATACTGTCTTGTGTATGGCTGAAAATCAAAAAAATTTTATTCTCAAAATGTAACATCGTGGAAAAGTTGCGTCTTGGTCAGACATGAAAAATAAAAAAAATTAATCAAATCAAATAATATCTTCCGATCGTGCAAGAGCCCTCAAATTTTTTAAAATTTGCAAAAAAAAACTTTAAATGTTACAGAATGGGTTTTATGCCTTTGGTTGGCAAGTATCATCATCATTATTGATATTTTTTGAAGAAAAAAAAATCCAGAATTCATCAGATCATCGCATTTATGAGACATTAAAAAATGCCATTTTTTACGTTTTTTTAAAAAAATAGATAAAAAATTGGGGAAAAAATTTTTGCAATTAAAAAAATAAGTTCAACATAAACAGTTTTGCCCAAAAAGACAATTTAGGACGATTTTCCATTTTTACCTTCATTTTCAGTCATTTTCCTCATTTTTTACAATTTTTCATAGTTTTTGAAAAATTCACAAGGGCACGAAAAAGATAAAAAATCGATGTAAATTGTCTTTTTGGGCGAAACTGTTTATGTTAAACTCATTTTAATTGCAAAATTTTTTTTTACAATTTTTCATCTATTTTTTTCAACTTAAAAAAAAAACGTAAAAATGACATCTTTTTAATTAATTTGATTTGATTAATTTTTTTTTTCATTTTTCATGTCTCACCAAGACGCAACTTTTCCGCGGTATTACATTTTGAAAATCGAAAAAAATTTATTTTCGGCCCACCCTAATTGAGTAAGTTTCTCCTGCAATAATTTTTCAAATTTCTATGTTAAGTATGTTCCGAGTTTTACATCGACCATATTTGCATCCTTGAGATACTTATATTACTTTAACATAATTTTACTTTCTATTTAGAATGCGCCAGCTATGAACTCGATCAGAATTTGTCATCTTCAAAATTTACAAACTACTTCTCGCAACCTTATTCAATAGCAATTGTTCAAGCGAAAACCTCGGACACGTCACAAAGCTGCCATGCCACTTCCAGGGACGAATACGCGATCATGGTCCGCAAATCACTGCGTCGAAAAGAAAACTTGAACGCGAGCATCTTGCAGGAGCTAATGGTGCGAGGATTTCAAAGGTTATGTTTTTGGACTGGACGCGTTAAAGAAAAATTCAAAGTGCACTCGCAGTTGAGATCAGAGCATCGCCAGTCAGTGAGCTTACCCGACACATTTGCAACATCCACTCAATATGGTCAACTACAGTTTGGTAACATCATAATCGATCATTTTCCCAGCCACAATGAAAAGATTGTAGTGAATTTGCTAAATGCAAATTGCACCGGTGTGTTCAAGGTGGGTGCAAACTACTACAGTATGGTCCTCGCAATTAACCTCGAGTACCTAACTAGGTTTTGTAAACATAAAATCAACGGTGCAATTTTGAAGTGCCTTTACTCAATTTTATCATTTCATTTCCAAAAATTAGGTTTTATGTATTTATGGCATAGATGAACAGATGCAGATTCTAAAATTTTATAAGGGATTTTTAGATCCAAAAATGCTCCAATTTTTGAAGGAAAAAAATCCACAAAAGTAATTTTTCTTCAATTATTCAATTTGTTTTCTCTGAATTTTTCATCTGTGCGGACTTATGATTATGAAATTGCCTATTTTCATTTTATGGCTATATTAATTTTAAAAAAAATTATAGAATGATTTGGTTCCGAATCTGATGTGGATCTTAAAATCCAAATTCAGGGTGTCTTTTTTTTTTTTTTTTTTTTTTTTTTTGAAAATTCATGACTTTTTCATGACCAATATTTCAACATTTTCAGGGAGCCACATCCAGCATAAGTAAATTTCCCTCATTTCTTCTCTATATTTTGTGGTAAAAAGCTAGTAAAAAAATTATTGAGGGAGGGGGCGAATGCCCCTTGAACCCCTTAAGCTATGTCTATGCACTCTAAGAACCCCTCTATATATATTTTTTTTTTTTTTCAAGTTGAATGAATACTTGGAATTTTCAAGGGTGTCAATCGATTTCTTCCCTATAAGGTGGATACTTGAAATTGTTTTCATACTGTAATGTGAGAATGATTTTCTTCCTGGAAATGAAACAAAAAGTTTTCATGCAAAAATTTCTCCTAAAAAATTTTCAACAGGAATTTTTTTTTCGCCCCAAAGTTCGAAATTTTATCAATTTTTTTATTTTACCATCAAAGAAAAAAATACCTATGATTCAAAAAAATTGAGATTTTTTTCATTTTAGAAGAATTTTTTAAATTACTTCTTTACAAAAAAAAATTAAGAAACTTTCCCACAGAAATTTAAAAAAATATCTTCACATAAGAAAATTTTATAACATTTTTTCACAAAAAAATTGGATATTTTCAATTCCAAAAAATGTCTTTCTTAGAAAAAAATTCTACTCCAGAAGATTTGAGATTTATCTGTTTCAAAAAAAATGAGTAGGTAATTTTTTTCATTCCAAAACAATTTTTAAAAATTCTTAAATGAATAAAATCGCTTTCAACTTTTTTAATCCAAATAATGAGAATTTTTCTCCAAAAAGCGGAGACCCTCCTCTCAAAAAATAAAAATACATAAGTGTTTTATTTTTTTTTAAATTGAAAAGAAAATCCAAAAAATTGAGATTTTATACTCCAGAATTCGAAATAATATTTTTACTTCAAAACAATTCAATTCCAAAACTATAGGTACAATTCAGATTTTTGATTTTTTTTTTTAATAAGAATTTTTTCGCAAAAGTTTGAAAAATATTTTTACTTCAAAAAAATTGAGATTTGTGGCATAAAAATGTTTTTTATTACAAAACAATTTTTAAAATTTTTTGTACCAAAAAATTCATTTTTTTATGACTTTTTCATGATTTTCATGACCTTTAGACGGCCGTAGACACCCTGAAATTGGACCTGATCTCGATCTTTTTAGATTCGCTCAAAGGAAAAGATTTGAATCTAGATCTTTTTCAGATCCACTAGTTAAAAAAGATCTGGATTAATGATTTGAATTTAGATACTTTGATGAGTGCATTTGCTCATCTTCAATTTATAGCAACGAAATTTGAATTTCTAGCAATACGATTGGTTATTGGCACAGTTAGGGCTCGAGATGAATTGCACGGAATATCGTCATTTGACAACGTCGAGTCAACTTTAATCCTTCTTTTCCTTCGCTTACACAGACTACGTACCAGACAAAATCGAACCAGACAACTATACAGGGCGAAATGCTAGAAAACGGCACTCGAATCGAGTTCATCTTGGTTTACAAAAACGCAACTATACTTTTGAACGATATCAAGACACTTCAAAAAAATGGAAGTATTCTGGTTGCACGAGTCAGCGCTGAATTTAATTTCGATAACTTCGTCGCCCAAACTACTAATAATGAAGACGTTCACTCGCTTCTCGACCTCGTAACACCAGCCATACTGCGACAATTCATCGACAAAGATGCCAGTGGTCGAATTACCTACGCAGGCATAGAGCAAGACGTCAAAATTGACGAATTCAACAAACGAGAAGTTGTACGACTCATGGCGAATGTCTTGGCGCACTACTTATGTAGTCAATACAAGAAACCGTACCGATTACCGGCGATTGCTGACTCCGATACCATCGAGTACGTGCAAATGGACGGATTGGATCGATGCAATGTGCGCGGTTCAAATGTACATCTAGGTCGACGAGGCGACAATCTCGGCATGAAACTAGCCTTTTCCATCAATTTCTTAGACGACGAAAAGGAAAATACTACCACTTTGACCATTCGAGACCGAGATCCGATTCCTCAAAATAAAACCGTAATCTTAAAAAAAATTCTCATTAAATTAGAATTGTCTTCGCCACTCGAGCTCGACAAGTCGAGTAATCTTCGTTTCTGCTTGACGACGATTAAAGCCGAAATAGTAGGTAAACATCAGCCCACCTGGTTTCAGTCCATCAAACCCAAATTGAACGATGTCGTCGGTGAAATTTTGACTCGGATTGTGTTATCGTGGATTCTATACGAAACCAATTGAGAATTAGAGCCAGATATAAATTTGTATGGTACCTATTTTACGAGTAGTTCCTATATCCGCGAATGATGACCACGAGCAAAACCACCTAGACACTACAAGTCATGAAGTTAAATTTGGCAACCTTGCCGAAGACGGCCGACTTCAGCAATTGAAAATACGTTTTCTGGGCAAACGAAGTGTTTTTCGAAAAAATTGATGGGAACCAAAATTGTAGAGGGAAAAATTAACTTTCGTTTAGTGCATTCGGAATTTTGATTCGACTAATATTTCTCGAGTTACGGTCAAAAAACTGATTTGAAGATGGGCCCTCTACCAGATTTTCCCTATTTTCCCGATCAAAGAAGCGATTTTCGTAAAAATTGATAAGAACAAAAATTGTAGAGCAAAAAATATCCTTTCATCCTAAAATCATTGACGTTTTGATTCGACGAAAATACCTCGATTCATTAGCAAAAACTGTTTTCTCAGATATGCAAATTTTCATATTTTCCTATTTCGCGGATAAACAAAGCGTTTTTCATGAAAATTGTAGAGCAGAAAAAATCCTTCAGTTTTAGTGCTTTTAAAATTTTTGATTCGACCAATTTTTTGAGTTATCGTCAAAAAACTATTTATTTTTTCATTTTCGAGGTCAACGACCCCTTTTTTGTGAAAATTGATAAAAACCACAATTGTAGATCAAAAAATTTACTTTTGTTTGGTGTAGTCGGAATTTCGATTTGACGAATATTTCTTGAGTTATCGTCGAAAAACTGATTTTGAAAGTTGGCCGTCTACCAAATTTTCCCATTTTCCCGGTCAACGAAGCGATTTTCGTGAAAATTGATACGAACCAAAATTGCAGAGCGAAAAAAATCCTTTCACTCTAAAATTATTGAAATTTCGATTTGACGAAAATACCTCGATTTCTCAGCGTAAAATGTTTTCTTGGATATGCAAATTTTCACATATTCTCATTTTCAGAGCGAACGAAGCATTTTTCGTGAAAATTGATCTGAACCCAAATTGTAGAGAAGAAAATTTCCTTTCGTTAGTGTGTTGTCAGAATTTTGATTCGATGAATATTTCCCGAGTTATCGTCAAAAAATGGATTGGAAAGTCGGCCGTCTACTACTCAAAAATGCGACGTTGCCTTTCTACGTTCATGGCTTGGATCTCTAGGTGGTTTTGGTAATACCAACACCACCTATAGTTAAAAAGGCCTGGGCGCTCTTATCAAATCGAGCTATGACGTCACGATAGATGGGTATAAACAAACTGTTAATTTCAAATTAACTATACGAGAATTTTTCATCAAATTATGTGACAAATATTAAAATAATCAATTAATCATGGGACATACGTGTTGTGCTCCTAATTGCAAGAGCAATTATAAACCGGGTGAGAATATTTCGACGTTCGGATTTCCAAAAAGCGAGACAAAGAAGCAAGAGTGGCTTTCAGCTATCAAACGTGAAAAAACTTACAAAGTAACGGAACATTCAAGAGTAAGTTATTTCTTTCGATTGAATCAGTGTCTAACACTCGTTATCCCTATTCACGTAGTATTCGTATTTTCAGGTTTGTATTAAACATTTTCACGAAAGCGACATCGAGAGAGAGACTGTGTATACCGATCCAAACTGACTGTTTGGAAGAGCGGTTCGGAAAGTACAGGTCCATGGCAGGACCACAGTATCTCATATCTGTCAGACAAGTGTATGAAGTGGAGACCAAACTTCGTCTACAAAACTGGTTGCCTCTGAAGTTGTCTTCTCACTCTTATGGGGAAATCGATTTGAACAGAAACAACATAGAAAATATTCAGATTACAGATGAAGAATTAGATGAAAAGGATTACGTTATTCAGGCTAAATCCGATTTCAAAATACATCTAGAGTTGGATTTTGAAGAGATCGAGCCATTATTACCAACTTTGACGTATATTTCCGGAGTTTGTCTTCAAAGATCGCTGAAGAGATTGAAATGTGAAATTTGTAGTGAAACTTGGATATTGAACAAAAATTCTGATTCCATTTCTGAAGATCCTCGATATCAACATACTCGAAATTTGGATCGAGGAGGACTGCTGTTACCCCATGCTAATATCATTACAGTGATTTTAATTACTTATGTTATTTTTCAACAGCTCATTGGAGAGAAAAATGAAAGTTTGTTTCTCAAACATGCCAATCAGAGGCATTTAGGTGTGTCTTTGGCGATCGATGCTGTTAATTCTGAAATAATTTTTGAGAACAATGACTGCGAAAATATTGAACATTCGTCGCGTTTATTGAAATATTTAGTTAAAGTTGCGTCGAACGTGTTTTTAAACAATTACGTAAAGAAAAGGAATGACTCTTATCGCTGTGGAAAAAAGTGAAAAAACCTGCGCTAAAAAAAGAAAGCTTGACACCGTGAAAAAACTCTATTTGTTTTAATGTGTTTTTTTGCAATTCGTATTAATTTACTCGTGTTCGTTGATTTTTGCGCATTTCAAATATTCGCATTTAACCTTGGTGTGCTTTGTTTCATTATTATGCTTGTTAATTATTTCTAACACTTAGGTGGATAATTGTTTTAGTTTTTAAAACTTAACATTATTCTCTCATGTTTTCATTAATTATTTATTTTGCTTCTTTTCTGTGCTTGTTAACTGCTAATTTTGCGTTGCATTATAAAAAGTAACCAATTTCTTATGTTTTATTTGTCTAGTTTTCATTTTTCTATAATTTGGTTGGTTTGCAATTTTTTCAAATTATTTCAATTATTTTGTTATTAATCAAATACTTTTTTTTGGTTTTTTTGTTTCAGTGATACCACAAAATCATCAGAGTCTTGAAAAAAAAAGAAAATCAGAAGAAAATGAAAAAGTTCCTGAAATTTTAATAGAAAAATACGTAAAAAATAAATAAATTATTGAATGTCTCCAGTTTATTATCTTTTTGTTATACCCACGGGTAGTGACGTCATAAATCGAGCGCCCAGGCCTTGATAACTATAGGTGGTGTTGGTAATACGCGTCTTCAAAGGACTTGAATAAAATAAACCATCCAGTCTTATGTTCAGTAATTAGGTAAGCAAGAGGTGTGCGGGACCCATCTTCAAAAGTAATAGCTGATTCGAACTTCTATTTGAACACATAAAATAAACTATCGTGTAAGCAATCGCTTCATTACGTTCAACCCTCATATGAATTTGACCATACTCACTTCTTTGAGAAAAGCTTCCTTCATAACACCACGATAACTTAATACATCCGCGAAATGCAAAACATTATAATAGGTTCTTTCGCCTAATTGTGATAAGTAATATTAATTATGTATTATACTAATAGGTAATCGCAATATAGTACATAGATGTAGTATATTATGAAGCGAATAAAATGCTTACCATTAACTATTTCAAGCACAGAGCGATTTTCGTGTGAAGTGAATTGTAGTACATTTTCAGCTCGATTTACTAAACTGATAGCACCAATTAAAACGTTTAAAGCGTTTTTATCTAAACCAGCAGTGTTATCGGCAAATTGTTCTAAATATTTATATGCTTCGGATTTGTCCATTTTTTTTAATTCACTGTGTGCCTCATCGTTCCGAACAATCTCGAAAGCCATAACTTTTTTCACAAATTCTGGAATACTCATCTTGTGCTGTTGTAACAAAACTCGTATTCTAAATATAGTGGGATCCTCAATATTGAGCAGAAGAATGGTCCAGGAATATATAGAATGGCTCTCTTTGTCCTTAGGTCGAGGAGCCCACTCTGGCCAATGATATTGAAAAAGGTTTTTATTGGTGCTTCAAGGGTTTATTGACATAACTCAAACGATTTGTATATATATACAAATCGTTTGAGTTATGTCAATAAACCCTTGAAGCACCAATTTCACTTCATGTTCTGAATTGAATGCCTTCTTCAGGTCCTCCTGTTGTCAAAGATCGACATACGTATTACAATACAATACTTCAGAATTTTAATTTCTTATGAACTTTATCAATTTAACTAGTGTTTGTAGGAAATAAAAGTACCTAAGGGAAATGTCTGGGTTTTTTATTGTTGTTTACTTTGGTCTCAGTATGATTTTGATTGTTGAGGCGACCCGTTCTCATTATGAACTTTATCAATTTAACTAGTGTTTGTAGGAAATAAAAGTACCTAAGGGAAATGTCTGGGTTTTTTATTGTTGTTTACTTTGGTCTCAGTATGATTTTGATTGTTGAGGCGACCAGTTCTCATTAACACTACTCTATATCGCGTTAGTGCTGCTTTGTGTTTTTATTAGTTATTGTTTTTTTTTGTGTGTTTGTTTCTGTTTGTAGTTTCGTGTTTTTAATTACATATCTCTTTAGTGCGGTTCCGCGTTTCTATAATTTTTTTCGTGGTGTTTTTTCGCGTTTTTTTTTTTTTTAAATCACACAGGTAGTGTGGTTTCGCATTTCAATTTTTTTTATGTGTTTGTTTTTTGTTTGAAGTTTCGCGTTTTAACAAGTTTTTAATTAATTACATGGGAATTGTGTTAGTGCATTTCGGCGTTTTGATTTTTTTTTTGTGTGTTTTTCAATTGTTTCACGTTTTTATTAGTTTTTTTTCTTTTTAATTAATTACGTGGGAATTGTTTTTGTGAATTTCCGCATTTTGATTATTATTATTTATAATTTTTTTTTTTTTGGTGTTTTTTGTTTTGCTTTCATTAGTTTTTTTCTTGGTGTTTTTTGTTTGGAGTTTGATGTTTTTAATTACACAACTAGTCTGGT
The DNA here is from genome assembly GCA_959613365.1 of Balanococcus diminutus. Lineage (NCBI taxonomy): Eukaryota > Metazoa > Arthropoda > Insecta > Hemiptera > Pseudococcidae > Balanococcus > Balanococcus diminutus. The sequence goes on from OY390717.1 coordinate 56,950,891, forward strand.
TTCGCGTTTCAATTTTTTTTGCGGTGTTTTTTGTTTGATGTTTCGCGTTTTCAATTAATTACGTGGGAACTGTGTTCGAGCATTTCCGCGTTTTGATTATTTTTTTGTGTTTTTTTGTTTCGCGTTTTTATTAGTTTTTTTTTTCTTGGTGTTTTTTGTTTGAAGCTCGCTTTTTTAATTACACAACTAGTGTGGTTTTGTGTTTTTATCATTTCATTCAGTCGTGTTTTTTGTTTGAAATTTTACGTTTTTTAATTGATCACATAGGTACTGTGTTAGTGCATTTCCGTGTTTTTATTTATATTTGTTGTGGTGCTTGTATCGTGTTTTATTATTGTTTTTTCTTGGTGTTTTTTGTTTTGAGTTCGCGTTGTTTTTTTAAAATTTGCGATTCTTCTGTGCAATATGTTATTCTTACTTCTTCAGATAATATGGTGAGTGAAATTAATTTTTTAATTAATTCAGTGGTAATTTTTATTACTTCATCTGTTTTTCCTGATTTTTTTTTCATTATGGTGCGGCTTTTTTTTTAAATATTATTTTGTGTGGTGTTTTTTGTTCATAGTTCAATGTCTACAAAATTCATAATTTTCAAATTTTTACAAAGTTCTGATTTCAAAATTTCTTACAAAATTTAAATTTTCAAATTTTTTTACAATAATTTATAAAATTTGTATTTTTGAAATTTTTTACAAAATTTGAATTTTGAAACTTTTACAAAATTTAAATTTTTGAAATTTTTTACAAAATTTAACTTTTTTACATTTTTTACAAATTTTAAATTTTTAAAAATTTTTATAAAATGTAAATTTTTAAAAATTTTACAAAATTTAAATTTTTATAAAATGTAGCTTTTTAAAAATTTTACAAAATTTAAAAACAACACAACAAAGATATGGATATATATATATATATATGGGTATGTAGTTTTGGAGAGTAATTTTCAAATAGTCAAATTTTCATAATATTTTTCAATTTTTTACTTATTCGAGCATCATGCTAAATATTCTCGACAATTTTTCTAGAATTGAGTCGAATCCTTTATTCCTAAAGATTCAAAGGCAGATCCACAATGTTTTCAATGAAGCTCTAAACGCATCAAAGATTACTTTGAATTGTAATTATTTTTCAGTTCTGAGGATTAAATTAAAAAAAGAAATTTTATTTCAAAATACAACAGGTGAATTCCCGAAAATTACAAAAATTTCAAACGTGAAAAGGTCCATTTTCAAGTTGAATTTTACATTTCTAAAGATTCACACCTCAGTTCAAAAAAAATTTCAAAAATCGATCCTTTAAAAATCGTAAATTTTTGGAAGTTCACTTTTTTTTTTTTTTAATCGAACAATTGAAGTTGAAAACATTGGGGAAAATCTCGTACGCGATAAAGATCATTTTTGGAGTTCGATTTTTTAATTTCTAGGTAAGACCAATTTTTCATTAATGAGAATTCAGTGGAACAACTTTTTTTTGAAAGTCGAACAGTCAAACTTCAGATTACTACCAATTTCAAAAATAAAAAAGATCATTTTGAAGTTAAAATTCAGATTTAGGAAGATTTAGAGATGCAGAAAATATTTAATAAAAGAAGATTTCGAAAATCGTGAATATTTACAACACTACAAAACGATCGATTTTTTAATTTCTAGGTAAGACCAATTTTTCATTAATGAGAATTCAGTGGAACAACTTTTTTTTGAAAGTCGAACAGTCAAACTTCAGATTACTACCAATTTCAAAAATAAAAAAGATCATTTTGAAGTTAAAATTCAGATTTAGAGATGCAGAAAATATTTAATAAAAGAAGATTTCGAAAATCGTGAATATTTACAACATTACAAAACGATTATTTTGTAAGAGAAATTTTTCATTTTTGAAGATGAGATTGTGAAATATTTTTTTTAAAAATCTGTCATTCAAACTTCAGAAGATTTCAAGAAGATTTCAAAAAATTTCGCACTTGACAAAAATCATTTTGAAATTAAGTAGGTACTTTTTGTGTATCCTCAAGAATTATTTCTGTCGTCAAAAATCATAAAATGCTACGCTACTAATAGCTATATCACATGTAATTAACCATAATAATTATTATTCTTACACTTACACGTTCTTTCTTCAACAAATTCACGTCTTTTTCCCTCGACTTCATGTCTTGCGCAGCTACTTTGATTATCCGCTGCGCATTTCTGTCCAAGTCTCCTAAACTCATATTTTCTTTGGACAGTAACGCATTCATTATCCAAGTTTTGGCATAGTCGACCTTTGAAAAACATTTTTGATACCAAACATTATCATAAATTTTCGAAGGTAGGCATCTAACATAGATTCAGGTTTGATGCTAATAGGTACAGTATATACTTCGTTATCGTTACTTACACTAGTTGTGGTTATAGGACTATCTTTATCGTCTTGTGAGAAAATTAGAAACTGGCACACTGAAAAAGTAGGTATAGAAATTAATCATCAAGTACACGATCATTATAACCGCAAGCGCCTCGTTAAATACTTAAGTAGGTATACGTTGTGAGTGCTTACTCGAAAAAATGGCGATGTGAAGCCAAATTATGGCACACGAACGCATGATGTAGGGGCAGTAGAATATCCTTAAATTGATACGTTGATTTCAACTATCACAATAATCACCACGCTAAAAAAAATTACCAATGTTGAGAAATTATTTAATGATTATAGGGTAGGTTAGGTACTAGGTAGGTCGATGGGCTATACTTTGTACTGTATAAGTAAATATACCAATAGAAGGAGCAAATAAACGCTTTTTATATCAATTTTGGGGTATAGGTACCGAACAGGTACAGATTATGGAGACAATTCGTCGATAATGTCGTTTTTAGTTCTACAAATACAAATAAATTATAGCAGCATTCGCTGTAATTGATATAACTTTTTACAACAGTGCATTGTGTAATAATTGTAGAATAGAACCAAATTCCGCTAATTATCGTACAGGAGGTCTAGGTTCCATCACTTCAGGTCACAGATTTACAGGACAAGTTTTATAGTGAATTATCAGAATTTACTATCTTTCCATACTATACGAAGACATAAAGCAACAAAGCAGCACTGTACAAGTGATAAGATGTGATCAAAAAAAAAAAAAAAAAAAAAAAAAAAAAATGCAGCAATAAGTATTAACCAAATTCAAGGGAAGGCTCACATAGCGTTCCAGATACGGCATTCAAAGTTTCAACCTGACTTTTTTTTCTAAAATCACTACTTTTTCACTACCTTTTTACAACCATCTACAAAACTTAACCCCCCCCCCCCCCTCCCCCGGGCCAAAAAATAACAGAAAATTAAAGACTTCCACAAAAATTGATCTTTTTCGACCCCACATCTACCAAAAAAAATTACGTTTCGAATACTTGGGCCTGATTTTTTTTCTTCAAAATGATGATTTTTTTTCTGCAAAGAAAATTTGAGATAAAGTAAATGATAAATTTTTTCAGTTCAAAAAAAAAAAATAAGATCATCTTACTCTGAGAAATTGAGATTTTTGTATGTCTCTGAAAAATTGAAATTTCATTTCTTATAACAAAGAGATGGAAAAAATTGAAATTTCTTCACGCCAAAAAAATTTGAAGTTGTTTATACAAAAAAAAAAAAAAATTGAGACCATTATCCAAAGAAATACAGAAGTTTTTTTTTCAAAAAAATGAGATTTTTGGGCAAGAAAATTTGTGATAATAAAAGAGAAATTTTTTCAACTCAAAAAAAAAATTATTTCGAAAAATTGAGATTTTTTTCTTCAAAAAATTAATATTTTATTTTTCATTGAGAAAATTAAAAAATATTTTAAAAGTTTTTCACGCCAAAAAATTTAGCTCCAAAAAAAAAAAACAATGATTCAAAAAAGTGAAGTTTCTCTAAAAAAAAATCATTGGTTCTTTAACGAGATATTTTTTCAAAAAGAATATTCTTTTCAAAAAAAATTGAGAGATTCCGCTTTCTTTTTGCTGAGAATTTTTTTTTGAAAATTCTTTGGAAATAATTATTTTAAAATGTTTTGACACACAAAAATTTAGACATATTATTGTAATCCAAAGAAATTCAGCGTTTTTTAAAAAATGAAATTATTCCCCATAAGAATTTGAGATGAATGAATAAGAAATTAAGTATTTCAATTCAGAAAAATTAAAAATCTTTTTATTATAAGAAATTGAGAATTTTTTCCATCATCTCAAATTTTTATGGGAAATACCTAATTTCATTTTTTTAAAAATACTACCATATCAGTAGCTTTACCTCACACTTTTTCTATATTATCAGCTGAACTGTATGCAATTAAAACCGCTATTATTTACATAAAAGACTTCTCATTACAAAACAGTATCATTTTTACCGACTCTCTTTCGGCTCTTTTATCTATAAATAACTTTAGATCAAAATACGCCCACCCCATATCACAAGAAATTATAAATCTTCTCCTTAATCAAAATAACACTATCATACTTTGCTGGATCCCCTCACACACTCAAATAGAAGGCAACGAAGCAGCCGATTCTTCAGCTAAACATGCTCACCGTACCCTTCCCATAGCAAACATTCCTATTCCTCTATCAGACCTCAAACTATTTGTAAAAAACATGATGACCATCGTCTAAGAACGGGTCATTCTCTCCTTACTCACCAACACCTTTTTCTAAAACAACCTCCTCCGTATGTACTAATTGCAACGTTCCTATTAACATTCCCCATATTCTTATCGATTGTCCTAAATATCACCAAGCCCGAAACACCTACCTCGACGGAAATCTACAAAACATCCTCTCAGATAATCAAAACAACATCGAAAAACTTCTCCAATTCATAAAAATCACCCATCTAAACAAACTTTTATAATTACCTTTACCTTAATTTTTAAGCATGTAACTAAATTAACTTCTAATATATACACTTAATACTTACATACTATCCTAATCTTAAGAATGTGCCTCTAAGCATAGTACTTTTTATATGGCACAATAAATGAATTAAAAAAAAAAAAAAAAAAAAAAAAACACTGAATTTCTTTGGATTACATAAAATGTCTAAATTTTTGTGTGTCAAAACATTTTAAAATAATTACTTATTTTCAAAGAATTTTTTTTAATTTTCTCAGGAAAATGAAAACGGAATCTCTCAATTTCTTTTGAAAAGAATATTCTTTTTGGGAAAAAAATCTCGTTAAAGAACCAATGAATTTCTTTAAAGAAACATAATTTTTTTGAATCATTGTTTTTCCCAAAAAAAATTATGGAAAATTCTGACCGGAAATGATTTGATGGAACAATTTATGAAAAAATGTCACCAAAATTTTCATCAAGAATTCCATGAAAAATATTTCAACAAAAAATGTTATGAAAAAATGAAAATCATCATAAAAAATTTCATTGAAAATTCTCCCAAAAAATTCTATGGAAAATTATGACCAAAAATCATTTTATAAAACAATATTTTATGAAAAAAATTTTACCAAAAATTTCATTAAAAATATTCCCAGAAAATTTTATGGAAAATTCTGACCAGAGATTTTATGAAACAATTCATGAAAAAGTTTCATCAAGGTTCCCTCCAAAAATTTCAAAGTTTGAAAAAGTGAGACAAAGAATTTTTCCCACTCCCCTATGAAGATTTTTTTACTTCAAAAATTGAGAAAACTATATTTCAAATAGAAGGAAAAAATATATTTTGAATCAAAAGTTCAAAATTATAAAAAATATACCTACCACTCAATACTCATTTACCTAACTGAAAATTTCCAACTCACCATAATTTTTGCATTGATTTTGAGTTATTTTTAAAATTTTCATTCATAACAAAGGTAGAGGTTGAGGGGATACGGTCTGAATAATTGGAATTTTTTGAAATTTTCCTCTTCATATTACTTTGAAAGTATAACTAATTTATTTAATTTCACAAAAAGCGAAGACAAACACTGCCCGAGCGCAGCGAGGGCGAAGTTTTTAGAAAATTTAAATTTAGATTGAAGAAAATTTGCTTTTTTTGCTATGGACGAAAATGATTTTTCGATTTTCAATTTTGATTTTTTCACTACTTTTATTACAAAATCACCACCTACTTTTTCACTACTTTCATGACGCATTTTTTAAATCAATACTTTTTCACTACTTTCACTTTTGGTAAACACCATGCAATTACACCATGCAAAAAAAATTTTAGACCCCACACAAACGAGAACGCAGCTACGGGTGCCTGATGTGAGGTCATTTATTTAAAAATAACACAGCTTCTTGCGAATGTGAAGCGCTTGGAGGGATGAAATAAGATAATTATTGAGATTTTAAGGGATGGCGAATAATGGCAAAACTTGTGATGGAGAAGTGAGACTTTGAAAATTAAAAGAGAAACACTCGAAAAGAAAGAGAGGAATACCCAACAATAAGAAAAAGGTCGAGAGAAAAAGTATTGGAAGCGAAAAAAAAATCAAAATTAATTTGAATGCCTTGAAATTAATTTTTTTTTAATCTGTAGGTACAACTCTTTTCAGTAAGCCAAAAAATTAGGTTCACTATTTCTTTGAACGTTTCAAACGAGAATATCTATGAATTAAAAAAATAAGAATTCTATTTATTTAATCACTTTTTGATTTTTTTAAATATTTCTACGTATTTTATTAATTAGAGATCGAAAATATTTGTACCCAGTGTTGAGCAGCTCCTAAGCTCTTAGCTCAGAGCTTCTTAGCTCAGAGCTAAGCTCTGAGCTTAGCTCTTTTTTTTGTAAAGAGCTTGAAAAGAGCTAGCTCCTCGGAGCTAAGCTCCCAATTTTGCATGAGCTAAGAGCTAAGAGCTAAGCTCTAAAACAAAAAATTTCAATTAAGCTCTAGCTCTTTTATTTTAGGCGTTGCTTCACCTTTTCTGACCTTTCTATAATTTTGAGTAGAAAAACATAATGAAAAGGGAGTAAAGTGAATTAAATTTTCAGTTATGGTACCCCCACCACTCATATAATCATAGAATCACACATAAGTTAAGTACTAAGTATTTTTTCAAAACTGTCACCAAATGGAAATTTTTATACTTTGTTGAAAAAAAACGAAGAAATATAATCTTTGTTGTTCAAAGAGCTTTTTTGAAAAAGAGCTTCTTTTTTCAAGGAGCTATAAGCTATTTCATAAATAGCTCAAGCTCTTGAGCTAAGCTCTTTTTTTGTAAAGAGCTTGAAAAGAGCTAGCTCCTCGGAGCTAAGCTCTAAAATTTACAGGAGCTAAGAGCTAAGAGCTAAGCTCCCAAAAAACAAAGAGCTTGCTCAACACTGTTTGTACCTATGATTATTTTAATTTCTTTGAATTCTGTCGAAGAAACAATTTTAAAAACGCATTTTTTTGAAATTTATTCAAACTCATTAATTTCTAAAAATTTTGTTGATTCAATTCCCTACCAACTACCCAATTACTCTTTTGATAAACGTTGAAGAACACAACATCTGACATTTTCTTCGACCAAATTTTTAAAAAAATTTACCGAAAAACAGTACTTTTTAAAATTTTAGCCATGACAGATTTTTGAATTTTTCGGGATTTTTTACAAAAATACTTAAAAACACAACAGATATAATAGGTAATACAAATTTTCACTCACTGTGATTTGTTCCCATTTCTTCAAGGAAAACCACTTTCAACAAATAAAAGGTAAAAACTATTACACAAGAGTCCAAACGGTACTCAGATCGATGTGTACTCGAATAATGAAACATACGGAATCTGAGGTTTTATCGTAATCGGAATTTGGCTGATGAAATTTGATGAAAAATGCGAATAATAGGAAGTCCGATCGTTATTAGAAAACTAATTCGCCTCGAGTTCGGCAATATTGTACCACATACCAATTTGAAATGAAAACTTGGCTATAATCGCTAATATTACCAACAAGATAAGGCGTTGGCTAACTAAATGAACAGCCGCGTTTTATGTATTACACTTCTTGAAAAAAAAAAAACAAAAAAAAAACAACTCAAGCCTTAGGAAATAGTTAGATACTGACGTTCTGAATTTAAATATTCGATTATCGAGTTTTTTGTAAATCTATAACAATTTCTGATACCAAAGATCCGCATCGAAGGTTATTTTGTGAAAATAATATTTTCGAAAAAGATAAGATAATTAATTTTTTCATCAATAAGACGATAGCGCATAGTTTCAGTTTCAACTATCATTCGTAACGCAAATGAGTACGTTTCGTTCCATTTAGAAAATAAAACCGACTAGTTGCTAACTTCCTTTTTGCATGCTCAATCGCCCATCACTCATCAAATGTTGGATGATCGAAAAAAAACTTCAGATTTTTACTAGATCCAAAGAGATGATTAATTTTAGGCTGGAAATTCGCCATAAATTTTTGGATCCCTAGCTAGCTCTAAAGGAGGATGGGCTTTCGATAGTTCGAGTGAGGTCATATTTGAACATTTTTCGGTAGCACCTCAGTCACCCTGATTAAAAAGTGCTAAGTCCCATCCGTTCAATTTACCAATGCCAAAAATCACTAAACACAAAATATATTAAATTAGTATTTCTTCGCCATCATTCTTTAAAAATTTTGTCCACACCATATATCAAATGCTTTCAAAATTTCTATTAATAAAGTTTGAAAATGAATTTTCCTGGATTTTTTCACTCTTTTAATCTTGAAAATTTTCAAACATTAAGTATTATTCCGATGGAGGTGTCTCACCCTTGTCTTCAATTTGGATAAAATGGGAAATTTTGAGAAAAAGTTGGGAAATTAGAGAAGATTGACAAGGTGTCTACATTATTTTTTTGTTGAAAATTCATGACTTTTTAATGGCCTTTTTCATGAACAATATTTCAACATTTTCAGGAGCCACTTCCAGCATAAGTTTAGTGTAACTTGAAATGAATTTATGGGGTTGGGGCAAAAAAATACCTAATTTTTTCTCAATATTTTGTGGTAAATAGCTATCAAAAAAATTATTGAGCGATGGGGTGAATGCCCCTTGTGCCCACAAGTTATGTCTATGCCCCCCAAAGCCCCATTTTTTTGTAATTAAAAAAATCTATCCACTTTTTAAAAAACGTTTGATGAATAAGTACCTACCTAATTAGAATTTTCAAGTATTCATGTTGTATTGTGAAAATGATTTTTTTTCTTTAAATGAAACAAAAAATTTTCACGAAAAAAATTATTCTAAAACATTTTCAACAACTTTTTCAAGAGAAAAACCTGTATTTTGTCCCAAAGTTTAAAAAATAGGTATTTCATTTTATTTACTTCACTATCAAAGAAAAAAATTATCCCCAAAAAATTGAAAATTTTTCATTTAAGAAGAATTTTCAAAATTATTGTTCGAAAAAAATCTCAGTTTTTTTTTCGAAAATGAAACGAACTGTTTTCTTTACAAAGAAAAAATTAAGAAACTTTTCCACAGAACCTTTGAAAAATACATTCACAAAAAAAAAAATTTATAATATTTTTTCACAAAAAAAAAAAAAGGTTAAAATTTTTTTGGATATTTTTATTCCAAAAAATCCTGAAATTTCTTCCCTCATATTTCAGAAGATTCCTGCAAATTTATTTCAAAAAAATAAGATTTTTTTTATTCCAAAACAATTTTTAAAAATTTTCAAGTCAAAAAATTTGTTTTCAATTTTTTTTTATTCCAAAAAATGAGAATTCTTCTCCAAAAAACCGAGACCCTCCTCACGAAATAGAAAATTGAAGAAAAAAATTCAAAAAATTGAGATTTTATACTCTCGAGTTCAAAAAGTATTTTTACTTCGAAACAATTCAATTCCAAATGATGAAATTCAGATTTTTGATTTAAAAAAAAAATAAGAATTGTTTCGCAAAAGTTGAAAAAATAATTATTTTTACTTCAAAAAAATTGAGAATTTTTTTAACGCCTTGTACAGAAACTGCTTAAGGCTATATAGTGGCGTAAAGATGTTTTTTATTCCAAAACAATTTTTAACATTTTTGTACCGAAATTATTTTTTTTTCATTACACAAAATTCTGTGTTTTTTTCATTCCAAGAAATGAGGATTTTTCCGAAAAAATAGAGATTTTCAATCATCGAACAAAAATTCTTCAAGAAGATTAATTTTCTTCTTCGACGATTTATTTTTGATTATTATTATTATTATTATTATTATTTTTGAGAAGGAGCAACAGTTTGAAAAAATTTCACTTTTAAGCAAATGTAAATTTTGCTCGGATAACAAAAATTCATGACTTTTTCATAACTTTCATGACCCATTTTCAAACTTCATTACGATAAATTCAACGGCGGTATGAGGGGGTGTAAAGATGCACTTGCACCACGCCCAGATTTTTTCAAAGGGTCCGACGATGAAACTTTTACTTTAAGTACCAACTCCAAATATTTTAGAGCTTTTTTCAGGTTATTTTTCTCGAAAAAAAGAGAGATTACTATATTTCATGGTATTTTTCACTAATCGTAGGAGCTCTTTCATACACACACCCATCCACACACACCCAACCATACTCATAAAATGAAAAAAAAAAAAACTGCGAAAAAATTAAATTCATTATCTTATGGAATAATTAGAGTTATTGCACGAATCACTTGATGTTGCACTTCACTCAGTTTAGATATATTAAGAAGCACCTTCAAAAAATCTGGTTTGGCATGTAAGGTTTGGAAGGCGTCTGCGGCATTATGGACCGTGCTGCACATCTTCTCGTAGGCGGTTTGACAGGCCGTGGCAAATTGTTGGGGTGTTTTCAACTCTTCTACTCCACTCAAGTGTTCTCGTAGTGCAATCGCGAGTTTGTCTTCGGGAGCCTTGTAGAATTCAATATATGCGTTATAATTTTTTTTTTTTTTGCCGATCCCACTTTTCCATCAATATAGTTCTTAAATTTGGTGAGCGTTTCCCTCCCGGAAATGTACGATGTAACACCAGCATAAATATGCTATAGTAAACAAAATGATTTATAAATGTTCACAAAAACATTAGTGTTTGAAGCTAGACAACTACCTAATAAATTATTCACTCACCAATAATAATTTTGTTTTCGCTATTTGTTGATTCAAGTCTCTGACTTGATCATTGTACCATTTAGCTGGTACCTGAAAAAAACAATTCAATAGGTAAATAGTATGTAATGTACAATGAAAAATGAACATACCTATAATTTATACTCACCAGGAATTCTGTAGCTAAGGTTGTTGTCTTATTTGGGCTTGGGCCGGATAGGTCGAATAGGTTATCAAAACTATCGTCACCGGTATTGAGTAAGTGCATTTTCACTGTGCTTAGGCCGATTAATGAAAGCATTAAAGATAAACACAAATTTCTGCATATTATTACGTTTAATTGTTCTGACTATAGTTGACAAGAAAAAAATTACCTAAGAGAACGCTAAACTTGAAAGTCAAGAATGAAAGATTTCATCATTTTCCAATGGATAAAGCAATGTCGAGAAAAAATTTCATTTTATCGTAGATTTGATGAATTTGATTAAAATTGATTGATAAATTGGATGCGATTTCTTTTCCCTTTAGTTCCTCTGTACAAATTGACATTTTATCTCAGAATTGGTTCATTTCATTTTCAGTTATGATAAATTGATAAGCCTCAAAATTTTTGGTGATGAATTAAATTTTTGTTTTTTTCATTAGGTCTTTGCAGATCGAATTTAAAAAAATAAAAACTTCCATTTCGTCAATTTCCAATTTTTCATGGTTATTTTGTTTCAAAATATTTTAGCTCTAATCAATCTCAGTCACCCTCCCCCTATCCGACTTCTTTCTTTTACCTTCTTATTATTGTGATCTTGAAATTTTTCGCTTATACGTACTTACAGCTTATCTCTAAGTACCGAGTGGAAGAGATAATTACCAGTAGAATGGTATGGAGATAGTACGTTACACATTCAAAAAAAAAAAAAAAAAAAAAAAATTCCAAAAAACAGAGATCCTCCGCCCAAAAAAAATATTTTTTAGAAAATTGGAAAAAAAAAATAATCCAAAAAATTGAGATTTTATATTATAGGTACTCTAATAAAGTTCGAAAAGTACTTTTACTTCAAAACAATTCAATTCCAAAACGATAAAATTCAGATTTTTGATTTTTTTTAAATGAGAATTTTCGTGAAAGTTAAAAATAATTTTGCTTCAACAAAATTGGGAATTTTTTGTAAGACCTTGTACAGCAACTATCAAAGGACAGTGGTGTGAAAATGTTTTTTATTCCAAAACAATTTTTAAAATTTTTTGTAGCAATTTTTTTTAGTGTAGGGTTTCTTGAGTAATTACTTCGAAAACAAATTATCAATTTTGTGAAAATTTGAAATTATTGGTCGAAATATATTTTTTTTCAATCAATTTTTATTCAATTCTACCAAATTTGGGCAATTTTTTCAATTCCAGATGTTTTGGCAATTTTATCCTGTTTTGCCAAATTTTAATTTGCTGACGATTTCTTTCGAATTGACTGGAATATTACGATGAGAAAGTTTGATAAAATCGGAGAGAAAGTAGGAATTTTTCTCGAATTTTCCAAAACCCTCTCGTCAGACTACAGACCAGACTCTACTAAATAAAAAACATTCTGAGAAAAAGTTTGATGGATTGCATAGTTTTTCTGGAAACGGGCCATTAAGCAAAAGTCGCGTTTTTCTTCAATTTTGACACTAAAAATTTTTCATTTCCCAAAAAATTTATCAATAATTTCTACAAAATGACATCATCAAAATGCAAAATGAATATAATTTTCTTTTTTTGAAAACTCCATGCATTTTATTTTTCAAAAATCAAAAATTAATTTTTTTCGAAAAAAAAGCAAGGTGAAATTAGTTTCAAATTTTTCTTCAAAATTTCATAGATGAAAAATCAAAATGACGTCATGCAAAGGACTTAAAAAATTCCGCTTGTCAACGCTATGCATTCAACAAAAAAAAAAAAATGTTATTGATCCCCCCCCCCCCCCCCTAAGCTCAGCTACTGAATATACCAAACTCTACAGAAGTCATTATATTTTCACGTAATTTTTAGATTTTTCATCCAAAAGCAATGAGAAGAAAGTAGTGAATTATAAAGATTTCAAATTTTCTCTGTGATTCGAGCTTACCTGCTTATCAATATCATCAATGTATAAGAAAAATACACCCAGTTTTTTTTAGTTTATTTCAAGGGAGATGGTTTACACTTCATCGCATAGTGAAGTTTCTCTCTGCTCTGCCCCCTCTAAATGACTTTTTTGATGTCCTGTCCCTTCAAAATATGTCTTCAAAATTCACATACTTCGCCAGCATAAATAAATTATTGATTCATGTAGGTATAACTGTATTAAGCATGATGTTACGTATACCCATCATTTTGGCGCATCTCTACCTCAGTTAATTCATCATATGATTCGAAAAACTTTCCAGATAAAAGTTGTAGCTTGCAGCCTAAGTAATAATTTTGGTCATCATAAAAATTCCAATTGGACCTCTCCCTCCCCTCCCATTTTGCATTATATGACCGTGGATACCTAAAATACCTAAAAACGGGGAGAGGGAGGGGTCCAATCCAAAAACTTTCCAAACAAAAGTTGTAGCTTGATGTTTAAGGAATAATTTTGGTCATTATAAAAATTCCAATGGGACCTCTCCCTCCCTTCCAATTTTAAAATTTCATGTTTAAAAGTGTGAAGAGGGGGCTGGAGTCCACCGGAGGGGGCGGTCAAAAAAACCAACATGACCATTGGATTCAGCGAAAAATTTTATCTTATTTTGATATGTTACACGGCCACTTTAGATGAAAAATGCGTGGAATCATGTGACTCAAAATTGGAGGAAATGCAGCTTTTGCGCAACTTTATGACTGCACTGAAGCAAGTTGTGCAGCGCGATTTCGATGAACGAAGCGTCCTTGGGTACATATCGACGTGTAGTTTTGAATTATGGGATTCATTTTTGGCTACCTATGTAATTGTGAATAGGGGAGGTGTATTTATCTGAAAAAAGCCCAAAAATCGCTAAAAACGGCACTTAAAGTGCCATAAAGTGCAGTTGTGCACAAAGCCAAATGAAAAAAAGGCATATTTGAGGTCAGGAGACAGTGCCCCTTCGGACCCCGTTTTGTTTTTTTGGCTACCCCCAAGTTTGGAAAATGCGGGTTTTTGTGGCCCCAGCCCCCCTTGTGCATGTTTGAAACTTCCAAATGGGCATTTTCGCAAATGCTGAACTGGTGTCTAACATAAGCCCGATAAATTTTTAGGCTACCAAAAAAGCTCGATGGATGAACACTTTTTGGCCTGTGGTCCGTAGACTACTATCCTTCCTCAACATAAAAGCCAAACCAAATTTTAAATCAAAACTTCATCATATTTTACCTATACAATCATTCCCAGAAAATCTCAGGACATTAATTCAATCTGTAGACTCAAATACCTTATCCATTCACCACAATCCAATAAACCTTATACCCCCATGGCAAACATACAACCCAACAATTGACCTATCCTTGACTAAATTTAGTAAAAAAGAAACAAACCAAATAATCTTCAAAAATTTTTTTCAAGAATTATTACATAAATACCACAATTTTTCTCATCTTTATACAGATGGATCAAAAACTGAACATTCTGTAGGATGTGCAGTAATCCACAATGATACTACCATATCAGTAGCTTTACCTCACACTTTTTCTATATTATCAGCTGAACTGTATGCAATTAAAACCGCTATTATTTACATAAAAGACTTCTCATTACAAAACAGTATCATTTTTACCGACTCTCTTTCGGTTCTTTTATCTATAAATAACTTTAGATCAAAATACGCCCACCCCATATCACAAGAAATTATAAATCTTCTCCTTAATCAAAATAACACTATCATACTTTGCTGGATCCCCTCACACACTCAAATAGAAGGCAACGAAGCAGCCGATTCTTCAGCTAAACATGCTCACCGTACCCTTCCCATAGCAAACATTCCTATTCCTCTATCAGACCTCAAACTATTTGTAAAAAACATGATGACCATCGTCTAAGAACGGGTCATTCTCTCCTTACTCACCAACACCTTTTTCTAAAACAACCTCCTCCGTATGTACTAATTGCAACGTTCCTATTAACATTCCCCATATTCTTATCGATTGTCCTAAATATCACCAAGCCCGAAACACCTACCTCGACGGAAATCTACAAAACATCCTCTCAGATAATCAAAACAACATCGAAAAACTTCTCCAATTCATAAAAATCACCCATCTAAACAAACTTTTATAATTACCTTTACCTTAATTTTTAAGCATGTAACTAAATTAACTTCTAATATATACACTTAATACTTACATACTATCCTAATCTTAAGAATGTGCCTCTAAGCATAGTACTTTGTATATGGCACAATAAATAAATTAAAAAAAAAAAAAAAGACCTGAATAATGAAAAAAAAATGATTTGAGCAATTTTTTCAAAGAAATTCAATTTAAAAAATATCTATTTGAAATTCGCCATGGCAAAAATGAATTTTTTTCAAAAATGGGAATAAATGAAAAATTCAAAATTTCTTCGTCAGAACCTCTCAGAATGGACCATTAATGAAAAAAAAATTTATTAGAGCGATTTTTTCAAAAAAATTATATATGTGAAATTTTCCATGTAAAAAGCTTCGCAAAAAAACAGGTTCATTTACATAGAAAAAATAATTTTTTTCCAAAAATGCGAATAATTGAAAAATTCAGAATTTTTCCAACATAACCTCTCAGGATGTACCCGAATAATGAGAAAAAATTTTTGACAATTTTTTCAACGAAATTAAATTATGAAGTCTTTTTTTTTGGTGAAATAATTTACAACATTTTCACCCCCCCCCCCCCCCCCACACAAAACGTTAGCACCACTTGAGAAAATAATGATCCGCCGGCTATGTTTAAATTTGTTCAATTTTTTTTATAATATTTTTATATCATCAACAATTTTCTAGTTTTCTATTGATTTTTCAAGATGGTGCTGGAGCCAATTAGCACACTCTGTCTCCATTTTCGTCATCCATGATCCAAGTGACCTTTAGATATCGTATTCTTTAGAATTATCAAATCTATCTCGAATTTTACTTTCCTCTACTAGAACTGCATTCCATACCAGAGATGGAGAATGCGACGATTGCGACGACGTCGACATCTGCATAATGATGAACCAAGGTGAAATCCCTTACTACTCCGATTCAACAATCACAGCCATCGCTCTGCCATCAGTCAACCCTGAAATTCGCATGTACTACGCGGTACCGCGAGAAAATCTACGCTTATCCGAAATAATCTCGCGACCGAATAAAAATTTCGTTAAAAAAATCATCGAAGGCGTTAAACCGAATAGAGTCGTATATCACGTGCCCAAAATGACTTTCCCGGACGAAACAGACCTGTGGAATATCCTACGAGAATCAGGTGTCCGCAATGTGACGTTGGATAATGTCGTAGATCATTTAACTTTGTCCATTTTTAAGCAAAAAATATTACTCGAAGTGAACGAAGAAGGCATAGGCGGCTGTCCGCTTAAAAAAGCAAGAAAAATGCCACCGATGCATAAATCGATAGACACTCGAGCCGTACAATTTGTAGCCGATAGACCTTTCCTATTTTTTATTTACGATAGTAAGACGAAAATGTTTCTCATTTATGGCGCTGTATTCAAACCAACTGGGTATACGGATTTTTGAACGACGATAATGTATCTTGTAGGGGTATATTTTCATAAATTACGTAATAAATGTAGGAGTAGTCATAGGCACTCGTACCTATTAGCTAAATATACTCATGTTGAATGAGGACGGGTTGTGATTTTTATGGAATTAAACAATTTTTCTCGAGTCAATTAGTGCACCTTTATTTTTGACCATAAGGCACACGTACGTACGACGAATGATTCTCGAGTTCTCGACTTGACGATTAATTTTGAAAAATGGCGCAAAAGCTACAGAATTTGTACATGTGAACCGAAGACTTACGTTTATTCACGAACTTAGTCGAGCTTCTAAACAGCGTCGCCGAATAGTCGACAAGTTGGTGAGGCGAGGCGTGGGTGACGGTGGGCGAGGCAAATACAAAGTCGCGTAGACGAACGATCGGCTATTTTTACGGAGAGCCCTTGCTGCTTCATTTACTCACCTTGAATTTTTACCAAGTCCAGTGCTACATAAATACTTCATATTCAAAATTGGAAGGAAGGGTGGGAGGGAGGGAGGGAAGGAGGGGTCCAATTGAAATTTTTGTAATAACTAAAAGTATTTATAAAACTTCAAGCTAAAATTTTTGTTTGAAAATTTTCTCAATTGGGCCCCTTACCTCCCCACAGTTTTTATATTCCTAGTACTTCAAGCTACAACTTTTGTTTGAAAATTTTTTCAATCGGGCCCCTTACCTCCCCTCTGTTTTTAATAATGTATTTGAATGAGTTGGATTATCCAAAATTGGAGGCGAGGGAGGGGTCCAATCAAAATTTTTGTCATGGCCAAAATTATTCCTAAAATTTTGAGCTAAAACTTGGTTGCACAAAATTTTCAATTGGACCCTTTCCCCTTCCCCCTTCAATTTTTAATTAATTTTTTGGGAGTGTTATGCGAAATAAGTGGAGAAAGAGGGGCTCAATTGAAAAAGTTTTCAAACAAAAGTTTTGCTTGAAGTTCCACTAATACTTTTGGTTATAACAAAAACTGCGATTGGACCCCTCCCTTCCCTCCAATTTTGGATAATCTAACTCATTCAAATACATTATTATAAACAGGGGGGAGGTAAGGGGCCCGATTGAAAAAATTTTCAAACAAAAGTTTTAGCTTGAAGTTTTATAAATACTTTTAGTTATTACAAAAATTTCGATTGGACCCCTCCCTCCCTCCCTGCCTTCCAATTTTGAATATAAAGTATTTATGTAGCACTGTACTTGGTAAAAATTCAAGGTGAGCAAATGAAGCAGCAAAGGCTCTCCGTAAAAATAGCCGATCGTCAGCGAACGATAACAACAATTTCCTTATCAATTCAATTCAAACGTGAGTCATACGTTATAACTGTAACACGGTTTCAAGTGCAATTTATATCGTTCAAAAGTATAATAAAACTTTGATCAAATGAAAAAGCTCAAAATGTCCACACCAGAGGAAGACAGTGTTCAACGAAATGACGACCAAATAATAGAGGCTTTCAAGCAGGTATTTACATTAAATCACCATAAAATATTATTCGTAGATAGCTATTGTTTATTTTAAGGTGCTTGAAGCTATTTCGAAATTATCACCGATTTTTTCTTCTTCAGTCCATGGCACATGGAGCCGAAGAATTTGCTTTATCCATGGCAAAATTACTATACAAACAAGGCGGAGAGAAAAATGTGATATTTTCACCGATCAATATTTACTCAGCTCTGGCGTTAGTTCTTTTAGGAGCCGATGGCGAATCTTTCAAAGAAATAGCCGCACTGATGGGGCTATCGCTGACAGACAAAGCCAATAACGAGTGAGTGAGGTTACACTCAAACGATTCGATCAACGCAGAAATTCAAAAAATATAATTTTCTACTATTTTCAGGGAAATGTGTAAATTTCACGAAACTTTGGGCAAAGTACTGGAAGCCATAGAAAAAACGACAGACGCTATAGTTTTCACCGGCTACGATGAAGGCGGAAAAAACGTTAAAGCGACCATCAATGTAACGAACGGTGTCTTCGTTCAAAATGAAGTCAGTCTCGTCGAATCCTACGTATCTCAAGTTCGACAGCATTACAAAAGTGAAATTTCAAATTTGGATTTCTCCAACGATCCGGTTAAAGCTACTGCTATCATTAACGAGTAAGTATGGACGAATAAATTTTCACTTCGATTTGAAATTACATGAAATATAATGATTCGCGACATTTAATTCGTTCATCGTCCTTCTGCGCAGATTTGTTTCAAAAAGCACCCAAAAAAGAATACCCCAAATACTCAGCGAACCTGTAGATAGCGCTACGCGTATTGTTCTCGCATCTTGCGTATATTTCAAAGCAACCTGGCGTCATCAATTTTCCAAACATTTGACTCGAGAGTAAGACATAACACAAACCGCAGCAAAGAACTCGACCAAATTTCACATTGCGTTAATATTTTTCACTTTTTCAGCGAAAACTTCAATATCGGATCAGAAAACATACTCGTCAAGATGATGAGTTTCCACGAAGACCTACCATATATCAACCTGCCCGACTTGCACCTCGAAGCAGTGACTTTGGATTACCAGGGAAATGACGTATCTATGATCGTAATCCTTCCGAATGTGGGGAAATCCCTAAACGAAATAATTTTATCCTTACGAGTCGATGATTTACAACAAATCATTGATCACTCGGCTAACGAAAAAGTAGATTTAAAATTACCTCGCATGAAGTTCAAGTGGACGTCTGATATAATCGACTACCTCGCTAAACTAGCCATGAAACAGGTCTTCGGTAATCACTCTCAATTGACCAATATGATACAAGGATCATCGCTGAAAATCTCTCAAGTTACTCACGCGGCCGAAGTTGAAGTCGACGAAAAAGGAACAGAGGCGAGTGCTGCGACAGTGATACAGATGATGTATTGTTGCCTTATGATCGAGCCCATAACACCGAAACAATTTCACGTGAATCGACCGTTTCTTTTTTACATTCATCATCGTAAAACCAACACTATACTATTTTTAGGCGCGGTTCATAATCCCCAGTTGTAAAACAAAATATTTTGTTGCTAAATTTTGAGCTTTTGCTACCTGAAAATGTAGGTAGTTCACCACAATTTGGAGCAGAATTACGAGCCTACAAAAAAAAGCTCCAGTAAAGTTTGGCTTTCGAACTCAAATCGAAAGAGGTGATTCTGAATCACCCTAATACCTCAAATAATATACCTATTACCTATACCTAAGGAGATACTATACCTACACTACGCTTACCGTCTATTGCTGTGCATTTTTTTTACCGAAACTTACTATGTAATGCTTTGTTACTGTGCAAATTTAACGAATAAATGTGGGAAATTTTTTTTCTCTCGAAATATTCTGTTCAATTTTTATTATACATATTACATTAAGAAATATAACCGGGTACGACAAAGAAAAAACTGAATTCACAATATTAAGAATATTTCATAGTGGAAGAAATTTCTTCTGGGAAATTTTAAGAACTCTCTCAAAAAATGATCGATTTAGTAAAAACGAGTGAAACTGACAAAAAACTATAATAATGTAGGCCTAGGCACACATGGTGCCTAAGTTCGGAACTGAATTCAAAATTGGAGGGAAGGAAGGTGTCCGATCACAATTTTTGTAATAATCAAAATCATTTCTAAGACTTCAAACTACAACTTTTGTTTGAATTTTTTTTCAATTGGACACCTACCTCCACTACTTTTTAATAATATCACTTTCTAAGTCATATTATGCAAAACTGGATGGAGAGGAGGGTCTAATCGAAAATTTAAAATTTTATAATAGGTAACTAAAATTACTTCTAAAAAAAAAAATTAAATTTAAAAATTTAAAAAAATAAAAACAAAAAAAATTAAAAAAAATTGCTTCTAGGGTCTCAATAATTGACTTTTGCCAAAAAACTTTTAACCATAACCAAGAATTTCACGAATTTCATAAAAAATTTCATTAAAAATTTTAATTAAAAATTCTCCCAAAAAAATTTATGGAAAATTGTGAGCAGAAATGATTTTATGAAACAATTTATGAAAAAAATTCACCAAAAATTTTCATCAAGAATTCCTAGAAGAATTTTTCAACAGAAATGTTATGGAAAAATCAGGCATGATACCAACTATTTTTTTTTTTTTAGTGACTTTAGTTACCAAAAATTGGTCAAAAAGTGACCAAAATTGGTCAAAAAGTGACCAAAATTTTCTATAAAGCGATGAAAAATTAAGCCTATTAGGGTTAGACCAGAACAATTTTTCCAATTTTTTCCCCAAGAAATGAGTAAATTTTGGTTGGATACTGCGCTCTGGTCTTTCTTTTCAATAAAATGAGAGAAATAATTTTGAAAACATGATAATTTTTGGATTAAGTACTTATAAGAAAAATAAAAGTAGCATGTTGCTCGAGCGAAGCGAGGGCGAAAATTTTGAAAAAATCGGAACTTGAAAACAAAGAAATAATGCATTTTTAGCATTAATTTGAAGATTTTCAAAAAGATGAAGTTTTGCGAAATTTGACAAATTCAAGTTTTGCTGTTTTGAGTTGATAATTTTGAATTGTAAATTCTGTAAATTGGCAAATTTAGCATTCCGTTGAGAAAATTGAAAAGTTGGCAACTTTTCAATTTGTGCCAACGTATTCAATTTTCGTAACAGAATGCTGAATTTATCAACTCAAAGTTGGCAAATGGAACATTCTGTTGAGAAAATAGAAAAGTTGACAATTTTGAGATCTGAATTTCGAGTTGACAATTTTTTTATTTTTTAAATTCAAGCTGGCAATTTTGAGATTCAACTTGACAATGTTTAAATTCCAAATTGGAAAATTGTCAACTTTTTCATTTTTTTTCAACAGAATACTGAATTTTCCAACTTGAAACTGTCCTCGAACTCGAAATTGCCAACTTTTTCGGTTTTTTTTAATGTCTAAGGGGGAACGTCTCCCCTCACCCCCTTGCACGCTCCGCCCCTGGCAACACACTACAAAGTACCAAGGTGCGATCAGATATGATCAACAGATCAACAGTAGTCAACGGAGCGTTGATCTTTCTGTTAACCACTGTTGATGCTTTTCATTGGCTGTTGACTTGTTAATGTAGGTAGAAAATGAACGGCTTTGTTGATTTTTCAATTTTAAGGAAAATTGTATGAACGACACCTTTCCAAAAATTGTTGGCTGGCTCCTATTTTGTTCTACTTCGTGTTTTATTTTCATTATTTTTCCAAATTGAGAAAATTTTGATAAAATTACACACTCGTCTTATCAATTTTCAATAATTTTTGAATTCTCTTCACGTGTTAATTACCTATTTTTGAAAATTTCTTGACAGAAGCAACAAAATAAAAATTGTGATAGGAGAGAAAAAACGAAAAAATTGTTAATTCTTTGTTTATATTTTTTTCAAACGAATTTCTTTAAAAATTTTCAACTTCCAAAAATTATGAAATTAAAAAATTGAAAAAATATTAGGGATAAATAATGAAAAAACTTGAAAAACATTTTGAAAGATGCAAGTTAACTTTTTAACGAAAATGTGAACGATGATGTGCTCAAGAAATATGTCGAGGTATGTGCTACTACATAGGTACATTTTGAATGAAAAAATAATTACTAAACCTTTCATTCTGAATTTCTGCTCACTTATATAAAAATTCCTCATTGAAACTTGAAAGTTGAGATCATCAATATGAAGGATACTTTTTAAAGTTGAGAAATCTGATTAAATGTGTGTGTGACCAAATTAATTTTTAAAAAAATTGATCAAAATTTTCTCAAAAAAGATTTCAATAAATGCTGGGAAAATTATATAATTATGAAATGGAAAATGTTTTCTTTTGTATGAAGAAGATTATAAAATAATTTTAAAATCATCTTGAACAAAAATAGTTCATCTATGACCAAGCTGTGATTAGACAATTGCAAATATTCAAAAAATTAAAAATTAATGAACAAAACTTATGAGAAAAATCAAATTTATTCGTTATTCTTCCAATTTGTCAACAGTTCGACGTACTCGAGAGCACATCGAACTGTTGACAACGGAAACCTTATTTTGAGTGATTTTGAGCACCAAAAAAACGTCGTTGAATCAAAAAATTCATGTTGATGTCGGAAAAAACGTATTCGAACGCAACAACAGATCAACAATGCATTTCTGAACGAACTTTTTTCTTCAAAATTTGTCAACAACATCAACACGGTGATCTGTTAATGACTGTTGATCATATCTGAACGCACCCCAAACGACAGAAAACAAAACCGGCAATTTTCGACTTTCGTATCGTTTCATGGCTGTCATGTTAAAACGTTAAACAGGCAATTTTTTTTTTTTTTTTTTTTTTGATAATTTTCTAGTTATTTGGAAAATTTTCTATTTTTCTTCTTTTTCGAGGAAGGTATGGCCAAAAAACTGAAAAAAGTGACTTTAGTGACCATTTTGCGAAAAAAGTGACAAAAAGTGACCAAAGTGAAAAAAAGTGACAAATCAACTAAAAAAGTAACTCTGTATCATGCCTGAAAAATGGAAAATGATCATCAAAAATTTCATTAATCATTATAAATTCTCCCAAAAAATTTTATGGGAAATTCTGACCAAAAATGATTTTATGAAACAATATTTTATGAAAAAAAAAAATTCATCAAAAATTTTCCCAAAAAATTTTATGGAAAATTTCGACCTGAGATTTTATGAAACAATTTATGAAAAAATTTCGCCAAAAAATTTTCATCAAGAATTCCATGAAGAATTTTCATCAAAAATTTCATGAAGAATATTTCAACTAAAATGTTATGGAAAAATGGAAAATTGTCATCAAAAATTCCATTGAAAATTCTCCCAAAAAATTTTATGGAAAGTTCTGACCGAAAATGATTTTATGAAACAATATTTTAAGAAAAAAATTTCATCAAAAATTTTCCCAAAAGATTTTTTGGAAAATTCTGACCAGAGATTTTATGAAACAATGTCACCAAAAATTTCATGAAAAATTTTTATCAAGAATTCCTTGAAGAATTTTTCAACAAAAATGTCATGGAAAATTATCATAAAAAATTTTATTAAAAATTCTACCAAAAAATTTTATGAAAAATTGTGACCAGAAATTTCATAAAACAATTTATGAAAAAATTTCACAAAGAATTTCATGAAAAATTTTTCAACAAAAATGTCATGGAAAATTATGATAAAAAAGTTTATTCAAAATTCTACCAAAAAGTTTTATGGAAAATTCTGACCAGAAATGATTTTATGAAACAATTTATGAAAAAATTTCATTAAAAATTTCATGAAAAATTTTCATCAAGAATTTCATGAAGAATTTTCACTAAAAATTTCAAGAATAAGCTCCTTAAAAATTTTATAAAAAATTCTCATCAAGTATAAAAAAATTTTACTAAAAATTGCACTAATAATTTAATGCATCAAAAATTTCATTGAAATTTCATTTCAACATTCACTAAAAATTTTACAGTACAAATGAATTTTTCAAAGAGCTTACTGAAAATTCCACTGAAATTTTTTTCGCCAAAAATGTCACCCTAATTTTCAGAACTTTTTTTTTTTAATGAAAATCAGGGTCAAATTGAAAAAAGTTTTAAACAAAAGTTGTAAATTGAAGTCCTAAGAATAATTCAGTTATTACAAAAATTTCGGTTGGACTCCTCTCTCCACTCCAATTTTAAATATTTTGTGTCTATGTACCATTGCACTTGGCAAAATTTTCGATGGTGCCAAAAAATCGGTACTGCGGCGATTTATTCGTTGTGAAACGAGCTTTGAAAATCGATATTTTGTCACACAAAATTGGTTGGCAGACCTTCGTTGAAATTTTTCTCAACATCGGCAATGAACAGCTCTTTGGAAAAGCAATGGAAAGTTGTAGTCACATTGGAATACCTATCCTTGAAATTGAAGGAGTTATAGTCTTACAAAATTGCATTCAAAAGTACTGCTTAGGTACCTGTATTGACAAAAATTTTTACAAGGCACATCATGAATGATTCACCCGTTCTGTACAAATTCCGCAGGTTTTCTATACCCTTGGTTTTATCGAAATCGGAATTTCGGCTGATGAAATTTGAAAAGAAGTGCGGAAGATGGGTCGTTATTTAAAAATTAATTCGTTTCACGTTCGGTAATATTGTACATAATTATCAAATCGAAATGTAATAACTTACAAAAATAATCGTTAATATACCTAGAAGATAAGGCGTTGGTTAACGAAATGAACAACCGGGTGTTGTGTGTTACACTTCTTGAAAAAAAAAGAATACCTAAGCCTCAGGAAATTTGATGTAATAATCTTGAAATTAAAAACACACAAAATTGTCACTGACGTTATGAAAAACATTTTATTGAGCAGATGAAATTCAAAATCTGAAAAATAATTCACAATTATTGAATAAAATACAATACTGAATAAAATTGACAAAATAGTTGGCAAGAGAAAAAAATGCAGAAAAAAAACTAGAAAAAGGAAATAATAGAAATGAATTGAAAAATTTATTGTTCACTAGGATGTGAAGTGGTGAATATTTCCACATCGATTTGCTTGCTTATCTAAATATCTGAACTGAAGCATCTTTTTAAAATGAAACATTCCCTTTCGTAGGTAATTAGGTATTGATTTAATTAAATTCTTAAATTCCTTTTAAATGAATTTTTCAATTAGTTGTACATTAATTTTCGTTTCATCAGAACAGTTTGATTAGAAGATCTTAAGAAGCACATATTCGTTACATTTAACATACCTAATCATTCATACAGGCTCACTTGAAAGTAAATTAAATTCTATGAAAATATCGTTTATCGTGTTTTAAATTTCCGTCGGTCAGAGTTCAAGTCCGAAAGCTAATTATTGTGGTGATATTTGAGTTGAGGCTCATGATAATATTAGAATAAAAAAACTCGAATTCTATTGCTAAATTCTGCTCTTATAGGATCGTCTACTCATAAGCAAATAGTCGTTCGTCCGCGATCTGTCTATCTTCTCTGAGGTTTTGTTACGCGCAGCACAATTCGAATTACCGCGCTAAAATTTATATCCCAAGATGAAAATATTTTCTATTGGTGGGTTTTCTACCCTGGTATCATCCTTATATTTTTCAAACTGTGGAATCATATCGGAAGAGACACAGACAATGCTCAGCAAACAATTAAATTACTCGCCAACCGTCAACACAACATCTCAGCTATTCATGTCACAACAGCCCACCACCACAACAGATGAATGGCTCGAAAACCTGTTGCTCGATATGGATGATCCCGAATACAGTAAAAGTCCAGACAGGTAAAACTTATAATTCCTTTAGGGACTACGATCGTGTAGTACTTGAAATTTTTTTACTCAGATGTTACGATTTTTGCATTTTGGTACAGGAGGGTGAAATATTTATAAAAGCTTTAAGGGGAGCAGGCATATTTTTGGACGAAAAAATCGACTTTTCAGTTATCCTTGAAAATGATGGAGGCTAGATTCATGAACACTAATACAACGATAAAACCCCCGAAAAATGGGTACATTTCGCCAGCCCCGCCCATTTCGAATTTGGAATTCGGAGTAGGGGCATTCGTTTGTGCTCGGTTTGTGCTGATTTGTGCCGCAAAATTGTTCGTTTGTGCTGCCCCCCTTTCATGGGCGGGGCTGGGGAAATGGTTTCTGGTAAGGGGAGAAGAATGGGTCCCATGAAAATTTTGATACTGCCAATCGTTTGTGCTAAGCGAGTAGAGATTTGTGCCGTACTTGATTTTCACCTTTACCCCCTCCCACCTATTTTCAATAGTATTACCATCATTAATACGATTGCGATCAATGGTTTGGTTGAATAATTTTCAGAAAATCTTTCCTTATGAAATAAAAATTCAATTTTTTTTCTAAGTACATACGTACAAAATTTCAATTCTTTTTTTTATTTTTTATTTCCTTCTTTGTTTTTTTTCTTTCCTGCATTTTAAAAAAAAAATTTACACATACCTACCTAGTTTTTTTGGAATATTTTCAAAGTTTACACGAATTTTTGAAGAAAAAAAGATTCCATACTTTTTTTGGAACTTCAATTTCAATGAAGTGGTGATCATTTAAATTTTATTTTGGAAACCTCTCTCTTCTTTCGAATTTCTTCTGTCAATTGAGGGGTCCTTTGTAAAAACCACCATAGTCGAAAAATCAAATTTTACAGGAGACCGAAATAACGTGTTCAGATCAGGTTTGGTGGCGAAAATTTGATTCAGATAGTGTTAATTGATCATAAAATTTTCTATAATGTCAAGAAATGCAATAAAATTTTTTTCCAAATTTTGAAAAATTTTACCACTTTTCCTTTAAAAATACCGACTATGGTGGTTTTTACAAAATAATCAGCTAAAACACGTACTTTTGAAGTTGAAAAAAATTGATGATGGCCAAATTTTTTTCAAAAACTTTTATCACCATCGTCTTTTTCGTGAAATTTTAGTTTAGAAAATTGAATAAAAAAAATTCGAAAATTTCGACTATGGTGGTTTTTACAAAGGACCCCTCAATTTTTCTCACTTATAGTATTGAGAATGGAAAGCTATTTTTCAATCATCATTAAAAATTATTTTCTGAATTTGAAACAATTACCCAATAAAAGAAATCGCGAAAAATTTTCAAATACCAAGCTAGGCACTTACTTCGTCTTTTTTGCATTTATTTTTTCCTGGCAATCTTTTGCATAATTTTTTCGAATATTTTCGAACAGAGTACCTAATTTCCACCCGCCAATCACAGCCAATCATGCATGGAAAATATTTCACATTTTGATGTATGTTACAAACAGTATTCGAGCCATTGGATCTATTTGAGTCTGTGTATAGGTACTTAGAACCTTCTTTCTCAAGTTCGTGCATTCTCTTTAATTTGTTCAAGTTATTTTTTTTGAGTGAAGATATTTGATTTCAGAATTAAGATTTTTCATTCAATAATGGCCATAAAAATTTCGATTTTCGAAATTTGGCCATTGTATTTAGGCCATGAAGTGAACATTTCCCTAAACTGAAAAAAATTGAATTAAGAAAAATTTCTTTCAACTTTTATGAAGGGGAAGGAAGGGTCCAATCGAAATTTTTGTAATAACCAAAAGTATTCCTAGGATTTCAATCTGCAACTTTAGTTTGAAAATGTTTTCAATTGGACTCCTCCCTCCCCAATGTTTGTTTATATAGGGCCTACATATTGTAATATTATGCAAAATTAGGGTGGAAAGAGGGGTCCAATCGAAATTTGGACCCCTTCTTCTCCCCTTACCAGAAACCATTTCCCCAGCCCTGCCTATAGAAGGGGGGCAGCACAAACGAAAAA
The DNA here is from genome assembly GCA_959613365.1 of Balanococcus diminutus. NCBI lineage: Eukaryota > Metazoa > Arthropoda > Insecta > Hemiptera > Pseudococcidae > Balanococcus > Balanococcus diminutus. The sequence goes on from OY390717.1 coordinate 56,978,849, forward strand.
ATTTGCGGCACAAATCAGCACAAACCGAGCACAAACGAATGACACCAAGTTTGACCCCGAATTCAAACTTGGGGGGGGGGCACCATTTCTCCAGCCCCGCCCATAGAAAAGGGGCAGCACAAAGGAAAAAATTTTCGGCAAAAATCAGCACAAACCTAGCACAAACGAATGACACCAGTTTTGACCCGAAATTCGAATTTTGAGAAAAACCATTTCCCCAGCCCCGCCCAAGAGTTTTCAAAATATCTCTGGAAGGGGGGCAGCACAAACAAAAATTTCTACGGCACAAATCAGCACAAACCGAGCACAAAAGAATGCCCCTACTCCGAATTCCAAATTCGAAATGGGATGGGCTGGCGAAATGTTCCCCAAAAAAATCAAAACTTTAGTAGGAAAATGAAAATTAAAAAAAAAAAATTGGAAAATTATGTGAAAAGTAGGGATAGTTCAGTTCCTACTAAAATTTCAAGGATGAGGTATAGGTTATCCCAGAACTCAAAAACATAAATGTGGAGATACAATATTTCCGGATAATAAAACATAAGTGTGAAGAAAAATCGTAGGAACATGCGGTGCTCACTTCATCCAAAAGCAGAAGTAAGGAAAAAATGTTGGTTAAGTGCAACTCCTACTAAACTTACCACAGATTTGTTTTGATTACCCTCGAATTTGATAATTTGGCATGAGTATCACTTATTTAAAGAGTAATCAAGCATGTGTACTCATAAACATGGTAGGAACACAAGATGACCGCCCTCAATCATATATGGTCTGAGTAAAAACAGGGTGGAATAAACAACCTACTGAAATTTGGATCAGATTTTTCATATTATCCTAGAATTTGACAATTTCGAATGAGTATCGCCTATTTTAGAGATAACCTGCAACTCTGGTTATTTGTAAACCAGGTAGGAATCTCAGATGATCATCATTAGTCATTATGGATAAGTCTGAAGACTGTGTGCGGTGCGGAACCTACCTAACTCTCGAACAAATTTTTCACATTATCCTAGAGTTTGACAATTAGGCCTTAGTATCATCAATTTCAGGGATAATCTACCCTGGGGATTTATAAACATGGTAGGAATCTCAGATGTTCATGTAAATTTATCAATAATAGAGAAATTTTATATTTTGGGTACTCGAAAATTTCAGTCATGAATTTCCAAAAATGGAGGGTGAAATATCTATAAAAGCTCTAAACTGTGATGGATTTTGGAAAAAGTCAATTTTTTTTAAATACTCTATGCAATAAATGTTTTGAAAGTTTTTCAAATTGAGAAATTTTATATTTTGGTCACTGAAAAATTTCAATCGTCTATTTCCAAAAATTCATGTTGAAATATGCATAAAAGCGCTAAACTGGGACGCTTTTTGGAAAAAGGCAATTTTTTTGAAATACTTTATGCAATTAAAATCTCAATAAATTACAAATTTTCAGTTATCTCAATTTTAGGTTTCCATTTCCAGTTTCAATAGTTCTTTTTTTGGTTTATTACTTTGTTTGACACTGTTTTTGTCGTTTTCAAGGACAAGTCTAGTACTGTACGCGAAGCTGCGTGCTTTTCATCGAATGCTTTTTTCTTTATTATTTATGAAATCTTCGAAATGCTTTCCTGAAAAACGTGTTTTTTCATGTTTATGACCCATTTTCTCCAGAACTGAGCAACCTACGAGGTTCCTTTTTTTTTATTTTGTTCATTATTGTCGGCTCCATGATTTTAAAGAGAGGATTTTGCAAAATTTTTATTTCTTTGTGATTTTTTAGGAGTTGACTGAAAGATCACAATGTAAATTTTGAGAATGTTGAACTTTTTTTGAGATAAATTAGGAATTTTTCAAAATCCTCTCTTTAAAGTGTGGGGCAGAGCTTCCCCTACACCCCAGAAAAAAGTTTAGCCTGATACCTATTATAGTTATTGAGATAATGGGGCATTAAGGGTAAATGGGTATGAGAGAAAGGAGGTAATTGGTGTAAACCCACAGTTTACAGATACAGGTAAAAATTTAGGTAAACGAGTATTTAAACCCCTACCTACGTAAATTTCGACTTTATTAAAGGTACCATTTCCACGTAAAGCGATAATTCAGCCAACATGTAGTTTGGCACTTATAATTTTCAAACTTTTATGCCCCTACCTATCGAATGCGTAAAGCGATAATTCAGCCAGCGCATAGACAATATTTTTGTAAACTTTTATGCCCTTACCTAACAAATACGTATAGCGATAATTCAGCCAACGCATAGACTTGATTTTATATGAACGTACAGCGACGTAGTCTGCCAACGCTCGAATTTGAGAAAGAGAGCTCAGGTGTAAAGCGAAATTCTTCAGCCAACACCACGAGAGAAGGGCACGTAAAGCGAGAGACTCGCCAACGCGCAAAAAGAATAAGAAAAATAGAAGAGCGAGAAAAGTATATTCGGAAAAAAAGACAGTGGCTTACAACACCAAGGGCAGGCCTCGAATGTTGCTTGAGCCAGAAAAATCGAGAGAGTGTCGAGAAAGACGCTCCGTTCGAGTATATATAGTCGTCGCACCGACTTTGCAAATCGAGTAGCCAAATATTTTTTGAAACTCCGGCCGAAAGAAACGTGTCTAATTTTGATAGCCAGAAATATTTCCTTCCAATAATTTTGATCATCGAAATTTTTACACGACGACTACTCGAAAAGCATATCACGAAGGTAAACAATTACCTGTAACTATTTGTGGCGCTACATTGGGGTTTTTTGATTTTCCAATAATTCTTCATTCGTTTTTGTTACTTTAATCGCCGAAATGTAATGTGATGTAACAGAGTTATTTCGACTTCTCAAAAACTCCATGCATTTTTTACTATAAAAATAAAAAAATAACCTTTCCATAAAAATTTCGGGAAAGATTATGAAAATTTCGAATTTCCCATTTTTTTGGAGTCGTTGGGGTCCGTTACGGCTCAAACATAGCCGATTTAATTACAAAGTGAGTTGGCTTGTACTCCATGCAATAAAAAAAAAAGGATTTCAAAGTAGCCCCCTTCCCCTTAAATTTTCACTGATGAAAAATCAGCAATGTTTGATTTTCGATTACAAATTTTGTGAAAATTTGGAAATCTTTTAAATATTGAATCAATACCTACTGATGGAATTGTCACAGCAATCACAAATGGAAAATCAAATCGTAAAAAAGGAATTCTCTCGAGCTGTCTTGATTATTATTTTTATGCCTTTTCTTTCGATTCAAATACGATATTTTTTTTTGTTTTTTTAGTAAAAAAAAAAAAAAAAAAATAGAAAAATATAATTTTTTTGAACGATTATGATATACCGATTGTGTACGTACCTACCTAGTACGAATTTATTTTGAAAAAAGTTGCTCGCCTTTGGTAGTATCGTAAATCATTTTTGAGGAATTCGCTTAGAGGTGACTTGATTATCTTTTTTAAGTTTTTTTTTGGTGATTCGAATACCTAATTTTTATTTTTTTGTAAAAAAATAAATTGAAAATAGTCATTTTTTTGAACCATTAAGACATGTGTACCTTGTACGAACATATTTTGGAAAAAGTTGCTCGCTCTTGGTAGTTCAGTTTCAAAATGGAAAATCAAATCGTAAAACAGGAATTCTCTCGAGCTGACTTGATTATTATTTTTATGCCTTTTCTTTCGATTCGAATAGATATCTTTCTTTGTTGTTTTGTAAAAAAAAAAAAAAAAAATAGAAAAATGTAATTTTTTTGAACGATTATGATATGTGTAGGTACCTAGTACGAATTTATTTTGAAAAAGTTTTCTCGCCCTTGGTAGTATCGTAAATCATTTTTGAGGAATTCACCTAGAGCTAACTTGATTATTTTTTCAAGTTTTTTTTTTGGTAATTCGAATACCTAATTTTTCTGAATTGGTGAAAGTGTTGAATTTTCAAAAGAGCTTTCTAATTTTTCAAATTCACATTTGGAGAATGAATAATTTTTCCGAGAAAAAAATTCTTATGGGCAAATATGTTAATTTTTATGACATAAAAATGATATAAAAATTCTTGATCGATGTAGGTTCCAATACAATATCAAAAATCTTTCAAGAATCCGGGTTCTGATTAGTCAAAGAACCGAACTTTCAAAAGGCCTTTCAAATTTTTGAACTTGACATGTCGAGAATATGAACAATTTTACACGGGAAGTTGCTCGAATTTTTTCATAAGTCGATTTTTAAATTTTTTTCAATTTCAAATTTCCAAATCAATTTAAGTTTTATTTACCTGCCAACAATCTTTCAATAATCCTCAATAAAATGATGCTTTGAAGGACGGAATTTTCAAAAGACTCATTCAAATTTAGAACTCCACATATCGAAAATGTCATTACCACATTTGGTCAAACGACAGATAAGTGCAAGATATTAGATATGTTAGATAAACGAAGAGTTGATGTCGAAAATACCCAAACAAAAAATTTAAAAAAATTCAAATTCACCGACCAGAAAAATTTGAAAAATAAAGGCAATCTTTCAATAATTTGGGTCACTGCCCTCAATATGTCGCTTCAAAGGACTGAATGTTTAAAAGACTAATTTAAATTGGCAACTCCACTTATCAAAAATGACTTCTTTTCAGGGAGAATCTTCTGTAACGTTCTCCAAAGGAAATTTATAAATTTTTATGATTCGTTTATTGTTTCAAAGTGTTTAATCTGAATTGGTAAAAGTGTTGAATTTTACATATGGTCTGAGAAATGTGAAAGTCAAAAATTAACTTGATACAACCCCTTCATCAATCAGATAAATTGAAAATTCACAAGGGGGAAAGGAGCGAATTGTCAATTTTCGATGAATTTCCTAAAAAGAAAGCTCAAATATACGGAAATGCTCTCCCCACTTGACGTTCTTGAAAAAAGTACATTTTTTAGAAAAACTCGATGAAGAAAAAAAATCTCAAAATTTTTCCACTGAATTTTTTTTTTTTTTTTTTGCCACAAAAATAAATTTTGATAATAATTATCTTGCAAAAAAAATCATTTAAATTTTTTGGGTGGGAATTTTCAAATATTTTCTATGCATAGATTTTCTATAAAAGTTTAGTTATAACCAAAAAAGCTTGAAAGCTGAAGCATTGGAGGCGTATATCAACTTTTTTTTGGAAAATCTTGAAAAGTTGTTATCTTCAAAATATAAAATTTCTATTTTTTGAATTATGAAAAATTCTTGAATATCTTATGCATGGAGTTTTTATGAAAGAATAATCATTTCCGAAAAGCTCGACTGTTGAAGCATTTCAGGGGTTTCCTACTCATTTTTTTAGGAAATGTTGCTGACATCCAAAACACCAAATTTCACTTCTTTGAGATTTTCCGAAAAAATTATTCGAATACGCCTCCAAAGATACAACTTCCAAGCTACTTCATAATGAATAACTATTTTAGTTACTCGATGCATGAGATAGATGAAAAAATTTGCAATTCAAAAATTCGTAATTTTTATTTTTGAGGTATACTTATACCCAAGTATTTTCAAAATTTTCCAAAATAAAAATCAGAATACCCATCCGAAGCTCCAACTTTTGAAGTTTTTGGTTATAATAGGTAAACAATTTTCAGTCACTCTATGCATGAATTGTATAAAATAATTCCTATTTCAAAGATTTGTAATTTTTATTTTAGCAAGATACCTAACTAAATATTTTTAAAATTTTCCATGATAAAAATCGTATTATCATTATTATTATTATTATTATTATTAGCTTATATTTTGTTTTTGCTTCTTATTTACAGTTGGTTTGAATACAAATTTAGCAAGAAATTGCCTACATATGAACCGAGGGAAACAATGTCCCAGATACCCCAGGACCTTACTTCACCTTCCTTTCCTCTTTCTACTACTACACCTTACAAACCTTTGCCAGATGATTATTCAACTTGGGAATCCATTCGAGAACTGGATAAAGTATACGTTGATAAAACAAAGTACCTGCTCAAATTTAAAGATGTTACATCCAAATTGTATCATTTTACAAGGCCTCGCCGATTCGGAAAGTCTCTATTTCTGGAAACAATAGCCAGCTACTTTAGTGGAGAAAAATCACTGTTTAATAACACGTTTATTTTTGAAAAAGGGAACGTTGCCAAAAAAGAGGGAATATGGATAACGTATCCTGTGATTAAAATCATATTTTCCGACACTATTCCTAACCACGAGATGTGTGACGCATCTGAAACCATGAAGGAAATTATTTCCAGACTCCATGGGCAATTAGCTTTTATTGCTAAAAACTACAATGTTTCAATTCCTAATAACCCTCAACCTGGTGACTTAATCAGAAGTTTGTATTCTGAATTCAAATTACCAGTTGTAATACTCATTGACGAGTACGATGCTGTGGCGAACTATGCAATTTATCAGGTAATGGATGAAAACCTCACCGATCGAGTAGTCTTATTTATGAATAACTTTTATTTAAATATAAAATCTGCAAATGAATTCATCAAATTAGCCTGGGTTACCGGTGTTAATAGAATCGCACTACACGGAATGGATAGCGGGCCCAATAGTTTTATAGATTGCACTTACTCGGAAAATTTTGAGGCAGCTGTGGGATTTTCGATAAGCGAAATTGAGATAAATTTTGAACATCACATCGAAAATTTTGCCAGCAAAGTTGGTAAAAAAAAATCAGAAATTCTATCGGAAATGACAAAGTGGTATGATGGATACCAGTTTAATGTAAAACGCAAAAGCGAGAGTCAGACTAACCTATTCAACCCGATATCACTTATAAACTGCTTAAGGGAAAGAAAATTCAAACCGTTTTGGTCATCGACAAAATCAGCGAGATACATTGCCGAAACTTGTTATAATAATTCGTATACAATAAATCACTTCAGAAATTTAAAAATCTCTTTACCCTACATTACACAAAAACGTGATCCAACCGCAGGACCAATTCCCATCATTGTACACATGTTCCATACCGGCTACCTTAAAATCACCAGTTACGACATTGCAACTGATAGAGTTACTTTAGGTTTCCCAAATTTTGAAATAGAAGATTTCCTAACTAACAAACTAATGGAATATGTCCCTTCCGCACGAATATTCCTCCATGATGTAGACACACTTCCAATAAAAATATCAATGGAGGAATGCGATATTCCTGAAGTTGTCGAAAAATTGAACGAACTGGGCTTCCCCATGCTTGCCAATCCCTTAGAAAACCCTAGCAACGAATATGAAGTAACAAAACGGTTATGGGCCATATTTAAAACATCAGCAATAAAATGCATTCAAAAGAAATTGCAGGAAAAGGGTGAAAACATTGGTGACGATATCGACCTGTTGACAACTGAACTTGGAGTGAACTATGTTATAGAGATAAAATCTGGAGCAGGAGCCGACAAAGGTATCAAACAATTGATAAACTATGCCCTTACAAAAAATGAACTATTCTTAAAAGCTATCGGATATCAATCGTGTGTAAACCTCCTAGCACTTTCCTTCTCGAATAAGCGGAAGAATGGCCGAATTGAAGAATGGATTAACATTCCACTGGAACACAATCATATCCGATTCGATAAGATTCAAACATCAACTAAAGCGCTGAAAGAAAAAATTACCCAAACCTATGGAGACGAATTGATAGTGATTGATCCAACACTTATTCGGCTGTCATCAAAATCCAAACAAACGTCAAATCATCAAAACGTACACCCACACACTCAACCAGGGCTGGTGGCCCAAATCAAACCAGAACCAGAAAGGTCGAGTTTTAAGAAATGACGATTCTTATTTACTGGAATCGTACAAAATCCTTTGACATGAACATTGTTGACGTACTTTACCTAGTTAGTTTCAATTAATAAATTTGACGAACGAATAGAAGATACTATGTTTCGACTTACTAAATCGGTGAATACATGTTTTCCAAAAAAATATATTTGATTTTGTAGATTTATGATATCATAATTTGCTTATTTATTTGCAATAAACCACCAGCAGATAACTTCTCTCTGCGCTCAGGGAATATTTCAATGATTAAAACAACCAATATGACATCGAATTTTTTCCTGAATACATATCCCTGATCCTTTTAGGATCGTGCTAAATGCAGATGGCTTCAGCAACATGAGCTCATCTTACTGCATAAAGGACTTGAAACTTGTAATTTTTTTTTGAAATTTTATGACTTTTAGACATTTTTTAGACATTAGTTTAGCATTATGCTTTTTTGTCTGACATTCTGAATTTTATTTTTATTTTTTAAATAAATTTTATGACTTTTAGACATTTTGTCTGACATTCTGAAACTTGGAATTTTTTAAAAAAATTTTATGATTTTTAGGTTTTTTGTCAGACATTCTTAAACTTAAATTTTTAATTTCCATGGAAATTAATTTTTATGACTTTGAGACATTTTGTCACAGAGTAAAAGTATATACTATGTTTCATACTTTCAAACGTAGTGTGGAAATAGAGCCAACCAGGGGGTCCAGAAGGGGCGAAGTCCCCCTGGCGAGGTGCGAAGCGCTGAGTTTTTTCAAGAAAAATTAATTTTTTATATTTCAAAAAATTGAGAGATGTTTTTCTCGAAAAAATGATTTTGAAATGAAAAAATCGGAGGTTATTTTCTCAAAAAAAAATCTCCAAAAAATTGAAAAATTTTTTGCTGATTTTTTTTTTTGTTTTGAAAAAATCAGCTACTCTATAAAAATAATTTATTTTTTCTCGTATTTTGCAAAAATTCAATTTTCAAACAAAAATTGTAGATTATGATTCTGAGAATAATTTTGATCATTACAAAAATTTCGATCGCACCCCCACACCCCTCCATTTTTGAATTGTGAAAAATAAAAATTAGAAGAAAGAGGGGTTCAATCGAAATCGTTAAAATGACCAAAATTATTTTTTAAGATCTCATTCTATAACTTTTGTTTCAAACATTTCTTAATTGACCTTTTCCCTCTCCTCCAATTTCGAATAATAGATATAAGTATTTACGTATAGTATTGAAATTAGACGAGAGGGAGGGGTCCAATCAAAATTTTTATAATGACCAAAATTATTCTTTAGATCTCAATCTACAACTTTTATTTCAAACATTTTTCAATTGGGCCCCTCTCTTTCCTTTAAATCATATCTCTTTCATTTTTGTAGAAAATTATTTCAAGTCCTTCATGCAGTAAGATGAACTCAAGTTGCTGAAGCCATCTGCAATTAGCACGATCTATCATTTTACGTAAAAAAAAATCTTAATCAATACAAAATTTTTCTGATAAGACAAAATAATACATTATCATTTATTATCCAAATAATTACTCATTACCAATCGATGCATCCATTCTAACCCCTGCAATAAATGTTTTTCTTTACCTACATTAAATTTTTTAAAAAGAACAGAAAGAGTTCATCAAAATATTAAAATTGACCTCACGACCTTTCACTTGATAACGAATTTAAAAAAAAAAATAACGAAAAACACGATGAGTGTATAGGTACCCATACCTAATTACATAAAATGTTTTTTATCAAAGTTACTCGATTTATAATATGTATTTGCAAAAGAAGTAAAGTTCCTCATACAGTTCTAACGTTTACCCACTTTATAGGAACTTGAGGCACATACTCCTTAAAATATGGCTGATTTCAAGGTAGGTAAGTTTTAGAATACTTATACTTCCTGTAGTTTATAATGTAACATCTATTAAAAATGAAAAAATTTTCATGTTCAAAATATAACTTCAGATGATAACTGTATCAATATTTCTGATACTTGGAACGATATACAATCCGGTACAATCGGCTCCGGCGGAAAAAGACTACTCCCAAGTGAGTGAAAAGTTCGAAAATTGACCGATGTGAAATTCTAACCAACACTCGCATTTTTGCAGAACCTTAAAAATGGTATAGGCAAGCTCGACGTACTGTTCGCCAAATTGATTAAAGATGATTTAAAACCAGAGCAGAACGCGTTGTTCTCTTCGATCAATATTTACACGGCATTGTCACTTTTACATTTAGGAACAAACGGAGCAACCAGAGACGAAATTTCCAAGTCCTTGGAAATACCAGTAGATGAAACTGGGTGAGTAATTTCGAAAAAATAAATTATTATCGCAAAACACGATTCAATGATGCACCAATAAGTACGTAATTCAAAAATTTGAATAGGTTGGCGGCAGCCCATAGTTATTTGGGTAAAGTATTGAACGATTTCCAAACGACGGACGCGGCTGAAATAAAAATCGGGAATTCGGTATTCCTACAGAAAGGAAGGAAGCTGAAAGACAGTTATCTACAAGCCGCGAAAAATTATTACAAAAACGAAGCTCAAGAGGTGGATTTCTCCAAACAAGGTCCAGAGGCTACAGATACAGTCAACGAGTGAGAAAACTCCTGCTTTCGTTTTTCTATTCTGCTCGGTCAAAAATGCACGATCGATGATGATTATTATGTAATTTCGAATTGCAATTTCAGATGGGTTTCGAACAATACGAAAAATCGTATACCTAAACTGTTCAAAGAAAGAATATCTTCGGATACGCAGTTATTGTTGGCCAGCTCTCTATTTTTCAACGCTTCATGGCAAACACCATTTCGCAAATTGGCTACCAAAAAGTAAGCCGAACACTTGTACATCAATTTTCGGTTTAATGCTCGAATGAAAGTAGCCATAACGATCACATATTTCTTGTATTCCAGCGAAAAATTCCACACCGGAGTTAAAGAGGTTGAAGTTCCAACGATGAATCAAAACGCAAACATTCCTTATTTGAATAGTGTTGATTTACAAGTCGAAGCCATCAGCATACCGTACAGGGATCACGAATTCAATATGATTGTCTTTTTACCGTACAAAAATCACTCGCTGGGAGCTTTTATCGATCAACTCAGCCGAGAAAAACACCAACAAGTGATTAAAGAGTTTTCGTCGTCAAGTGGCAGCAGCTACCGCTTGGTCGATTATAAAATACCTCGCTTGAAATTCGACTGGTCACACAGTATCAATAACTATGTGATAAAATCCGGCGTGAAAAAGATATTCGACGATGCTGAACTAGACAACATGATTGAAAATTCCGGTAGCTTGAAAGTATCCGATGTACGTCACGCCACCGAGATCCAAGTAGACGAAGATGGAACCATCGCAACGGCTGTAACAACTATAACTACAGTATACGGATATTCTCCACCACGACGCCGAGAGCCCGTCAAGTTTTACGTAGATCGACCATTCTCGTTTTCCATTTATCACACAAAGACTGGCCTGACCTTATTTACTGGAATCGTACAGAATCCGTCGACATAGCGTACAGAAATTGCTTAATTCCCATATTTTTATGAATCACACCTCCCTGAACTCAGAATATAATTATGAAAGTAGATGGCGTAGTTTACACCTTGTTGGTTTCGAATAATAAATTGTAGAAACTAATGTTTCGACCAACTAATTGGTGAATAAGAATAAATATTTTTTATAAAATTTATAAATTTATTTTGTAGATTTATCGCATTAGAATTTGCTTATTTAATATAAACCACCAGCAGATAATTTCTCTCTGCGCTCAGGGAATATTTCAGCGATTAGAACGACCACAGACCTCGAGTTTTTCCCTCAATAGATGCAAATCCCTGATCAATCTGTACAAAAAATACAGAATTTTATTGATCGGAATAAAACATCAAAAGTACCCGAAGAACTATAGAAGAAACAGAAAAAAATTTTCTACAGGCGACAATGCAAATAATCAAGTGGGTATATACTGACAAGGGAACCTCGCCAACTCGTCACCTCCGATTGAGCTAAAATTTGGCTCACTGAAAGAGCATGCCGCCCAGACCTCACAACCGAATTTTTAGCTGACGAAGTTTATTTTTCGATTTTTTGCGAATTTTTGAAAATGGTCAAAACCGCCTACAAAAAACATTTTTTGAAAAAAAAAATTGTAAATTTCAAGATAGAATCCTGAAAATTGGTTTGTACACTAAAGTCGACCTCCCGAGTCGATTAGCACCATTTTCGAAGCGATCTGGAGCCTACAGAAAATGTTGACTTTTCTCCAGCACATTGGTATCTCCCCAGACTGCAAAAGTCAACATTTTCTGTAGGCTCCAGATCGCTTCGAAAATAGTGCTAATCGATTCGGGAGGTCGACTTTAGTGTACAAACCAATTTTCAGGATTCTATCTTGTAATTTAAAAAAAAAAAATTTCAAAAAATGTTTTTTTGGAGGTGGTTTCAGCCATTTTCAAAAAATGTTTTTTTGGAGGTAGTTTCAGCCATTTTCAAAAATTCGCCAAAAATTAAAGTAATTAAACACACAAAAAAAAAAATTAAAAAAAAAAAAAAAAAACTTCGACAGCTAAAAATTTGGTTGTGAGGTCTAGGTGGCATGCTCTTTCAGTGAGCCAAATTTCAGCTCAATCGGAGGTGACGAGTTGGCGAGGTTCCCTTGTGAGATAATAAGGCTCATCCTTATCACTACTTTGTTTTTACGAAATAGTGAATAGAAATCAATGAAATTGTTAGATAATGATACTGTTCAAAACAGTATTTTAAGTAAGCAATTAATCAAGGTTACACGAATATGCTCTTCCTATCGATATGTTATCTGTTTACCTTCTTAGTTACCAATTAAAATAGTATGATTATAATAACAGAATCACAAAATCGAATTACGAGTATAACTTTTGGACATAACTGGGAGTGTGGTTATCTCGAATAGATATTACGAGTAGATATATTAGTTTACTAGTAATTCAAGAGTACGCTCGGTCTAGGTATTTGATACCTACATTAAAAATCAAACGGTTTCGAGGTGAGTTGTTTTGAATTCTATTTTTTTCCCCGCCATTTTTAGTGTAAATTGTTATTTTCTTTATAATAATAAATTGCGCTTTTAGATGTTGCTGTTAATCTTACTATCAATTTTGGCTGGAAATATTTGCATATTTGCGCAAAATGCTCCCTCAGATTCGGAATTAACTCGAGTGAGTAGAATCTTACAATAAGCAAATACAACGTACATATGTATAGATACTCGTATGGATTTATGTAATGTAGGCATAGGTTTTGAAACATAATGTATCGAGTACCTACCAGTTGGTACTTATAACAAAGTGAATTACCTACACATTTCCCTTAAAATTTAATTTCTTTGGAAAAATTGCCAAAAAAAATTCTCATTATTTAGGTCCATTCTGAGAGGTTCTGATGAAAAAATTCATATTTTTTCATTTTAGAAAATGCCATTTCACATTTTCCTTAGAGGGTATGAGAGGATAAGATGGGTGGTTTGGCCTAGGAAACCGATTTTGACCGCACCTATGCCAAAAGGTCAGCCATGATGAGAAAAAATTGACAAAAATTTCAGACCCCCAGCGCAAGTATTTTTTGGGGGAGGGGCCAAAATGTGTTTTTTAGTCATAATTTTTTCATTTTTCAACAAATGAAGATAAAAATTTCGCGTTTTTTCTAGTGTATTCTAGGAGGTGAGGGGAACCCAAAAATATTTTTTTCAAAATTTTTGATCAATTTTTGGCCGATTTACGGCGTTTTAAAAACTTTGAGCTGCCATTTTGTTATGAAGGGTCGGAGATACACCTACTATTTTTTCTCAGAATTCGTGTTATTTATCCACTAACATACCATAAAAGTTTCAAAAAATTCGGTTTGATGGAACATTGTCAAAAAAAAAGAAAACTGACCCCCCAAATTGTAAAATACTTGTAATGTACTTACATATATACGGGGTGTTTGTCCGATTGAGCTGAAATTTTCATGAGAGGTTTGTTACTACTGGGAATAGAACCCTATTGTTTTTGAGAAAAATCGGTGAACCGGTTCTCGAGTTATTAGCGATTGAAATTTTCAAATGCTTCTAGCGCCTCGAATTAAGCAATTACGCGAAATTAGTAAATAACCTTTTTAATGGTACTTAAAAAGACGCACAAAAAAGGTTCTAAACATTTTTCATTTTAATGAACCGGTTCTCGAGGAATTCGCCATGGAAAATTTCAAAACAAACAGCTGATCATCATTTCCCATTTTTAAAAAATAAATGGCTAGCAAAGTTGTAAAAATTCAAAACTTTTGCAATGCCTATCTAACTGCCTACTTTTCATGATAATGTCGTTTCTTATTGGTTTAAAACTTGTTAAAAGTTTTTATTTATCAAAAATAGCTGGCTGTAAATTGTATAATTTTTTTAATCATTTTAAAATTATCAATTTGATTATGTTGTTATCATTAAGTACATAAAAATAATTCAATTTACATAAATTTTGAAAAATAAAAATAAAATTGAAAATAAAAAATAAAAATAAAAATAATAGAAAATCAGCTCTTCTAACGCATTAACTGCGTTAGAGTTTTTTTCAATTATATTCATTTGTGGAAATGCTATGTAATAAGTAGGTGCATTTTGTAAACATTTGAAATACTCATTACAGAATGTGAAAAATAGCGTACATAAATTGAACGTCGACTTCACCAAAATACTCCTCAATGAAGTAAAACCAGAAGGAAACTTTATATTTTCACCGTTGAACATCCACGGTGCTTTGGCGTTGGTGCATTTGGGAGCCACTGGTACAACCAAAAGCGAACTTTCCAAAGTGTGCGGACTCCCAGTCGAAGAATCCAAGTACGGAAAATATATTTTATCGTTTTATCACACTGATTCGTCGTTCAAAAATATTAAAAATTTACCATTTTCGTACGTAGATTATCGGAAGCTCACCAAAATTTAGGAAAATTGCTGAATGACATTCAAAATGCAACTTTTGATTCGGCAAAGGTTACCATTGCCAACGGAGTTTTCGCTCAAAAAGGATTAAAGCTCAAAAATGAATATTCCAAAGCGACAGCTAATTACTATAAAAGTGAAGCTCTACAAGTGGATTTTGCAAAGCCAGGATCCGAAGCAACGGACACCGTAAATAAGTACTGAACGATTCTTTATTTTAAAAATATTTCCTCTTGTACGATTATTATCATTCTCTCCTGTTTCAAGATGGGTCGCTGATAATACGAAAAATCGTATACCAAAATTGTTCAAAGAAGAAATATCAAAGGACACGATAATATTAATAGCGAGTACGTTATACTTTGCTGGAAAGTGGTCAAAGGGCTTCCACAAAGGAGATACCGAAATGTGAGTGAAAACTAAATTCTTTTAAATCCCATTCTCTCTAACCTCAGAATCAAATATAAAAAACAAAAAAAAAAAACAAACAAAGATACTACAAAATCATTTTCGAAGAATCAAAAACTTCAAATTATATTATTCTTCATATTCATTCTATGTCTTTCCCATTTTGAATTCAAAGCTGTTACGACCAATCAAATTCTTCACAAATCCATTAATACTTTCACTTTCTCGTTACAGGAAAAATTTCAATACCGGAGCGAAATTGGTGCAAGTTCCAATGATGAGCATCAACGAATCGGTGCCCTATTTCGACGACAAAAATTCGAAATTCGAAGCAATCAGCATACCGTACTTATACGGAGACTTTTCAATGCTGATTATTCTGCCATATCGAGACCAATCGGTGAAAACATTGATCAATTCTCTCAAACCGGAACAACTCTCCGAAGTAATAAACTCCCTACAAAACACTTACGTAAATTACCAAATTCCTCGTTTGAAATTCCATTGGTCGCAAGATATAAATCAGCACCTCGCGAAACTGGGAGTAAAACAAATGTTCCAAAAGGCCGAGCTCGGTAACTTGGTCGACTTGAAAAATGTGGCCGTATCGAAAGTAACTCACGCTGCTGAGATCGAAGTCAACGAAAAAGGAACTGTAGCCAGCGCGGTAACAGCTATTCAAATGGTGCTCATGTCTTTACCGCATTACATGAATCCGCCAGTACCCTTCCACGCGGATAGACCATTCTTATTTTCAATATATCATCGAGAAACTGGCGTAATTTTGTTCACCGGTTTGGTACAAAATCCTGCTGACGAAAATGCTTAAAAAAATACTCAAGTTCAATAAAAAATAACTCCTATCTTTGTTTTCTTTTTTTGGTTTTTAGACCAATAAAGTATGTAAACGTAGTGTTTATGCTTGAATTTGTATGTGAATTAAACAGGAATAGGTACAAATCATACTTCGCCATATATAGGTAATCATGTCAAATAAATGATCTTATTAATGGCTGTTATCATAAATCTTCCAAGTGACAAGATATCGTCTTCCATTATGATTGCAAGACAAACAAGCACCCGAAAAAAATAAAAATAAGAATAGAAAAAAAATCAACTGGAATCAAACTCGATACCGTGAAAAGTTCGAAAACTCACGGGGCCACATGTGCCAACTGCCAAGATTAAAAACTTTTTCAGAGGCTCTATTTCAGCCCCTTCAACCATAGGGCTAGATAAAAATACGTACACATTGTTTAACCAACAAACTAGCCAAATTATCTAGTTGGAGTTGAACTATTTTTGACAAGTATGCACAAGTATAATTATATATTTTATACCCAATTACCCACTATAACTAATTTCGAAACTTTTCATCGAATTTTAATTCAACGAAGTGAATAATCAAATTAATTTTATCAGAGCGCAAGTATACAAATAGTTTTATCTTCTTCGCAAATAAAAAAAAAAATCTAATCAATGATTATTGATTACTTGATTAGATGTTTAAATTTCGAAGTTCAAATAGAATATGGGCAAAAACTGAAAACAGATCACTTTCTTTCAATACCAGACGCACGAAAAAGTAAATAATAATCGATTAATGTGCAAGAGACGTCAAAAGGAATTTTCAAATGAGTTGAGAAATCTCCAACTCGAGGTAAAGTAATAAGTAATTATTGGTTTCAGGAAAAGAAATTTCAAATTCCACTTTCCTACATTAGTACCTAATAATAAGAAATAGTACATAGGTACCTTTTCACCGATAAAAAATTTCAAAACATTATCACTCATTTAAGTAATAATAATTACCCATTACCAATCAATGCAACCATTCAAACCGCTGCAATAAATGTTTTTCTTTAAATAGAAAAACAGCAGAAAGAGATCATCAAAATATGGAAATTGACCTCATGACCTTTCGTCTGATTACAAATTTTAAAAAATTAAGGAAAAACACGATCAATATATAGGTACCTAATTAGGTTGATTGTTTTTATCAAAGTTACTCGATTTATATTTGAAAAAAAGTATAAATAATTAGAGATATTAAAAAAAGTTCGCCATAACTATAGTTCTAACGTTTAACCACTTAACAGGAATTTGATGCACATACTCCTTAAAATATGACTGATTTCAAGGTAAGTTTTAGAATACTATCATACTTCCTATAATTTATAATACTGATTGAAAAAAAAAAATGTCGACTCATAAATTTCAAATATTTACAAAATTGATAATTTTTTTCCGAAATAATTGAAACCCTACAGTTGTAGGGTTGAAAAAACTGAAAAAATTGTCAAAACTGCTCGAGTTGGAAAATTTTGCCCAAGTCCGATAGGATTGATTAAAAACTGATTGAAAAAAAAAATTTCGGTCCATAAATTTTAAATTTTCACAAAATTCATAACTTTTTAAAGAAATAATTACTCGAGAAACCCTACAGTTGTAGGGTTGAAAAAACCGAAAAATTATCAATGAAATCTGCTCGAATTGAAAAAAAATTGTCCAAGTTCGATAGAATTGAATAAAACTTGATTAAAATTTTTTTTTCGATTCATAAATTTCAAATTATTTACAAAATTGATAATTTTTTACGAAATAAATTACTCGAGAAACCCTACAATATTGTAGGGTTGAAAAAACTGAAAAAATTTTCAAAACTGCTCGAATCGAAAGACATCGCCCAAGACCGATAGAGTTGAATAAAAAATTGATTGAAAAAAATTTTTTCGATCCATAAATTTCTAATTTTCACAAAATTGATAATTTTTTTACGAAATAATTACTCGAGGAATCCTACAGTTGTAGCGTTGAAAAAACTGTCAAAACAGCTCGAATTGAAAAAAATTGCCCAAGTCCGATAGAATTGAATAAAAAAGTTGTAGGATTGAAAAAACCGAAAAAATTGTCAAAACAGCTCGAGTTGGAAAATTTTGCTCAAGTTCCATGGAATTGAATAATAATTATAACATCTATTAAAAATGAAAAAAATTTCATGTTCAAAATATAACTCCAGATGATAACGGCATCAATATTTCTGATACTCGGAACGATATACAATCTGGTTCAATCGGCTCCAACGGAAAAAGACTACTCACAAGTGAGTGAAACGTTTGAAAATTGACCGATGTGATATTCTAATCGATACCCGCATTTTTTGCAGAACCTTCAAAATGGTATAGGCAAGCTCGACGTACTGTTCGCCAAATTGATTAAAGATGACTTAAAACCAGAGCAGAACGCGCTGTTCTCCTCGCTCAATATTTACACCGCATTGTCACTTCTACAGTTAGGAACAAACGGAGGAACAAGAGATGAACTCTCCAAAACTTTGGAAATACCAGTGGATGAAACTGGGTGAGTTATTTCGAGAAAAAAAAACCACAGATCAGAGATGCATCAATATGTATTAGATAATTCAAAAATATGAATAGGTTGGCGGCAGCCCACAGTTATTTGGGTAAAGTATTGAACGATTTCCAAACGACGGACGCCGCCGAAATAAAAATCGGAAATAAGGTATTCGTACAGAAAGGAACGAAGGTAAAAGACAGTTATCTACAAGCCACGAAAAATTATTACAAAAACGAAGCTCAAGTGGTGGATTTCGCTAAAGGAGGTTCAGAGGCCACCGATATAATCAACGAGTGAGAAAACTTTATTATTTTCTTCTCGGTCAAAAATGCACGATCGATTACGATTATCATGTACATATTTTCAACTCGAATTGCCATTTCAGATGGGTTTCCACAAATACGAAAAACCGTATACCAAAATTGTTCAAAAACGAAATATCTCCGGCAATGCAGTTGTTGTTGGCCAGCACTCTATTTTTCAACGCTACTTGGCAAACACCGTTCAAAAAATGGGCTACCAAAAAGTAAGGCGACAATCTGTACATCAATTCGCCATCTGATGCTCGAATAAAAGTATCCCTACCACGATCGTTTCGTATTAATAAGACGTACTAACAACCTCCATAACTTCTTGTATTCCAGCGAAAAATTCCACACCGGAGTTAAAGAGGTTGAGGTTCCAATGATGAATCAACAAGCTGACATTCCTTATTTGAATAGTGTTGATTTACAAGTCGAAGCCATCAGCATCCCGTACAACCGCCAAGAATTCAATATGATTGTCATTTTACCCTACAAAAATCACTCGGTGAGCGCTTTCACGGATCAATTCAGCCTCGAAAAACATCAACAAGTGATTAAAGACCTTTCGTCACCAAGTGGCAGCAGCTACCGTTACATCGATTATAAAATACCTCGCTTGAAGTTCGGCTGGTCTCAAAGTATCAATGAATACGTGATAAAAGCAGGCGTGAAAAAGATATTCGCGAATGCTGAACTAGACAACATGGTAGAAAATTCCGGTGGCTTGCAAGTATCCGACATAAGTCACGCCACGGAGATCCAAGTAGACGAAGATGGAACCATTGCAACTGCTGTAACAACTATCGGAATATCCCGAACTGCTTTAGTACTGCAGCCAGAGCCCGTTAAGTTTTACGTAGATCGACCATTCTCGTTTTTTATTTATCACAAGAAATCTGGTGTGACCTTATTTACTGGAATTGTACGAAATCCATCGGTCTGAAATTGAACGTACAACGTTCGCTGTACTATTTCAAAACACATCGCTCAATAGTGTATTTTTCTGCAAATTGTCTGTAGGTCTAGGTACCCAAACTTCGAACTACTACACATAATAGTAGGTAATTAGGTATAAGTAAGTCGGAGTTTCACTTTAGTCAAAAATTTCATTTGTATCTATTGTATAAATTGTACGAACGAACGTGTTTTCAACATGCTAATTGCAAAATAAACAAAATTTCAATTAAAAACATCAATTAATTTTGTCAACTTATGCCAGTTTTTTTTTTCCAAAATAAAACGATTTTTTTTCTTCACAAAGAAAAATGAAGAACTTTTCCACAGAAACTTTTAAAAATATCTTCACATAAGAAAATTTATTGGATATATATTTTTTTATCCGAAAAAATTTCTACTCCAGAGGCAGAAGATTTGAGATTTCTCCATTTCAAAAATTTTTTTTATTCCAGAATGATTCTTAAAAATTTTTGAACCAAAAAATTTTGTTTTCAATTTTTTTATATTATACTTGAATGGTAAATTCTCTATAATTGAGTCCATTTCCATTCTGAGAGATTATGATGAAAAAATTCTAAATTTTTCAATTATTCCCATTTTTGAAAAATATTAGTTTTTGCAATGTAATTAATTAATTATGATTAATAAGTAAGCATACCGATTGGTACTTACATACATGGTGAATTTCACACTATAAAAAATTCAATTTCTTTGGAAAAATTGCCAATTTTTTTTTTTTTTTCAATTCAATACCAAATCGGGAACATTCTAAGAGGTTATGATGAAAAAATTCATAATTTTCAATTTTTTTCATTTTTGGGAAAAAATAATTTTTGCAATGTAATATGTACGTGGTACTTGGTGGTACTTATTATAATATATTCTAAAAAATTAGATTTTTTCCAAAAAACTGAGACCGGCCTCCCAAAAAATAAAATATTTTTCAGAAAACTGAAAAAAAAATCCAAAAAATTGAGATTTTATACTCGAACAGAGTTCGAAAAATATTTTTACTTCAAAACAATAAAATTCAGATTTTTGTGGAGGGGAGCGTGTTAATAATTACTTGATTATTATACCCATGTAAAGGGGGTTTTAAACGGAGGTCGAGAAATCTTTTTTTTATCAGGGTTATATTTCAGAACGGTCATCAGTTGTAGAGATATTCCATCTTCTTTTAGGTGGGGCATTGAAATGTGTTGAGTGGATAGTGGTCGAAATGAGCAGAATAAAGAAGAACGTTTTGCGGCTTTTTGGTAGAGTTTGATTTTTTTTAAATGAGAACTTTCCGTGAAAGTTTAAAAAATATTTTTACTTGAAAAAATTGGTAATTTTTTATAAAGCCTTGTACCTACAGCAACTACCTATAAGGCTAGTGACGTAAAAATGTTTTTTATTCCAAAACAATTTTTAAAATTTTTTTGTACTTGACCATTTTTTTTTTTGTTCATTCTACAAAATTTTTTTTTTTTTCATTCTAAAAAATGTTTTTTTTTTTTCAAAAAAATAGGTAGAAATCCCCTCTAAAAAATTTTTTTTTTCAAAAAAATTAATTTTATTTTTCAGAAAAATTACATTTTTTTTTTTTGAGAAGATGCAACAGTTATAAAAAAAACCACTATTAAGCTTTGTAATTTCCCCCGGGTAATATTATTATCAAAAATTCATGTCTTCAAAGAGTAAAATTCAAAACTTTTTCATGACTTTCATGACCTTTAGAAATCCTGAATTTGAAACTTTTTAACCCAACAGACGGACGGACACATTAAGTAGGTATAATCGATTAATAGCAAGGGACGTCAAGAGAAATTTTCAAATGAGTTGAGAAATCTCCAACTCGAGGTATTAAGTAATAACTAATTATTAAGGTTTCGCGAAAAGAAATTTCAATACATTATCACTCATTTGAGTAATAATTACTAATTACCAATCAAATCAATGTATCCATTCAAACCGCTGCAATAAATGCTTTTCTTTAAAATAAAAAAAAAAACTGCAGAAAGAGTTCAGCAAAATATTAAAATTGACCTCACGACCTTTCGTCTGATTACGAATTTCAAAAAATTGAGAAAAATACGATCAATGTATAGGTATCTAATTAAGTTGAATGTTTTTATCAAAGTTACTTGATTTGTATGTATTTGCGAAAGAAGTATATAATTGGAGAGATCAAAAAAAGTTCGCCAATTGGTTCTAACGTTTACCCACTTTGCAGGAACTTGATGCACCTACTTCTTAAAACATGACTGATTTCAAGGTAAGTTTTAGAATACTTATTGTACAATTTGTACTTACTACTTACTACTCGCATAATTTATAATTTAATATCATTCTATTAAAAATGAAAATTTTCATGTTCAAAATATACCTCCAGATGATAACTGTATCAATATTTCTGATACTTGGAATAATATACAATTCAGTTCAAACGGCTCCAACGGAACAAGACTACTCAAAAGTAAATCAAACATTCGAAAATATCGCGAAAATTGTTCAATGTGAGATTTTAACCGACACTCGTATTTCTTGCAGAGCCTTCAAAATGGTATGAGCAAGCTCGACGTACTGTTCGCCAAACTGATTAAAGACGATTTAAAACCAGAGCAGAACGCGTTGTTCTCTTCGCTCAATATTTACACGGCATTGTCACTTTTACAGTTAGGAACAAACGGAGGAACCAGGGAGGAGCTCTCCAAAACCTTGGAAATACCAGTAGATGAAACTGGGTGAGTATTGTGTAATTCCGAAAAAAAATAATAATACCGAAAAACACAGGTCAAAGATGCATCAATATGTATTAGATAATTTAAAAATATGAATAGGTTGACGGCAGTGCACAATTATTTGGGTAAAGTATTAAACGATTTCCAAACGACGGACGCAGCCGAAATAAAAATCGGAAATAAGGTATTCATTCAGAAAGGAACGAAGGTAAAAGACAGTTATCTACAAGCCACAAAAAATTATTACAAAAACGAAGCTCAAGTGGTGGATTTCGCCAAAGGAGGTTCAGAGGCCACCGATATAATCAACGAGTGAGTAATCTTACGCGTTCGTTTTTCTTTTTTCCTCGGTCAAAAATGCAGTATTTTCGAATTGCAATTTCAGATGGGTTTCCACAAATACGAAAAAGCGTATACCAAAATTGTTCAAAAACGAAATATCTCCGGCAACGCGGTTATTGTTGGCCAGCTCTCTATTTTTCAACGCTACTTGGCAAACACCGTTCAAAAAATGGGCTACCAAAAAGTAAGGCGAAAATTTGCAATAAATTCGCTGTTTGATGCTCTAATAAAAGTAGCCCTGGCCCTACCACGATCGTTTCGTAGTAATAACAATCTCATACTTCTTATATTCCAGCGAAAAATTCCACACCGGAGTAAAAGAAGTTGAAGTTCCAACGATGAATCAACAAGCAAACATTCCTTATTTGAATAGTGTTGATTTACAAGTCGAAGCCATTAGCATTCCGTACAACCGCCAAGAATTCAACATGATTATCGTTTTACCCTACAAAAATCACTCGGTGAGCGCTTTCGTGGATCAATTCAGCCTCGAAAAACATCAACAACTGATTAAAGAGTTTTCCTCTCCAAGTGGCAGCAGCTACCGTTACGTCGATTATAAGATACCTCGCTTGAAGTTCGGCTGGTCTCAAAGAATCAATGACTATGTGATAAAAGCCGGCGCGAAAAAGATATTCGCGAATGCTGAACTAGGCAACATGGTAGAAAATTCCGGTGGCTTGCAAGTATCCGACATAAGTCACGCCACGGAGATCCAAGTAGACGAAGATGGAACCATTGCAACTGCTGTAACAACTATCGGAATAACCTATTATTCTGCACAATCGCACCCAAAGCCAGTCATGTTTTACGTAGATCGACCATTTTCGTTTTTCATTTATCACGAAAAAACTGGTGTGACCTTATTTACTGGAATCGTACAAAATCCATCGATCTGAAGTTGAACTTTACAAAATTGTTCGCTGTACTATTTCAAACACATAACTCAGTAGGTATAGTGTATTTGTCTGCGAATAGTAGGTGGCTAGCTGGCTACCTACACACTTTGAACAACATAATGTTGTAGGTATGTAAATCGATGTTTTACTTTACCCAAAAATTTTATTTGTATTGTAAATTGTACGAACGAACGTGTTTTCAACATGCTAATTGTAAAATAAACAACATTTCAAGTAAAATCATCAATTAATTATTTTATAAACTTATCATAATCGGAGTTAGCTTAATTTCGCACAGTTAAAACTGATTTTTATAAACAATAGGTAAAAAAATCTTCCTAAACAAAAATTAAATGTTCAAGCTCCAACCAACAACACACGACTTATCTCGAAATATTTATATTTAAGCGATAAGAATGACCCATGAAAAAACCGGAAAAAAAAACAAGTACCTAATCCAAATCCACCCAGAAAATTTTCTTCAACCATTTCAAAGGTGACTCTTATACCTACTATCGAAACCACAGTCAGAGGGGGCCAAAATTCTCAAGTCTGTATCCTTGGCCAGTCTTCTGGATTATACATACCCTTAAAATTTTGTTAGTTGGCGCATTGAGAGGTGCTAAGTACTTAAAATTCCATTAGGAAAAAAACAAAATATTTAATCAAGAATCATTTCTAACTTAATCACTTCTAATAAGAAGGTACATCATTGATTGGCTGTAGCCAAAATAAAGGAATGAGTTCGAAAATTTGACAATTTTTTCATTTTTATGAAAAAGATTACAACGGCGACTTGGACGCACGTCAATGAAACCTTACTTCCTCATGAAAAAAGAAACAACTTTGGTAGTTGAGATTACAAAAAAATTAAATCTAAGGTAACTAAGGAGTAAGGACCATCCTAATGTACAATAATTGTACAAGTTGAGTTTTAATTTACAAATAGCTTTTATAAACAAATAAATCGTGAAAAAGACAAATTAAAATTTGAAATTTTTCAACACAACAGACAGACACATCAAGTAGGTAAATAGTAAGTACCTACAAAGATGATAACTTATGGGTTCTGAACTTATTCTTTATCGCTACTTTGTTTTCATGAAATGAAGAAAACTGCAGGTGAGAGTGAACGAGATCATTATGGTAAATAATAATTGCACTGGTTTTAATAACAACGTTCAAATGAGAAATTAATCCGTTCGGGGTCAAACGAATATTTACTGCGCATCGATATGCTACCTATTTGCCTTTTAATTACCTACTAATTAATGCAAAATTGAACCATAAGTATTTGTACCCAACTTTTAAACAAACCTAAGCGTACTGTTCTTTCTTGAATAGGTATCGTATACAATTGTGTTCTCTCGTAATTTCGAGGTGAGTTATTTTGGATTTATTTTGTTAGTTTTTTTCTGCCGAAATTTGGTGAAGTCATTACTGATTTTGTTTTTTAATTTATAATAATTAAATGCATTTTTAGATGATTCTGTTAATCGTTCTTTCAGTTTTTGCGGGGAATATCTGCGCGTTTACACCACCTGCTCCCTTGGAATCGGAATTCACTCGAGTAAGTTAAAACTGTTATTTGAGTAGAAAAATAAATAGGTAACGCGTTTTGAATATCTTTTAAACACATGTTATACCTTTTACACTTTGTGAAAATATGTACCTAAACATGGCAGAATGTGAAAAATAGCGTAAACAGACTGAACGTAGACTTTGCCAAAATACTACTCAATGATACAAAACCAGAGGGAAACTTCATTTTCTCACCGTTGAACATCTACGGTGCCTTAGCTCTAGTGCATTTGGGCGCCAATGGCACAACCAAAAGTGAACTTTCCAAAGTATGCGGACTTCCAGTCGAAGAATCTAAGTATGGAAAATATTTTTCACTCTTTTACAATACAGGTTCGTCGTTCGAAAATATTAAAAATTGATCTCTTTCGTGTAGATTAACCGAAGCTCATCAAAATCTAGGAGGATTATTAGATAAAATTCAAACTGTAAAAGGAGGAAGAGAATTATTAGAAGAAATTCCAAATTTAAGTTATGAATCGACAAAGGTTACCATTGCTAACGGAATTTTCGCTCAGAAAGGATTACAACTGAAAAATGAGTACTCCAAAGCGACAGCTACTTACTACAAAAGTGAAGCTCAGCAAGTGGATTTTGCAAAGGCTGGACCCGAGGCTACTGACATCGTAAATAAGTAATAATGATTCGTTCTCTTGGAAATTTGCAAAAGTGACTAAGTAGTAAGTTTACATTATTACTATTATTTCAAGATGGATCGCTAATCATACTAAAGATCGTATACCGCAGTTGTTTAAAGAAGAATTATCACATGATACCGCAATCTTATTAGCCAGCACGTTATACTTTGCTGGCAAGTGGTCAGACAGCTTCAGAAAAAGAAATACTGAAACGTAAATAGAAATAAAAAGTTATATTATTACTATTATTTGTGGAGTGTGCTTATAAGTTGTCATTTAGTGATTTCTAGCTTCTTCCCTCCTTCCCCTACCGACTAGAATCGAATCTATTACCTAAAAAAATTTTAAATATACCTACGTTCATTTTTCAGAAACTAAAAAAGATAGTTTTTGAAAAATTCATTAGGTATACGAAGAATTTTTTTTAAATCAGTAAACTTTCAAATTCAAAGAAATAAAAAAAATTGGTAACTTTTCCAGGGATTCGTCAGTTTACTTCTGACATCGATTTCACAGGCATTACGGCTAGTCATATTCTTAGCAAATTCATTTGTACCTTCACTCTCTCGTTACAGGAAAAATTTCAACACCGGAGCGAAATTGGTGCAAGTTCCAATGATGAGCATCAACGAATCGGTGCCCTATTTCGACGATAAAAATTCGAAATTCGAAGCAATCAGCATACCGTACTTATACGGAGACTTTTCAATGCTGATTATTCTGCCATATAGAGACCAATCGGTGAAAACTTTGGTCAATTCTCTCAAACCTGAACAACTCTCCGAAGTAATAAACTCCCTACAAAGCACTTACGTAAATTACCAAATTCCTCGTTTGAAATTCCGTTGGTCGCAAGATATAAATCAGCACCTCGAGAAACTGGGATTAAAACAAATGTTCGAAAAGGCCGAGCTCGGTAATATGGTCGACTTGAAAAATGTAGTCGTATCGAAAGTAACTCACGCTGCTGAGATCGAAATCGACGAAGACGGAACTGTAGCCAGCGCAGTGACAGCTGTTAAAATAGCGTTCGTATCTCTCCCCGTTTACATTAACCCACCGATACCTTTCCACGCGGATAGGCCATTTTTATTTTCAATTTATCATCGAGAAACGGGCATAACTTTGTTCACTGGTCTTGTACAAAATCCAGCTGAAGCAAATGCTTGAAAAATCCATTTTGATAAAAATGCTTCAATATTTTACATTACACCTGTATAGGCACGTATGCATCGTGTAGACTCCGATTTGTACGGAAATTGAGCGAGTACAATATAAGAATAGCATAAGTAATTACCTACGTATAATATTGAGAAAAAAGGTACTTTTACCACAAATAAATAAATGAAAACAAAATAAATAAAGTGTACTTGCTATTTATTGTAGGTGTAGTATCGTAAATCTGCTAATTGCCAAGTGCCAGTACATGGTGTCTATTAGAATTAAAAAGTCTGAAAGTATGACTTTTGTATGACTTTTGTTTGACCAATTTTTCATTTTGTATGACCTTTTTTTTGGAGGGGGGTTCATTTTTGAGAACTTTTTTTATTGGAGTAAGGGGCGTCTTATTTTCGATAATCTTTTTTTTGGAGTAAGCAGTTCATTTTTCAGAGGTTCATTGATCATTTTTGAAGACTTTTTTGGTTAAGGTAGGAGCGAGTAGGTTTTCAAAACTAAAGAAACTTTTTGAAGCTTTTGACACCTGCTTCAATAAAAAATTTCTTGAAGGTCCATTTTTTTGTAAGACGATATGGCAAGGAACCACGGGAACCAGAAGGAATTTTCCATCCCAATAACTGAAAATTTTCAACCCCACCATATTTGCATTTGATGACGCCTTATATCAAAAAATCCAAACAAAGGGAGAGAATAAAAGTATTTTGAATTTTTTTTTTTTTTTTGATTCAAGCTTCCTCATTCCGTTGCTAACAAAAAAGTGAAAAAGAATACGTTTATTGCCCGAGCGCAGCGAGGGCGAAAGTTTTGAAAAAATTGAAATTTTGAACGAAAAAATGGGTTCCTTCTTCAGAGATTTTTTCGAAGTATGGAGCTGATTTTGGGTCAAAATTAAGAAATTTCTTAGCTGAAAGTATGACTTGTATGACTTTTGTATGACTGATATGACCTCATGGCTCAAAGTATGACTTTTGTATGACTTGTATGACCTTGTAGACACCTTGCAGTATAATAGTACAAAGCGTCTTGCGTTGATTGCAAGACATAAACGAGAATCCGTAGAAAATATACCAATAACAAATTTTTCCCTCCAGTCGTCGTGCTAAAGAAAATGACCAGTTTGAAAACTGCCATCAAAATATCAACAAATTTTGGACACAAGTGTGATTTGAAAAAAACAAATTATCACAAAAGTCACAGAAGACAGATACAGAAAGATGAAAATGATGCGAAGGCAAAACTTACGGATGTGGTGATGGAAAAAATTATAAGTTTTGTCGAAACAAGTTGCCCATTTAACACGTTGAAGTGGGATATTCTTGACTGGATGTGAGGCGCTTCGTGCGAAAAATAAAACTATTTTCGAAACATTCCATCGAATTTCAATTCTATTCGAAACGAATAATCGAATCTATTTTCATCGATGCAAATACGAACAACCCATTACACATAAAAGAACGTCTTCATTAGCCCCCCAAAAAAATAATTGACGATTAGATGTTCAAAAGTGAAATTCACCTTGTCAAGTGATTTTTTTTTAGAAATAGAATTAATCGAAAAATTGAAAAAAATTTCATCAGAACGACTAAAGATGGACTTGAATGATGAGGAAAAAATGTTTTGATAATTTTTTTTTAGAAACTCAATTTAAGGACGATTTGAAATTGACCATGTCACATATGGCAAAAATGAATTTTTTTAAAAAATGGGAAAAATTCAAAAATTTAAATTTTTTCTTTCAGAACCTCTCAGAATTGACCCGAATGATGAGAAAATCATTTTTTTCGAGCAATTTTCTCCAAGAAATTCAATTTAAGCAAGATGTGAAAGTCCCCATGTTATAAGCATCACTGGTGCTTATTACATTGTGAAATGAATTTTTTTCAAAAATGAGAAAAATTCAAAAAGTCAAAATTTTTTCGCCTGAACTTCTCAGTATGTACCAGAATGTTCTGAACATATTTTTTTTTCTTTTTCTTTCAATAATTTACGACAAATGTCCAGTAACAACATAATTTTTTCGAGAAATTTTTTCCTCAAAAGTCAATTAAAGGAATAATCTGAAATTCACCTTCTCAAATTTTTCAAAAATAGGAGTAATCGAAAAATTAAAAAAATTTTCATCAGAACGACTAAGGATGGACTTAAATGATTAGGAAAAAATGTTATGATAATTTTTTTTAGAAATTCAATTTAAAGACGATGTTCTATGTGAGAACATAGTTCTGACTTCACAGAAACTGCATGCATTTATCAATTTGAAAATTCAAAATTACCAATTAAGAAAAATTATAATTTTTTTTTCATCTGAAATTTTCTTATTTCTAATTTTTTAGAAATTATTGGTAAGGGCTTTAACAATCATGGCATTTTATCGACCCTACAACTGTGGGGTTTCTGGAGTAATTATTTCGATTTTTTTTCCTAATTTTATGAAAATTAGAATTTATTGACCGAAATAAAATTTTTCCAATAAATCTTTATTCAATTCAACCAAATTTGGGCAATTTTTTTCAAATCCATAAGTTTTGGCAATTTTTACAATTTTTTCAACCCTACAACTGTAGGGTTTCTCAAGTAATTATTTCAACAAAAAAAAATTATCAATTTTGAGAAAATTTGGATTCATAGTCGAAATAAATTTTTTCCAATCAGTTTTTATTCAATTCTACCCAATTTTGGCAATTGTTTTCAATTCCAGAAGTTTCGGCAATTTTTACAATTTTTTCTCGAGTAATTATTTCGAAAATAAAAATTATCAATTTTGTGAAAATTTGAATTTATTGGGCAGAATAAATTTTTTCAAATCAATCTTTATTCAATTCAACCGAATTTGGACAATTTTTTTTCAATTTCAGAAGTTTTGACAATTTTTACAATATATATTTGTTCAACCCTACAAATTAAATTTTGCAATTTTTCTGAATTTACTGAACTTGAAAATTTTCACTTATATCCAAATTTCAAGTTTGGCACACCACTCACCGGACACCCTGTATAGGGTGGTCCAGATAAAAGTGAAACAAAAATCACATATTGTACACGTATGTATCTAGTAAAAGTTGAAAATGTTAGAAAAGAATAAGTTCATAAATTCTTGATAGTTACTACGGAGATATCAGCAACTGAAGTGGAAAAACAGTGTCAACGTTATGGGCGTTGACGATAGCAAAATTAAGATGGAAAAAAGTTCATTTTGAGGAGCGAATATCTCTTTAACCGAAGACATAATTATACCAACTTTTTTGTAAACGTAAAATACGTGGTTTTAATATTTTACCTCGTATCCGGACCATCCGACCATCCTGTATTAATGCGATAGATTCGCCTTTGGTATATTTAATCAAAACTGAATAAAAATTTTTTATCGCATCGCTTGCAATCTATCAGTATAATCTCAAGATTTTTTCCTTTAAATTTACCGTATACGATCTGATATGTATTTTCCTGGTAAAACTAGTAGCTTAAATTGATACGTTTTGGGTAGTGTTCATCATAGTTTTAATGTTTCTTTGCAGTTTGTAGACGTATGTGTGTGCTAAATTGTACGCGACTTTTGTCTCTTTTTTTTCGAACGTCTGACGTTTTCGTGTTTTTTAATAAGGCGCGAACGAATTCATCATTTGCTGCCATTTATTGGATATAAGTTGAGTTTTGGATGTGCTTGCGTCCTTGTTTTGATTATTTTTCAAAAGTAAGTACATAACTAGGTACATACCTACTAATTTTTCTCAAAAAAAAAAAATGATTTTTCTGCTAATCGTTTTTCTTTGGGAGTGGTCATACATATTGTACCAAATAATATATTATGGAAATGAATACGTAACTTGATTTGAGCATCATTCAGTTCTGTATATAAAAATAACGTGTGACTAGAGCCTTAGTGAGACTAATGCTGTTTGTTGCAAAATTTCTGTTAGTAGAAAATGTATACTATTCGGAATTTTTCGTAGGTACAAGTACTTACCGTAAAATGGGGTAACTTCGGACACTTTTGCACCTTCAACACGTTTTAACTGCCGTAAAACGCATTTGACAAATTTCAACCATAGAACCAAAAAGTTGCGTCTTGATTGGTAGATGAATTTTCACTAATAGAAAGTTTCGAAAATTTCCTTTGAAATGGACTTATGCAACTTTTTATGGGTGTCCGAATAATTACCCTGCAATGGGGTAACTTCGGACATGAATTTTTTTTGGCCTAAAATTTACTCGAAATTTTACAAAAATGAAAACTTGATTCAAGCGCTTACAAACAGTCATATAATTTCATCTGCGACATTTTAAATGTAGTCAAAATTCTCAATATTGTGTTATATTCTCAAAAACTGGGGATAATCCTAATTTTTTTTAACTTTTATGTTTTAACGCTTTTTTATTGCGCCACCCGTTCACCTGATTGAAAAAATGTATATAACCTTTTTTGTTGGAAATTTTATGACCTTCAATTTTTGTTAAGATCATTTTTTTATTTACACGTAAATTTGAAGAGTTATTAATGAAAAACAACGAGAAGGTCTCTGTCAGTGTCATGATTTTTGCTGATTATTTTTTACAAAACTTACATTTCCACCATTCTATTCGCGGGAAAATCAAAGTTGAATAGCAAAAAATAATCAGTATTAAACGCCGAATTCAGTGGTGTAGGAGGGAATTCCTTCACATTATTATTATACTGTATGCGGTGAGCAAAGTTTTTAGAGGTCACTTTTTTGCTATTTTTTCTGCTTTTTTGTTCAAACGGGAATGCAAAACTTAAACGAAGCCAACCTAAAGCTCGCTGCACCTTAGAATGTTGTCTGAAGTGTTAGCTTTCTTTTGAGACTAAGAACATTGCAATCGAGTCACTTTGTCAGTGTTGACAACTATTTAAAAATTAAAAATCGGCACTGTCCGAAGTTTGGCTGCAGTCCGAAGTTACCCCATTTTACGGTACTGTGTATTGTCCGACATAAACACGATGTCGTACATTAAGGCCATTTTCTTTGTTTTAATGAGAAAAAAAAAATTTAATTGTTTACAAATTGTGATATAAATGTTACGCCTAAAATGTGAAATTACCTAATTCATGAAATAGGCAAGAAATTTGCCTATTTCAAGAACTAGGCAGAATTTCCCTCCATTTTGCCTATTTCATGAAACAGGCAAAATGGAAGGAAATTCTGCCTAATTCATGAAATCAGCACATCGGAAGTTCATTATTTGGAAAATTTCGAAATTGAGAAAAAAACTGAAAAATAATTCATTTTCGAACAAATTTAAAAGGAAATTTCCAACAAAATTCAAAAAAATTGCGTTTCGACGAAATTTTCTACACCCCTTTTCAACGTGTATTTTTTTTTTTTTTTAAACACTCAATTTTTCAATTTTTTGGTTTTGGCAAAACTGTATATTTTTCAAATTTCCAATTTTTTTGTTGAAATAATTTTTCAAACAATGAGTAAATGTCATGATGAAAAATTACCACTTTGAAAATTGTATTTTTAAGATTTTTGAAAATTTTTGTCTAATTTCTAAAATTGTATGAAATGGTTAAAATTGCTGCCATCTTGAAAATTCATTAAAATTAAAATTTCAATTAAATTTTCAAACTTTCCCAACGTGTTTTCAATTGAAGTTTCAAAATTTCCCAAAATGTTTTCAATTAAAGTTAAAAAATTTTCCAAGATACGGAGAAGATAAGATTCTTGTCAAAATTTTTAAATTGAAAAAAATCTGTCCAACTTTTAAAATTAACTTTTTGAAAATTTTAGAAAATTGAACCGAATTTTAAAAACAGTTTTAATTTCAAAATTGATGAAATTCTCAATTTTTTGAAAAAGCATTATTCGGATGGCAATAAAAATCAGCTTATTTACGTCGAAATCGAGCCTTTCGGACATCGAGCCAGAAAATTACTAGCTAATCTCCAGATAAATCCTTTGAATACTGATGAAATTAAGACGTACATCGAGCTCCACAAACTAATCTCACCACCAAAGACAACTGTATATCGTAAAAGCAGAAAAGAGGAAATTGTCTTGGCCAGAATTCGAATAGGGCACACAGCTTACACCCACAGTCCACTATTCACTGAAAGATCTCTAAAAAAATGCGAACCATGCAATACCTACATAACAATACCACATATTTTCGACTCATGTGAGGTATTCCTGGAACAAAAAAACAAAATTCTTGGACCAAATTTTAAATACGAAAATGTTGATGAAGATAGCGAGACTGTGTGCCAGAAAATACTATTATTTCTTAAAGTTACCAAATTATTTGAGCTCATGTAATAAATTTAATGTACTTCTTTATTTTTTGTTATATTATTCACTTTACGTTTTTTCACTTATTTACTTATTCATCATGTTATACTATTGTATTTTTCTGTTTAAAATTATTACTTTACGTTTTTCACTTATATATTTATTCATCATGTTATATTATTCGCTTTACGTTTTTTATGTTATTATTGTATTTTTCTGTTTAAAATTTGAGTAGTATAAAATGTACAGCTGACGTTAATGGCCTAGACGCCGGGCGTCATTAAATAAAATAAAAAAAAATAAAAATAAAAATAATTTTTTTTTAGTTTCAATGTTTTTCAAGTGAAGATTGTTCAAATTCGAAATATTTATTCTGGTAACATTTTAAATAGAATTTTTTTTAAAAGAATTTTTCCTAAATAATTTTTTTTGTATGATTTCTTTCACAAAATTTTTTCTTTAGAAGATTTCATTTAGATAATAATAACGATAACGTACATAACGTATCTAAAATTCGTCCAATTCTACGTACCCACGGTTCAGAATAATACTTGCCTAAATCGTGAAAAAAGAGCACACTTTTTGCCTATTTCATGAAATAGGCAAATATTTTTTGCCTTTTTTGCCTGTTTCATGAAACAGGCCAAATGGAGGGAAATTCTGCCTAATTCATGAAATAGGCAAATTTCTTGCCTATTTCATGAATTAGGCAATTTCACAATTTAGGCGTAACATAAACATTGTTTGGGAACTACTGATCTCTTTGAAAAAATTTCGGCTTTTTTGAATCGCGGTTTCGGGCATAGGCTATTGATGAGAGAGATATTAAAAATACGTCACTTTGTGTTTCAGATTCAAATTTTGTAAGATGAAGATAATTTCACTCGCATTATTAGCTCCCTGTTTAATAAGTTCGATTTACCCTGTATGTAACGGTGACATACCAACACCAGAAGTCAATGAATTTTTGAGAAATTCATCATCATATGAAAAACAATCGAATGTAAGCTTGCACTGAATAAAACAGTCCGCTAGCTTACCTACTACTAGCTTTAAAAAAACCGAATTTTACATCAGATATACTTTTACAGCTGTACGATTTGTTTGGATGTGCCATGGATGGCTTTAAAGCGACCACTGACTACGTCTTCAGAATATTCGACTTGGAAAAGTTGCAAGTTCCTCCAAAATACTTACTTACCATGATGCGGAATTTCATCTTGAAATCGGACTCGTTTATGAGAGGCGAAAATAGAATTTCCGTCAACTTATCGAATCCAGTTTTAGAGTATGCGAAATGGTATAAATTAGTAACATGTAAGGAAAGTGAACCATGTTATCCTTATGTGCATGAGTACTGCCAGCCTCTCCGAGAGAAATTGGATGGTTATTTTGACTCCCATCGTTCTGAACTTAAAATTTATAATACCCCTTATCCTCTCACCTCCTTGGACTTTTTTTACCAATATTTTGGAGTTACTATGCAGCGCATCCATAAACTGGGATGCTTATATGAGCAGGAATTACGTATGGAATTGAAAACATTCACTGGCGGAAACGAAGACTTCGTTGATGTATTTCACCAACTTATGCCTGAATGGAGTATTGGCCAACTGGAAATTGATTTAGTTAATATCGCATGGTACGTGGGCGGTGGAATCAAAAGCATGGATGCAGACCAAAGATTATTGGTTGGATACGATCTTGGTAATAAGTACAAAAATATGACTGGCAGGGTTATTCCGATTTCGCATAATTGCATTAAAACAACTACTCCTGTGAAGAAATAATAAACGAAATCATTTTAGAAATCATTTGCCACTATACGATACATTTTACTTTCTTTCAAATTGTCTTCATTTTAACTTTCTGTTGCGGAATTTCAATATTTTTCATGCCTCATTATCTCAATAACTAATGGAGGTATCGAGCTCATCTTTTTTTGGGGTTGTAGAAGAAGGTCTCCACCATACTTTAACGAGAGGATTTTGCAAAATTTTAATTTGTCGACGATTTCTTTCGAGTTGACATGGAATACTTCGATAAGAAACTATGAGAGAACATGATAAAATCGGGTAGAAAGTAGGAATTTTGCAAAATCCCCTTCGTTAAATTACAGACCAGACTGTACTGAATAAAAAACGCGATCATTTTGCCCAAAATTGAAAAAGTTTAGATTTTTACCAAAAATCCAATTTCAGTAAAATGAAAAAAATACAGATGAAAGTTGAACCTTTTCAATTTTGGACAAAATGATCGCTGCAAAGGTTTAAATGGGGGTAGTTTGACCTGCTGAACTTGAATCCGCGATTAGTTTTTTCATTTGAGCATTTCGTGTGATTACTCAATTTTACTCACATAAAATTAATGAAAAAACCTCAATTCACGAATAAAAATGTAAAAAAATTTTAAAAAACCACGCTTTTATTTAAAGTTGGTCACTTTGTAAAATGTTATTCATAGAGAAAGAGTAATGCCTTAAAAAACAAAAAATAAAATTTACTTGAATACAAAAATGTGTCATGAAAATTTTTTTTTCAAAAATTTCAATGATGAAAATCGTGGTGGGGCGTTAATCGAAAAGGTATTCGTTTGCTCCTCGCACACCCCACCACGCTTTTCATCATTGAAATTTTTGAAAAAAAAATTTTCATGACACATTTTTGTATTCAAGTAAATTTTATTTTTTGTTTTTTAAGGCATTACTCTTTCTCTATGAATAACATTTTACAAAGTGACCAACTTTAAATAAAAGCGTGGTTTTTTAAAATTTTTTTACATTTTTATTTAACTCTTTTTGTCGTTGAAAATATTTTAATTTCATAGTTTTGAAATTTTCAAAATGGAACCCCCTCATAGGGGCTCAATTTGGGGTCAAGGGTAAATTTAAGTCCGAAAATCGAATTCAGCGGCCTCGAAAACCTACATTTCGATACCAATGTTGTGATTTTCTGAAATTTTCAAAACTGAACCCCCTCATAGGGGCTCAATTTGGGGTCGGGGTAAATTTGAGTTCGAAAATCGAATTCAGCTACCTCGAAAACCAACATTTTGATATCAATGTTGTGAATTTTGAAATTTTCAAAATGAAACCCCCTCATAGGGGCTCAATTTGGGGTCAAGGGTAAATTTAAGTCCGAAAATCGAATTCAGCGACCTCGAAAACCTACATTTCGATACCAATGTTGTGA
This sequence comes from Balanococcus diminutus, assembly GCA_959613365.1. Lineage (NCBI taxonomy): Eukaryota > Metazoa > Arthropoda > Insecta > Hemiptera > Pseudococcidae > Balanococcus > Balanococcus diminutus. The sequence continues at coordinate 57,015,391 of OY390717.1, forward strand.
TTTTCTGAAATTTTCAAAATTGAACCCCGTCATAGGGGCTCAATTTGGGGTCGGGGGTAAATTTGAGTTCGAAAATCGAATTCAGCTACCTCAAAAACCAACATTTTGATATCAATGTTGTGAATTTTGAAATTTTCAAAATGGAACCCCCTCATAGGGGCTCAATTTGGGGTCAAGGGTAAATTTAAGTCCGAAAATCGAATTCAGCGACCTCAAAAACCTACATTTCGATACCAATGTTGTGATTTTCTGAAATTTTCAAAATTGAACCCCCTCATAGGGGCTCAATTTGGGGTCGGGGGTAAATTTGAGTTCGAAAATCGAATTCAGCGACCTCGAAAACCCCTAACGTGAGCACTATGTTCTTTCAATTCCAGTAAAATATTAAATGAGAGAGGATTGGTTGAAAACATACTTTTGGTTCCATGAGACATACATACATACATACCAAGCTAATAAAAGCGTGGTAAAAATGAACCAATTGAGGTGAAATTCGGGCAAAAGGTGTATAGAGGAGTATATAGTGATGTACCTCGAGGAAAATTTTTTTTTGATGAAAAATGAGCGTTCAGTGGGGGAAAAAAGCACGACTAATTGGCTTTTTGAATATTTTGGAGAAATTGTACCAACGATAAAAATTTGAAAAAATTCTGGGTATTGTAGGAGGGTGTGAAAAACTGAAAAAAAAATTTTCCACCGTGTGCACTCTAAAACTGTACTCTACAGGGTGATTCAGAGTGTTAAAAGTCGTTTTCAAGGTCGTTAGATAGACGAGTCGAAAAAATCTGAAAAAATTTCATAACATCCCTCTTGTGTACCTCTACCTACATGCCAAGTTTGGTGAAAATCGATTCAAAACTCGCGGAGATGGAATTTTTAAGCTGAACATCTCATTTTCGAGGCCCCAGCCCCCGGGGCGTGAGATAAGTGATCGCTGATTCGCTCTAAAATCATCTTTTACGTTACATAATCGAAATCAGTGAAGAAAATTTCAAAGTGCGACCGGGGGCCGATTGACCCCCTATCCCACCAGAGCCTTTGAATTTATTGGCCAGAATAAATTTTTTCAGATCAATCTTTATTCAATTCAACCAAATTTGGACAATTTTTTTCAATTCCAGAAGTTTTGGCAATTTTTACAATTTTTTCAACCCTACAACTGCAATTTCACAATTTATCTGAATTCACTAAAATTGAAAAATTAGTCAGTGGAGGATTTACCATTGATTTTTATGGTAGATTTTTTCATTGGTTAAACGCAATTTTGCAATTTTTCAAAATTCACTTACTGAAATGAAAATTATTCACAAAATTAATTACTTTAAAAATTTTCAAAAATTCGTCAGAGGAGGATTTTGCATTGATTTTTAGGGTAGCTTTTTTCATTGGTTAAATGCAATTTCGCAATTTTTCTGAATTAACTGTAATTAAAATTTTTCAAAGAGAATTAAATTATTTTAAAATTTTTCAAAAATTCGTCGGAGGAGGATTTTGCATTGATTTTTAGGGTAGCTTTTTTCATTGGACTGGTTAAACGCAATTTCGCTATTTTTCTGAAAATAAAATTTTTCACAAAATTAATTACTTTTTTTGAGAAAATTTGAATTCATCAGTCGAAATAAATTTTTTCCAATCAGTTTTTATTTAATTCTACCAAATTTGGGCAAATTTTTTCAATTCCAGAAGTTTTGACAATTTTTATAATTTTTACAACCCTACAACTGTAGGGTTTCTCGAGTAATTAATTCGAAACAAAATTAATAGAAATCTTGTAAAAATTTGAATTTATTGGCCAAAATAAATTTTTTCTAATCAATCTTTATTCAATTCAACCAAATTTGGGCAATTTTTTTCAATTCCGCAAGTTTTGGCAATTTTTACAATTTTTCAACCCTACAACTGTAGGGTTTCTCGAGTAAAATTTCGAAAAAAATTATCAATTCTGTGTAAATTTGAATTCATGAGTCGAAAAAAAAAAAATCAAACAAATATGTTCAATTCCAGTTAATTTTTCAATTTTTGTTCAAATTCAGAAGTTTTGGAAATTTTATCCTTTACTTGCTTATTCAAACATAAAGTGAGGTTTTTATTACTGAATAAAATTTTCAAAAAATCGATTCGAAATGCCCATCTTCCCAATTTTTTTTTTTGTTGAATGCATAGCGTTGACAAGCGGAATTTTCTAAGACCTTTGCATGACGTCATTTTGATTTTTCACCTATGAAGTTTTGAAGAAAAATTGGAAACTAATTTCAAATTAAGTAGGTACTTTTTTTTACAAAAAAAATTAATTTTCGATTTTTGAAAAATAAAATGCATGGAGTTTTCAAAAAAAGAAAATTATTTTCATTTCGCCTTTTGATGATGTCATTTTGCAGAAAAGATTGATGGATTTTTTGGAAAATGAAAAATTTCAAGTGTCAAAATTGAAGAAAAACACGGTTTTTGATAAATGTCCCGTTTCCAGAGAAACTATGCAACCCACAAGATTTTTCTGAGAATGTTTTTTATTCAGTAGACGCGAGTCTGATCTCTAGTCTGACGAGAGGGTTTTGCAAAATTTTAATTTGCCGACGATTTCTTTCGAGTTGACCGGAATACTTCGATGAAAATTATGAGAAATTTTGATGAAATCGGAGGGAAAGTAGAAATTTTCCAACGCCCTGTCGTCAGAATGCAGACCAGATGACTCTACCGAATAAAAAATATTCTCAGAAAAATTTTGTGGGTTGCATAGTTTCTATGGAAACGGGGCATTTACCAAAAACCGTGTTTTTCTTCAATTTTTACACTTGAAATTTTTCATTTTCCAAAAAATCTATCAATATTTTCTGCAAAATGACATCATAAAAAGGCAAAATGAAAATAATTTTTTTTTTGAAAACTCCATGCATTTTATTTTTTAAAAATCAAAAACTAATTTTCTTTTGTAAAAAAAAGTAATTTGAAATTACGAGTAGTTTCCAATTTTTCTTCAAAACTTCATTGGTGAAAAATCAAAAAGACGTCATGCAAAGGTCTTAGAAAATTCCGCTTGTCAACGCTATGCAGCAACAAAAAAAAATTTTGACGCCCCCCAGCCTCCCTTCCCTTAAGTAGGTAAGTAGTAAGTACCTACAAAGATGATAAATCATGGGCTGTACTTCAGCACCTTCAATAATAGGGCTAAGGAAATACGTATCCATATACTCGTAATATACCTATAAGTTTTGTCGAAACAAGTTGCCCATTTAGCACGTTGAAGTGAGATATTCTTGACTGAATATGAGGCACTTTGTGCAAATAATAAAATTATTTTCGAAACATTCCATCGAATTTCAATTCTATACGAAACGAATAATCGAATCTATTTTCATCGACGCATATACGTACAAACAACCCATTATAAAAGTCTTCATTAGCCAAAAAAAATTGACGTATTGACGATTAGATGTTCAAATTTCAAAGTTCGATCATTAGCAAAAACTAAGTTGGAATGACCTATAACATCGAGTCTTCCCAATTATGTAATCAAGTTTTCACGAATTACTCTTTACCTATATGGTTACATTATCTATATCAATCCTTTAGTTACCAATTAAAATGCGCCTCTACTGCCGTAAAAAATTGAACAACTATAACTTTTAAACATATCTACAGCTACACTCGTGGTCATTTCAAATAGGTATTACACCTATATGTTTACTCGGACTCGCTTCATACAAGTACAAATAAGTACATTCGATTTACGATAGTTAAAATTAAGCGGATTCAAGGTGAGTTATTTTTTATTAATTTTGGTTTTTTACCACCTATTATCAAAATTGTTTTACAATTAATGCCTGCGCTTTTAGATGAACCTATTAATCGTACTATCAATATTTGTGGGAAATATGTGCGTATTTGCGCAATCTGCCGCCTCAGAATCAGAATTAACTCGAGTATGTTGAAAGTTACGAAGTACAAATACGACTTAGGTACGTTTTGACTATCTTTTCAATAATGTATACCACGTTTATTACCACGATAGAATGTGAAAAATAGCATAAACAAAATGAGCGTAGACTTCGCTCAAATACTTCTCAACGATTCGAAACCAGAAGGAAACTTCGTATTCTCACCACTGAACATCTACGGTGCTTTAGCTTTGATGCATTTGGGGGCCACCGGGACAACAAAAATCGAACTTTCCAAAGTATGCGGACTACCAGTCGAAGAATCAGAGTAAGTGAATTATTTTTCATCATACGTTTATACATACGTAATTACGTATATTATTCATTTGCCATTGGAAAATGTATGACCCATTTTGCGTAGATTAGCGGGAGCTCATAAAAATTTTGGAAAATTGCTAAATACCATTCAAACTTCACTTTTCAACTCGAATGTAGTGACAATTGCTAATGCAGTATTTGCAGGAAAAGAATTCCAGCTTAAAGACGCGTATTACAACGCGACCGCCTTTTACTATAACAGTAAAGCTCAACAAGTGGATTTTGCGAAGGCTGGACTCGAGGCAACGGACATCGTAAATAAGTAATAAGCGAAGCGCAATGTTTGTATTATTTTTTGTACGTTGAGTAAATTAGAAAAAAGATTAGGTAGCTATACGATTATGATTATTACTGCTGCTTCAAGATTGGATCGCTGATAATACGAAAGATCGTATACCAAAGTTGTACAAGGAAGCAATACCAAAGGATACCGTGTTGTTATTAGCGAGCACATTATACTTCGCTTCACATTGGGACAAGCACTTCGATAAAGCAAAAACCGAAACGTAAGTACACCAGAAACTAAAAAAATTATACTGGAAAAATTAAAAGATTGCATTCTTTTTTGAAAATCCAGAAAATTAATTTTTCAAAATCAAAGAAAAAATGAACTAAATTCGAGGTAAATTAAAATTAGTCGAGGGAGCATTCCAGAAAATCGTATCGAAGCATAGTTGCGTACAGTAGACGAACAAACTACTTCAAGACCTCTCACTATTACGCCTTTTTTGTTTTTGATTTGAAATTTGTCAAAATATGGAGAAAATTAAGTAATTTTGCTATTTTTCTAACAAAAAAAATTTAATATTTTGATTTTTGAAAACAAAATGCAAAAAAATTCAAAGAAAAAAAAATTACTTTATTGCATTTTTCTATCAAGTTTAATGTGAGAACACAGTTTTGATTTCTCAGGAACTATTATGCATTTATCAATTTGAAAAAACATAATTACCAATTTAGAAAAATTATAATTTTTTTTTATCTGAAATTTTCTCATTATTAATTTTTTAGAAATTGGTAGGGGATTTAACAATCCTGACATTTTTTTCGAGTAATTATTTCGAAGAGAACGAAATAATTTTTTTTTCAATCAATCCTCATCCAATTCAACCAAATTTGGGCAATTTTTACAATTTTTTCAATCCTACATTTATAAGGTTTCTCGAGTAATTATTTTGAAATTTTTTCTTTCAATTTTATTAAAATTTGAATTTATTGACCGAAATGAATTTTTTTCCAATCAATCTTCATTCAATGCAACCAAGTTTGGAAAAAAAATTTTAACTCCAGGAATTTTGGCCATTTTTACAATTTTTTCAACCCTACAACTGTAGGGTTTCTCGAGTAATTATTACGATTTTTTTTTTCTTCAATTTTATGAAAATTTGAATTTATTGGCCAGAATAAATTTTTTCCAATCAATCTTTATTCAATTCAACCAAATTTGGGCAATTTTTTTCAATTCCAGAAGTTTTGGCCATTTTTACAATTTTTTCAACTCTGGTTTCTCGCGTAATTATTTCGAAAAAAATTATCAATTTTGTGAAATTTGGAAATTATTGGCCGAAATAAATTTTTTCCAATCAATCTTTATTCAATTCAATCAAATTTGGGTAATTTTTTTCAATTCCAGATGATTTGGCAATTTTTTCACTTTTTTCAATCCTAGAACTGTAGGGTTTCTTGAGTAATTATTCAGAAAAAAAAATATCAATTTTATGAAAATTTGAATTTATTGGCTGAAATAAATTTTTTCCAATCAATCTTTATTCAATTCAACCAAATTTGGGTAATTTTTTTCAATTCCAGATGATTTGGCAATTTTTACACTTTTTTCAACCCTAGAACTGTAGGGTTTCTTGAGTAATTATTTAGAAAGAAAAAAAATATCAATTTTGTGAAAATTTGAATTCATTGGTCGAAAAAAAAATTTTCAATCAATAATTATGTTCAATTCCATTTAATTTTTCAATTTTTGTTCAATTTTAGAAATTTTGGAAATTTTATCCTTTATTTGCTCATTCAAACATAGGATGTTGTTTCTATTACTGTATAACATTTCCGAAAACTCTATTCGAAATGCTTATCTTCCCAATAAATCCAAACTTTTACAGTTATTCTTCAATTTTATTCTACAATTTAAAATATTTTTGAGTTACGACTATTTTCATTTCATCGTTACAGGAAAAATTTCAACACCGAAGCGAAATTGGTGCAAGTTCCAATGATGAGCATCAACGAATCAGTGCCCTATTTAAACGACAAAAAATCAAAATTCGAAGCAATCAGTATACCGTGCATGTTCCAAGAATTTTCAATGTTGATTATTTTACCATATCGAAACCACTCGGTGAAAACTTTGATCAATTCTCTCACACCAGAAGAACTCTCTGAAATTATAAAATCCCTAGAACATAATATCCTAAATTATCAAATTCCTCGTTTCAAATTCCGTTGGTCGCAAGATATAAATCAGCAGCTCGAAAAACTGGGATTAAAACACATGTTCGAAAACGCCGAGCTCGGTAATATGTCCGATTTGAAAAATTTAGTCGTATCCCAGGTAACTCACGCTGCTGAAATCGAAGTCTACGAAGAAGGAACTGTAGCCAGCGCTGCATCTGTTATGCGAATCATCCCGGAATCGTTGCCGCATTACAAATATCCTCCGATACCGTTTCACGCCGATAGACCATTCTTATTTTCAATTTATCATCGAAGTACCGGCATAACTCTGTTCACCGGTCTTGTACAAAATCCTACTGACGAAAATGCTTAAAAAAATAAGGTTTGATGATAATTTGCCCATGTTCTTGTTAAGTAATTTTTATGGAAATAGAGTGTCAAAGTATATTATAAATACATTTTGCTATACAGGTTGTCCGGTGAGTGGTCTGGCAAACTTGAAATTTGGATATAACCGAGTACCACCAACAAAAATCTTCATGTGCACATGGTGCCTATCTCGATTTTAAAGGGGCAGTGGTGTACAAAATTTTTCAAATTTTGCGAAAACAATGCACAAACCAGGTGTAACTTTTTACAAAGAATAAAAATAGTTATGTCAACAATTTGCTTATCTTTGAAAATGAAAGCGCTACAAAGCGTTGAAAATTGATATTTTTGAAATGCAAGGCTCCGCAGCGCGCGCTTTAAATTTCATAAATAGGCAAAATTTTCGCATGACGTTTTTTGTTTCTCTTAAAAAGTTACTCCTGTTTCATGTATTTTTGACCGAATTTCAAAGTTTTCATGTATCACCACTGCACCGTAATAAATTGAGGTAGGCAATATTTTTGAATGAGATTTTGCGTTGCTGTAACTCCTTCAATTTCGAAGATAGGCAATCCAACATGAGCACAACTTTTATTGCTTTTTCAAAGGTCTATCCACTAACGGTGTCAAAAATTTTTTTTGAACGCAGTGCAGTGTTGCCAATCGATTTTGCTAGGTAAAATACAGATTTCCAAACCTTTGTAGCTCCTTCATTTTCAAACTTAGGCAATATGTGTACATAAACTTTTTTGTTAGTCGTACTCGGTTATATCCAAATTTCAAATTTGTCAGACCACTCGCCGGACACCCTGTATTACGTGTTACGTCCAATAATATCATGTCGAGGAGTACGTTTTGCCACAAATATATGAATAAATAAATGAACCACTATTTAGCTTCTGGCAATAGCAAATATAGGAGCGTATTTCCCCATTATTGGCTGCGTCATTAAACCATCCTAACTGTCAAGATATCGTCATCATTGCGTCGCAATACGTATTGGGTACATCGATTGATAACAGAGAGAAGGTTATCTAGCGACACGAGACAATTTTTCGCCAAAAAGTCTCGAACGTCCTTCGCAAAAAACGTCACACGACTCGACATCACCCGCTCAATTCACACCTATTACGTTCGCGTACAAATATTTAAAAAAAAAAAAGAACAAACGATTCTACAAAACCCGCATCTTATTGTCAAATTGGAAAAACATACGCGTACAATGGTATAGGCAAATAATAATGGATAGATATGATGTAATCGTTGAAAAATTCTCATACAGGTAGTTCTGGTCTAGATGAGGCTGTACATTCTGTCATCGTCGATACATCTTCTGTCCAATTGCAGAAAATATTCCAGCCAACATGCAAGTTTTCATGACCACTGTATAGGTAGTATTAGGTTTACCTCGTCGAGTCGTCTATTTCACCGCACTTGCATTATAGCGCCAGAGCCAGAGCTAGCACTAGCACTAGCACGTCTCGTAGGTAATTACGTTCGCAGGTAGGTTGGTATCTCGATCGCTAATCTACATATGTACGACGTCTTCAGGTCTTCTGCTTGTGTACGTGTTACAAGTATCTTCCATTCGACTTCCATCCCATTCCATGCCATCATCGCATCGTATTCGTATGGTAATGGTCTAATCGTCGTCTGATGGTAATGGTAATGGTAATATGATTAAAGAATAACAAAAATTCTCGCGCACACACGCGTAATTACAAAGAGTGGAACCGGTTTCAAGTCGCGTGAGAAGGACGCGCGCGTATAGGTATCTCTACCTACCTACTCGTATATGTCCGCGAATAACCAGAATACACTCATACTACTCGTATATGTACATAATACATTTACGTACGTACGTAGGTTAGGTATATACGACGAAAACAAAAACACCGCATACATTTGTACGTATATTTTGAGGCTATGCTGGTGAAACAAATTGATGCGAGTTCGTCCGCATTTAGTCATTTTCGTTTACCTTTTTTCAACTATTAATTTAATCTACGTAGTTATCATGTTGAAATATTCGTCGAAAACCTCAGTCAGCTTGTAAACCGTTTTCATTCGCGCTGCTCTTGCTCGAAGTCGAAACGCGAGATACGTAGTGTTAATGGTAGTCATGAAACTCGTAATAATATTTCTGTCGATAACAGTTTGCTCGTTCAAAGTATCAAGCGAAACGCTGGGCAGCGATAACATTAAACAGGTAAGATTATTTTTAATACGAAAAACTCGATCGTCGTCACCAATAAGGTACAAATTTGGATAACATTTGCGTCTAGTCGCCTATTGCCCGCATTATTTGTCACAACTCACAATAATTATTCGCTTTCGCAGAATGTAGAAAATGGAATCACCGATTTTACCATCAAATTGAATAAATTATTTCACGAAAAAACCGGCCCCGAAGAAAACGTACTATTTTCACCAATAAACATCTACGCTGCTTTAGCTCTAACTCATTTAGCAGCCGATGGAGATACTCTGAATGAAATTTCCACTGCATTAGGATTATCCTCCAATAAAGAAGAGTACGAATATTACGCCATACTCCTAGGCTACCAATCAACCAAATTTTCTGAAAATATATCACAAATGTAGACTAATTATATCATTTTCGACAGACTGCAATCGGTACACGAAACTTTGGGGAAAATTCTGAAGAGAATTCAAAATTCCAGAAAAACCGAAATCATCATAGCCGACAGTATTTTTGTACAGCACGAGTTGCCTTTCAAAGTTGCCTACAAGAATCAAGCAAATTCCTACTATAAAGCGGACATAGCTCAGGTTAATTTCAAAGATGCCGACAGCAACGCCACCGAAGTCATCAATAGGTAATTTGTGCACCGATGCATTTTTTTTTTTGTGATTCTATCTCAGAGACTAGTGTCTAGTTTACTCAATTTGTTTACATGGACATTGGACGTGGATCGTTGTTGTTGAGTTTTACCAAGTCGAATACTACACAGATACCTACTGAATATCCAACATTGAAGGGGAAGGAGGGGTCCAATTGAAATTTTTGTGATGACCAAAATTATTCCTAGGACTTCAAGCTACAACTTTTGTTTGAACTTTTTTTAAATTGAACCCCTCTTTCCTCACCGATTTCGCATAACACTCCGAAAATGATGATTAAAAATTAGCGGAGGGAGAGCGGAAGGGACCAATTGAAAAATTTTTCGAATAAAAGTTGCAGATTAGGATTCTAAAAATAATTTTGGTTATTAGAAAAATTTCGATTGGATCCCACCCTCTCTCCTCCAATTTCACATAACATCAGGTGAACACTTTTTCAAAATTGGGGGAGATGTACAATTGAAAAAAATTTCAAACAAAAGTTGTAGATTGATGTGCTAAAAATAATTTTGGCCATGATAAAACTTTCGATTAGACCCTTCCCTCCCCTCTTCTCCAATTTTACATGACTTAGATACTTGAATTATTAAGGGGGGGGGGGGCCTATAAATTTTTTTTTTTTGTTGAATGCATAGAGTTGACAAGCGGAATTTTCTAAGACCTTTGCATGACGTCAATTTGATTTTTCATCTATGAAGTTTTGAAAAAAAATTAGAAACTAATTTCATCTCGTTTTTTTTTTACAAAAAAAATTAATTTTTGATTTTTGAAAAATAAAATGCATGGAGTTTTCAAAAAAAAAAAAAATATATTCATTTTGCATTTTAATGATGTCATTTTGTAGAAATTATTGATAAATTTTTTGGAAAATCAAAAATTTTAGGAGAAAAACACGACTTTTTCTTAATGCCCCGTTTCCAGAAAAACTATGCAACCCACGAGGTTTTTCCTCAGAATGTTTTTTATTCAGTACAGTCTGGTCTGTAGTCTGACTAGAGGGTTTTGCGAAATTCCTACTTTTTCCCCTGATTTTTTTATCTAACTTTCTTATGAATTTCATCTTAGTATTCCATTCAACTCGAAAGAAGTCGTCGGCAAATTATAATTTCGCGAAACCCTCTCGTCAGACTACAGACCAGACTGTACTGAATAAAAAACATTCTGAGGAAAAACCTCGTGGGTTGCATAGTTCTTCTGGAAACGGGGCATTAAGAAAAAGTCGTGTTTTTCTCCAATTTCAACGCTTAAAATTTTTTATTTTCCAAAAAATTTATCAATAATTTCTACAAAATGACATCATTAAAATGCAAAATGAATATAATTTTTCTTTTTTGAAAACTCCATGCATTTTATTTTTCAAAAATCAAAAATTAATTTTTTTGTAAAAAAAAGCGAGATGAAATTAGTTTTCAATTTTTCTTCAAAACTTCATAGATGAAAAATCAAATTGACGTCATGTAAAGGTCTTAGAAAATTCCGGTTGTCAACTCTATGCATTCAACAAAAAAAAAAATTTATAGCCCCCCCTTAAAAACTGATAGAGTGAGAGGTCCAATTGGAAAAAATTTCAAACAAAAGTTGTAGCTTGAAGTCTTGGAAATAATTTTGGTTATTAGAAAAATTTCGATTGGGCCCCTCCTTTCCCTTCAATGTTGATCATCAAAAAAATTTCGGTTTACACAAAAAGTTTTATTTCAGCACAAAAATATTATTTTGCTCCTTTTTCAAGCACATATTTGCTTATATTGTTTACCTATAATCTTTTAAATTTTCTAATTTGGTAAATTTGAACAAAGTTTCTCAGATTAGATCGATTCAGCAATTTTCAAGAAGCAGATAGATACAAATTTTTTTTAATCATGGCAATTTTTTTTTTTAATTTTAAAAATTTGCTAGTTCCTCGATTTTAAATTTTTTAAATTCTAAAACACATTAGATTTTTCAAAAATTTTGATTTTTTCAAAGTGGACTTTTTTTTTTTGAAACCTGTTTTGTCAATTTTTCAATGTTTAATAATTTATCTAATTTAACTAATCTTTCAGTTTTCCAAAATTTTCAAAAAAAGTCATGTTAAAAATTTTCTATTTGCGTGTTTTTCTAAGATTGAACATTTCCCAAATTTTTTTCAATGGAAGTCATTTTTTTCATTTTCCAAAATTTGTCAATTTTTAAACATTTGAAATTTTTTTCAATATTTACCAATTTTTCAATTCTGTAAAATTTTAAAATTCCCCAAGATTTCCGTATATTTTTTAAGTTGGTCAATTTTTTCATTCAAAGAATTGTCCAATTCCTCGTTTTCCAAAAAAATTATATTCCTCAAAATTGGTCAATTTTATTAAATTTTTAAAAATTCATTAAATAATTTTCTGAAAATTTTGAATTTATACAAAAAAAAATTCTATTCCTCCTTTTTTCAAAGTTTGAAAACTTTTCAAACAAATGTTTTACAAAACAAATAATATTGTAAATTTTTTGAAATTTCTATTATTTGTTTTCAAAGTCAATTAAATTTTTGATTTTCAAAAATTTATCAATTTTTCGAATCTTGAAAACTTATCTCAACTTTTATGAAACAATAAATTTTTCAAAATTTCTATGTTTTGAAAGTCGATTTTTCGAAGATGAAAATTTCTATAATTTTTAGAAAACAATAATTATATTTTCCAAAAATTTTCATATTGTAAAAAATTGGTTTAATATTGCTGATTTGTAAAAATTTACCGATTTTTTCAAGTTAGGTATTTAGAAAATTTTTACAATGTTTACAAAATATCTTCAAGTTTTCCAAAGTGTTAAAATTTTCCAAGATTTCTCTTTCAGAGCTACACACTACCTTTATTTTCAAAATTTTGCCATTCTCCCATTTCCGCAATTTTGAAATTTCTTTTCAAATTGCTTAAAAGTTTTTCTAATATTTACAAAATGTTTTAATTGCTCAAACTTTTTCATTGATTTAAAATATTATTAAAATGTTTCCAGTTTATCAAAGTTGAAAAAAATGTGTGATTTGAACAACTGATTTTTTCAGTCAATTAATTTTTTGATATTTAAAAATTGACCAATTTTTCAAAGTCTGAATTTTCTTTCATTTTTACAAATCATTTAGTTTTTTGAAATTTCTATTTTTTTTTAAATTCGGATTTTTCAGTATTTTGAGGTTTCAAAATTTTTCTAATTTTTTCAAATCATTCAATTCACCAAAATTTCTAATTTTCCAAGTGTGTTCAATTCTTCAATTTTAAAAATATTCCAGCTTATCAAAGTTGAAAAAAAGTGTGATTTGAGCAACTAATGTTTTCGAAATTTCTATTTTTTTTCAGTCAATTAATTTTTTTAATTTTAAGAACTGAACAATTTTTCAAAGTCTGAATTTTCTTTCATTTTTACAAATCATTTAGTTTTTTTGAAATTTCTATTTTTTTTAATTCGGATTTTTTCTATTTTAAGAATTTGTGAGTACCTATTTTGAGGTTTGAAAATTTTTCTAATTTTTTCAAATCATTCGAATTACCAAAATTTCTACTCGTATTTTTCAAAGTGTGTTCAATTCTTCAATTTTAAAAATTTGTCATTTTCTCAGTTTTTTTTTTTTTTTTTTTTTTTTTTTTAAATTCTTACAAAACATTTTATTTCTATCTACCTACCATCTCGAATATTTTTCAAAATTTTTAAATTTCACAAGATTTGCGTCATATTCAAAGTTGGTCAATTGTTTCGATTTTGAAGATTTATAAGTTTTTCGATTTTTTTATTCAATTCTTAAAAATAACTAAAGTACATATCTACATAGTACTGGGCTTGGTAAAATTCAACAACAACAATCTACATCAATGTAAACAGATTGAGTAAATTAGACACTGGTATCGCAGACCACTACATTGTGTCTATTTTTTGTAGATGGATTTCGCATAAGACCAAAGGAAGAATACCCAGCTTATACTCCTCCCCTTTGCCACTGGATACTGTTCTGTTGATAGCGAGTAGTTTATATTTTAGCGGATCTTGGTTAAATCAGTTTCCCACGCAACTCACCGTGCTGTAAGTTTTCCACCGAATATTCTAATTATAAAAATAACCAGCGATGTGTCAGATTTCAAGATTGGTATTGACGAAACGGATCTGAAGATCGAATTACAAACACGTGAGCTAGATAACCTATACCTACTCTGTTTTTCTTTTCTGTTTTGCCCAGCGAGAAATTCAACACCGGAGTTAAAGAACTAGAAATTCCGATGATGACTCATAAAAAAGACGTGCCATACTCGAATAATCCGTCTCTGCAATACGAAGCTATAAATTTGAAATACTACGGAAACGAGCTATCCATGTTCTTCGTACTACCCTACGCTAATCAAACGTTGAAAAATCTGACTCAGCATTTAACAGCCGACCACCTGCGCACCTTGGTCAACGAAACCACCGACGACAGTATGAACGTACACTACAAAATTCCGCAAATTAAATTCAAATCTCAACGTAAAATCAACGAATATCTGTCCACGCTGGGTCTGAAATCGTTATTCGAACACGCCAAATTGACCAACATGATCACCAACACGGACGTCAAAGTATCCGAAGTGATGCACGCCGCCGAAATCGAAGTACACGAAAAGGGCACCGTAGCCACCGCCGTCACCACCTTGTCATTCGTGCCTTTATCGTTACCGGTGCCTTTGAGTGAAACCATACCGTTCTATTTGAATCGTCCTTTCATGTTCTTCATCTATCATTTCGATACGAAAACCGTACTTTTCAGCGGACTCGTATACAAACCGATGGAAATTGAAAAACAACGATCACCTTTCCAATTTCCTTCCAACAACAAACGCCCACCGCCATTCTATACTCGTCGTGTGCCGAGCTTCTAGGTTCGCAGTTCGCATCTATCCGGTCTTTATGGCTAATTCGCCAAAGCGATCCTTTAATGTCATCGTCGAAATTTCCGCTCCACTTCCCCGTCAACATTGAAAATTCTTATCGCTGGCGGACTCAAAGGTTATCTGCTCGTCCGAATCTAATCAGCCGTGAAGGCAGGCGCGATCTTTACCCAGTTTGTTTTGTCTCAGTCGTTAGGTATGGCGTATGGCCATATCTTCGATACCACGCATCATTGCGCCGATAATCGTGCCATCGACCATTCTTTTCGTTCTGCAGAAGATGTTAATTAGGTAGTGTCCATAAACGATCAATATAGTTTCAACTCGACCAATTGACCATATCCATCTCAGACTATTAACCAAAACGTAACGTTGACTCAAAGTACAGAATGGTAACCAAATAAATAGGTACATATGTATAATATGTATAGGTACCTATTCTTTGAAATTTCAATTTTGTTTTTTGATTCGTATACTTATACCTCCTGCAATATTTTCAACTCCCATCACGCACCATCCTACACTAATTATGTTATTTTATAACGAATGTACAGTATTTTGCTTAAATCGATATGTTTGGTACGTTCTTATACGATATCGCATACATAGTTGTCTATTATTATAAGTGTGTTTCTTTTCTTCTTTTTTTTTTTTTTTTTTACATTACATGCTATACGAATACATATTACTCAACTCATAACTTATTATTTTCGCGAAACATCTAGGTACACTCACTTTACTCGAGTAGAAATTTCAATATGTTTGTACATAAAAAATAATGAAATCGATGAGAATTACACGAATGAATAATCAATTGAGGATAACTTGGCGAGCAAACAGTTTTATCAAACGAGTAGGTTGTTTACCAGCTCCCAATTACTCATGCTGATATCATTCCGTGAGCGTATACATATATGAATAAGAAATGAAATCCGGCTAAATTTATAAAATTTTGATAATTATCAAAACAACAGCTGATACAAAATTATCTAGAAAATGTTTTTCTGTTTTCTCACCTCTTTCCTTCCTCAAAGTAGGTATTGACACACTAGAGTATTCGTTTATTCAACTGCTCAGTTCAACAATTTTATTAATTAACATACAGGTTAAACCGTACATCCAACAAGTTATTTCACTATTTGCGACTGCCATCATAAACAACAATAGGGTGTCAACAAAATCTCAGAACCAAAAAGTGAGAGTTTTGCAGGACCCTTAACAGGGCATTTGCAAAATGAAAGATGCACCCATCTCGAAAGAAACAACAAAATAGACATTGTTCTATCACAATATCTTATAAACATTAAACATTCAAAGTAACCCGACAAAAAAACAGACTGACTGGAAGGATATTTTAGGATGGGAAGTGGGGTCATTGAAAACGTTAAGGGAGGGGGCATCAAGAAAAAAAAATTGTTGAATGCATAGCGTTGACAAGCGGAATTTTCTAAGAAAAACACAGTTTTTTCTTAATGCCCCGTATCCAGAAAAACTATGCAACCCACGAGGTTTTTCCTCAGAATGTTTTTCATTAAGGAGAGTCTGGCCTGTAATCTGACGAGAGGGGTTTTGCAAAATTTTGATTTGCCGACGACCTCTTTCGAGTTGAATGGAATACTAAGATGAAATTTATGAGAAAGTTTGATCAAATCAGAAGAAAAAGTAGGCATTTTGCAAAAACTCTCTTGTCAGCCTACAGACACTCTCCTGAATAAAAAACATTCTGAGGAAAACCCTCGTGGGTTGCATAGTTTTTCTGGAAACTGAGCATTAGGAAAAACTCGTGTTTTCCTTCAATTTTGACACTGAAAATTTTTCATTTTCCAAAAAATTTATCAATAATTTCTACAAAATGACATCATCAAAATGCAAAATGAATATAATTTTCTTTTTTTGAAAACTCCATGCATTTTATTTTTCAAAAATCAAAAATTAATTTTTTTCGTGAAAAAAAGCAAGGTGAAATTAGTTTCCAATTTTTCTTCAAAATTTCATAGATGAAAAATCAAAATTACGTCATGCAAAGGTCTTAAAAAATTCTGCTTGTCAACGTTATGCATTCCACAAAAACAAAAAAAAAATGTTATGCCCCCCCCCCCCCCCCTAAACACAGCTACTGAATAAACCAAACTCTACAGAAGTCATTATATTTTCACGTATTTTTTAGATTTTTCATCCAAAAGCAATGAGAAGAAAGTAGTGAATTATAAAGATTTCAAATTTTCTCTGTGATTCGAGATTACCTGCTTATCAATATCATCAATGTATAAGAAAAATACACCCAGTTTTTTTTAGTTTATTTCAAGGGAGATGGTTTACACTTCATCGCATAGTGAAGTTTCTCTCTGCTCTGCCCCCTCTAAATGACTTTTTTGATGTCCTGTCCCTTCAAAATATGTCTTCAAAATTCACATACTTCGCCAGCATAAATAAATTATTGATTCATGTAGGTATAACTGTATTAAGCATGATGTTACGTATACCCATCATTTTGGCGCATCTCTACCTCAGTTAATTCATCATATGATGAGAAAAAATTTTGAGAACATCTTTAGACCCTTAGCTCAATTATTTGGAGGGAAGCAATTTTTTTTTGTTTTATACAAAATTCAAGTGAAAAATTTGCGTTACATTGATGAGTTGTATAAGACAAAAGTCCTGTCAAATTAGATCAAAAATTTAGAAAGTACAGAAAAAAATTAATAGGTACCAAATGTTTTTATTGAGGGAAATTGTTGAATGAATTGAGGTCCCAATAGCCACCACACAAAAGTCACTGACTCCAACACTGTAATTTAGCACCTCCCTCTCCGAGCCTGCCTAAAATTGAATGACACAAAAAAAAGTTTCCAACAATTCATTTTTCAATTTTAGACAGTAAAAGTTCTTACAGTTTTTTCATTTCAACTATTGCTTTCTCAAAAAACTTCACCCAAAGCTGCAGATCTCATTACCTACCAAAATTTGAAATACTACAAGTTGATTGCAAATTTCACCACTTTTCCACTTTTCATCATAAATAATTCGAAAAATGTCCCCAAATTTGAAAAAATGAGTTCAGCAAAACATCATGAATTGCCCCCTACAACAAGGCAGGGATCACAAAAGGGACATCCTGAACGTGAATAATCGAATTGATAAAAAAAAGTACACTTAGGTCATTGAGAAAAAATTTTGGATAGACATGTGGCTCGATAGGTAGATAGGTAGGTAGGTAGGTAGGTAGGTAGGTAGGTAGGTAGGTAGGTAGGTACCAATACCAAATACCTAATAATAATCATTTTGTAAAATTAAGAACTAGAATTATAGTCATTGTAGAATTCTTTGTCTCTGCAGCAACTTTCAACAAATGATCAATTTTTTTTAGAGTCGAATAAAGACAAAATTAATACCTATTTCATACTTAGTTTTAATTTCAAGTACAGCGATAAGCCTTTGACGACCGTTATTATTATATAATTCTAAAAATATAATATCTAATGAAACTGGGTATGAAAATGATCAACACAAAATTAATTTCCGATAAGGCGTTGATTACTTAGTTATTTTTTTGGAACTTTCCACGTACCAGAGATCAGCGGTCGTCCAATTAATTCGCCAAATGCGAGCAGCTTACAAGAAGGAAAATTTTGGCCATTCTACAGGCCAAATTGTTTATTCCCATCAAGTCCCAAAATAAATATAATCGATGCGATAATTTTATCTGCCTCGCGAACCGTAATCACCGTAAACAATAAATATTTCCTTTCCGAACGTCATTTTAAGGAGTATATAAAATGCCTGGGCTCGTTGCAATCCATTCATATGCAAAAATTCGCGTACTTGGTCAATTTATTCGAGACATTCGTTACATCGGTGTGTTTAATTATTTTGAATACGGATAGTTCGCATACGAAGGTAATATATTATTGTATTATTTACGTACGGTGACCACTTTAATTTTTTCTACTTAATTTACCGTTGGATCGAGTTTTGAATATTTTTTTTACACGTTCGGTGATCAGCATTTCGAGTTGATTTTTTAGAATTTTTTTTTTTTTTCTAATTTATCATTTTTTGTGCAAAAGATGCAGAGTGAATTTGAATGATTTTTTCTGGTTTAAGTGTACTGTAATATGAAATCAGCCCAGTTGTAATAAAACTAGGTATACCATAAATTAGGACAAACTTTTATTCAAAGTGAAAGAAAGTGGCAGAATCTGAACGAAATTTATTCAGGTTTTTAGGTTAAAATTTTCCAAATTAAATGAACTTATCTAGTGTAGCTCGTAGTACGAGTATAACTGTACAGAGTTTAAAAGAATTGAATTGTACAAATTAACGTCCTAATCGAAAGTTTTGAGTTGAAATTAAAAAAAAAATAATAATTAATTAGTAGATATCTATGTACCTAGCTAACCTACGTACATCTAAACAGATGAAAAAAAATTTGCAGATGCTTGGTTTACTTTCACTGTGCCTTGTTCTATTGTCATCATGTTCGGGAGCGGTTCACCAACGAGGAAAACCCGATTCCCCGAATTCCGAAAAAGTTTGTATAAAAGCGAATTTTTTCGATTAGACCTTTCGATAACGTTGCAATGATTTTTCCTTTTCATTTTCGCAGATGATCGACGAGAGCATAGTCAATTTTGGTTTGAAATTGAATAAAATTTTGTTGCAACGCGCGGATCGAGGAGAAAATGTCATCTTTTCACCCATCGGTATCTACGCTTCGTTGGCGATGACTCATCTAGGAGCGAATGGTCAAACCAGAGATGAAATAACGAAAGTTTTGGATTTACCCGACGACTCGTCGCAGACGTAAGTAAATCATTTAGACTTCGAATCAAATTCCTACGAGTGAAATTTGAATTTCTTTCGCCTACAGGCCAACCAAAGTACACGAAAATCTCGGCGGTATGTTCAAACAACTACAAGACGTAGCCAACGCTAAAGTAAATTTCGTCAATGGAATATTTCTGCAAAATGGATACCATCTGAAGAACGCTTTTCAAAGGCAACTGCAGTCTTATTACCAAAATCAAGTCGTCAACGTAGACTTCAACTCGGACGATGCTACCGAATTAGTTAATACGTAAGTAGACGAACTGCAACATTTTTAAAATTTTTTTAGTTCGTTCGGATTAATTTTTCGTATAAAAGAAATAATTATAACAACTATATCGATGCTTTTGTAATAGTTGGTTTTCGAAACGAACGCACGATAAAATCGAACAATTTTTCGAAGAAGCCATCTCACACGACACAAAATTACTCTTGGCGAACGCTCTATGCTTCGGTAGCAACTGGGACCAGACATTCCCAGTCGAAACAACTCAAACGTAAGTATCTCGCAGTCGATCAATAAAACTTCTTTTTCCATTTTCTTCCAACCTATTTACGTTTCATTGTTCTCCTGGTACAGCGAATCTTTCGAAATGGAGGACGGTCAACGCCAATCGGTCAACATGATGCGCAAAACAGATACCGTACCTTACTATTGCGATCAACAATCCCAGTACGAAGCGATCGGCATGCCTTACAAACAAAACGAATATCAAATGTACGCCATCCTTCCGCAACAAGGGCAAACGTTGAAAAATCTCTCAGACATCATCACCTACGAACACATCCAGCGAATCGTCAAGCAATCCGAACCAACGATGGTTGACCTCAAAGTACCTCAGATGAAAATCAAAACGGCCGAAAAAATTAAGCAAGTCCTTCAGCAACTCGGCGTCAATCAGCTGTTCGATTCTCCCGATCTAAGCAACATGATCGACGGATCGAATTTACAAGTCAGCCAGGTACATTACGCTCTCGAAATCGACGTCAACGAACAAGGTACCGATGTCTGCGCCGGCACTGCTCAAGAGTACAGAGTTCATCAGCAACAGGTAGAAATGGGCGACGCTCAGAAGCAAGTCTGGTTACAAAAGCCTTTCATGTTTTTCCTCTACCACACGCGTACCAACTGCGTTTTATTCCACGGTAATATTTATCAGCTTTCCGAATAAGATAACCCATTAGCCTTTAATTACCGACTCCCTCTTTTTATTTTTATTTTTTCGACTTGTACCGCGCGCCTTTTTGCTAAGACAGTCTTTGCAACGACGCGTTACAATCGTAACATTATTCTTAATTATCATGCAGTTCGTATTAGTGTAAATATTTAGTAGTTTTCTCGTCAAAATTTGTTATTTGTTGTAATTTTAATACGACCTCTAAGTATCTAATTAATATACATTATTTGAAAGCACTATGATGTGATTTTTGCAAAGTACCTACTTTTTCTACTTATCGAGCAACTCGAAGAAAAAGAAATGTTTTTCAAGTACCCTACAACGACGTATTCGCGTTTAATTTTTGCTCCAAAACATAAATGGTGAGTTGAATAGAAGTACCTACACGTTCAAATAAGTTTAGAAAAATAACATTACTTGAAAATAGGTTACGTCCTATACAAGTCTTTCAATTTGGATTGAAATATTTTCACACACTCCTGCCTGGACAAACTTTGGAAAACTCGTTATCATTTTTCCTTCAATCTTCGAGAGGAAGCACGACGATGTTTTCCAACTTTTAAAGGGTAGAAAAGCCTGAAAATTCGAGCCAAATATAGAACCAAAATGAGTTAATTTTTAGTGACCTTTGACTCGAGTTTTGTCAGATAAGTGATATCGAATAAGTAAACGAAATTTAGTCGTACCTACAAAAAATCTGGATGACTTCATTATCTATTTATCGTATTTTTCGGAGAATTCACGCTCAATAATGTTCCTATTTATCGAATTAATCAGTAGGGTGGTGCTACCTATACAGGGTGTCTGGCGATGTAATCTGTCAAATTTGATGGATACAATCGAGTATCACTAACAAAAAACTATGTACACTAGATGCCTATTTCGACTTTGAAGGAGCAATGAGAAAGTGAAATTTTTTGAAAAGGACAAAAGTAGTTGAGTGAAAATTTTTTTGAAGCCCAATATATACTACATGCATACTTAATATTCAAAATTGGAGGGGGACGAGGGGTCCAATCGAATTTCTTGTAATAACCGAAATTATTCCTAGGACTTCACGCTACAACTTTTATTTGAACTTTTTTTAAATTTGACCCCTCCTTCCTCACCGATTTTGCATAACACTCCGGAGATTAATTACTCGAGAAACACTACAGTTGTAGAGTTAAAAAATTATAAAATTTGCTAAAACTTCTGGAATTGAAAAAAATTGCACCAATTTGGTAGAATTGAATGAAAACTGACTGGAAAAAATTTATTTCGGCCAATAAATTCAAATTTTCACAAAATCGATCATTTTTTTGGAAATAATTACTCGAGAAACCCTATACAGAGTAGGGTTAAAAAAATTGTAAAAATTGCCAAAACTTCTGGAATTGAAAAAAATTGCCCAAAATTGGTAGATTTGAATAAAAAGTGATTGATAAAAAAATTATTTCGGGCAATTAATTCAAATTTTCACAAAATTGATAATTTTTTTTTTGAAATAATTACTCGAGAAACCCTATAGTTGTAGGGTTGAAGAAATTGTAAAAATTGCCAAAAGTTCTGGAATCGAAAAAAATTGCCCAACTTTGGTTGAATTGAATGAAGATTGATTGGGAAAATTTTATTTCGGTCAATAAATTCAAATTTTAATAAAATTGAAAAAAAAATTCGAATAAATACTCGAGAAACCCTACAGTTTTAGGGTTGAAAAATTGTAAAAATTGCTAACTTCTGGAATTGAAAAAAATTGCCCAAGTTTGGTTGAATTGAATGTAGATTGATTGAAAAAAATCTGTTTCGCCCAATAAATTAAAATTTTCACAAAATTGATAATGTTTTTTGGAAATAATTACTCGAGAAACCCTACAGTTGTAGGGTTGAAAAAATTGTAAAAATTGCCAAAATTTCTGAAATTGAAAAAATTGCCTAAGTTTGGTTGAATTGAATGAAGATTGATTGGAAAAAAAAATTCGGCCAATTTCTTGGTATTCGTACGCTCTTACCTACTCGATTTCATCGAAAATTTCAAATTTGGCATATCACTCACCGGACACCCTGTATAATGACGAAAACCATATCTAAGTCGAGGCTAGTCTGTCTGACCTATCGTGCTCATTTTCCCCTTAGAGAGGTGGAAGGTGGAAAACATTCATGTTATCAAATATCGCTTCGATATAGGTAATTTTCAAAATTAATCCATTATTATTACAAATGATGTAATATTTCGATATTGAATTACCTAATGAACTAAAACTGACTGCATGGTATACCAGTACTAGTAAAAAATAAAAAAAAATCGTTGAAATGTTTTTTGGCAAAAAATGCTACATACCATGGGATGTTAAATTTCGAACACACTCTCCAAGTCACGAATATTTGGTAGGTACGTGGTTTTCTCTGTAATATTCTATATTTTTAGCATGGTACAATCTCGTAAACAGGTTTTATCAACAAAAACGTCACAGTGATTACCAATAATGGTATTTAAATATTATGAAGATTGCAAAAAAAATAATTTAAAAAAAATAAAAATAGTCGCAATTAGCATTATAGTATTAATTTATTCGAGTACCCACGATGTAATGAGGAAAAACGAACAGAACAATGCGGAAGAAATTAATTTGCTCTCTTCATTAAATTTGAAATCAGTTAGGTGCTATTCATAAATTCATAATACGTATTCAGAAATATAGAAAATAAGTTCAATAGGAAATATACGATCGATGCAGGTTGTTGAAATTTTTCAAAACAATGAATTGCAATGAGCATTTCAAATGTGTCACACCCTTTCCTAATTTCCTACTTACTACAACACACATAGAAGGGTGGCAAGCTTAAAGAGAGTAATTTGACTGGAAACTAATGAGAATTTTCAAATTAGCGAAATACGAATACCAAGAGGACTGGACAGGGGCACTGGGGAGGTAGGCTAGGCCAATACTTGACGCGAATATTTCACATTCGACAATGGTCAGCAGGTAACATAACAGTAGTTATTATCGCGTTATCGTTTTGTTTTTGTTATTCATCGAGACGTTTAAAAATTAAGATTACCACGCTACACATAATTTTAAACACAATGTTAACAGCTTATGCACTTATCCAGTTTTGGAGACATACGACGAAGTGGTCTGATGGTCGAAGTGGCGGTCGTGGTCGTAGGTTAGGTTAACACTAACAGAAAAGCCTAATAGACAGAGCGGCGGTGCGCGTCTCAAATATACTCGTAACGAGAACAACAGAACAACTCACTCACAAAATCATTGATTTATCGAAACCTTCCGTTGCCAGACGTACTTTTATCACTAACGCGTTAAACAAGGAAATGTAATTATATTCTCGTCGTCGTCGTCGTCGTCGTATTCGTATTCGAGCTCGACAAACACAGTGTTTTACTGATACAATGGTAAGTCACCATAATATACATACTACATACTCGTATCACTAATAACGTTCTAGCACACATTTAAGTGACTTGTTTTCGTTTTATCGCTCAACTTTTTTTTTTTTATCTCGTAATCAAAAAAAAAATTCAAATTATTAATTTTTTTCGAGATTAATTAATGAACTGTGACAAACACCGAATCGCCTGTTTTATCAACTTTATCGTTAAAAAAAGTTCGTATCGATACCTCGTACCGATTACTACTCGGAGTGTTGAAACTTCTGCAAGATAGGTACTCGTATTTTCGGAACATTTTTCGTTTCTCATCAGTTTTAATGCTTTAATTCGTACGGTTTTAAATATTCATTTTCGTTTAAATGACCAAAATATTCGAGAATTTGCGAAAAATTTTAATTAACGAGTCAAATTAAACGATAACGAGCGTACCTTACCTACTCGATGTGAAAATTATTCATTCGCGAGTGAAACGAGGCGAAATTGCAAATTATAAAATTTTTCCTAAATTTATTTGCGCGAAACGTCGTCATCCTGAAATTATTCAAAGTGTTTTCCACATTTCAGGCGAAAAATCTTGTATTGATTTTTCTCATACCGTTGATCACTTTGATCGGATCTACGGTGAATGATATGAGTGCTAATGTGGCAGCGCCTTTGACCGAGAATAATGTCAAGAGTGATTCAGAAATGGAAGCGGTAAATATATAATCAACTTTTTGTTAATATTTTTCAAATTTTCCAACAAAAAAAGCAAAACGTGACCGCAGCTGCGGCCTTTCTTTCAGCCGAATTTTCTCAATCTCGATTACCTAATATTTCTCAAAGCTATTCTAATTTGTTGAAAACGTGATGGAAAACATGTAGTAGGAATGGGCTAAAAAAATGGGGGGGGGGGGCAGACCAGACACACAACTAACTCACTCAGTACATAGACTGTACACAAACTTTATCCTCCTGGTCCTGGGATTATTTAAATTCATGAAGAAGCTGCGGACGTGATACGATGATTTCTAAGGTCACAAATGTGAAGTAAACAACCAAAGTTGTTATCTTCCTAGTTCTCATGTTGTACGCTGCGTCCATCGTACTTTGTCTTTTTTGGGGGTTTTAATTTCCCCTCTACCCTTGGGATTCTGTACAAAAACAGGTAATGACATCACTATTTTGTATTTTCTTTACAATTCAACTAATAACCTCCAAAAATTGTAACATCTGCTCAGAAAAAAATATTAAAAGATTTTTATTTCAAAAAAATGGAAAAAGAAAATTGCGGTTTCTTTACCCAAAAAAGCAGGTACATAAGTATTACTTTCCAAAAAAGGAAATTTAACCAATTTTTCTGGTCAAAAAATAAAATTTTTTCTTTAAAAAAAAAAAAAAAAAAAAAAATAGATTATCCACTCTGAAAAATTAAGAATTTTTTCGAAATAATGTGCTTGCACAAAACAAGATTTCTTCATTGAAATTAAAAGGGAAAAAACAGACAGTTTTTTCTCCAAAAAAAAAAAAATTAAAAATTGAACTCGTACGTATGTGAATTGGAAAAATATTTTCATTGTTTGGTGCGAAAAATTTGAACAATGTATTTACTTCACAAAATATTAAAACAAATTTTTGATGTTGATTAATTTCACCGAACTATTTAAAAAAAAATTTCTCCAAGGAATTGAGAGATTCTTTTCTCACAAATTTAAAAAATATTTTCCTTCCAAAAAAAATACAGAAGTTTTTTTTATCCAATATAAAATACCTACTTGAGATTTTTTTTATTCAAGAAAATTGAAAATTTTCATCTTGAAAATTTTTTTAAAAAAAATTCCTATCCGAAGAAACAGATTTTTTTCTAATCTCAAAATAATTGAGAAATATTTTACTGCAAAACAATGTATTTTTTTCCCTTCAAATTTTAGAATTTTACCTCAACCTACTGACTCCACAAAAAATTGATATATTTTTGTACACCAAAAATATCCAGCTTTTTTCTAAAAAAAAACAAAAAAAAAAAAAAAACTTCTTACTCAAAAAAATTGAGGCGCCCCCCCCCCCCCCCCCCCCTCCAAGGAGGAATGTTTCTATCTATTCCAAAAAATAAAAGTGATTCCTATTTCTTTCGAAAAAAAAAAAAAAAAAAACAGCAACTGAATTTTTCTCATGCTGTTTTACAATAAAATTTACATAAAAAAAAAAATTGTTTTATCATGGACTATTTCACTAATACGAAGCATTAATCAACACCTTCACTTAATACTATTATGGAATCTGGATCATTCTCAGAAAGAAGCAACATTCAATAACGAATACAATTTGTAGTCATATTGATCAAAAATGATTAAAATACCTTAGAAAATTCGAAGAACATTTTTTACAATAGCAGATGCAATAATAAATTAATGTTTACGTTTTGATTTGGAAGGAAAATGGTGGATTATGTTTACTCATTTTCATAAAATAGAGCCTTACTTCCCCTACTGAATTTCGATCTCAGCCCTATAACATGAAAATGAATTTGAGATGATTTTGTTTTGATTTCGTAGAGAAAAGTTTTTAAAAATAATCAAAATGCTTGGGTACTATTTCATCGATTTTGAGAAAATTTGGTTCAAAAGAAGCAGTGTTTTTCATACATATAATTATCTAGTCGGATTTTTACAGATAGCGGTGGCGGGAATACTGAATTTTACGATAGAATTTCAAAAAATTTTAGGTCACCTGAGTAGTTCGGATGGAAACGTACTATTTGCTCCAGTCAACTTGATCGGCGCCTTGGCCACTCTATTATTAGGAGCTGATGGCGAATCGAAAAATGAAATTTTACACGTATTGGGATTAATTTCGGGAAGAAGCCTACAGAAAAAGTAATTCAACTCGGGTAACGGAACACGCCGCGCCGGAAGTTTCAGATCGTGTAATAAATCGTTTTCATTTTACAGGGAGGATAAAATCCACAACACTTTGGGAAAGCTATTGCATAAATTTGCAGCCGAACACGAAAACAACACGGCCATCAAGGTGGTGTTGGCAAATGGTCTTTTCATTCACAAAGACGCTAATATCGAGAAGCAATTCACAAAATCTGCCGAAGAGATATACAAGAACGAAATTAAAATAGTTGATTACACGGCTGCCAATAATGCGGCGGTCAACATTATTAACCAGTAAGCGAGAAAACAAACTAACGTTGTTATCATAGGTACACAGCATTTAAAACAAAACGTACTATGACGCTTACCTTTTCACGAATATTTTTACAGATGGGCTGCATCTCACACGAATGGTATAATTAACGAAATTATTCAACCTCCGTTGATGCCAAATACGCAGTTGATCATCGCTAGTACGTTATTTTTCAACGGCGAGTGGGACCAGCCATTCTTCGAAAACTCCACTTGGTAAGCTGGCGTAATGCAACTTGCTCGTTTCTAAAACAGAAGAATAGGAGGAAAATTAATATTGAACGTTTATTCGATACAGGCAACACTTCTACACCGATGACGGAATAATTCAAGTGAAAATGATGGTCAACAAGGGTTCAGCATTGGTATACGAAGACGCGAATAAGAAATTTTCGGTGCTGGGCATACCGTACAAAGGAAAAGACGTGTACATGTATTGCATTCTACCTTACAAAGACAATCCGATTCACTCTCTAATTAATGTACTAACGCCGAAAGATATACAAGATATCGCAGCTAATTCGACCTTAGAAGTCGACGTTACGTATCTACTCCCTTATTTAGAATTATCCGAAAGCATCAACGTGGAAACTGCTCTGAAACACGCCGGAGTACAAACGCTTTTCGATCCGGAAAAGGCAAATTTGAATAATATCGCCAAAGGTATTCACGTAAGCGATGCCATTCATAAAGTCAATCTACAAGTGACTGAAGCTGGAAGCACCGGAGCAGCGGCTACAACTCTGAGTATTGAGACTAGATTTCCGGACAGAAATGTGTTCAACTTCAACAGACCGTACGCATTTTACGTCTACCATAAATCGACGACTTTAATTTCGTTCTGGGGAACAGTAACCATACCAGTTCCTCACAAAAAGTTATAATAATACCGCGAACATGGTTTTCAATTTCAATTGTACATGTACTTTCATTATGCTGTATGTATTTCTTATAAAATAAAATGTTCTTACTTTTGAAACCGTATTCCATTTCTAGCTGAACGATTACGGTAGCTACTTTTTCAGTTCATACGAGCCATATTGGATAGCATAATGCACGATTGCACGAGAAACGAGAGCGGCGAACACGAAATCAAACCAACGTACAAAGAAACGATTGAATTATTCTGTCCAGCGTCCATACTCCATACTCACAAAATAACGAAAAATTACTCGAAAGCAACAAATGGTTGACGATAATCACGAGTGAGTAACATATTCGCGCAATTAAAATAAAACCATTAAAAAACCAGAAATCATCTCGAAATAACCGCAAAACGAACAATATTAAACAAACGACGAGTAAAATTTCACAACTAGCCGCCATTTCTAACAAAAAAACACTTCCAAGATTCAAAAACTTTTTCAGCCGATTTCTGAAAATTTTTATTCCTTTTTCCAGGGATTTACCCCCATTGAAATAGAAAATTGACCAATGGCAGAAGTCGAATTCCATGAAACGGATTTTGATAGGTTTCTGGTTTTATGATTCGAGTTGGTCTACATGACGTCATCATTAAAAGTTACAATGCTGTCTGAAAATTAACAAGCGGTAAGCCAAAAAATCAAGCTGGCCCACAAAATAAAGAAAAAGTAAACAATTTTCATATTTTTTTGAAAATTTGAATAACTTTTCCTCAAATTTATCTAATTTGTACGTTGAAAAATATTATAATAATGGAAATTTAAATGTCTTCGTAATTGCTGGCACCAAAAGTACAAGATGGAGTAACACATGTATCAATTTGATCCGGAACCGAGTCCCGAAAAGATCGAATTATAGCTTTGAAAAAGTATCAAAATATCACTGATCGGATTGAAATAAATAAGGTAAACTTCATCAAAACTTTCTTTCTCTTCTATAAAATAAGGTTATATTTTTCTTGTGCTCAATTTCGAAAGGTACAATTTATAACCTAGCGCTTAAGAATGTTTGAATTTCGGGGTTACGGTGTGGTGGATGTTTCAAATTCGTCTCTCGAATCTGGATCTCTGTCAGTACGATCGAAATTACGCTAATTAACAGCGTTTTACAAATTGTAATCACTTCGAAGCCGAGCGTTATGTTTTCCTCGTGGCATTTATGTATAGATTATGTCAAGCTGGCTTTAATCTAGAAACAAATATAAGAAATACATCGTTATTTGTTGCAGCAGAAACTGCGCTCGCTCGGAAATAATTTACATCTATGGAATTTGAATTTTCCTCGTGTAACGAAGAAATAGTAAAAGTGGAAGGAGAGCTCGCAGATGAACACGATGAGGATTGCTCCAACGAGGACGAACTTGATAATTTTATCTTGACTTACGATACAAACGAAAGAGCCGAGGTTAAAGATGACGACGTAAACGAAAATGAATCGTTTGAAAATAATCGCAACGACGGTTACACGGCGCAAAAGGACGAGCCATGCTACGAGGAAGTTGATTTATCGTATGCGGAATCGTCCTTCCTTCTGTGCATTTTTTGTAATAAAAATTTTGAACAAGAATTTGAACTAAAAGACCACATTAGCCGGCAGGTTTCGGAGTGTGGTAGCTGTAAGAAGTGGTTCTGTGATAAAGAATTGTACCACGATCACATCGAGTCGTGTTATAAAAAAGAAATTTCCAATCGAGTCCGTTCGGCTGTGAATTCACTGGGTGATGATACTGCAACTTCGTCTTCGACCAATGATCAACAGATTTCTGAAGTAGTTCGTTCCGGTGTAAATTCGCCAGGCAAACGACAAAGCGCTAGAATTCCGGTCGTAAGGAAAAAAGTTAAATTTCGATCGAACGAGGTTACTGAAAAAATTTTCGAGTGTCACGACTGTGGAAAAACTTTCAAGGCTAAGAAAATCATAGAAGAACACGTCAAAATACACACCAATGAAAAGCCATTTACTTGCGCGCTATGTGGAAAGTCATTTCGGCAACGATCTCATTACAAAACGCATCAAAACGTACACTCGGCCGAAAAATACCAATGTTATCACTGCCAAAGGATTTACCGCGATAAAAGTCGTCTAAAAAGGCACATCTTGGCGCACCGAGACGGTAAGAAACACGCGTGTCAATACTGCGGCAAGAAATATCTGTTACGTTCGTCCTTGAAGGCACATATTCGTCGACATACCGGAGAAGGTATCATCGTTTGTACGCTTTGCGGTAAAGATTTCACATCCAAGTATAAAATGGAGGTACATTTGAAGATGCATACTTCGGAGAAGAAATTCACCTGCCAACTGTGCGACAAGAAATTCCTAAGCGCGTACACGTTGAAACAACACGTGTCCAGGCATAACGCTGTGAAAAACAAAAAATGCGACATTTGCGGCAACGACTACACCGAAGAATATTTTCCTACTCATCTGCGAACGCACACCGGAGAAAAACCTTTCGAGTGTACCGTCTGCGGTCGTCGTTTCGCTCAATATTCCGGTCTGTGGGAGCATCGAGCCATACACGAGGAATCGAAACGTTTTTATTGCGGCTGCGGTAAATTTTTTTCTCGCAGCAAAGAATTGAAACAACACGAAAAACAGCACACAGGGGACGGATTCGTATATTGTAATTATTGCGGAAAAGGCTTCGCCTCCAAGTGGCTGCTGCAGAATCACGAACGTAAACATACCGGAGAGCGACCGTTCGTATGTCCCATCTGCAACACAGGCTTCACCCAAAAAGCCAACTTATTCGCCCATCTACGCTCCCATACCGGAGAAAAGCCTTTCTCCTGCGACACTTGCGGCCATCGTTTCGTCAGCAAGGCTAAACTGAAAACTCATATAATGATACATACCGGCGAGAAACCGTTCGTGTGTACGTTCTGCGATAAAACATTCCGACAGATGAACTCGTTGCAATATCACCTCAAAACGCATACTCGTGAAAAACCATTCGAATGCGGCTGTTGCGATATGCGATTCAGCCGGAAAGCTTCGCTGAAACGGCATACCAGTAAAATGCACGTTCAGGAGTGTTACGAATGACCTACGTCGTATTATTCGACCGTATTTTATGCATTTGATATGTAATTGTTTAGTCTAATTCGATTTATTTTTAATTACCGATTGACGTTGTACAACTGTGTTGGCAAAATTGTATTTATTTCTACGAACGATTCATTGTACAAGTACAAATTCGTATGCGAGATTGGATTTATTTCTTAGAACGATTCGTACTGCGTAGTTTTCTTAAATTATCGAATGTAGTTCTGTTCTGTCTTGTTTACTAAGCTGCTGTAAATAGACTAGCTCCTAGTTTGCACAATCGAAATGTTTATAATAACCAATCTTAATCTACAACTTTTGTTTGAAATTTTTTTTAATTCAACCCCACCTTCTCTCATTTTTCAATATTGATGAGTGTCTTCGTACTAATATGCAAATTTAGAGGGGCGGGGAGGGTCCAATTGAAATTCTTATAATAACCAAAATTATTTCTAAGATCATAATCTACAACTTTTGTTTGAAAATTTTTTCAATCGAAACCCTCCCTCCCCCTCCATTTTTCAATATTGAAAGTCTTCGTACTAATATGCAAAATTAGAGGCGAGGGGAGGGTCCAATCGAAATTCTTATAATAACCAAAATTATTTGTAGGATCCTAATCTACAACTTTTGTTTGAAATTTTTTTAATTCAACCCCCTCCCTCCGACCCTTATTTTTCAATATCGAGTGTCTTTGTACTAATATGCGAAATTAGAGGGGAGGGAAGGGTCCAATCGAAATTCTTATAATAACCAAAATTATTTCTGAGATCCTAATCTACAATTTTTGTTTGAATATTTTTTTAATTGAAACCCTCCCTCCCCTCTAATTTTTCATATTAACACATGTATACTCATTATTGAAAATTGGGGAGAGATAAGGGTTGAATTTAAAACATTTTCAACCAGAAGATGTAGATTATTATGATCTCAGAGATAATTTTGGTTATTATTAGAATTTCGATTGGACCCTTCCCTCCCCTCTAATTTCGTATATTAGTACAAAGACACTCGATATTGAAAAATTGGGAAGGAGAGAGGGGTTTAATTGAATAAAATTTCAAACAAAAGTTGTAGATTAAGATTTTAAAAATAAGTTTGATTATTATAAAAATTTCGATTGGACCCATCTCTTCTCTTTAATTTTGTATATTAGGCGTTTGAAAAAAGTTTTCAGCGGGGGATGGTGGGGGGGGGGGCTCGATTACTTTTCGTCTACTTAACGTAAGTACTTAGTGTTTTTAGAATACGTAGACTTTGTAAAAAATCACTCACAACTAAAAAAAGACCTGTAATTGTATTTATTCTTTTGAATTTCTGTTTCAGAATTAATCGTCGGCAGTCATGGAATTCATTTACGAAATAGTGGATCAGCAGCAGACCTGCGCAGATGACGATGAATCGGTGGTTTCTCAAAACGGAATACTTCAAAGCTTGTTTAACGTTTGCGATATAACGAAAGACATATCGCACATGGACGATGCTGTCGTTGGCAATCTAATTCGCCAGCACGTTTCGGACGCGGAAGATGAATTTCCAACTTACGTCGAAACTAACGAACCCGTAGTCGACGTAGTTAAACCAGAAGACGAGCAGCTGTTCGTCGAAGAAATCGACGTCGAAATGGACGTGATGCAAGGCATAAAAGTAGAAAGCGTCTATCAGTGCGATATTTGCGAACAAAAATACGACGAAGAAGCGTACCTGCTGCAGCACGCGGAGAATTATTTGAAATGCGACATTTGCGAAAAGCAATTCTGCAACAAGCTGCTGCACAAGTTACACCTGTTGAATCACAGCGTCGTATTGTACGAATGCGAAAAATGCCAGGCCATATTTAGCGTACGAGATAACCTGGAAATGCACTATAAAGCGCACAGCAGCGGCGACATGGACGTCATTAACGAGCCGCCTGATTCGTCGTACGTCTGCAAACTGTGCCACTTCACGCTGTTCTCGTCGAACGAATTGAAAAGCCACTACGAGACGCACATAAAGAAGAATCGCAGATCGCTGCGAATCTACGAGTGCGACTACTGCGGCAAGTGTTTCACCGACAAGACGGCGCTGACCAAGCACATACGCGTACACACGGGCGAAAAACCGTTCCGGTGTCGATACTGTAGCAAGCGCTTCCGGCAGAAGGGGTACCTGAGCTATCACGAGGCCAACCACCGAGGAGCCAACGATTACGCGTGCGACCATTGCGGAGCTCGTTACAAATCCAAGTCCAGGTTGGCGGCCCATATCAAGGCTCACCTGTACGGCAAGCAGTACCCTTGCCAGTTCTGCGGCAAACGTCTCATGTCCCGCCAGACGTTACAAGATCATCTGCGAATCCACACGAAAGAAGGCCTGTACCGGTGCGAGCTGTGCACGAAAACGTACCTGTCTCGCAACAATCTGCGTAATCACCTGCGTAAGCACACCAACGAGAAACCGTACTCGTGCTCGTACTGC
The DNA here is from genome assembly GCA_959613365.1 of Balanococcus diminutus. NCBI lineage: Eukaryota > Metazoa > Arthropoda > Insecta > Hemiptera > Pseudococcidae > Balanococcus > Balanococcus diminutus. The sequence continues at coordinate 57,049,165 of OY390717.1, forward strand.
GGCAAGAGATTCCTCGAAAAGGGTAACATGAGACGGCACGCCGACAGGCATTTCGAAAGTAAAGTCTCGTGCGAGTATTGCAGCGGCGAGTTCAGCGCCAGCTACTATCCGGTACATTTACGACTTCATACCGGCGAGAAACCGTACCAGTGTAAATACTGCGACAAGCGATTCACCCAGTGCTCCGGCCTGAAAGACCACGTCGTAGCTCATACCGGCGTCAAACCTTACCAATGCGAGCACTGTTCGCGTAAATTCGCCTACAAATCGCACCACCAAAGGCACCTGAACACGCATACGGGGGAAGGAGCCTATCGCTGCCAAGTCTGCGACAAAGCCTTCTTCACCAAGACGATGCTATCGAACCACACCAGAGCGCATACCGGAGAGAAACCGTTCGTTTGCGCCGAATGCGGACGACATTTCAGCCAGAATTCCAATTTAATAGCCCACTATAAGTTGCACAGCGGCCAAATTAAACCGTTTAAATGCGACAAGTGCGATCTGCGATTTTACACGAAATCCAAGCTGAACTACCACAGCCTGGCGCACGGTAACGAGAAACCGTTCGTTTGTACTTTTTGCGACAAGACATTCAAGCACAGGTCGTCGCTAAATGTGCACCTTAATTCGCATTCTTCCGACCGCAGCATCAAATGCTCCGCTTGCGATAAAACCTTTATGTCGAAAACTAACCTCAAGAGGCATATTACTAAGCATATGGTAGAAGAACATATTTTCTTGGGCGAGTGATCCATCGCGGTATTATTTATACGAGTAATATGCCTATGTATTGTTCATTAGCATAATATGTGAATTATAAACCGCCAAATTATCTTCTTCGCTTTTCTTTCTTCGTTTCGAAGTTATTTATCTTGGTTAATTTCGTCTATTCTTTTCGATAGATCGATAGATTGGTTTATGGTGTTCTACATCGAAGAAATTAATCGCCTTATGGCCTTATACGTTGAATTTTGACGAATATTTACAGAATTTCATTCTAATGTGCAGGTATACCTAGACCTACATATCTACGACTGCCGTATAAGTTGGACGTTTTATTTCGGTCACGACGTCTCGACCACACTTTTCTGAAAAATAAGCAATAGATACTTACATTCGTGCCTGTACCGAAAACATACGATTTTTCCTTATATTTCGCAATGCACTACATATTACAAGTACGCTACGGATGCTTGTATAAATATTTATCGAACGAACGTATCGCCCGGCACCTGTGACATTCTGGGAAAACCCCATACATTGCAAATTTTTTATCGCAGTTGTGAAAATTCGTTACGACTCGTTATTAGTTTAACTAATATCTACATTCTATTCACTTACGAACGATAAGTACTTTATTATTTCGAAAATTTTTCATATATTTGCATCATCCCTAAATCAAATAATTGTTTTTCATTCGTAGGTACCTATCTAGAAATCAATATTGAACGAACTTTGCTTTATTAACTATGTGCAAGCTGATTATCATCGCGTGAGTAACTTCTTTGTGTGTAGGGTATGATTTATAAATTTATGACGATGGAAAAAAATTGATTTCAATTTTGCTTTTCTAAAGAAAAACTTGAACACTCACAATTTTTCAACTAAAAAAGTTCCCAACATTTCTTAAATTAAAAATATCCCAAAATTTTTTAAATAGAGAATTTTCCATAGAAAATGTTCTAAAAAATTTTAATTAGAAAATTTTCCAAAAATTTTTGAAACAGAATATTTTCTAAAAGTTTTTAAACAGAAAATTTTCCAAAAAATTTTAAATAGAAAATTTTTCACAATTTTTTATGTAAATAGAAACTTTCCTAAAAATTTTCAAAATTTTTAAAAATTCCACAAAGCTATTTTTCAAATTTTTTTTGAATAAAAATAATTGTTGAATTTATTTTTAGAAAAAAATTGGCCAATCTTTTAAGAAAAAAAAGTTTTTGAATTTTCGTTTTAAAAAAATCTTCCAGTTTTTTTGCAATAAAAGTTTTTCATTTTTTTCGGAGAACGAAGAAATACAATTTTTTTCAATTTTGGAGAAAAGAATTTCGAAATTTCTCGGAGAAAAAAAAATTTAAAGAAGACAATTTATCAATTTTTGGGGTGAAGGTATTTCTCTAAATTCTGGAGAAAAAAATTCCTTTATATTTTAAAGAAAAAATAATAACATTTCATTTTTTGGAATAAAAATATCGTTATTTTTTTGGTGAAGAAAATCTTCCTATTTTTTTCGCAATTAAAATATTTTTTAAATTTTTGGTCAAGAAAATTTTTAATTTTTTTAGAATAAAAGCATCTACCTATTTCAAATTTTCGGATTATTTATTTTTTATTTTTTTAATTTTGGAGATAAGTTATTCAATCTTTCAATTTTTATGAAAAAATGCATTAAAATAATAATCCTTCAATTTTCGTCGGGGAAAAATTATTTTCTTTTAGAAAAATCTCTCATTTAAAAAAATCTCGATTTTTTGGATAAAAAACCACTCATTTTTTCAGGGTAAAAATTTTTCATTTTTCATTTTTGTTTGAAGAAAACTTGGTAGACAACATTTCTTTAGGAATGAAAAATATTTCAATTTTGTCACGTAAAAACATTGTTGAAGAAAAAAGCTTCTCAATATTATTTTGAAGTGCAAAATTTGCAAAAAATCTCATATTTTTATCGAGAAAACAATAATAATCTTCTTTTTTTTTTAATATATTAGTCCCTATTTTGTGTCCCAACTTTTTGAAAAAAGAATTTCTCAACTTTTTCAGAATAAAAAAATGTTTTCAAATTTTTGGATTTAAAAAAATATGAGAAAAATTCATAATTTTTTTGAAGCAAAAAAAATTATTGGAAAAATCTTTCAATTTTTTGAGAGAACTGGAGGAGAAAGCTTCTCAATTTTTTTTTATGAAAACCCTCGAACTTTTTGCCTCATTTAAAAGAAAAATCTTCTATTTTTGGATTGGGGGGGGGGGGGGGGGGGGGTAAAAATATTTTAATTTTTTGGAACAAAAAATCTTTCAAATGTCTCAGAATAAGGAAACATTCAATTTCGTATTTCATTGAAATTTTTTTTTTTTTTTTTGAGGAAAACGCCTAATTTTTTGAGATTTTTTTCTTGAAAAAATCTTTCAACTTTCTTGGAATGAAAAATTATTTCAATTTTTTTGTAGCGAAAAATTCTCTCAAATAAAAAAATGGTCTCCTAATTTTTTATAGATTTTTTTGTTGTATTTTTTAAAAGAGAAAATTCATTCTTTACCTAGATTTACTTTTTTTTCAAGTTAGATTTTTTTTTCAATCTTTCCATTTTCTAAAATGAAATTTCTCGTTTTTTGGAAGTGATTTTTTTCTTCTTTTAATTTCTCGATTTTTTTTGATAAGAATTTTTATTTTTGTGATGAAAAAAATTTCTCAATTTTTCAGGTGTTAAAAAAAAGATGCTTGATATTGAAAATTGGAGGGCAGAGAGATGTCCAATCAAAATTTTCAAGTATTCCTAGGATTTCAATCTACAACACTTTCCCCTCCGATTTTGCATAATTTCGAAAATTAAGAAGTTACGTAGCTTTGAAAATCGAAAAACCGATTTTTTCGAAGTTCGAAGGTTTTTTGCACCTTTATTTTCAAAGGTAGCTTAGGTACCTAGACAGAAAATGCCGAGAATAAAAAAATTGATTTTTTGTTAGTACCTGTCTACCTACTTTTTTCACTTTCATATTGCTTTCCCTACAATTATTTGTTGAGATAGGTGACTGCACCGCTACCTAAGTAGGTCTAGTGTTTGGTCTAGGTACTTATACGTATGTTTCACAAGATAAAATCGCATTTCTCGTTAGAAATAAAAATGAAAAGCCAAGTCAGTAAGTTGAAGTACCTACTTAACCGAATGACATACGAGTATGATTTTGAAGTTCTTCAAAATGTGTTTGGTTAAAATGAAATTTCAAAATATATCAATCAATAATCATAATTGCGAGTAATTAATGGGCGTTATTTTTCATGTAAATTTTGTTGATAGAAATGTCTGGTTGTAGTACGCCCTTGCCCTTGGTATTTCAGCTTAAATAGTACAATGTAACTGTTGTAGCCATGTAGATGGATCGGGTCAGAATTTTGTTGGTACACTTATAACGAATTAGTAGGTGTAAGTTTGTACTGTGCAGCTGTAGCTACAAATTACAATGGCGAAAGAACGCGATAATGGAGCCAACGCGTCAAAGTAGTCATTAAAATAAAATTATTCGCGAACTCGCCGTCGCGTAGGTCTATTTAACAACTTTTCCGAAAACTGTTAATTTCCTTGTAATCTCATATCATTTTATGGCGGTGCATGTGGCGGAAACTGGATGGAATACCCTTTGCGCACGTTCCAGCTGTTCCACTCATCACTCGATCGTTCGTCCGACGTCGCCGACGCGCGACGTCGGTATTTCCGAACAAAATAATGAAAAATAATTTTCAGCCGGAACTGAAATTTAGCTACACTAGATTAGATAGGTACGAGTATGATGTAGACGTACTTTAAACCAAGTTACACCTACGTAACCGCGCGAATTCGTGACATTTTCAATCACACCCATATAAATTACGATTACGACTTAGTTACAGGATCACGTTTCTTCAATGAATGGTGAAAAATTTTACAATTTTCGATTCGATACGGTCATTAATTTTCCCAAATTAATTATCGATTACTCAGGTAATTTTCCCACAAGAGTGTCGAGCTTGAGAGGAGGGCCTTCTTCCGCTCGTCACGAGAGATCAGGCAGCAGGCACTTCCAAGAGCAGTGAGTCTTCTTCCGTTTGTCACGACACTCGACAGACAAAATAAATACAAATGATAAATTGAGTAGGTACTCGGGGCGCAGCACTACGACTTATGATTAGTAGGTAGATAGGAGGGTGGGTAGTACCTAATTGACATTATGAATCGATGGTTAATTAGATATGGCAATAAAACTGCTCGTCAACATCAAATGTCTCTTCAGATGCGCACCTGATTCACCTTATTTTGATAAAGCTCGCGCTTAAATAAACATCATTGTTGTACTAGCGAATCAGCGACTCAGCCCATGATTCATCTCTATAGGTAGGTATAGGTTAAGGTACACACAATCTCAGACAGCGGCCATACCAATATTTGTATTAAGATTTTGCATTGTGTTCGCTGAGACTGCTACGTTCGTCACGATTTTTGAATGAACGTGACTGCGGATATGCTGCGGGTTTTCAAAATGTATTCGGAACATCTCTTTATAATAGATGACCGAGAATAAAATTTCGGCATTGTGATTTACTCGCTCGAATAAGAACGACGCGCCATTTCGCTGCTGACAATCGAGCAAACTACAGAAAATACAATAATATATCGCATCGTAATCAAAATATCAAGGTACGTGTCGTGTTGTTTTTTTTTCTTCTTCTTCTTCTTCTTCTTCTTATATATATAATGTAGGTAGTTGTAATATTTTTTACTAGATAATTAAGTCAACTCGTAAGTATTTATAGCAAAGCAACCTAGACTTGGTAATGATTTTTGGTAGTTTATCAACTCATTTTGTTAAGATACCTACGGTGGTTTTTCAATTAAACAAATTAACTTTCAATTCTCTAATAGATACCAACATTTTTTTCTTCGAGTTTGGGTAATTATTTTTCGCGAGTTATCTGGACTGAGTATAATTTAAAATAAAAAAATTGAATTTTCAACTCTGGTCTTATTTGAAGATAACATCGATACAATTTATCAGATAAGAAGTCTCGATTCTAGTTTTGCATTAAAAAAAAAAAAAAAAATCAGCACCAAGGAAAGTCACGTAAAAAGAATTCGCGTTCGTGTTTTTTTTTTCAAATATTTTTTCAATTACCTACTCGATATTTCTGGTATTTCATTAACCTTCGAAAACTGCATAGAGTTTATTTTGATAAAATTTCGCGTTTAAATGATAAAATGAACAGATATACGGATTGAAATTTTTGCAATAAAAAAATTACAGCGAACGAATAAGCATAAAATTGCCAAATTACGACTCGAGATACATAGAACTTGAGAGATTATCGTGATTTGTCACCGCGATTGATTCTGTATTCGGTTTTACGATCAAAAGATGCTTTCGTTATTGCTGTCGATAATATTTTCTTTTCATTTTCCACTAAATTAAAATTTCATAGCTACATATCTATATCTATTTCATAGAATCATCCAATTTCCAATTCTCAACATTTCAATTTTTCTGCAAAGTATAATGCTAAAAATTATTAAACTTGTTTTTTGTCGAAAATTTTGCAATACAAGAACAGCAATAGGGTACTCCCATTTTTGGAGACTTCGGAATATTTTCAAAATTTGGGGGCACATCATTTTTTGATAAGTAGTTTTTTTTTTCTTTTTTAATAATCATATTTTTGACTTTGCACAAGCACTTTCCATTAAAAAAAATCAATTTTCGGATGAATATTTTTTTTCAATTTTTTTCTAGCTACTGAAAATTTTTTTAAATTATTGAAGCATAAATGTTATGACTTTTATGCAGATTTTTTTTTTTCCGATGAAACAATAATTCCTTATTTTTAGAGAAAAAAATTCTCAATTTTTACTTCAATTTAAAAAAAAAAATCTTCACTCTTTTTGGAGGAAAATATCCCTAAATTAATTTTTTTGTGAAGAAATCATCACTTTTTTTGGAAAAAGAATCTAAATCAATATTATAAAAAGAAATCTTTAATTTTTTGGAGTAGGTAAAAATATTTTTCAGTTAATTTTAGGAGAAACTAATTCTTTCATAGCTTTTGGAAGTTTTGGAGAGAAAACTTTCAAATGTTCTTGAGATAAGAATATCTCAAATTTTTGGAGTCAACGTAAAAAAAAAAAAAAAAAAAAAAAAACGTATACCAATAGAATTTATAATTTCGAAAAAATTTCTTATTTTTTCAAGAGGAAATCTCAGTTTATGAAAAATTTCGAAATTTTCTCTGGATGAAAATAAACATAAGAAAATTCTCAATTTTTTAGTGTAGAAAATTTTTTATTTTATTTGAACTACTTACCTATTATACATTTTTTTTGAACAAATATTTTTAATTTTTTTAGAGTAAGTAAACATTATTTAAAAAATTGCTGTAGAAATGAAAATATATGTCTATTGTGAGAAAAATTCCTTGTTTTTAGAGAGAAATTTTTTTTCAATCATTTCGTTCAAAAAATCTCAATTTTTGGAGGAAAAAAGTACTGATTTTGCAAAAAGAATCTATTTTTTTTGGAAGAAACCCATTTCTGATTTTTTTGCAGAAAGAATCTAAACTTTTTTTGGAAAATAAAATGTTCTGAATTTTCATGGAATAAAAAATATCTTGATTTTTTACGATCAAACGTAAAAAAAAAATTTTCAACGTTTTCAGAGTAAAATTTTTTTCAATTTTTTTGAAGATTATTTTTTCCCAATTTTTCAAGACCAAGGACATTTTTTTCAATTTTAATTTTTATAAAAAAAGATCAATAATTTTTTTTTTTTTTTTTTTTGTATTGAAAGTCTTTCAATTTTTAAGCAGAAATTTTTTTTAGGTATTTTAGAAAAAACGTCGTTTTTTTTGTTTTTTTTTTTTAAAAAAAATTTATAAAAATCTTTTCATTAGCATTTCGTGTATTATTTTTGGAGCCCCCGAAATCGCGCGCCTTCGAGAATTTCTAAACAAATAAAAGGTTCCCATGAGTCATATCGTGGGTTATACTTTTCATCAAACTGTGAAAGGAAAAACAGTTCCGTTTAACAGATGTTATTTAATTATAGAATAACAGAAAAATTAGAGTAACATCGGTCGATGAGTCACCTATTCCGAATCCGTTTAATTGATGCTTTGATGCTGAAAAATTTATAAACAAACAGTACATCAATGAATTAATTCCGAGAAACTTCTAAATCAACTGGCATAAATTATACAGCTACCAGCTAGACAAAAGCGTCCAAGTTCAAAAATACATAATTTTACTTTTTTTCAAATTCAAATTTTTTGTGAAGGTTTTTTCCAATTTTCAATTTTTTTTTTGAATTTCTTATTAGTGAAGAACTATTAAATTTTTGAGAGAATTGATTTTTTTTTAAACTCGATGATATTTTCACCAAATTTTTTCCTTTTTTTCACCGGTGGGGGGGGGGGGGGGGGATTTAATTCTCCATTCTTCAGCGAAGTTTTCGTGTAAAATATTAAAACAGCATTATATGTTTTTTTTTGAAGCAGAAATTTTTGAATTTAAGAAACTAAGATGGCAAAAGGATTACAAAATTATGAAGAATTCGAGTTCAAATAAAATTTAAAAAAAAACAGTTTTTAAATAAAATTTAAAGAAATAATTTTTTAATTTTTAAAAATTTGTAAGTATTTGAACGGAATTCTGAAGAATTTATTTTTGTTGAAACTTTGTTTGAGTATAATTTTGTTGAAATTGATTTTACGAAAGGGTGGGATGATGACTAGATACCCATAATGATTATCTGAAAAATAATGACTAATGACGATAATAATCACTATTTTCGAACCCTGCGAATATCATTTTTCTGCACATGTATACAAGTAAACGAACGAATGATCAATAATAAATAAATATGATCTCGGATTTCCGGAAACAGGAAATGAATAATGAGAATATTACATTATTTGATAGAAGATATTACAAGATTCGTCATATACCTACATAGTGATTGTGTGATCCAACCTTCAATTACTTTTAAAATGCCTAGAAATTTGAGATTTTAACTCGTAAAAATGTTTAAAAGGAGCTAAGTACGACCGACCTAAGGACACTTTATTTAATTTCCCAAGTAACGTGGGTTTAGGTTGGCTCGTAATCTCGTAATGATTGTGCATACTATATGAAAAGGATCTCACAATACACGGTTTTTACATCTACACATTAGATAGGTAGGGTAGGAATGTGTATAGGGATCATTCTTCAATCACCAGAAGAACTTCTCCCAATTATACTTACCTACTCGTTAGTTGATGGGTAAAATTTGAAATTTCATTGCCTTATAAGCTCGAGCTTGACCAAACTTCTTGGAGTTTATTAGGTGCTTCATTTCTGCAATCTGAGTTCTTATTAAATGTAAAATGTGTTTTAGTAGACCTAACGATATTTTAAAGACCTTGAAAAAAGAACTGACCAAGTCAAAAACGTGTTTACGTTCGGATTAAGTCGGTTTCATTCGTATCCGTTCAATGTTGGAAACAAGTTTGCAATTCTTCAATTTTACATTACATTACATTACATTACATTACGTTACATTTACATATTACATTAGGATGGGGCGCGGCAAGGGGTCGACGATTCTACGTTTTTCAGTATATGTAATTTCGTAATAGCGCCGCCTTCAATTATGAATGAAAAACGAGAATTTTTTTCTCAACGTCAAAAGTGAAAAAACCCAAATTTCTGGTCGAGAGGTAGGGTAGGAATGGGTAAGGATGCGGTGATGGTGACGATGACGTCTCTATCGTCTTTCGCGACTGGACTGCAAGATATCAGTCGTAGTAGACGGTGGAGATTATTTTTAGCTAGCTAGAAAGAAGTAGTGAAGTAAAATAGTAGTAGTAGTAAGTTTGTTGTTCGACTTCAACGAACGAACTACGACATTGGCTCGGCTGAATAATGAGAACTGACTATCATATTCGCGTATTTTTTTATTCCAATTGTTATTGTTATATCGAGTCGATTCCTATTCTTACGATAATGTGGTCGAAATAGATAGATAGATAGATAGAAGACTGACAGCTAGACAGTAGATACCACCGTCTTTTATACCTAGGTACCTATTTACATATACGTCTCAACTGTGTAATTGATTTTTGATTTTTTTTTTAAAGGTAAGACTTTTTCTTTTCTTTGTTACTAAGTTAAGAATGATATTTGCTATATTTTACGAGTGTACGTATGCTAATCGTTGCCAAAATTCGCACAGATGACGCTTTCCTATTGCATTTTGATGTTCGCCTTTGTGACCGTGATATTCGAAACGAACGCTGTGACTTGGGAAAAATGGCCAGTCGAAGCACGAAATCGCATTGATAACACGAATCAATTCCACGAACCTGGTTTTGTGACATTTCCACGTTCGAAACAAGTTCGCCAAACAAGTTACATACCACAAACGGCGTCGCCGACACCAAATCCATACGCCAATTGCTCCAACACGCAACAGGTAAACATTCGAAATGCAAAATCTCAAAGCATTTCGGTGCGACTAGACAAAGAAAATCACCCAATCTCGCTCACGTACACGGTTCTTCACAATCATCTAGCACGCATAGATTGATTAATATTTTGCCTTCTTCGCAGTGTATCGCGAAGGGAATCAACAGACTGGCCATCGGTCTAGATTATATGTTTTTGAAATCGAATCCCAACGATAATTTCATACTAGCGCCGATCAATATATTCAAAACATTGTCCACCGTGATGCTCGGCGCAGGAGGCACTACCGAAAAGGAATTGCTGAAATTTCTAAACCAATTAGTCTTAGGGCGCAAATCACCGGACGGGTAATTGATTACGTCGTTACTTGGCGAAATTCCGTTCGATTATAGGTATTAATTTAATTTTTCGTCGTATTTCATATCCGATTATCTGCCCGCAGAGCCCGCCAATTCCACAACGAAATTGGAAAATTACTGATTAAAGTAACAGACACTGATCCAGGCGTGAAATTCGGTACAAATATACAAATCGCTGGAGGAGTATTCGTACAAAAAGGCTTGCCAATCAAACCGAAATTCGTCGAACAGGCCAAAAGTATTTATAAGAGTGACGTTATCGAACTGGATTTCGCCAACGATGGAATGAATTCTGCAAACGCTGTTAACAAGTACGTAATGGTTGAGATCGTAATTATAGATACAATACAGATATTCATTTAATATATGCGTGACGTCAAAAGACGAATATGTATGCTTCGTACATCTAATTTTCATAAATAAAATACTACAGGTCACTGTGCGGTTCAAGTTTCGAATCGTTTTTTTTTTTTTTTTTTTTTTAAATTCGTTCGACGAATCATCGCTATTGGACTAATTTTTTTTTCCCAAACGTTTTCCAGATGGGTAGCTGACCACACCAACAACAGAATAAAGGAAATAGTTCAACCACCGGTAGATCCGCTGACTAGAATGATAATCGCCGGAGCTCTATACTTCAACGGAGATTGGGAGTATCCATTTTTCGCCAAAGCAACCAAATGGTACGACCTCGTACGACTAGCTCCTAGTTTGCACTGCGGCGTTAGTAATTGAGCTTGATTGAGCTGAATTTTTCCAAGTCCAAAACTATATAAACACCTAATATACGACACTAGAGCGAAGAGAGGGGTTCAATCGAAACATTGATAATAACAAAATTTATTTTTAGGACCTTAATCTACAACTTTTGTTTGAAAACTTTTTCAATTGAACCCCTCCTTCTCTCGTTGTTCAATATTGAGTGTCTTTGTACTAATATGCAAAATTAGAGGGGAGGGGAGGGTCCAATCGAAATTTTTATAATGATCAAAATTATTTCTAAGATCCCAATCTAGAACTTTTGTTTGAAAATTTTTTCAATTGAAACCCTCCCTCCTATCCAAGTTTTCATATTAATACATAGATACTCATTATTGAAAATTGGGGAGGGGTAAGGGTTGAATTGAAAAGATTTTCAAACAAAAGTTCTAGATTAGGATCATAGAAATAATTTTGGTCATTATAAAAATATCGATTAGACCCTTCCCTCCCCTTGAATTTCGCATATTAGTACGATGACACTCAATATTGAAAAACGAGAGAAGGAGGGGTTCAATTGAAAAAGTTTTCAAACAAAAGTTGTAGATTAAGATCCTAAAAATAAGTTTGGTTATTATAAAAATTTCGATTGGACCCCTCTCTTCTCTCTAATTTCGTATATTAGGTGTTTATATAGTTGTGGACTTGGAAAAATTCAGCTCAATCAAGCTCAATCACTAACGCCGCAGTGCAAACTAGGAGCTAGTTCTCGTACGATATTTTTTTTCATAAAATACCAGATGGGAATTTGTAAAATAATAATTCGTATTAATTTCGCAGGCAACCTTTCTTCACGGGAGGAGGAGGAAGCAGAGGAGAAACGAACAGCACCATTCAAGTACAACTGATGGTCGGTCAAGCTTCGATTCCGTACTACGAAGACAAAGAAGTCGGTTATCAAGCTATCGGCTTGCCTTACAAGAATAAAACCATGTACATGTACGTCGTACTACCCAAACCCAACGTGAGCTTGAAAAATTTGACTTGCAAATTCATGCACACCGACTTCAGCAACATTATTGAGAAATCCAAAGTATCCGAAGTGTTCTACGTCATGCCTAAAATGCAACTGGAAAACAAAATTAATCTCAGACCGACGTTAGAGGCGTTGGGAATTCGAAATCTTTTCAACCAGGCCAAAGCGAATTTCAGCAATATCGCCGACACACGCGGCCTATACGCTTCGGAAATCTTACATAAGGTGGAAATGGACGTGAACGAACTCGGTACGACGGCCAGCGCAGCTACAGCGACCACCGTAAATAGAGGAGGATACATCAATTTCAGGGCAGATAGGCCTTTCTTTCTTTTTATTTATAACGTTAACGCCGCAGTCACCACGTTTTGGGCTCGTATTCAAAAACCAACTCCTTTCAAAGAAATACCAACTAATTGAGGGGTTTCCGAAAGTAGTTAACTTTTTATTACAGCGGCGAGCCGATTTTTTGGCCTCTACTCGAGTGAGATTCCTTCGTGTTTTTTTTTATGGCTGCCGGCGCCTCAGATTGAAAAATCTTCAAAGAATACCAAACATACCGTTATTTTAAAAGTAAACGTATTTTTAACGCGAGTCGTGTCTATTAAGGCATAGCCTATAATGGATTTTTTGTTACTTATTTTGTTATTTTATAGAAAAATAAAATTGATTTTTCAACCTTCGATTGTATTACTACAATTTCTGGTCTGGTAAGTAAAATAGCTATTGAACATTGGACGAAACGAATTAGAAAAAAAGATCAAGGTGTTTGAATTGAAACGAAATCTTGAAAAAAAAAAATATACTAAAACATTAAAAGTAAAAAAAAACAAAGCCTAGAACTTGTGGTTTTTTTCTTTTACTTCAATTGACTTAATTAAATTATTCGCCTTAAATACGAGGTAAATATAAAATTATCAATAAAAAGTAACATTTTGCAGCATTTAACATGACATCACGTATCCGAAAAGTTGGCGTTTCAGAGTGATTAATTTTTTTTTTTCAAAATACTTTTCAAATGTTACTTTTTTTAAAAAACATTTTAAATACAACTTTACATGCACATTTTAAAAAAGCTAACTCAAAAAAGATGGAAGTTACTTTTTAGCGAAAGATACTTTCATCGCATGCGTCGGCGTGATTTTAAAACCATTAAGCGCTGCTTTAGCCTGACCAGCTTGTATCTCATTTTCGAATTCGACGAACGCGATGTCGTGCCTATTTGGTACCAGTCGAACTTCCTTAAATCCGGGGAATCTGCAAAAATTTGAGTAAATTAACAATTTCGCACATTTTCTTATAATCTAATGTAGAAATGCAAAAAACGAATCCGAAAGTATGCTCACTGTGTAAACAACATAGATAACATCATTTCGTTGGTCTCTTCGGGTAAATTAGTCAAGAACAAAATCATATTAGGCGGTTGTTCGGCAACATTGTCTGAAAATGAAATTTTTCGATATTATTCAAGTATCGTCTATTTTACGTATGGGCAAAAAAACATGAGAAAATCGTCTTACTTTGTTGATATATGCCAGCTTGAGGACCCATCGGGTTAGGACGAAATTGATGCGGATTCTGAGTGTTATTACTTTTGACTTGTTCTTTAGTAGCCTTTTTCTTGATTTTTTTATTCTCGTTATTTTCCTCCGGTGCGGCCGGATTCTTTTTAGCTTTCTTGGGTCTTTCTTGAAATTGACCTTTCATTTTAGCAATGAGGTCGGAATCTTTTTTCGCGTATTGAATTCGCTGTAGATGATAATAACAATCGATATCAGAATGTAAAAATAATATTGCGCCGGAAATTGGAAACATTCTGTGTACTTACCATTGGTTTTTCGTAAAAAGGAAATCCTTGCATCGATCTAATTGCCGTAGTGGCGCTGCTAATTTCTTTAAAAACTACGAACGCTTGACCCCGCATTTTCAACGTCTTTAACGCTATTATATCGAGTATTTGCCCGAATTGTGAAAATATCGCGTACAAGGATTTCTTCAATTCTGTAAATTTCAAATAAAAATTATAGGCGTGTAACACGAAGAAAACTTATCACACGCAGTTCTTCCCTTACCTTCTTTTTTCACTTTTTCGTTGAGGTTATTAACGTATATCGTGTGATTCGGTCTGATATCCATCATTGTCACGATGTACTGAAAAAATAAATAAAATTATCGTCAGTAAAACTCTGAATACTTGAAATGGAAATACGATGTTCGAAGACGCTGGAAATTTGGCTCAAATATGAAAGTTTTGTTGATTACAAACAAACACAAGTAAGTACAAGTAGATTGTAAGATGCTCGATTATTGGCAGGATTTTCCAACAAGGTAAATTTATTAGAAGTACACTGCTGAATAGAAAAACTGTTAGATAAATGGTTAGAGTACGTAGAAAAACACTTTTCTTCCAAACTCCAAACAAATGACACGAATTGTAAGCAACATAGGTTGATATCAGCATCGAGGGATGACTACCAAACTTGAATGTTTTCAAGAAATCTATCGATCTGATACAGATACCGATTTGTACATAAAACAAGAGTGAACTTACTTAGATGATCCTTGAATAATCCTCCTTCCGAAACCAATTTATAGCGACATTTATGAGATAAATTCCAAGTTTTTCACAAAAAAGCCGACAACTTTTTATCTTCGCGCAGGAACCACCATAAACAAAATTTTCGACCGTAATCTTTTTAGCTTTTGACGTTTGACTATTCGAATAGCATATTTTTCTGTTTTCAACTAGCGATCCTAGGTACATTTTTTTTAAACTACTAAATTTTATAGCGCTCCTAACGAATTTTCAACGAAACTACGAATTATTCGAATTTCGCTGAACTTTGATTTCTTTTGATTTCGATAACAAAAAATGAGTGAAATTTATTTGGAAATTTTCTTTTAAAATTTATTTTAGTCGTAAAATGCGTTAATTAATGTATGTAATTGTTAATTGAAATCTCTGCCGATATCATCTGTATGCCAGTTCGAAGAATGGTGGAATATAGGCCGCGTATCGAATGTATTTTGTGAACGAATCAAAGATTATACAACTTTCCAGCTGACATGGCATTAAAAAAAGTTCGTGGCAATTTAGAGAGAATGTTCGATAAAAATCTAACGGACTTGGTTCGTGGGATCAGAAACAACAAGGATAATGAAGTAAGAGTCTACCTAGATGCTCGAATAGAGCGAAATATTTTGATGAATTGACCTAGCCCAAATGTGTGATGATAAATATGCCTACGAAAAAAATCTCTAGAAAGATAATTCGTGCATTGGATGTTAATTTTACTCTCGATTTTTCAGGCTAAATACATCGCCCAGTGCATCGAAGAGATCAAGCAAGAGCTGCGACAAGAAAATATGTCTGTTAAGGCAACAGCAGTTGCCAAACTCACATACGTAAGGAAATTTTGTTCTCGACATTGACTCGAATAATACGACCGATTATTCAGACTGTTCGTTTTTGTTCTTTAGTTGCAAATGTTGGGCTATGATATTAGTTGGGCTGGATTCAACATTATCGAAGTAATGAGCTGTTCCAAGTTTACTTATAAGCGTATCGGTTACCTCGCATCGTCGCAAAGTTTTCACGCCGACACTGAGGTAAATAATGGACACTCGTATAAAATGAGAAAAGGTTTTAATTCGTATTCTCCTCTAGCTTCTCATGCTGACTACAAATATGATAAGAAAGGATCTAAACAGCCAAAATCAGTACGATGCCGGAGTTGCACTTTCTGCCTTATCTTGCTTCATTAGCGCAGATTTAGCTCGAGATCTTGCTAACGAAATCATGACGTTGGTAAGTAAATTTATTTCTTCAACGGATATATCATCTCGGTGAGAGAAAAAGATAACCATTTTACTGTTTGATTTAGCTTACGTCTACAAAACCATATCTTCGTAAAAAAGCTGTATTGATGATGTATAAAGTATTTCTACGCTTTCCCGAAGCCCTGAGGCCGGCCTTTCCACGTCTAAAGGAAAAGCTAGAAGATCCTGATCAAGGTCGGTGAAATTCTCTCTGCGGTGTTTTAATCGATGTACATACGTAATTACGCTAAATTGACAATAAATGTATTTTACAGGTGTACAATCAGCAGCTGTAAACGTGATTTGCGAATTAGCGAGAAAAAATCCGAAAAATTATCTAAGCTTGGCGCCCATCTTTTTTAAACTAATGACCACGTCTACCAACAATTGGATGTTGATAAAAATTATAAAATTGGTAATTTAATAGATTTTTCTTCGATGGTTCTTGTATTCAAATTTAAAAAACTGCTTTAATTTTTCAGTTCGGAGCTTTAACTCCTTTGGAACCGCGCCTCGGTAAAAAACTCATCGAACCATTAACCAACCTCATTCATAGGTGAGATTTGAGATGAAATCTTGCAAATTATGATATAATCGCATCGGTGACGCTTGCTCGTTGTAATCTAATTTTACGCTACAACGATTAAGTAGTGGTTCCTTGCTCGTATTATTCCGTACTATTGTAAATTTTGCCGCATATTCTATCCATCGAGGATACGCTTGGTGGTAGAAGAAAATTTTACCGAGTCTGGGTTGTTATTTAAATGACGAATTAATTGTTTCAGCACCTCTGCTATGTCATTGTTATACGAATGTATCAATACCGTTATCGCTGGTCGGTACTACTTTAATATTATACGTACTAGCGTAATAAATTTTCGTTCGAGTTGGCGAGCAATTTGTAACGCTAATTATTCATTTTCTTTTCAGTTCTCATTTCAATATCATCAGCTCTGCCCAATCACAGCGCCAGTGTTCAGGTAAACGAACTATTCTTATTAACTATTCGCTGCTGCTGAAGAAAAACCCCGAAATTTTTCAACCGTCTCGAACATCATTCTTCGTAATTATGATTTTTTTTTCTTCTAACGAGTTTCCTTCGTTTCAGTTATGCGTCCAAAAATTACGAATTTTAATCGAAGATTCCGACCAGAATTGTTAGTATAAATATCCGGTCAATTGTTCCACGTTGAAGCATTCTAATTAAAAGCATCGTTTTATCGTATTTGTTTCAGTGAAATATTTGGGGTTGTTGGCCATGTCTAAAATACTGAAAACTCATCCAAAGACTGTACAGTCTCATAAAGATTTGATTATGCAGTGTTTAGACGATAAAGACGAGTCTATCCGACTACGTGCTCTCGATCTTCTCTACGGAATGGTAAATTCTCTCGTGGAAAAAAAAATCTTCACTACTAGCTCGCGTTTAAATATGTTTTTCTCGCTGTATTCCAGGTGTCTAAGAAAACATTGATGGAGATTGTGAAAAAACTCATGGTTCATATGGATAAAGCGGAAGGAACTCTGTACAGAGACGAATTGCTATCGAAAATAATCGATATCTGTTCTCAGAATAATTATCAATTCATCACGAATTTCGAATGGTACTTTAAGCGTTTTAAATTGACCCCAAACATAACTTCTTCGGTATTGTCAAGTTCGTTGGTGTACTTTTTCTA
Organism: Balanococcus diminutus; assembly: GCA_959613365.1. NCBI lineage: Eukaryota > Metazoa > Arthropoda > Insecta > Hemiptera > Pseudococcidae > Balanococcus > Balanococcus diminutus. Next base: position 57,066,941 of record OY390717.1, read on the forward strand.
TTCTTCAGGTACGTGAGTGTTCTGGTAGAATTGACCCGGATGGAAAGCACGCAACACGGAGCCTTGGTAGCTCATCAAATGTTAGACGTGGCTATTCGCGTACAAGCTATTAGGAAATTCGCCGTCGAACAAATGGCCCTGTTGCTTGAAAATGCCCACGTGCTAACTCAACCCAGTTCCAAAATGGTGGATGTGTTGTACGCGGCAGCTTGGATCTGCGGCGAATACGCGCCGTTAGTTTAATTTCGATAAATTTTAACATAAACTTACGATACGTATTTGGTTTTTAATCGACGTGTTTTTTTTTCGCTGCAGGGAATTGACCAATCCGAAGAGTACGTTACTGGCCATGCTAAGTGGTAAAGTGAATTCGTTACCGAATCATATTCAATCTGTATACGTGCAAAACATATTGAAAATTTTGAGCATCATTCTTAAAGAAGAATCGCCCGAAGAAGGAATAGAAGTAAAAAAATTATTCGGCGAGTTTTCCGTTTTACGCCGTCATCGTATGTACATTATTAATGCGTCGTCACGTTTTATTTGTAGATTTGCGAAACAATCTGCAACAAGTTACCGCAGTTTGTTTCCAGCGGTGATCTTGAGGTACAAGAACGTGCCAGCTCGGCTTTACATTTAGTACAGCTGATTAAGGAAGAAATTATCGATGGAAATACTCAAATTTTGGACGAACTCGCCGAATTATTTAACGGCGAATTGAATCCGGTAGCTCCCAAAGCTCAACGTAAAGTTCAGGTGCCCGAAGGGTAAGTGCTGCTTTTAAAAAAAAATCTGAAATACGAACTGCGGAAAAAGTAATAAACCTAAACGTAATATTTCGTAGGTTGGACCTCGACGAATGGATCAACGACCCTCCATCGTCTTCGTCCGCTGAAAGCGAAGATGAGCAATACGAGGACGAAGACGCGCCTAATATATTTTTGAAATACGATCAAGAAAAAGAAGAACAGCGTAAATATGAACCGTCAGAAGAAGAATTGGAAAAAGTACATATTTTTTAAAATTCGAATAGTATTTAGAACGTTGAAAGTTGCAATAACACTCGCGTATTTATTCAGTTGCGCTCGTTTCGTATTACAATTTATTGCCTTGTTTTCAGATGAGAAAAGCGCGTCGATTAGAGCAAGAGAACAATCCGCATTATTTGAAACAAGATATTAGCGAAAAACCAGCGGATAATTTATTAGTCGATGGCACCGTTGCAAACACGCCCAATGTCATTCCAGGTGGCGTAAAAATCATTACACATAAATACGTCGTATCGTACACGATTTTTAATTTAGCGAATGATCGAACGAAAAAACCCTAATGATTCAATTTTCCTCTCGTTTCATATAGGACTAGCCTCGTCGGATAAATATCTAACGCAAAACTCTAAAAAGAATAAATTGAAGGTGAAAACGAAGAAGAAAAAACGCAGAAAAGATCATTCCGACGAAGAAGGAGAGGAGGTTGATATCGAAGAAGAGCAACCGGATGTAGTAGTAAATAGAGGTCGCGGGGAAATGCCCGAAGGTGCCGAAGATTCGGGCGGAGATTCCGATGACCATCGTGATCTCAACGATCCTCACGCTGCTCTGGATATCGATTTGGAAGAGTTAGTAATTTAGATGATTATTTCGAAGATTTCGTTATTTTCGAAATTAAAATGCCGAAATTGTTTCAGACCTTTGAACGATATCGCGCTATATTCGTCTTCTAAAAAAGAAAAATCGAAAACGAAGAAACGATCGTCCGCTCAAGTACGATTTCATTGCAATCGATGTCGATTTTTTTTTTATTCGTTAAAAAAACTTCAACTTGTAAAATCCATTTTTTTTTTTTTTTTTCAACAGGAAAACGAAGAAGTTGATCATACCGTCGATTTATTGCGTAACGACTACCAAGTCGTTGATTCTAAAAATAGCAACGTATCGAAGACGAAAAGCAAGAAGAAAAATAAAAAGAAAAAACACGATTCGGTGGACGAAGCCAAGCAAAAGAAGAGGAAATCGAACACCGGTACGATTCTTATTTCCCAAACGAATCATTCGGTTCGATTTTTTCCTCTTCGTCGATGTATATACCATTTTTTCAAATTTTCAGCGCGCAAAGTCGATGAAAGTTTCGACCTGTTGATGCTGAAAGACGGCTACGAAGAAGCATCCGGAATATCGACCCCGTCCAAGGAAATTTTGACGTGCAATTCTACGGAAACCTTTGCTGTAAATTCATATCCATACGTTAAAGCTGCCAAGAACAAAGTTATATACGTGGTACGATGTCTGGGCTTTGTACCAGTTCGACGGTCTTGGTCAAAATTTTATTTTTACGGCTACGTTTCCATTCATGTTGGTTTTGATTGTTGCAAATAGGATTATACGATCGAATCGCCGGTACAAGATAATGTGATCACTGTTTTCGTACGACTGAAAAACGTATCGACTTCTCATAATAGTTTACACGTCAAAGATATCCAACTGAGCGTATCCGATGCTTCCAACATTCAACTAGTCAGCAAGGTGACGAATTTATCAATGAAAGATTTCGCTTACTATCGATTTTATCATCTAATTTTTTTTTTCTGGCATAATTATTTCAGGAAGGCGATCCTTTAACCAAGATTAAACTACCGTTTGAATTATCTTCGCAAACGAACGACGAAATTAAATTATATTTTAAAGTTCGCAACATCGCGAAAGCGCATAAAGTCTTCGCCGTATTGTCTTATTCAGTTTCGGTAAGTCGACGCGATTTCAAATAAAGAAAGCAGATTTTTTTTCAAAATAATATGTACTCACGAGATTGTATTTTGGGTTTAATATTTAGGTAAACGATTCTTTCAAACGCGACGAATTGGAATTGAAACTTAAAATCCCGGTCACGTCGTTGCTGCTGGGAACAGCGCCTACCGAACCGTATGCCGAATTGATCGCCAGCGGGCAGCTCACTTTCGATTCGTCTCTTTGCTTACCTTGCGACGATTTCAACGAGGTGTGTATTCGTAAAGCTAGAATCGTGTTTAGCACTAGCGTAGATGTAGATCGAACTCGAAAAATACACGCTTACGTTCTGTAAAATTTGTCCTCAGGTGGTGGACGTATTGTGTAGACGTTGCCGATTGGTTTTACTGGAAAGAATACAAGATACCGCCTCGTTATACGGAAGCACGTCTTCCGGACATCACTTATGTTTCTTGTTGAAGTTGGAACCCAAACAACGAACCATTATTCTAGATGCCAAGTGCAATTCGGAGAGTTTATTGAAGAATTTCTTCAAAGAGATTAAACCATTATTTTCTCTTTGACCGCTGTATAAATATCACTACGAATTCTTTATCATTGTTACTTATTTTCCATTTACAAGTTGTATGTTATTACGATGGTATATAATAAATGTATTTTTTTTCTAAATCGTTCGTCGGTTTTTTATTCTACAAAAAAAAAAAATCGCGTTAATAAAAAATACGAATACACCCGAATTCGAGTATTGAAAGGCAAGACTTTATTTTATTTTTATTTTTAAAATTTGGTAACATAATAATTATAAAAGGGGCACGCTTAACGATAATACTGCAATTAGTATCGAATATTAAAACAATTAGGTAGAACGTTATAGTGACGTAATTAAAAACTAATAAGCCAGTTCGCATAAAAAAAGAATTAATAAATATTTTAATTGCTTAAATAAGTTAAGTCGACGCTATTAAAACTTGAAAATGAAGAATATAAGGCAAATAAAGAGTCTCCACTCTAGTCGACATAATCGATGACAAGGCACGTAAGAGTAATTGGAAGTAATAAATTAAGCTCCATCGGTCACCTTCTGTGATCCAATAAAACCACTGTTCAACAGTAATATGCGATTACGAACTTGGTTGTTCTGAAAAAAGTAGATCGTAGGTACATTAGTAATTCAAAAGACGTAACATGTGTGCCCTTTTCGAGGATAAAGTGAGGTAGGGTTACGCTTACCATTAGTAATGATACCACGGTTGACGTCTGACCCATCTTAGACGAATACCAGCGTCTGTTCTTATCTTGATGGAAGCTGCCTCGGCTGCTCTGACGGTTTCCTTCACACTTTGCATGAGGTTTTGCGCATTTCCAACCAACATGTCGGTAGCTTCTTGATCTTCTTCCGAGCCTGCGTCGTTACCAAAAAAAAAAAAAAAAAATTAGCGTTTGATGAAGATATTGGACAAACGAATCGTTGATTTTACACAAACTGAAAACATCACACGAACTATCTATTGTAATATTATTCAACCAATCAAACGATTAGAAGACTACAGCGAAGTAAAAATTGGCCACTGATTACTTACTAGCGCCAATCATTAATCCTGATTTAACGAATAAGCATTCAACAAATGAGAGAAAAAAAAATAAAGTTAATATTCACGTAAGACAACTAAATCAACAACATAAAACCTTTTAAATGAAATGAAAAAAAAAAAAAAAAAAAAAAAGTCTGCAGCGTATCTCAAAACGATCGGCTATTTTTACGTAGAGCCCTTATTGCTGTTTCATTTGCTCACATTGAATTTTTATCAAGTCCAGTGCTACATAAATACTTTATATTCAAAATTGGAAGGAAGGGAGGGGTCCAATCGAAATTTTTGTAATAACTAAAAGTATTTGTAAAACTTCAAGCTACAACTTTTGTTTGAAATTTTTTTCAATTGGGCGCCTTACCTCCCCACAGTTTTTAATAATGTATTTTGAATAAGTGTGAATAAGTTATAATGTATTACTCAAAATTGGCGGGGAAGGAGGGGTCCGATTGACATTTTTGTTATAACCAAAATTATTCCTAGTATTTCAAGCTACAATTTTTGTTTGAAATTTTTTTCAATCAGGCCCCTTACCTCCCCACTGTTTTTAATAATGTATTTGAATGAGTTGTATTATCCAAAATTGGAGGGGAGGGAGGGGTCCAATCGCAATTTTTGTCATAACCAAAAGTATTATTGAAACTTCAAGCTACAACTTTTGTTTGAAAACTTTTTCAATTAAGTCCCTCTCGCTCCACTTATTTTGCATAACACTCCCAAAATACCAATTAAAAATTGTAGGGGGAAGGGGAAAGGATCCAATTGAAAATTTTGTACAACAAAGTTGTAGCTCAAAAGACCATGACAAAAATTTTGATTGGACCCCTCCCTCTCCTCCAATTTTGGATAATCCAACTCATTCAAATACATTATTAGAAACAGGTGGGAGGTAAGGGGCCCGATTGAAAAAAATTTCAAACAAAAGTTGTAGCTTGAAGTACTAGGAATAATTTTTGTAATAACAAAAATTTGAATCAAACTCCTCCTTCCCCACCAAATTTGAGTAATATAACTTATTCACATTCATTCAAAATACATTATTAAAAACTGTGGGGAGGTAAGGGACCCAATTAAAAAAATTTTCAAACAAAAGTTGTAGCTTGAAGTTTTATAAATACTTTTAGTAATTACAAAAATTTCGATTGGACCCCTCCCTCCCTCCCTTGCTTCCAATTTTGAATATAAAGTATTTATGTAGCACTGGACTTGGTAAAAATTCAAGGTGAGCAAATGAAGCAGCAAGGGCTCTCCGTAAAAATAGCTGATCATTATCTCAAAAGTGCTTGTCGATGCTGATAATTTTTTCTAAACTTTTAATCGCCTTTTACGATATTTGGAACATTACAAAAAGTAAACTGATTTCAGCAAAAGCAACTCAGGCTCGTTAGTCCTTTTGAGACACGCTGCATCTCTACAGAATGAAACTATTATCAAATTCTGACAACTGGAAAAATTAATCGCTCGTTTCACAGTCGATTAAAAAATCCTAGTCATGCAAGTTTTCAAAAATCCTACATCACAAAACAACAACAACAATAACAAAAACATGCTTGAAAATTTCCAACTCGATAATTAATTAATTATTCGATTAGAGTAGAAAAAAAAACAAAAAATTTCATGCAAAAACGACGACTAAAAGAAGAAGTCATTACCGCCTTGTAATTCTGCGTTTTCCATTCTTGGTAGGATTTCTATTGATAATAGAAAACGAATTTGTTTAAAAAGGAAACAACAAAGAGAATAAACACTACTACTACTAAATTGTTGGAAAACCGAGTAAACATTAAATTTTGAACGATAACAAATACGTAAGGTTGGTATTTAATTTACCTTGGGCTCCCAACATGGTAGCTTTAACGGTAGACAAGATTTTCAACTGAGTACCAATGGTCGGTATACGTTCGCATACTTGAAGTAAACTCTGCAACCAAGAAAATGGCATAGTTGAAAAGTCGAATACGAAGCCACGTCCGTGGGTCAGACGAAAACTTCACCATCGAACGATGCTCACCGTTCGCATCCGTTTATCGGTACATTCGCGGGCTAATTCTTTAGCTAAACGTGCCACTTCTTCGGAAGCTTCGGCGATAGCTTTGGCACAATCGATCAGGTCACGTTTGGTGCCACCTTCTCCTCGGACTAGTTGCGACAATCGTCCCATCAATAAGGCCATCTTTTTGGCAGCTGCGATGATTTCGTTATCTTTACTAGACCATTGACGTACTTCTTGATGTAAACCGTGGGCTGCAGCCTGTTACGTCGAATTCCACAAAAATGAAAGAAAAAAGTCAAACGTGGTCATTTTCGAGATACAAGGTGTGAATTTAAAGGGGGGGGGGGGGACTGACCATAATCGGTTGGTTTGGTAAAGGCGCATGCATAAACATGTCATCTTCGTCGTCAGTTTCTGGTGGTGGAGGACGGGGTGGAGGAACTTCACCGCCTGGCAATGGTGGTCTGGGAGGAGCGATTTCTGAAATTTAAAATTAAATATTTTAATACTTAAAAAAATACATTCTAGCTTCGAAGATGTCGTTACTTCATTAAGTATTCCATACAGGTTTTTTTTTTTTTTTTTTTTTGAAAATACAAATCTAAAACTAATACCTTGGTATAGATCGGTTCTGTACTGCTTAGGTGGAGAAATTCTGTTCTCGACATCTGAAAATGTAATTCCACTACGTTAGAATTAAATCTAGTCTATGTTATGGAACTCTATCGAAGCCAGAGTCGATTACAAAAGCCTCGAGCACAAAGCGAAATTCGTTTACAAATTTGCTTTTTAATATCGAACTGTTTTCGACGAGTGGATCGCCGCAGAATAGATTTTTTGGCACCATTGAAAATTTGATTACTGCATAGATGGTTCATATTCAAAATTGAGGCGGAGGGAGGGGTCCTATTGAAATTTTTGTAATAACCAAAATATTTCTTGTACTTCAATCTACAAATTTTGTTTAAAAATTTTTTCAATTGGACCCCTACCTCCACCAGTTTTTAATAATGTAAGTATCAAAGTCATATTATGCAAAATTGGAGGGGAGGGAAGGGTCTAATCAAAAATTTTATAATAACCAAAATTACTTCTAAGACCTCAATCTACAACTTTTGTCTGAAAATTTTTTCAATTAGACCCCTTCCCCAATTTTGAAAAAGTATCTACCTGATGTTACGTAAAATTTGAAGAGAGGGAGGGGTTCAATCGAAATTTTTATGATAACCAAAATTATTTCTAGGATTTTAATCTGAAACTTTTATTTGAAAAAATTTTCAATTGAACCCTTCCTCCCTCCCACTCTTAATTTTTAATTAGTATCTTTGGGGTGTTACGCAAAATCGATGGAGAAGGAGGGTTCCAATTGAAAAAAATTTCAAATAAAAGTTGTTGCTAGGAGTCCTAGGAATAATTTTAGTTATTACAAAAATTTCGGTTGGACCCCTTCCCTCCCCTCCAATTTTGAATATCAATTGTTAATAGCAAATTTTCGATGGTGTCAAACGTCTGTTTTTGCCATTACATCATTTTTCCATTCACAACGATATTGTAAAGAGAAAGAAAAAAATACTTCGATATTCGAAATGCATGCATTATTTTTCCTAGTATTCAATTTGTGGTTAAAATTGTTATTAGAAAGTGAAAGCCAAGCGCTTACTACCTCTATTATAAATGGGATGCGTTTTTACGACTGGTTCCGGTCTGTATTTCGGATATTCGTCGACATCTATAAAAATTTAAAACAATATCCACCGCCACCGAGATTTTTTCGGTTAATAAATTATCGTTAATGTAGTTAGGTGAAATACAAATATTAAGGTACCTACTAATACGAAAACATTTTTACTCGATTAATACGTAGGTATATCTAGTAGGAAGAATTTAATAACTATAAGTTTAATCTCGAGGTAAGTAAATTGTACGAGGTATTTTTTGATAATTTTGACTAAAAGTGGACGGAATTGTTTACGAATGTTTGTTATAAGAGGTTACCAAAGCTAAACCTACTAATGGTAGTATCTAAAAAAGAAAAAAAAAATCTACCAAGCTGTGATCGTAATAAAGCTGTCTACGAAATACTAAAAATCATATAACTATTCTACAGTGTACGTTGTTGTAGTCGAAAAGATGATCTAAGGGAAGATAAAAAATGACGTGACTATATAGGGAAATAGGGTATTTCGAAGGAAACAGGGTACGATACTGTAGAAGTGCTTACAGGATAAATTTCGAGTTCGACTTACGCGTTTCAAAAAGAAAACAACCTCGATAATGAAATAAACGCATCGTAATGCCAGAATCTAAAAAAACATCGGGTAATTTGAAATGAAAATCGTATAGTTTTGTCACAGACGACCTTTCGAGAAGTAAAAGAAAGGATGGATGGTAAGAGGAAAAGAAAAATTCCGACTTGGGTAACTGAAAAGTGGACCATATAAACGCGTACCGTTAATGTGTAATCCGTTCAAATCTCCGGGTATGGTCAGAGTCTTTCTCACATTACCGACCGCATTCAGCAACTGAAACGAATACGTCGAATGAGTACGTTATTAAACGAGCCCGAAGGCGATTTCGAGTCGACTTTAGATTCCCAGCGTACTTACTCTTTTGTTAGATTCACGCCATCTGGAAGCAGCGGCAGGATCGGCGATATTTAGCGCGACCGCTTTGGCATCTTGAACCATTGGAGCGACAGCTACGTTGAAAATAAAAAAAATGCATTAGTAATCGAATTATTTATCAAATTATCGAAGAAGAATGAAAATCTCGTACCAGCTTGAACAGCGTCGGCTGCTCGAGTGATATCGGCAATGAATGACGGATCTTCCGAGTTATCGGCCTCTTGTTTGGCAACTTGTAATACTCTATTGGCAAGTCGAGCTATGGCAGTGGTATGATCGACCATTTTATTCGGTTCGCGTTTCAAAATGGCATCTTCGCACATTAGAGCGTGCTTTCTCATTTGTTCTTCTGCAAATTAAACGAAAATGAAACGATAAACGAGTCGGTTCTATCGACTGAATACTATGAGTCGAATGTCGCTTACCCGATATTTTGACGAAATGCGCCGAATCGGTAGCCTCGTCGCATAAATTCCTCATTTTGCCGACCGTGTCGGCGTACTGGGTGCGTAAATTTTCGAAATGCTTATCGGCGGCCGCGTTATTCGGATAATTCATGCGAATACGGCCCGCATTCACTAGCTGAGGCGTTAACGACTCCAACTGATTGGCCGAGTTGACCAAAGCCTCGGCTAGCTTCTTGTTACCGCCGCTTCCGCCGGCTGCGACCATTTTGCCGGTCTTGGCTGCTCGTCTCGACCAATCTGATAAGTAATTGGCTCGGTCTTCGAAGTTGGCTTCGCGTCCGGGCGTACCTTTATCGAAGAAATATTTTTCGTTCGAGATTAATCGCACGTAACGAGAAAATTAGATAAACGATACCGATAGTAGAGATTTAGACAGCGATGGCTGGCGCTGTCGTAACGCAAACGTACCTTCTGGGACGTGAACAGCTTCGGTGAAATGTTTCAGCGGCGAAACGATATCGATAAAGTCTTCGACTACTCTGTTGACCACGGCGTCTTGAATTTTATTTTTCAATTCGTGTAATTTCTGCGACAATAATCTGTTCAAACAAACAAAAAAAAAATTATTACAAGTTACTCGAAATTTAAATTTACAAAAAATAACCAACGTAGTTATTTACAAGATGCTTTTCGATTTCGAATGAAGAGTCATTTTCCCGATATTTTATCTAAATTTAAAATTAGAAACTAGCCCATTTTTATTCGTCATTTTAAAATAAAATCATAACAATCACCTTCTTAAAACCGAACCGACGTGTCACTGCATATCGAAGTCAAAGGTAATTCTAATCGTACCTACGTTCAACTTCGTTACATAACACCCACAATTTCATACCAACAGTTGCTCACGTAACATTATACATTTACGCATCCCTCATGCGTCAACGATTGATTATTATTTACGAGTCAAATACACAGAGTTACTTTAAAAAAAAATTATCATTATTTTTTTTTTCAATAAATAAAAAAACTAAAAATTGGGTAGGTACTTCAATTTTTCAATTTTTTGATTTTACGACCATTGACCTCAATTATTCATTCTAACGTCTAGTTTACTCAATTAGTTTACATGGAAGTGAATCGTTGTTGAATTTTACCAAGTCCAACGCTGCATAGATATTTGATACTAAAATTAGAGGGGAGGGAGGGGTACAATCGAAATTTTTGTAATGGCCAAAATTACTACTAGAACTTCAAGCAACAACTTTTGTTTAAAATTTTTTTTCAATTAGACCACTCTTACCCCGCCGATTTCGCATAACACTTCGAAGATAACAATTAAAAATTAGAGGAGTGAGGGAGGAGGAGGGTCAATTGAAAAAATGTAAAAAAAAAGTTGTAAAAAATATTTTTGGTCATTATAAAAATTTCGATTGGATCCCTCAATTTCCTCCAATTTCACTAACAATAAGTAGATACTTTTTCAAAATTGGGGGGGGGGCGGGGGGGAGGGGGTCAAACCGAAAAAATTTTCAAATAAAAATTGTAGATCATGATCCTGAAAATATTTTTGGTTATTATAAAAATTTCGATTGGATCTCCCTATCTCCTCCAATTTCACTCAACAATAAGTAGATACTTTTTCAAAATTGGGGGGGGGGGGGGGGGGTCAAATCGAAAAAATTTTCAAATAAAAATTGTAGACTATGATCCTGAAAATATTTTTGGTTATTATAAAAATTTCGATTGGATCTCTTTATCTCCTCCAATTTCACTCAACAATAAGTAGATACTTTTTCAAAATTGGCGGCGGGGGGGGGGTCGAATCGAAAAAATTTTCAAATAAAAATTGTAGATCAAAATCCTAAAAATATTTTTGGTCATTATAAAAATTTCGATTGGATCTCTCTATCTCTTCCAATTTCACTCAATATTATGTAGATACTTTTTCAAAATTGGTGGCGGGGGGGGGGGGGGGTAAATCGAAAAAATTTTCAAATAAAAGTTGTAGATCAAAATCCTGAAAATATTTTTGGTTATTATAAAAATTTCGATTGGATCCCTCTATCTCCTCCAATTCCTCTCAACAATAAGTAGATACTTTTTCAAAATTGGGGGGGGGGGGGGAATCAAATCGAAAAAATTTTCAAATAAAAGTTGTAGATCAAAATCCTAAAAATATTTTTGGTCATTATTAAAATTTTGATTGGATCCCTCTATCTCCTCCAATTTCACTTAAGATTACGTAGATTCATTTTCAAAATTGGGGGGGGGTCCAATCGAAAAAAATTTCAAATAAAAGTTGTTGATTGAGGTCCTAGAATGCTAAAAATAATTTTTATCATTATAAAATTTTCGATTAGCTCTTCCCTTCCCTCCAATTTCACATAATATGGCTTAGATACTTGTATTATTAAAAATTGTTGGAGGTAGGGGTCTAATTGAAAAAATTTTCAAATAAAATTTGTAGATTGAAGTCTTGGAAATAATTTTGGTTATTAAAAAAATGTCGATAAGATCCCTCCTTCCCCTCCAATTTTGAATACAAAGTATCTAAGCAGTTTCAGTAAACTATACTAGCATGGCGAGTTTCGATAAAAATTCTATTTAGCAATTTAGGTGAAGAAATCGTTATGAACGAAACAACAAAACAAAAATAATCCTCGAATAATGGCGGTGGATGCGTAAAAATTCAGAAATTTTATTTTCGCATTTTGGCAGCACTTTTTTGAAACGCGTAACATCGACGAATCGTCAGCTAGTGTTGTTTTGATCTCGTCGAGCACGGTTTTCGAACGTATGACGAATTTTTTTTTAGACTCTATTCCAATTTTTTGTCGGCCTTTTTTTACACGTTTATAATTATACGCGTTTCTCACTCTGATTTATGTAAGGTTACGCGGGCAAAACACACGCACGTAAAATAATTATAACGAATCGAAAACCGAGTCGACGCGACGTATTATTTAGGGAACGTGGGCCATTTGTAAACAAGGTTAAACCAGCGTTTTTTCTTACTTCGCTATTTCTTGTGCTTTTGGAGAATTGCCAAGACCTCTTTTACACAAATCACTCAATTGATTCGACAAGTAATCGACTTCATCGCACAGCGATAAAATTTCGGCCCTTTGGATACCGGGCAGGCCTTCGGCTACCTGAAAATTCAAATCGTTTATTAGGGATGATTTTTTTTTCAATTTTCTAAATACTAATCAATTGATGATCTCGACGTAGCACTTACTACTATTTCATCCTTTTTTTTTTCAGTAAGCGATTAAAATTGAAATATTTGAAATGAAATAGTAGCTTAGTAGGTATTTAAAAATTTATCGAGTTACCTACGTACCTTTTTTCCTTCGGCGATGATCAGAGCGATGGCTCTCTGACCTAGACCTTTATCATCGCGCTCCGGATGCGATAACCATTTTTGGGCTTGTTCCAATCTACCGGACACGGTATGAGCGGGTTGTTGACCACCCCATTTTTCTGAATTGGTTTGCGAGTTCGATACGAGTTTCTGAAGCTCTACTAACTTCTCGTCGACACCTCGAGCCAAACCTTCGGCCTGATGAATAAAAAATACGTATACACGTATCAATTTTAGCTCGTCCTATTTTCATTTTTTTTTTCGCCCTCAAATTAGCAAAGCAAATATTCACCTGAGGCGAGGTACCCTTTCCGTCGTCCCTGAGTTCGCACAAGGCCTCCACCATGGTGGAAATTTCCGAGACCATTTTCTTGATAGCATCTCGATCGTTAGGTAGCGAACGATCGGCCACTTCGAGCGCATGTTCGAGAATCTGACGCAAAGACCGTTCACCGATACCGCCACGTACTGCCAATGGATCCTGAGAAGTGCACGAGTACCATTGTTGAGACTGCGTATATTCGACACGTCGCGAATACGTTTCGAGCATGGTGAAACAGCGCGACACTTACGAGTAACCAATCGCGGGCGCTTCTGATTTTACTTTGAATTGCGTTGTGCGCTTTTTTCATCACAGTCAAGTTGTCCGCGTCCCATTCATCTTCGTCGTACGTAGTCAGCTGTAGCACTCGGATGATTTCGTGTAGTTCTTCGGTCATGCGGGATGTCAAGTAGTTACGATTCTCGGCTGCTTCAGCTGCGCCTTTTCCACCTGCGCGTTCAAACGTTTACATTTTAGTTAACCGAATTACCTAACCGCGTATTTTTTACGCCTGTGCGAGCTGTACTTAATTATTCGTCGGTTTCAGTATTTAAAAAATTAGGTTTTTAGCCAAATTTACTTTTGTTACGATTTCGTCGAAAATAAGATGAGAATTTAGGTTTGTTTTTCTTGAGTGCTTTCATTTTTGTTACGTTGAACCCCCCTCCCCCCGGGTCTTCTATTCGTCGCCTTACAAACGTGAATTTTTTGACACGTTTATTTTTGAGCATTTTCTCGTCGAATAACAAACTAGCTCCTCGTTTTCACTGCGGCGATAGTGATTGAGCTGCATTTTTTCAAGTCCAAAAGTATATAAACGCCTAATATACGGAATTAGAGAGAAGAGAGGGGTCCAATCGAAATTTTTATAATGAACAAAATCATTTTTAGGATCTTAATCTACAACTTTTGTTTGAAAACTTTTTCAATTGAACCCCTCTCAACCTCCCAAATTTCAATAACAAGTGTCTTCGTACTAATATGCAAAATTAGTGGGAGGGGAGGGTCCATTCAAAATTTTTATAATAACCAAAATTATTTCTAAGATCTTAGTCTAGACTTCCTGTTTGAAAATTTTTTCAATTCGAACCTTTCCACCTCCCAATTTTTAATAATGAGTACTTATGCATTATTATAAAAAATTGGGGAGGAGGGAGGGTTCGAATTGAAAAAATTTTCAAACAAAATTTCTAGATTAGGATCTTGAAAATAATTTTGGTTATTATAAAAATTTTGATTGGACCCTCCCCTTCCCCCAAATTTTGGATATTAGTACGAAGACACTTGTTATTGAAAATTGGGAGGGTGAGAGGGGTTGAATTAAAAAAATTTTCAAACAAAAGTTGTAGATTAGGATTCTAAAAATAAGTTTGGTTATTATAAAAATTTCGATTGGACTCTTCCCTCCCCTCGAATTTTGTATATTAGTACGAAGACACTCAATATTGAAAAATGGGGGAAGGAGGGGTTCAATTGAAAAAGTTTTCAAACAAAAGTTGTAGATTAAGATCCTAAAAATGAGTTTGGTTATTATAAAGATTTCGATTGGACCCCCTCTACTCTCTAATTTCGTATATTAGGCGTTTATATAGTTTGGGACTTGGAAAAATTCAGCTCAATCACTAACGCCGCAGTGAAAACTAGGAGCTAAGTGAATAACAAAACATTGGATACTCAAAATTTGGCTAGAAAATCGTCGGTGTTATTATGTTTGAATAAAATTCAAGGCCTTCACCTTCGGATATTATATGAATGAATATTTTCATGCTGCATATCAATATAGGAGCGAGTTCCTTCACTTGTTCCAAGCATCTGATTAAAATTTCACGATGAACTTGATGGGTTAGTTCCTTCTCGCGATCTCCAACTTCTCTGGAAACCTAACAAAAAAACGTACGATACGTAAATATTGAATATTTGTCGCCGAGTCGTCGAAATTTACCCTTATCGAGACTTACTTTACTCAAACATGGCGTCAAATCCTTTAAAAACTGCGCCAAATCTTCGATAGTTTCGATAACCTCGGCTACGGCCAAGTAATCCAAAACCTTTTTGCATTCTCGAATAATTTTTCGAACTTCGGATTCGTCGAAGCACAGCAATAGAGACGATGTTCCTTGTAATATACCTCGGGAACCTTCGATCAACTTTTTCCTGACCGAAAAAAAAAAAAAAAAAAAACATTAGCAAAGATTATTAAAAATTTCAAAAAATACGCTTCAAATGTACCTTGCCGGACCCGAATACGGATCGGCTGCCAACATGGCCGAAGCTTCTTCCAATAGTTTAGAGGCATCTTCTACCCGATGCAAGGCAGCTGGCATATCTTGTTTCAAAATCGCATCGTCGCTGCTATTTATCGTTTCTTTTCCAACCTTTCGAAAATAAGGTTCGTAAATGAGCGAATTTTTCCAGCAATTTAGTAACAATTGGTGGGGGAAAAAATTACTTTAACGAGATTCGTGACGGCTCTACTGACAGCTTGCACCGGACGAGACAAATCGGGCATAGCATTTCCATCTTCGGCTTCTTCGTGAAGTATAACCAGTCGTGAAACCTATTAACAAACATTCGACGATGCATTAATATTGTATTTAATTCCACTAAATTCGTAGAAATTGACCCTCGAACGAAAATTTATTTGGAAAAAATATTACATTCGTGTTCGAATATATGGGGTGCGGTCGACGATCTCGTCGATTCTTCCTATCAATGACATTTCCAATTAATTACGATACGTATCAACGTTATAAGGTTATCGCAATTCTGCCCATATATTACTTTGTCGTTCTACGTTTGAGAAAAAGTCAAGGCGGAATAGCGAATAGCGGTAATCTGGGAATGGAATATTGCACGTAGTACAAGCGAGAAAAAGAATAACGGAACCAAGGTAAAATGTTGACTCAACATTGATAAGACACGATTACCATATAAGGAGATGACAGAATTACGTCATTTTCACCCACAACATATGCGAGAATTTCTCCGACCGATTTGTTTAAATTTCAAAATACCATCTCAAAATTGGATTATTTTTGGCTCGAATACATAAAACGAAGAGAAGGCAAATTTTATGCGCTTTCTTGTGCGAGTATAATGGTGCAATTTTCGGCTTATCAGAAGCTACGCTGCGTTCAAAAATTGGTTATGGAAAGTCGAATAAATGAGTGGCGTATTTGAAATTTTCGTACAGATTGGATATATTTGATACGTACTTGCTGAGCTACAGGTTCGAGAATACTTTCGATCGTTTTTGTATGAAACACGGGCATTTTTGAGGATTTATGTTGATCGAGTGAGTATGAAGAGTAAACACACAATCACCGAATCAATGCGCAATTTCGAACGATACAAATGAACACAAATTTGGTACAGTCGACAACGAGAAAAATACTGATTCTACGTCAGTAGTTGTTAATTAATTAACATCCAACTAATAATAATTAACAAGTTAAAAACTACTGGAGTGGCATTGTTTTTGTTCTAGGTATTTTTCCAATTACTCATTATCCAATCACCAATCAGCTTCAACTGATAAAAAAAAATCACAGAAGATAGTTTACTTCAGAAAGAAAGAATTCAAAAGTTTGTTATTATGAAAATTCTGTAGAGAGCGATACTTGACGTACATAAAAATCGCTGAAAATCACTGAAATAAGTGATCTGCTTGTAACGACACTAGTGCTTTTTTACGACACTAATTTTCCTAACAAAAATACAAAAATAAACTACTACTGATAATTTTTTATCTCATCTAAAAATTTTGAGAGTAAAATCTTCAAAATGTTGATTTAAATGATGAAATACTTGTAAATAGTTTCGACTTTTCGGCTAAAAACACAAAAGAACAAACGCAAATGCCGTATTGGCCCACGTACGTCGAGACCATGTCCCCGGTTTATAACTTTTGTCAATCATTAACTTGAGAAAGACAGCGAAGACAGCAATCGACAAAAATGGCTAAAAACTTCTTGAAAAGCAGTTTGGAAAACGCTAGTTTAAATATAATTTTACAGGTAAAAGTGATTCATTTTGCTATACAGTTCTTTTTTCAATCGCTAATTATTACTTATTTCGAATTTCAGATCTCATTTCGTATTGTTACCTTTATTTTAAACGCATTTGTGATTCGACACGTCAGTCAAGATGCCATCGGTGTTATGTACGTCCGTTTATTGTTACTGGAATCTACTATACTTACTTTAAGTCGTCTTGCATTTCGGAAAGCCTGCATTTCAAAAACGGATACTCATAATTGGCCACAAGTTATTAACTTGATATGGTTAACGTAAGTACATGCATTGTATTAGATTTTGATATCTACAAAGTTTTATACGTGCTGAGAAATATTCATTTTATGTATTGGAAAAAATTCCAGAGTTCCATTAGGTGTGATTACTTCATTGGTGTTTGGTTATGTCTGGCTGAATATATTGACCCGCCCGGAGGAGAGCGTCACTCAACATTATACGTTTGGTGTTATTGCTGTAGCTGCAAGTTGCGTCGTTGAGATGTGTTCTGAATCTTTATATTTGGTTTCTCAAGCATTTCTCTTTGTAAAATTAAGGGTAAGTTTTTCTCGTTACGAATTTAGACTTCGAAAGAGCTCGTAGAATAATTCATTCTTCTGGTATTTTTACAGATCTTTGCCGAACTGATTCAAATATTTTTCAGAACCGTCATTTTCGTACTATTGATTTTGCAGTCTGCTGAACACGCCGTTCGAGCTTTTGCAATCGCGCAAATTGTCTCTTTGGTAGCGTACGTGGTTTTTTTCTACGTATATTTTTATTACTACATTAGCGCAAACAATCAACGCAGGAATGAAAAGAAAAATCACGATAATTCGGTGCCGGATGATTTTCCTTTTCATAATATGGTGGACTTTTTACCAAAAAAACTTCAAAATACGGCAAGTAAAAAGAAAATAAAAATGAAGAAACATAATTAGTTAATTACTATGACAGTGAATAATCATGTTTTTTTATTTATTTCAACAGCCTCAAATAGACTGGAAGTTATTAGTACTAACATGGAGTTTTATGAAACAAAGCGTTATGATGCAGATATTAACGGAAGGAGAACGTTACGTGATGACTTTGATCAATGTGCTTTCTTTTTCCGAGCAAGGAGTTTTCGACGTGGTTAATAATCTAGGTTCTCTCGCAGCTAGATTTTTGTTCCGTCCCATCGAGGAATCTGCATATTTCTACTTTTCGCAACTTGTTCACCGTGACGTAGACATACGTAAACAGAACAAAGTTTGTTGATTTTTACCTTTCTATAATTTTTTTCACCATCGATGTTCAAATTCTTAGTACGTTCAATTTTTTTACAGAGTTCTATGGACGAAGCTGCCTACGTGTTGGAAAATCTTCTTCGATGTGTCATGTCGTTAGGACTCCTGGTATTATTTTTCGGACAAAGCTATGCCAAGATGGCTTTACTCTTATACGGAGGAAGAAATTTAGCGTATGGCTTGGGCGCTCAACTTTTAAAAACTCACTGTTTCGCAATTTTACTGATGGCTATCAACGGATCAACCGAGTGCTACGCCTTGTCTACCATGAACACCAAAGAATTAAACAAGTTGGTACTTGGTACTTTAATTTATTCTCGAAAATATATTTTATTAATACGAACATGTCGTTCAACAGGTACAATCGAATAATGATATTTTTCTCTGTCGGGTTTCTCATCGCTGCTTGGCTGCTTTCTAGTTTACTGGGAAGTGTTGGATTTATCGTAGCCAATTGTTTGAACATGGCAGCTCGAATCACTTATTGGTAGTAAAGAGATTTTAAATTGAATTCGATTTTACGTGAAATTTACAATTGACGTTTTCTTTCAGTTGTTTTTTCATACAACGAAGGTACAAAAACACGCCTTATAAACCTTTATCTGGACTCATTCCTAAAATTGGGTTTTTAGTATCCCTCTGTATATCGGCCATTGCTACTTTTTCTTCCGAGGTAATTTTTTATTTTAACGAATTAAATAGTGGTAATTTTACTTTTGACTATTTTTAATCATTTATTGTACCGCAGATGTTCCTCTTCGAAGAGCACTTAATCGTTCATTTCGTCATCGGAGCGGTATTCTTTTTGATCACAGTTGGAATTTGGATGTATCTTGAACGAGAACTTGTTGGTATGTTGGTTCAAAATTGGAAGAAAAAAAGAGAATGAAGATCCTGGCATAACCAGAATACACTGATGTATGAAACGTAAGATTTATTATTTTGGTGGGATAATCATTTCCCCATCAGAAAGATATCAGTCATTGTGAACAATTTTTTTTCGTGTTTGTTACGCAATAAAATTTTATTTTTTATTTTGTTCAAAATGGTGATCTACTAATTTCATTTCAGCGTGTTTTTTTTTTTTTTGGTGTAAAATATTTGCGAATTTGTGGAAAATTGATAAATATTATATTACCTTACGATAAAGTACTTTATACATACGAGCGGAAACTTTACATAGAAACGAAATTAACGTGATACGTTTTTAAAAACTGCGGCGTTCATATTTTTACCGGAATAAATTTGACAGCATTTGGTATCTGATTCCATAATTACGGTGGATGCATTTCTATTCGGTTCTAATTTGGCCACCAACTCTATAACAGCTGATATAACACCACTAGACTCTTCTTTGGCGTTTCCAATAGCTGAAACAGAGAATAGTTCGTATATATTATTGTAACGTTTTTGAATATTTTGCAGCATTGAGGCATAAATACTTAGTTGATTGTCTCACGCACTTTTAATGCATAATCCTTGCTTATCAGTGACTAATAAACCTGTCGTATTTTTATCATTCTCGATTCTGAAAAAAGGAAAGAACAAAGATGAGTTAGATTATGGCTTTCATTATATTTGTGGTGAAACGATTTTCACTTACAATTGATTCAAACGTGTATCTAATGCTTCTTCCATGTCACCTAAGAATACGAAATACGACTAAATAATTAAATTTTTAAACTTTAGAAGAAAAGAACTCACAAATTTGCTGAAAATTCTGCTTCGACACAACTTTAGTGATAAGAGTTATTGTTTATGCAAAACAGTGTTGCGAGTTAACCGGAAACTTTGGGTTTATTTTGAATTTTCTTTTCATCGTAATAACTCAAAAATATAAATAAATTATTAATTTCGTTTCCAAAATTTAATATTTCATTAATTTCTTCAACTTTTCTATAGCTACTTCATTTTAGTTTCTTAAAAAATTAGTTCCAAGTTTTCTTTTCTTCTGTTTTGACTAATTTTCCCCCCTACACGTACAAACACGTCAGCGGATTTTCCCAGCGGGATTTCCCCAACTTAAAAATGATAATGGGTTTCATTCGTCATTTTAAACTATCATAATCGGAATAGGAATACAAAGTACTATTTTTGTTCATAAAATGTGCCATAGAAATATCGAAGTCAGACACCTAAAGCCCGGTCAGATTAATGACCTAGCTCGAATTTTGGATGAACACGGAGGCTGGAAAAAACTCATGTCCATCATCACAAGTACTTCGCCGGAAAATGGAAACGTACATTTGAAATACAACACGGACGATATTCGGTAAATTTTATTACTTCAGTTGCTCGCGATGAATTGAACACGCTTATTTATATCGATATCTGTTGTAGATTAATTGAACAAGCTGGCGAACGTGGCTCTTGCACTGAAATTTTGATGTCGGAATGGGGAACCAGTGGTAAGGAAAGGCCTACCGTTCGAGTTTTACTTGAATTTTTGGAGAAAGCAAACCTTATTCGAGCTGCTAATTACGTTTCAAAGGAGTTATTGAAAGGTTTATTCTACAGATAGAGTCCTATTCTACAGCAATATCAAATGCTCTAGTCGAGTACAGTATAGTAATAGTAGGTTTGTTTGTTTGTGCAGAGCCGCCCAAGTGGGAAACCTCGGAGGATACAATTAGGTATCGAAAGTATTCAAATATAGACCATAAAACATATGTGCGTATGTAGGTAAATTGTTAGTTTTAATCAATGTTTTTCTGCTCCTCGAATTCGTAGCGAGATTTTGAAGTCGGAAAGTTTTGATTCTCACTCTTCAATTAACGAACAACCTACCGCAGAATGTGATAGTATTGAAAAATCTTCAGAAGTATCGATGCAGTTCACCGTTGAAGAAAGTCAAACTTTACAGGAACAGTACGTTCATAAATGTTCGAACATATTATATACTTATAGAAAAATACGAAGTATTACAAAGTACCTATTGTATCGTACTAATCATGTTTTAAATTATGGCAGATTTTTCCAAGAAGAAATCGAAAATATGCGTGCGATCAACTTCGACGTCGTAAAGACTTGTACGAAAAATTTTGATTCGAGCACGATTTTGGGAAGCGGAGGCTTTGGAACTGTTCATTTCGGTGTACTGGATAGCAAAAACGTAGCGATTAAAAAATTAAATATGTACGAGTACGACAAAGATACCAATTTACTCAAGCAATTTAAAAATGAATTGATGATGCTAAGCCAATGCAGTACGCATCCTAATATTCTTCCGTTAGTGGCCGTATGCCTTGATAAAGTACCTTGTTTGGTTTACGAATTCATGCCGAACGGATCTCTAGACAAACGGTTAACTTGCCAAGTAACTATATTTATTATGGCTTATTCTGCATATTTTTTTTCAATCCAACTGCTTCGTGTATCAATTTACCAACATGCGATGGTTTCTTCTAGTTGGAAGCTTTTCCTCCTATGAGTTGGAAGAAGAGGGTATTCGTCGCCAGCGATATCAGTAACGGATTGAAGTATTTGCATACAGCTTTCGAATCACCATTCATCC
Source organism: Balanococcus diminutus (assembly GCA_959613365.1). Taxonomy (NCBI): domain Eukaryota; kingdom Metazoa; phylum Arthropoda; class Insecta; order Hemiptera; family Pseudococcidae; genus Balanococcus; species Balanococcus diminutus. The sequence goes on from OY390717.1 coordinate 57,088,800, forward strand.
ACCGTGACATAAAATCGGCGAATATTCTTTTAGACAGCGAAGATGTTGCCAAAGTACGTATTGCTCAATGATATAGTGTCATTGGTGGCATTTTGAAATTGGATAAGAACATAGCCGGCGGATCATTATTTTCTCAAGTGGTGCTCACATCGTGAGGACGGGGATGATTCTAAAAAATTGAAAAAAATTTCATTCTGAAAAATTGTAAAAAATTTTCATTCTAAAAAATAGAAAAAAAATTACCGTTCTAAAAAAGTTGAAAAAAATTCATTCTGAAAAGTTGTAAAAAACTCTTATTCTAAGAAATTGAAGGGAAAAAATCGTTTTATAAAAATGGTAAAAAATTTTCATTTTTAAAAATTGTAAAAAATTTTCATTTTAATTTTTTTTTTAATTTCTATTCTGAAAAATTGTAAAAAAATTTCATTGTGAAAAATTGTAGAAAATTTCCATTCTGAAAACTTATAGAAAATTAAAATATCGTTCTAAAGAAATTGTAAAAAAATGTCAATCTAAAAAATTTAAAGAAAATTATTCTAAAAACTTTAAAAACATTATCGTTCTAAAAAAATTGTAAAAAAATTTCACTTTGAAAAATTGAAAAAAATTCATTCTAAAAAATTGAAGGAAAAAATCGTTCTATAAAAATGATGAAAAATTTTCATTCTAAAAAATGTGAGAAGAAAATCGTTCTAAAAAGATTGTACAAAAATTTCATTTTAAAAAATTGTAAAAAATTTTCATTGTGAAAAATTGTAGAAAATTTTCATTCTAAAAAATTCAAGAAAAAATCGTTCTAAAAAAATTGAAAAAAAATTTCATTCTAAAAAATTAAAAAAAAATCATTCTAAAAAATTGAAGGAAAAAATCGTTCCATAAAAATGGTAAAAAATTTGAGAAGAAAATCGTTCTAAAAAAATTGTGAAAAATTTTCATTCTAAAAAATTGTAAAAAAAATCCATTTTAAAATATTTTTATTCTGAAAAATTATAAAAAAAAATTCATTCTAAAAAATTAAAAAAAAGTCCCTCTCAAAAAATTGTAAAAAATTTTCATTCTAAAAAATTTAAGAAGGGAATTGTTCTAAAAAAATTGTAAAAAATTTTCATTTTAAAATACTTTTATTCTGAAAAATTATAGGTAAAAAAATTTCATTCTAAAAAATTTGAAAAGGGTTCAAAATCTCCAAAATATTATAATTTTTTTTTTAGGGAAATTTTTTACACATTGAATTTAAATTTTTTGCGCCCGGTCGGGATTTTTCACGTGGTGCTTGAGCACGAGGGCAACTGGGCTAACGCCGACCAATCGGCCATGGATAAGAATCATGTCTTGTTTTTGTTCTTGTTAACAGATTGGTGATTTTGGTTTGGTGCGAAAGCACAAAGGTTTTATGACTTCGAATACTTTAGTATATCAAGGAACGCAGGCATATACCGCTCCAGAGGCTTTTCACGGCACAATTTCCGTCAAAATGGATATATTCAGTTTTGGTGTAGTTCTTTTAGAACTACTGACCGGTTTACCTGCTTATAGTTCTGAACGCGAAGGTGGAGAATCGTTGGTGCGTAATTAGTTCGTACGCTGATGATATTCCATCTAAAAAAAATTTAAACCATGTGTTACGTAAATTTTTTATACGATTTTAATCAGGTGGATCATATTGAGGAAGTGGCTCCCAAGCCAGAAGTCTTTAATGGTTATTTGGATAAAAGAGCTGGCTCGTGGAGTCCAGATGTTTGGACTGAAATATACGACTTATACAAGAAATGTACCGCTTACAAGAAAATAGAAAGACCCGACGTAGTTGAATTAGATTCAACGATGGCACGTTTGAAAGATGCCGTTTCAAAAACTGTTGGTTGATTTACGACACTTTATCCATTATTATTTTTTTTTGCATGTTGTACTTACCTACTCGTTTTTGTTATTTTAAAAGTTGTTTTATGATCTTGTTTTAATACATTTTATGCATGAAGTTTTTCGGTATAATTATGGTTTTTAATTTGTTTGCGAATCTGTTGGTAGTTGAAGGCTTACCAGATTGGAGAAATTTCTCCCAGATACTCAAAGATAAACTGAAAAAAGCGTACAAGAAAAAAATGCCAAGATCGAAAGAAAGTGTTAGCGTGGGCCCGAGTTCGTTTTCTGTTTTAGATTATCCAAAAAGTATCGAAGCCTTTAATGATATAGAAAATTTATGGAAAGAATACTACGGATGCTTGGAAAGTAAACATAACGTGATTTCTGATGGAAAGACCATTTCTCCGTATGCAGTGTCTGCTTTTGCTAAAACATTTATCAAGTAAGCAGATCTTATTTAACCACTGATCGAGTTACACTTTCACGAAACTTTAAAGAAATTTCCTTCTAGGTTGGATTGTAACGTTTGCGTATCGCCGGACGATATTTTGGAAGAGACCGAATGGTATTTCGCCAATAAGCCTCACACTTCCGAATCAGTTGTGGTGGAAGAAGACGAACATAAACAAATATCCGCCTTTACGTTCACCCTTCATCTGTCAGATTTGGAGCCTTCGCACCAAGGAATGTATTTTTGTCACTTGAGGAACGATGTGGACGATCCCTATTTCGTGCACGTTTTGAGCAGTTCGGTGGAACCTATCACTGAAGTAAATTGTATCTTGAGAAGTAAGACAAGTTTGAAAATTTTATGAGTAATCTTTCTCGTGTTGCGACCAGGTTCGACCAATTGAATCGAAAATCGGTCCTTTTCCGCAAAAGCCAGTGAAATTTACAAATACCGAAATATCAATTTGGAACGACTGGACTCCGTGGTCCGGTTGTAGCATTTGTGGTAAAATTGGTAAAAGAACGCGGATTGGATACTGCAATGTTGGATTGGCTGAAAATTTACCAGACGATGTTAAAAATAACTTGGGTAGGTATTATCCTCGCCGTACCTATTTTAGAATCAAAACATTCGATACTTTGACCGATTCCGTACATATTTTTCACAGTTCCTTCGAAAGAAAACCTCAACATAGCCGCCGAAGTTTTACAAGAAACTGAGAATTTGATGAAATATTTTGTTCATGGAATACCATGCAGAAGTTCGTTGTTACCAACAGCTTTTAGAAATCATCCCTTCGTAAAAACCTTTGCCACTGAAATTATGACAGGATATTGCAAAGTGAATTTTAATTTACCTAGATTTAAAATATCCGTCTAATTTGGTAGGATATTTTTTAATTGATAAAATCGTTACCTATCGTAATAGATATCGTGTCCATCGAATGTCTTGTTTGAAATTGTCGATAAAGATGGAAATGTCGTGGATCAAGTCAACAATTCGGCTGGCATATATTCGGTATATCAAGAAATACCACCTCAACTCCAAACGTTTCAACAAGTCATTCAATATGCTAGATTAGGCCATTATTCGATTTTAACTTGTCCCAAGTAATTTTTCAAATTCCGACGGTTGTTGAGAAATAATGAACTTACCATCCAGACAATCTAGCCTCACTAATTGCTTTTGAATTTCATTGTTTATGACGGAATTTGCAGTCTTCTACATAAAGAAACACCCGTGCAGTGGTCAGTTGCAGGCAAAATTTGGATTAAGGAAAATGTCGAGAAGGTATCGCGTAAACGAATTTTAATGAATAATTTGAATGAAATAATTTTTACCAGAGTTGAGGATATTGACGTGAATAAGGTCTACACGTAAGTTTACCTATTAAGTTAGATGTGCATTTTTATTCGTCTTAGGCTATAGGTCTACGTTGAATTTCTGGTTGATTTTTGTATTTTTAGGTGTTATCAAATGAAAGAAAGAGTTGGCGCTATTGAACTAAAAATTCAATCGGATCCGCCTATATTGCGAAGTTACATCGACGGTATAAATCTCTACAGTAAAATAATGTTTCTTTGTATTTTTTTTACGTTTTTATACGTACCATGCAGAATGTGTTTAAATCAAGAGAAATCAGCTGCTGGTCAGTATGTGCCTTTGAAAAGAGAGCTTAGTATGAGAGAATTCATTATAAAAATGTACCACGATACGTATATTGGAGAAATTTCTGACAAAAATGTCAAAAAATAATGGCTTACTACTCAAACTCAACAGTAAGATTATGTAGATAGTGGGTACCTGTATCAATCTGCTTGAAGAATAAACTATAAAGTAAATCCAATTTATGTAGGCAGGTATAATATAAAGAACATTATCTAAGACGAAATAGGTACCTATATTAATTTAACTATACTATTAAAAATTAAAAATAAAACCGAGCTTAACGAGTGAATATTAATTACGAACTACAAGTAGGTAGGTACCTGTGTTAACGACGTTACTTGATGGTTAATAATTGGTCAAGATTGGAGTCTATGTCGAATATTTTATTGTGGAATCGATGAATCGATACTATCTTTAATTAATTAATTAATAATTACTTTATTAGTAATAACTAATAATAATAAACAAGTAGGTATTCAGAAAAGTGATGAGCTTGCAAGAAAAAATATCACACGAACGTAGTACACTACAAAGTACACAAAATGGTAACACTGAATTCTTGAAAACTTATCAGTAATCTTATCAACTCTCGGGCTCGTAGGTAAATTCAGAAATTTATTCGTTTATGGATATACCTATTTACCTGGAGAATGTAAAGATGACGTCTATTAATTGAGAAAACGAGTTTTTGTCTACACGTACTTTCTACAGCGTGTTCATGTGATCCGAGTTGAAATTGTCTCTTCTAATTTCCAGCGAAATTTCCGAATAAGATTATTTCAATATGATAAACACAGGGTAAGTGTATTCACTTTATGGAATTAATTACGAAGCAATTAATCTGATTGGACTTTATTGTTTTTCCTAATTTCAGGAAACTTTCAGGTTTGACAATTTTTATAACTGGTGCGAGTCGCGGTATCGGAAAAGAAATCGGTAAAAAAGCTGCCAAGGATGGTGCTAATATCGTGATTGCTGCCAAAACAGCAGAACCACATCCTAAATTACCGGGCACAATTTACACAGCAGCGAAAGAAAGTAAGCTTTTTTTGATTTTCTAACCCATTCGAAATCATCTTACAAGTTATTTATTTTCGAGTGTCGTTTTGCAGTCGAAGAAGCTGGTGGAAAATGTTTGCCTTGCATCGTCGATGTTCGCGACGAAAATCAGGTCGCTTCGGCGGTTCAACAGGCGGTCGAAAAATTCGGTGGCATCGATATCGTAGTGAATAACTGCAGCGCTATATCACTAACTGGGACTTTGAGTACGGATATGAAGAGATACGATTTAATGAATCAAGTCAACGCCAGAGGAACATTTCTAACGTAATTTTATTACCACCTTTTCGCTTTTGTTTGTTTTAAATATTTATTTCGACGATTCAATCATCACGCTGCTGTCTCTGATTAAATTTCAGATCTAAATTGTGCCTTCCGTATTTGTTGAAAAGTCGTCATCCGCACATACTTAACATCAGCCCTCCTATCAATCTGAATCCGGTTTGGTTCAAACAGCACGTAGCTTATACCATCGCCAAGTACGGAATGTCCATGTGCGCTTTGGGAATGGCCGAAGAATTTAGAGCTGATCGAATCGGAGTTAATTGTTTATGGCCGAGAACTGGTATTCAATTTTATACGCCATTCTAAAGTTTTAAAATTAAAAACCGACTAATTTCATGGAAAATTTTCACTTTCAGCCATTTATACAGCTGCTATGGAAATGCTGGGTGGCAGCGAAACCCAGAATGTTTCTCGTAAACCGGAAATAATGGCTGATGCCGCTTACGCTATATTATGCAAAGATCCATCCGTGTGCACTGGTAATTTTTTCATCGACGACGAGGTGTTGACGAAGGAAGGAATCCACGACCTCGATCAGTATTTGATTGATCCCTGTAATTGACGACGTTATTTTTATTTCTTTTCTTTCCGAAATGATATTTGGACGAGTTTAAAATGAAACGTGTCGTTTTGATTGTTTTTATACAGCTAACAAAGATAAACTCCTGCCTGATTTCTTTTTGGATGAAATTCCATCCAATCCCAGCGCGACGTCGGGTAAAACTGACGCTGAAAATTTGCAAAGTAAGGTCGATCATATCTTTACTGTCATCAAAAAAAGTCTTTCTGAAGAAATCGTGCAGAGTACCAAAGCTATATATCAATTTAATACTTTGGGTAAGTATCTACATAAATACGTTATAATTCTTTTTTTTTTTTTTTTTTTTTTTTTTTTTTTTTTTTTTTTTGTGAACTTTTGAAAAAATACGAGTTTTTTGTTTAGATGGAAAACACTTTTGGTTCGTTGACTTGAAGAATGGAAGCGGTAATGCAGGTACTGGACCCGCTCCTGTCACACCTGATGTTACTTTAACAGCTAATTTGAACGATGTATTAGATATCATCACCGGTAAAGTTCGATTTGGGTTAATTATTTCAACGATCGGCTATTTTTACTGGGAGCCCTCGCTGTTTCATTTGCTCACCTTGAATTTTTTATCAAGTCCAGTGCTACATAAATACTTTATATTCGAAATTGGAAGGAAGGGAGGGAGAGGTCCGATTGAAATTTTTGTTATAACCAAAAATATTCCTAGTACTTCAAGCTACAACTTTTGTTTGAAATTTTTTTCAATTGGGCGCCTTACCTCCCCATAGTTTTTAATAATGTATTTTGAATAAGTGTGAATAAGTTATATTACTCAAAATTGGCGGGGAAGGACGGGTCCGATTGAAATGTTTGTCATCACCAAAATTATTCCTAGTATTTAAAGCTACAACTTTTGTTTGAGAATTTTTTCATTCAGGCCCCTTACCTCCTCCCTGTTTTTAATAATGTATTTGAATAAGTTGGATTATCCAAATTTGGAGGAGAGGGAGGGGTCCAATCAAAATTTTTCCTAAAATTTTGAGCTACAACTTTGTTGCACAAATTTTTCAATTGGACCCTTTCCCCCTTCCCCCTTCAATTTTTAATTAGTATTTTCGGAGTGTTATGCAAAAAAAGTGGAGAGAGAGGGGCTCAATTGAAAAAGTTTTCAAACAAAAGTTGTAGCTTGAAGTTTCACTAATACTTTTGGTTATGAGAAAAATTGCGATTGGACCCCTCCCTCCCCTTCAATTTTGGAAAATCCAACTCATTCAAATACATTATTAAAAACAGGGGGGGAGGTAAGGGGCCCGATTGAAAAAATTTTCAAACAAAAGTTATAGCTTGAAGTACTAGGAATAATTTTGGTTATAACAAAAATTTCAATCGGACCCCTCCTTCTCCACCAATTTTGAGTAATATAACTTATTCACACGTATTCAAAATACATTATTAAAAACTGTGGGGAGGTAAGGGGCCCAATTAAAAACATTTTCAAACAAAAGTTGTAGCTTGATGTTTTACAAATACTTTTAGTTATTACAAAAATTTCTATTGAACTCTTCCCTCCCTTCATTCCTTCCAATTTTGAATATAAAGTGTTTAGGTAGCACGGTATTGGACTTGGTAAAAAATTCAAGGTGCGCAAGTGAAACAGCAAGGGCTCTCCGTAAAAATAGCCGATTGTATGATTTTATTTTTTACCTTTTTTTTCTATTTCAATATTTCGCTGATTTGTTTTCATTTGAATTTTCAGGTAAAGTGAAACCTGTAAACGCTGTGTTTTCTGGAAAATTGAAAATCGCCGGAAATATGGAAAAAGCCATCAAGTTGGGCAAACTGATGACTATGTTGAAATCAAAATTATAGCTCTTTTAAGTTAAATTACGAAACAGTGCAATCTCATAATCTGCGAATTTGGTTTTTATGTGACCAATATTGTATTCGAAACGTAGAATTTTGTTATTGTTACGTAACTATTATTTTTTGTTAAAATATTCTCTAAGTAAAGGACTGGTTTTATAGTTAATTTTTCTCCTTATTCGATACCTATTTTATTCATTTCCCTTATGTTTGTTTTATAAATCGACATAAATATTTCTTGCAAATGAGTCTGCGTTTTATTTCAACGCTTTGTGAAATTTCCATTGTAATATTTTTTCACCGTTACTTTCTGTCTGCGGTTTTATGTTTCGTAAACATAGTTTAATCTTCAAAGATGACGTATCGTATTAATTTACTGGGGCTTTAGAAGGTAATAAGGTATAGATGATTACTCGTATATTATCGGGACTCGTTTGTTATTAACTACCTATTACAAATACTTATGTAACTATGCATTTTTGATAAAACTTGTACGAATTCGACATTGAAATCACTCACGTATTCGACACTTGAAAAGACGTAGGTACGTTAGACAGGAAAAATTGCAATTTTTCTTTTTTCAATTCGTTACCTATCGAGATGAATAACTCCGGGTAAGTGCATTTTTTTCGATACTTCGATACATATTTGATAATACACTCGACACTTTTGGATTACGTTCGGTACCTAATATTAAAATCGATTTCTAAAGATTTCTGAAAGGCAAAACGGTTTTCCTCACTGGTGGAAGTCGCGGAATAGGCTTAGCAATAGCGAAGAAATAGCTGCGAGAACTGTCGACTCTCAATGTGAACGCGACCACGGTGACAAAGAAACTACATATATTTACAGCTGCAAAAAAAAAGTACGTTTCCTATTATAAATTACCTACCTACCTACCAAATCGAAAGATTTCGTAATTGGTAAAAATCTGTCTAAATGTATTCTCCAATTTTACCTACTCGTAGTCGAAGAAGCAGGTGGCAAATGTTTACCATGTCAAGTAGACGTCAGAAACGAGCAGCAAATTCAGTCAGCTATCGAAAAAACCGTACAAACCTTCGGAGGACTGGACATAGTCATCAATAATTGCAGCTACCTAAACCTAACCGATCTCAACAACACCGATGTGGGAAAAAAAACATTCAATTTTTCTAATGAATAATTAAAATTGTTTATTACCCACCTATAAAATCAATTTTTTGAGCTTAACCAATGTTTTCAATAAAAAAAGTTGAAATCGTTGTAAATAAAAAAAGCTCAAATAAAAACGCAGTTTAAAAAAACACACACACTTATCAAAAAGATACCGAAATAAAAAAATGCTGAATATTACCTAACTCTTACCGATATCGGATTATACTAAAGTACTTGCTATTACCTAATATATTCTTAAAAGGATTTTAAAAAATATATAAATATTATATATAGTTCAAGCAATTAAAAAGTTATCTGACGATCCTGGATTTTTCCTCATTTTTTGAAAATCGTAATAGTTATAGTTATACAACAGGTATGTACACGGGGCACGGGGCAACGGGGCAAAACTATGGCGAAGAACTCACTGTTATCATCCTTCAGATTCAAAATATCTATGGATCTTTAGTTTTTATGTTTCAATTGGTTTTCAAAAAATTCTAATACCTATTTTCAAATAATTGATTTTTTTTTTAATTTATCATTTTTTCTTTTATTGTAAAAAAATCAAAATTATCTAATCTATCAAGTATCAAGACAGTCATTCATTTCATAATATTTATTTTTGTTTTCAAAGAATTCTAATGGCTATTTTCAAATTTTGTAAGTTGATTTTTTTTTAATTTTATAATTTTTTTTTCAATTTTGATAGAAAGTTTTCATTTTTTGAAATTTTTATTCAGAATCGTTTTTCATCAAATTTTTTTAAATAATAATTTTCCAAATTTCCTTTTTTACTTTAATAATTTTATTATATATTAAAAATTATTTGTTGAAAATCGTTATTATTATTATTATACTGAAGTTTTTTTCATAGTGCAAGGCAAGTACATTATGGTACAGTACATACAAGTGCTATAAACGGGGCGACGGAAACTACAGGCTACACCACGAGGAAATGAAAAATAGGGAATTATTTTCTCCAGTATAAATGTCACCATTGACTCCTGATATTCAAAACATTTTCAAAATACGGGGTCACGTCACCCTTAAGTACATACCAGTGCAGTGCACGGGGCGACGGGGCTACACCACAGGGGAGAATTCCCTATTATCATCTTCCCAAATTTCCGATTCAAGATCTGGACCTTTGCATTTTATATTTTAAGATGGATTTTTTTACACTTCAAGTTCAATTGAAAACAGGCATTTTTTATTTAAAATTTTTATCAAATAAAATCAAAAAACTTCAATAGATAGGTACCTATGTTTTTTCAAATTTTATCAATTTTTTTTAAAATTTTATTTCATCTTTTTTTAAATTTTGGTTAAAAAATTCCATTTTAAAAATGAATTGTTTAGAATAATTTACGTTTCTTCAATATAAGGTCAAAAATCTATTTTAAACTTAAAAATCGAATTGTTCCAAATTTTGTTCTAAATCAATTTTTCCAAAATACGAGTAAGTACATTTATAAAATACCTGGAAATTTTTTTTTTTTAGGTAAATCAAGCATTGAATTCTAAAGAAAATTCTGTCTTCTTATTTTTCCAAGTTTGAAAAAAAATTTATTAATGCTTTTTTGAGGTGTGATTGAGAATGAGAACTTGAAGGAAAGTATATGATAATTCTGAACAATTTCTTTTTTTAAATGGTATTTTTCAATTAAAGTATTCATTTTTTAAAACGAAATAAATTTTTTGAAAACAAAATTCAAAAAATAAAAATTTGAAAGATTTTATTTAAGTAAAATTTGCAAAAAGAAAAAAAATTAAAATCATTAAACGTTCTTAAATCGAACAAACAGGATTTTAAAAATTTTCATAATACTTGAACAGTTGAACATTGAAAATTTAAAAAAAAATGTATTTTTTAAAATTTTGTTTCAAAAAAATTAATGAAAATTTAAAATAATGGAATTCATTGAAAACGGTTACTCTGAAATTATATTATTTAGGTAAGTATAAGACAGTATTATTTTTTTTAAAGAAAATTTTGAAAAATTCTCATTTTGAAAAAATTGATAAATAAGACAATTCTAATTTTTTTTTAACTACTTTTTTCCATCAAAATTGAAAATTAAAAAAAAAAAAATCATTATTTATTAAATTTTTAGTTTTAAATTTTAAAATTTGAAAAATTATTTTTTCTTCTGTTTTCTAAGCCGTCGCGATTCTCGCGACGGGCTTCTTGGCAACTGTAGGTCCAAGGGGTGAAGGAATCCCGTCAAAAGTACTTCATAAAAACTCCAGTAGGAGCGCTAATACGTAGACTCCCTTTTTTTTAGCTTGTCATAAAAAATTCACACACAGTACTTTTTAAAATAAATTCAGCAATCTGATTGTCTGAGAACAGTAGTTGAACATGGTAGGGTAAACATGACGTAACCAACGTTTGTTTACATCATGTTTACCTACTTGTTCAACCTACTGTTCTCAGCCAATCAAATGGCTGAATTTATTTTGAAAAGTACTGCCTGTGAACTTTTTTAAAAACTAAAAAAATAGGATCTAAGTATCAGCGCTTCTACAGGAGTTCATGTGAAAGACTTTTTACCTAAAATTTTTTGATTCCCCTTACGTCTTTGGCTCTTTGCCAGCAGTTGCCTATCTTGGTGTTTCAGTGTCTATACACAGCACCAGTGATAACAGTTGTTTACACTTTCTCGTATTCGCAAAAAATTATCTGTGACTGTGAATTTTGCTTATCCTTGAAAATAGTTATTGTAAAATGACCACAGAGGGCGACATATGACGACGGTCTCAAACAACCAAACTTCCCGCACTCCCCCAACATCTGTGCGACAGCACACTCCGCTGCCGCTTCAGCACCTTGTTTTGAAACAACTAAAATGGCCGTGTAAAACGATAGACAATGTTTCGTGTTTTTTTTTCAATCATTAATGTGAAAATGTAATCGACTTAATTTGATAGTATTTTAATTTTACTATCGGTTCCTACATTGTAATCGTTACTCGCTGGATTAAATGTGTAAAACAAAAGTGTTAATGAACTTTTAATTGGTATTAATTATGTTTACATTGTTTGGCGGTTGTCTAATGTTTTCAAAATTCGGTATTACGAAGTGATTAGATTATTTCGAAAATGATACATATTGCCGATAAATATGTATTACATATGAATTTCGCGCATTTCTTTCACGTTTTGAAACTTGAAATGAATCAAATATGCGACTACGACTGATAATATGTTGAAAACATCGTACTGTTTGTGATGTAAGGTAAAGTCTATGCAGTCAACTTATCTATTCATTATCAAATAATTCGCCAAAATAGCGTTAATTTCGATTAAATACTCCCTTCACGTAAACTTTTTATCCAATCAAAAAGCCGATTACTTTGAAATGCTCGAAGCGTACTTAGCTACTCGACAATTTTGCATCAATCACGCAAGAAGAGCATCGGTGTAAACACTTTCGTTAGGGTACTCGATGCGGTGCTTCGGTGGTTTCATATCCGAACACTTGTGTATTTGGGGCGATTCTCACGAAGCCTGGCACATCTGCGTGGCTTGCGCATCATTATTTTAGCACGGTTACTCGCTACGCAGATAACGTGTCCTTATAACCTGCTGTAAGTGACAATGAAGGATTCGTGTTCTTCCAAAGTACCTACCTACATGTAAAATTGTGGATCGAATACCGCTCATCTGATGGAATTTATTCATCATTACCCTCGAAGATGATATTAACTGTTGATTAATGCGAATTTTCTCTCTGTTTACGTTTCAGAATTCACTTCAAATCCGGCTCTCTAACTAGAGTTGAAAATTTCTGACTTTGTGGATGTAGGTATATTCGTAGGTTTATCGAATGATCGACGTTATACGATTTTATTTATATTTTACTTCCGTATGATGCAGTGATAGGACATCGTGGACTCGTTACCGCCCGGGTTGTTAGAGGGGCGCCCCGCTGGCAACTCTATCTTCGTTACATCTCAACAGGTAAATAAATACAACTCTTTTTAAATTTACTTTTTTAATATTCGATCCGTTAATTTCCGTTTCGTCGTTTCTAGTTGCAACAACTGCAGCAACATTTCCAAGCTGCGGCGGTGGCAAATGCGAATCAACAGCACCAACAAACCGAACAAGTTGCAACTGCCAGTGGTGGCATAACGTTAGCTTTCAATCACGCTGCTGTAAGTATCCAGTCTTAAACTGTGGACGTCTTCTTTTCACCCGGATTAATAAATTATTCTCATGATTTTAGGGAGGTGGAGCCGGCGTGCTGACACCCCAGTTATTGTTAACTCCTCAAGCAACTCCTAGCTTTGCCGCATATCCTGTCACTTCGGCAGCTCAACATACTACCAGTATACAACAAGTACTGCAACATCATGTTAGACAGTCCAGTATTCTTCAATCTACTATACAACAGGTACTATACTGTTTGTTTATTGAAGAATTTTTCTTTCGCTTCTTTTAGACTAGTTGCACCGAAGTTGATGGTTTAGAAATTCACATTTGCACGTTTTTACGGTTTTTATTTTGTTTTTGTTTTTTGGCTGTCGTAAAATTCTTACCGTATTACGTATTATTTTTCGATTGTATACTTGTTTGTCTTTGCTAATTTATTTTTTTACTTTTTTCAATGGCGAGCTAATAGCTTGTGTTTTTTTTTCTTCCGCTATTTTCAAACGAATTAGTTGGAGCGTTTTTTAAATTTTTATTTCTATTTTATTCATTTACGTTTGCACGTTTTGCGAGTTGGTAGATTTGATTTTTAAACCTACGACGTACTAGTTGGTTTACCTAGAAATTTTTATCCATTTTCGTATGATTTCCAAGTTGAATAATTTCTGATTACCGAAATCCTTCCTTGAATTGAGATACCATTTCCAAAAAAAAAAAAAAAAAAAAAACCGTTTGCGTGTTGATTTTCAAATGATGGGACAAAATCTCGAGGAAGGGAGGATATAAGATGGTGTCGAAAATAATTGCTGAAATTCTAACTGTTCTACGAAGGTGCGCATTGCGAATGATAGTGGTGCGATATGATTAAACTGACGGGTGTAACAATTGATACAGGTTGGTCCGTCGCAAATGCAACAGCATTCGTTCGCAGAAGCGAATAATGGAATTGTTAACGGTAGTAGTAAATGTATTCCGGTATCTCCAGCTTCTCCTTTTTCGTCTCGATCTCTTACACCTTCCCCTCAACATACAGTTTATCAACCGGTAAGTATTACCTTTGACGTATTTTTGTAACGAAATGTCGTACTGAAGAATGATTCGTTTTACAGGTGATGAGCGCCACGGGGCCTGTTCTTCAGTTGTATCAGCCAGCAACAGCGACACGTGCTACCACAGGTGAGTTATCCCAATACTGATTTAACAAGTGTAACGATAGATTTGTTGAAAATCTCACCATCGCCTCGTTTTACGATCTTGTTTCAGTTGCGACGGCTGCGATTGCACCGCAGCCAAAGAACAAGCCCCCGCAACAAATCCTTCCTAAACCCATCACCAACATCATGACGCAATCGGCTTTAAAACCGCAGCCGAATCAGACCAGTGCTCAAACTGCTGGAACTTTGCTGTTGAATCAGGTAAGCGTTCAATTTCAACGCTGGCGATATTTTGGCTGGCTTCGTATTCTGACTACATATTCGATTTTTTCTACAGATGATCCCAAATGCGGGCGTCATCATGGGACAACAGACGAGTACCGGCGTTCAGATAATACTGAAATCTCCCTCGGCCCAAACAATGTCCGCTTCTGTTCCTAAAGCTCAAGTTGTTGTTAGCAGTAACGGTTCGTTATCGACATCACCTAATACTGTTTTCGTGCAAGCGAATCGTTCTCAACCGCAACAGGTGAGTTACACACGAGACAAGAGTTGTTGGTCGCCGTCGATACGTATTAATTGCCAACGTTTTCCTTTCGCAGATTATGCGTTTAATAGCCGGGCAAAGTTTGCAATTACAACAAGTGCAAACGTCGTCCGGTACTGCGCTGGTGGCAGTTCCTTCTATGCAACCGACTTTGCAGCAAGCTACGTCGACGCATACGGCTACCGTAGTTCCTTCAGTCGCCACGGTGCCTATGCAAACTTCGGTTTTCAATCAAAATGTGATAAAAAAGACTACCAATCATGTTAATAGTAATAGTAACTGTAATCAATTTAGCAATATTAGTTCCGCCAATAGCAACCCGACCATAAGTAATAGAAAGAAAAAAAGAAGGGAAGAAGAAACTACCAAACTCGATCTCGCTAATTTAATTAAAATTTCCGGTGAGTAAATCTACTAATCGATGCGATTAATATTAGAGGAAAACACGATTTACGTTCGATGTGAATTTTCCCAAGGTATCGACGAAGAAGACGGAGCTCCGACGCCATCTTCCATATCGAGCACTACATCGTCCATGTCTTCGAGTTCCTCCGTATCTTCATCGCCTCCCGTCTCGTGTTCCGTTCAAACGCAATCGCCTTCCGTGGTCACCTATCAAACCCAACGCCTTCAAGAGCCGCAAACCTGTCAGTTTCAATCCGATCAGCATTCGTATCATCAAAAAAATCAATTTTCCTCGCGCCCATCGACGCCCAAACAAAACGGCGGCGCTCCTTTGATAGCCCAATTACAGACTCCAGCAACGCAGCAGGTAATTCGACGACTAAATACAATTATCGCTCGGCCAATGCGAAATGATTTTTTATCGCTCGAGTACTTCGAAGCGGAAAAAAGAAGGCGTGCAAGTAAAACGAAACGACATAATTGGGACGAATGACGAATATTTTTATCGCCTATGTACTTCGTTAGATAAAAATTTTCAACAGGTGTTGGAAAAAAATGAAGAAGCAGTTTGCGCAATACTCGACTATCGATAAATGTTGATAAGTTGCGCACTCGAAGCGGCGTACTTCTTTCTCATTTCGTTCGGTTACTCGTTTTTGATGAATATTTCAAATATTTAGATCGATTTTTTTTCTTCTACGATGATTATCCGTTTGCGTGCGAATTAACGAGCGTTTTCTTTTTCAATTTTTAGTGCGGGTTGCGTTTTTCAATCGGCGAAGATGGTCAGGTGATTTTACAGCAACAACAACCTCAATTACCATCGCAGGTAAGAAACGAGTATTTTTCAAATGATTTTGCAAGATGCGTGAATTCTAATCGCTCGATTTTTACAGCAAAGCGTGACAGCAAGCGTTGCGGCGGCAGCTCAAACTCAACTAGCGCAATTGGTGGCCGAACACGGAGGACATATTTTACAGGTACGTCGTATTCGTTATTCCGTTCACCGAATGTAATCGGTGGCTAGAAAATTGTGACGGTGATGTAAAAAAGAAAGAGACGCTTTTTTACAATTTTTAAGAAGAATCCAACGCCCGACACCATTAATTTGTAGCGTCGAATACGTACGTCTCTGTCGCTGAATAGGATACGACCAAGTAACGATACGATTTTCTATGTTTACAGACGGCTGTGCTAAGCTTAACAGGCAGCGAATCGATAGTGTTGAAAACACCGACCGGATACGTTCTACGTCAATCGCCGCAGCAAATGGTTTTACAACGAGCATCGACGCAGCCGACAGCGAACATGGTGTTAACATCGTCCGATGCGAACGCGGTATCCGCTCAGGCGACCAACGGCGTTCGAATACTGACCGACGTCGGCGGCCTAAACGGTCTAGCCGGCAAAGTACTAATATCCGGCGGCGCGATTCAAGATCACCATCATCACCATCATCACCAGCACAATCGAGTGCAAATCGTAACCGCGGCAACGGCAGCGGCTGCCGGAACGGTCCATCATCAGAGTCCGAACGCCGTATCGCTGACGGCCGAACAGCAACAACGAGTGCAGATTGTAACGGCGGCGGCGGCGGCGGCCGGCGTGCCCGATTTGGGTAGCATGTCGTTGACCACCACGACCGAGCAACAAAATCACTTGCAAATTTTGACCAGCGTTCCTAACGCGACGGCCGAACTATCGCTGACCGAGCAACAGCATCAGAATCGTATGGAGATTATTTCCAATGTTCCTAGTGGCGGCGCGACGACGACGACGAGCGCCGTTAACGAGACTAAAAGTCGAATACAAGTTATACCGAATACGCGAACGGTGTCGTTGACCGAGCAGCTCGTCTCCGATATATCGCAGCAGATTTTAACCAATGTTCCTACCTCGTCTAGTATACACGAGCAAAATACTCGAATGATTTTCCAACAGCAGCACAACGCGACCAACGCCGGCGCCGACGCGAGTAACGGCGGCGAACACAACGTTCACATTTCGTCCAGCGAAAGAACCAACACGGTGCACATCACGTCGGCGGCTAACGCCTGCGAAACGCAAACCACCGCCGGTAAACTGCGCTTCGTAACCGCTAATCTACCTCAGACGTATTCGATAGCGTTGAACGAGCAAAATAGGTACCAACTTATACCGAATCCGACCGCCACAGCCGAGTTCACCTTGGAAGAAAAGTTGGACGGCGGAAAACTCGAACAGCATATTCAGATGAACGAGCAACGCGTCCATATCACGGCCGAAAACACCTCGGCCATCGGTGCCGATCATCAAGCCATCATACAGCAATCGATACTGCAGCAACAGCAACAGCAACAGCAGCGACAACAACAGCAGCAGCAGCAGCAGCAGCAACAGCAACAACAAGCTAATCATCGAATCAACGATAATCAGAGTAGATTTCACGTCATATCGAACGTCGAACAGCAACGGTTTATGCAGGTGGACGAAGAACAAAATCGTATCATCGTCGCCTCCAGTATCGAACATCAAAGGGTACTGAATACGAGCGCCGTTTACAACGAGCAACAGAACCATCACGTCCAAATGGTCACAAACGGTACCAACGGCGATCAGCAAAAGTTACTGCAGCAACTTTCCGAAGAACAGCGTAAAATACAAATTTTCACCAACGTACCAGCTCAAGCGGTCACGCAACAGCAACATCGTATCGTGCAGCTGAACGAGCATCAGAAATTCGTGGTAACAAATGCGGAAGGTGTATCGGAGCAGCTGAACTTACAGCAGCTGCAGCAGAAGATAGTGGCATCCTCTGCGAATCAGTCGATTTGTCAACAGCAGCAGCAAGCTACAAAAATGACTTTGGCGCAGATTAAAGATACCGGTGCGGTGGCTACGACGATGACGACGACAACGGTTTCGTCGCCGGCGATGACGGCCGCGGCAGTGAAACAATTCAACGAATGTCAAGACTCCAAGTTACCAGATAATAACGACGGCGCGACGACGATTATTGGCTCTTGCGATACGAGATTCCCTAGTCAGTATTTGATTCAGCACGGTAAATTAACCACCGCCGAATGTAGTCCGCCGATGAAGTCTCCTTCGTCGACGGTGCGATGCTCTTCGTATAACAACTCGAATACAAACACGATACACGTGTCGATGAACGGTAGCGCCGCCGCCACCGCCACCGCCACCGCCACCACCACCACCGTACACCAGAATTTCAACAATAAATCCGGCTCACGTACCAACGTTGCCTATTCACCTTCATCTGTGATAAGTCCTCGATGCACTCCATCCCCTCATAGTCCGCATTACGTGCAGCAACAACAACAGCAGCAGCAGCAGCAGAACAGCAAAAGTCCGCTGAATCATTCGCCATCGCCGCAATCTCCGGCGCTGATAGTCGCCTCGACGCAAAACATAATCAGCTCGTGCTTCACCAATAGGCCGAATCTAACGGTGGTCACGCAATCTAGTCCGCATTCGATAGCGAATAATCAAAATCAGTTCGAACAGAATTCGGGACCGCCTCAAGCGCAAGTAAAACCGTGCCCGGCTGTGATATCGCATTCGAACGTCTCATCGAGCGCCGCGACCGCTCAGCAAACCGTCGTCGGTAATTTTCTAACTCAACAGCAGGATTTCTGCGGCGGCGAGCGATTCGTGCAGCCGTCGCTCAGCAGTCCGTCGTCGCAAGGCGGCGATCAGCAGCAAAGCCAACAACGCATCAACAGCCCGCCGGTGTCGAATTCGTTTCTCGACAGTATCGTACAATCGCATCCTAATATATCGATTAACAAGACCGGTATCGTGCAACCGTGCTCCAAGCCGAACGTGATGCGAGCCAAAAAACCAAAAAAATCGGCCGTAGTTAAGCCTATGGTGTTCCAAAGCGAGGATAAGGATAAAAGCCACGACGGACCGGCCTGCCTAAATCCGGTCTCGTCCAACGACGGATCTCACGCCGGCGGTGTCGTGCAGAGGGTGCAAACCATTCAGTTGACGCCGCAAAAGCAACAGGTAACGCGGACGATTTTTCAAAAACTAAATACTTGGGTAGGTACGTGTAGTTTAACTGACGAAATTGCTATTTCGCAGAGTTTGAAAATCGTTCAAAATCAAATCACCGTGTTGAGCGGTAAGAAGACTCGTACACCTTTGGAACAAGCCACCTTACAAAAATTATTCAACGAGCAGCAGAAAATCCTACTTTCCGGTAAAATAATTCCTACAGTTCCTGGTCAGAATACGCAAGGATTAACTTTCGTAAGTTTCGCGAATGTATTATTTTGTACGAAGTACGAAAATGGCCTCGTAACGAAGCATATTTTCAACGTCGATTGTTTTTCTTCCAGGTATCTACCCCAGTTAGATTAGTTCCTCCGCCTACAACTCCGCCTAGTCCGCATCCACCCAGTACACCTCCTACTTGTAATAAAGCCACTTCGCCGTTGCACGTTCAAGTAAGAAATTTTTTGAAAAGTTTTATTTTATAGTGATTTTTCTTCGTATTTGTCAACTAACGAGTATATTTCGCAGGTTGGTACGCAAACCACTTTGGACGAAGCGATTCCCACGTTAAATGTTCCTCCAGCGGTGGCATCTCTGCCGCCGTTGGCCCCGTGTTTACCCTTGGATCATGTTTTCACTTCGGCTCCTTCGCCTGTGACTACTGCTCCATCTGCGACGATACCATTTGTTACACCATTACCACCGCAACCGGCGCCTATATCGCCGCCGGTTCCAGTTTTACCTAAATTAACTCCGGCCAAACGAGCCTCGTTGTAAGTATACGTACATATATACAACGCGAAGTACGCGCCGGGTGTCTGAGGGTCATAAAAGTCATAAATTTTTCAAAAAAATCACTAGGTCATGAAAAGCCAAGAATTTTTAATAATATTACCCGGGAAAAATTACAAATTTGCTTTAAAGTAAAAAAATTTCAAACTGTTGCATCTTCTAAAAAAAAAAAAAAAAAAAAAATATGGTTTTTCTGAAAAAGAAAATCAACTTTCTTGAAAAAAAAATTTTCGAGGGCATAAAAATCTCTATTTTTTGGGAAAATCCCCTTACCCTTGGAATGAAAAAAATGAATTTTTTGGTACAAGAAATTTTAAAAATTGTTTTGGAATAAAAAACATTTTTACTCCACTAGCTTTAGGTAAAGTTGTACAGTTTAAAAAAAATTCTCAATTTTTTTGAATTAAAAATATTTTGTAAACTTTCAAAAAAAATTATTATTTAAAAAAAATGAAAAATCTGAATTTTATCATTTTGGAATTGAATTGTTTTGGAGTAAAAATATTTTTCGAACTCTAAAGTATAAAATCTCAATTTTTGGATTTTTTTTTTCAATTTTCTAAAAAATGGAATATTTTTACTTTTTGGGAGAAGGGTCTCTGTTTGTTGGAGAAGAAAAAGCTCATTTTTTGGAATAAAAAAAAAAAAAAAAAATAGAAACGAATTTTTTGGTTAATTTTTTTTTTAATTTTATTGTTTTGGGATAAAAAAATTATTAAATTTTTTTTTTAAGTAGAGAAATCTCAAATCTTCAGTCCAGGAAGATAATCTAAATTTTTTAAAAAGAAGAAATTTCAGAATTTTTTAGAATAAATAATATGCAAAAATCTTTTTTTTTGTGAAAAAATGTTATAAAAATTTCTTATCTATAATGAAGACATTTTTAAAATTTTCTTTGGAAAACTTTCTTAAATTTTTTCTTTGTGAAGAAAATAATTCGTTTCATTTTCGAAAAAAAACTGATTTTTGAACAATAATTTTGAAAATTTTTCTGAAATAAAAAAAATCTCAATATTTTTGAAGTAAAAATATTTTTTAAACTTTCGAAAAAATTCTTATTTAAAAAAAATGAAAAATTTGAATTTTATCATTTTGGAATTGAATTGTTTAGGAGTAAAAATATTTTTCAAACTCTGGAGTAAAAAATCTCAATTTTTTGTTTTTTTTTCAATTTTCTGAAAAATGGAATATTTTTATTTTTTGGGAGAAGGGTCTCTGTTTGTTGGAAAAACAACTCATTTTTTGGAATAAAAAAAAAAATAGAAACGAAGCTTTTGGTCTAAAATTTTTTAAAAATTGTTTTGGAATAAATTTGAAGTAGAGAAATCTTAAATATTCTGGAGTAGAATTTTTTTCGAAAGAAGAAATTTCAGGATTTTTTGGAATAAAAGTATCCAATTTTTTTTTTTTTTTTTTGTGAAAAAATGTTATAAAATTTTCTTATGTGATGTGAGAACATTTTTTAAAATTTCTTTGGAACTGTTTCCTAATTTTTTCTTTGTGAACAAAAAATTCTTTTCATTTTTGAAAAAAAAACCTAATTTTTGAACAATAATTTTAAAAATTCTTCTTAAATAAAAAAAATTTCAATTTTTTTGGGATCATTTTTTTTTATTTGATAGTAAAAAGAAATTACAAATAAAATATTTTTCAAAATTTGGAACGAAAAAAAAAAGAAATGAATTAGACACCCTGGCGCGATAATAAAGTGGTATATAACTAACTGGAATTATTTTGTCCTCGTAGAATTCACGAGCAATTTGAAATCGACCAACGTGGAGCCACGCAACCGGATACCAATACTCCGTTCAGTTCGACCAGCGATGCCTGTAAACGTCTGCTAAGGTATCACTGCTTGGACGAGCCGATCCTCAGTGAAAAAGATTTGGAAAAAGCGGACGAAATATTCGAAGCCACAGCCAAGCATTTATTAGATAAAAACGCGCAGATGCTGAATAAATATAGCTATTTGATCTGTAAAGAGAGCATGGTAAGTAGACCCTTTTGTCTGCTTCGAAGTTCGAATCGAAGCTTCGTCGAATTAATCGCTTTTTTCTCGACAATTACAGCGCGAGGTGCAGACTTCGGAATTGATTATGTTAGGACGTATGTTCGTCGCCGATGAAACGCAGTCGCTGGATCAAGTAAAAAACGAATTGTTGACATCGACGAATCCTGCTCCATCTACGTGCTCGATAGCCAGTAAGTTTGTCACGAGGCCACGCCCGAAACAATCGTAATCTTACGCGGTTCTTATTTAATTTTTTTTCTCGTTACAGCTCAAGTTGATAATTCGCCTTCGCCGCCTCAACTACACGAAAACGGTGCGAATTCGTCGCCAGACGAACCGAGTAAACCATCGGCTTGCCAATTCGATTCGTTCGTCTCGTCGAATGATCACCAAGCGACGAACAACGATTCGAGCGGTAATAGAATGAAACGAAGTTACAACGACGACGACGACGATGAGGACGACGACGAAGACGATTATTCGTCTTCGGATACGAAAAATACTACAACAGCGGCGAAGAAACATTGCCCCGATGACGAAGAAATCAACGCGCAAGTTCAGAGCGCCATCGACAGCATATTGAATCTTCAACGAAGCGATCCAGCGACCGACGAAGCCGTTCGAAGTATATTGCCCTCCTAGCAGGAAATGATACAGATATTCTTGGAATATATTTCTAATAACTCGTAATAATGTGTATTCGTTGCAGTTCCCGTGTGTGCGTATGTATGTGTGTTTGTGTATTAATTTATCTTTTTTAATTTTCATTATTTTTACTATTGAAGGTAAGATCGGACGGTCAAATTTTAGTCGTAGGCCACACCGTTTCTCATTTCCGGTTAGTTAATATTTCGCGATCGTAGAAAAAAATTTTCATTTTCATTTCGATTACTTGTTTATAAAAAAAATTTAAAAAAATCAAATTCCTGACTCTAAAAGACGAAATTTGTCTTTCTTTCTTTTACGAGTATACGATGTATGGTTTACGAAGAAAATTTGATCGTTTATATGTGCCTTTCGTGGACAATTGTTACCATGCTTTTAAGTAATAACGTGTGCCGTGATAAAAGTAATTAATTTGTACGTTTTTCAAATCGAACCTCTGCAAATTAATTTTTTTATTAGGCGTTTCCCTTTTTTTCCCCTTTTTTTTGTATGTGTTTTCAATCGAATTTTTTAATTTTTTGTGTGTTCTTTTGGTAATTGGAAAATTGTGTATCAATATTTTAGTGATTTTTTTACATCATAAGCTCGTCGGTTCTTTTTTTTTATTCGAAAAAAAAGAAAAGAAAGCGACCACTATTTTATGAATTTGATGAATCCCATATTTTTGGTCAGTTCTCAGGAATATTACTTATCAATATTAGGTAAATCTAAGTGAATGTTACTGTTTGGTATTATCCTTTTCTGATTTTTTTAATATTATTTTTTCGCCTGAAAATAAGAAACTATCGCGTTTATCTGACGATCCTTCGGTATTCTCCGGCATCGTGTTTTCTTTCTATTTTTCAAAACTATGGGAGAAGCGTGTCGAAATTTCTCAACCCAGTCGCGATTTTAAATTACAATTTCTGGTTTTCCAGTTCGGCTCGCTGTACACGCGTGTTGTAGTGTAGGTATTCCCTAAAATGGTTATTATTACGAAGTCGATGACTTTCAAGTTTATTTTCACTAGTCTCGAGGCAGCTAAATTTTTGATTATATTACGAGTGAGAAAGCTGATAATGATCTCAAAATTTGTTCCTGGACCGTTGGTAATCGACAGAAAACGAACGTTGATATTTTTTCGTCGTTGGGAAACTTGAAATTTTTCGCGAATTTATTTAAATAAAGGTTCGATATTATTTTACCTTGATGAGACTCGTAATCGTAAATCGAATACAAAATGTACTTAAAAAATGAAGCAAAATGCGTTTCTATTTTATTTATTTTGTCACGTACTACATCACATTTTTTTTTTTTTTTAATTTTAAATTTTACAAGAATATTAATTTTAATGCCACGCTCCTAGTTGAGTTGACGTTTTTTTTTGTTGTTTTTTTTGTGTTTTTTTTTACGTGTAGTTTTTCGTTTACCGGTTGGGCTGAATTACTAAGCGGTAATATCGGCATGCTTTTTTGGTCGTTCCTGTATGATTTCATACTTATGTTTATTAAGTATATATTTCAACTTTAAGAATTCGAATCTCCCAATTTTTCATCGTGCATCACAAATAATACGAGTATGTTTGAACTTTTCGATTTTTCCAACTTCGAGTCGTCATATTAGCAGGCATGTGGTCAAAAATTAATTGAAAAAATTTGCGGAAATTGTTGGGTCGTTGTTGTTGTTGTTATTATTTTGAAAGTACTTTTATAAACGTCGAGGTTGAATTTTTTGGAATTTTTGTTTTCACGTTATTATTGATGAAAGTTTTTTTTTTTTTTTACTATCTTAAGTACATAAGTGTATCGTGTAGCTATGTAATTACTATTTTTCTTCGCTATACTATATTTTTTGTGATGTTATTCAATTTTCGCTGAACCGGTTTTCTTTTAATTTTTTTTTTTTAATTTACGAATTTCTTAATTATTTTGATCACGTTTTTTATAACGTATCTAGAAGTAAACACTCGAACGTAGATGTTGCGAGTGTAATTTCAGCCATTTTATTTTATTCTTTTGTTGTTTTTTTTTTGCACGCGTGCGAATTCTAGAATTAGTTGCAAGAATTATAGTGGGAGAGTTTTATTTGGGTATTATTTTAGTAATTGGGAAACATAAAATAGAATAGTAAAAAAACTAGTCTTTCTTTTTTGTTATATTATTGCGTACCTATGTATTTATTTTTAATTATGATTTGAATATTTTTTTTGCCTTTCCAAAATGTATTTTTATTTTATATTTTTCCATTTTTCGTGAATTTTATTGTAACCGGCGGCGGTGGTCATTATTGCAGTTGAAATAAGTAATTCAAACGGGAGCTTTGGCATAATTCAATTGAGCTTCGTTTTAGTATTTATGATTATGATGTTGTGTATTGTAAATCAAAAATATCAAATACGTCGTATACATGTTCTGTGATAAATAATTTAGAATCAAAATCGATTGCCGACGCTTTCACCACCGGACCATATTTTTATTTCGACGTACTCGGTACTATTGCGCTTTTTAAACTGTTATTTCATTTGTCACATTCCTGGGCTTTAATTTGTTGTTAATGGAACCTAAGACGAGTTTGCGAATCGCACAAACGAAGGCTACTCTCAGAGTATAATAATGTATTTTTTATCATATTTAGAAAAATACGTGCATTTTCTGCCCTCTCCCAAATTGATAATAGTGCCTTACCTATCTACTACTTTATTCGCTTGATTGGTATTTCTCGATAATTATGCATTTAATGTGTGCTGCTGAAATTTATGTACAATCGTGTGTAATGCGATTTCGATAAATAGTAATAACTTTTTTTGTCGCCTTGTAATAGCAATATTTATTTATACTCGGAATTCTACGTACAGTTTTACATACATATATACATAGGTATTTTAATTTGTATTACTACATTTTTTTTTTGTAGTACGTTTACGGTTTTTAATTCGTAATTAAATTCAGCGTTAGGTTGTGAATGTAATTTTGAGGTAAGATCTCATGTTTTGCGTTTTTTTTCTTCTTTTTTTAAAAAAAATATTATTTTAAGGATTGGGACTTTTTTAAGTCTATGTAAATTGTAAATGACGGATACTTCGTATTTAAAATTTTTCTTTTTGTCAAATGTATACCTAAAGATATTTTTTTAATTAGATTAAGTGTACTTCTTTATAAATTTAAATCGCTTGTGTGTAAAATATATGTATTGTAAAAATTTTGATTACTAAAAAAATAACATGTTGATAATTATGTTCGATTAATTATTCTCGTCTATCAGGTCGAAATTTGGTACTTCGTTTATAAACACGTCGGGTAAAATTTTCTCTTCGATGGCTGCAAAATGAAGAAGAAAAAAATAATGGTTGAAATTCGAAGCTCATTTTTCATAATAATTTGATAATAAAATAATCTAACCAACCATCAACTTCGCGGTATTGTCCCATGTCACGAATTTTCTCATCGTTCAGTATGTCTTCTAGATACAGCAAATATGTGTCACATTTACTCGCTTGAATTTTACCAAGTCCAGCACTACATAAAAAGTGGATATTCAAAATTGGAGAGGAGGGAGGGGTCCAATCAAAATTTTTGTCAGAACCAAAATTATTCCTACAACTTCAAGCTACAACTTTTGTTTAAAAAATTTTTCAGTTGGACCCCTCCCTCCCAACCAATTTTGGATAATACAACGTGAGTAAGCCAAAAAGGTTGTATTATCCAAAATTGGTGGGGAGGGAGGGTCCAATTAGAAAAATTTTCAAACAAAAGTTGTAGTTTGAAATTCTATGAATAATTTTGACAAAAATTTTGATTGGACTCCTCTGCCCCGACCAATTTTGGATAATACAACTTATTTTGACTTCTCAAGTTGTATTATCCAAAATTGGTGGAGAGGGAGGGGGAGGGGTCCATCTGAAAAATTTTTCAAACAAAAGTTGTAGCTTGAAGTGCTATGAATACTTTTGGTTATGACCAAAAATTTTATTGGACCCCCTCCCTCCTCTCCAATTTTGAATATCCACTATTTATGTAGTGCTGGACTTGTTCAAATTCAAGAAATTGTTGTGGAGGGGGGGGGGGGGGGGGTCCAACTGAAAAAATTATCAAACAAAAGTTGTAGCATGAATTTCTATAAATAATTTTGGTTATGACATTGGCACAATTTTCACGCCTAGACACCTTAGCCTTAGCCATTCTAATTTAAAAATATTAATAGAATAGATGCTTTAAAAAGCCGAAATTTAAAAAAAATAATATGACAATTTGCATTTAAAGTGATAAATTAAAATAACTCAAGAATAAATTTACCTAATTTAATTAAATTTTGCAACAAAAAAAATCAATGAGGTGAAAACCTGACAAGTAGTAGAGAAATGAATTTCTTCAAGGTGAAAATTTTCAAAGTTTGCAAACATGAATGAAAATGAATTAATGGGTCAAAAATTCGCAATAACTGAAAAAGTTGTACCTACCTACCTACACAGAACACACATAAATTAAAGTTTTTAAAATTTTTTAAGCTAATCATAAGATTCACATAAAATGAACAAATTGAAAAATTACACAAAGTTTCATAAATAAAACACTTATAAAGAAACCAGTTAATTAAAATTTTTAAAAAGAAATGAAAATATTTTTAAAAAATCAATCTTTGAATTTTGAGTCTATTTATGAAAATAAAAAAATTAAAGGTTGGCAAAAGTTAACTTGAATTAAAAAGTGATTGAGATTTAATAAGTAGTTTACAAAAACTAAAAATATGTAAACTGGAAAATCCTTCAAAATTTGATAACTGAAAATGCAGGAAAAAAATTGAAGAATATAACTAACCCGAACAACTGCATTCAGAAGGGCAAGAAGTAAAATAATAAGCATTTATTTCTGCGTAGAGAATACGTACGTATGTAAAAGATGTGCTCTTGAAAACTGAAATGATGAGGATGCACTTGAAAAATAAAATATACTGCCCACCACCAACTACTTTTTTCTTCAAGGTAAGGTCTAAGAGATCAAGATAAATACAAATTTGAAAAAAATATAAAGTCATTTGAAAATTAGGTTGAAATTTTTTTGATAAGTACAAAAAAAAGCATGGGAACAATTTCAGAGAGGTATTTCAAAAATTTTCTCAAGAAATGTTTTGCGCGAAGAACTTGAAGGTAACTCATAGACCTTAATGTCTATGAGGTAACTTGAGTTTTTCCAAAAAATTCTCTTTAAGAATTTTTGAAAGAAAGTACCTATTTCAAAATTCTAATGAAGTTCAAAAAGAAAAAACATCTATTCTCTTCCAAATTTTTCATTTTTTTTTTTTTTTTTTTTTTTTTTCAAGGAACTAAATAGGTAAGTATTTTAAAAATTTTCAGATAATACGTATCAGGGAAGAAAACCAATTGAGACCCAATTGGTTATGGTGATGGTGGTTTTGAGAAAATTTTGAAATTACTGGTGGTTCCAATTGGTTTTTGGTTTTTAAAAATTTTCAAAAGGTTTTGGTGCTAAAGTGGAACCATTTAATTTTTATTTTTTTTGATTGGTTCTGGTTCTGGGTTTTTGGTTTTGCTTGATTAATTGGTTGTGATGGTGGTTCTCAAATTAAAAACCATTTCAAATGGTTGTGGTGGTGGTGGTGGTGGTTCCGTTTTGGTTTTTCAATTGGTTTTCATCGAATTGCTTCCATTTCGTAGTATGAAAAATATTTCCCAACATTTAAACCATTTATCTAAGGCATTAACCATCAGAACCAGATGGAACCATTTTCGTGCTTCCTATTATACCACAAAAGAACTAAAAAAAGATCAGATCTTTGAAATTTGAATAAAAAATTAATTTGCCTACAAGTTACAAACGCAATATTGCAATAAATTTAAATTAAATAATATACATTCAAATAAAAAACAAAAAATAATAATGTTTCCACTTTCCAGAGCGCTGAAAAATCAGAAAAATGAATAAAACAGGCCACAGGGGGTAGGTAAGGGGCCCAATTAAAAAAAATTTCAAATCAAAGATGTTGCTTGAAGTTCTAGGAATAAATTTGGTCATAACAAAAATTTTGATTGGACCCCTCCTTCCCTTTCAAATCCACTATTTCTCTTTTTAGAACCAAAAAGAACCAATTCCATTAATTGGTGGTGGTTCTGGTTTTCATTGTAAAGGAAATTGAAAATGGTGGTGGTGGTGATGGTGGTTTTTTATTTTCAAACCACTTTCTTGTGGTTGTGGTTGTGGTTATTTCAGCAAATGATTTTTCGTTGTGGTTCCAAACGGTTCTCTTCCCTGCCTTTTCGAAAGGAATTGGTTCTTTTTAGTGGTGGTTCTTGAATGAATTTTTGAAGTTCATTGTAATGGTTCCAAATGGTTTTGAAAACCAATTGAAATATCTGGTGGTGGTGGTTTTACCAAATACTTTACATAATTATATAATACTGGAGTCTGGAAACTCCAATGGGGAAAACTCAGGAAAAGTGACCCCGACAAAAGCGCTCTGTTAGCGGCTCGGCATGAAACTATTCTCAGACTTTCGACCGATCGTCATGTCTTCGACCAATCAGAGGGCGAATCACGCGACGATTAGTCGAAAACCTGGAATTAGTTTCATGCCGAGCCGCTTAGAGAGCGCTCTTCTTGGGAGTCAAATCAAAAGCATTGAGTTTCCAGTATTATAATTATATGTAAAGTATTTGGTTTTACCCGGTTTTGGTTTCAATTGGTTTTCTTCCCTGATACGTATATAATAATCAAAAACCCTATATCAATTTTTTTCATAAATAAATCAGTGATGTCAGTAACGAATTTTTTTTTCCGTTACGGTATTCGTTCCGTTACTGTAACTAAAAATCCTGAATTTCGTTATTTGTTACGTTACTTGGAACGAAAATGGTACCGACAGGGCCTTGTAACGTTATTTTTCAAGTAACGTTATTTTTTTCCGTTCCGTTCCGGTTTTTTCGTTACAACGTAATTTTTTCCGAAATAGCCAGAAATCATAAAAAAATTGCTATCTTCATTTTTCAATGTAAATTAATAACTATCAAGTCCAATAGAATAAAATAAACATCAAGAACTAAGAAGAAAATAATACAAGTTTGGTGGTGTTGCTACCTATTGGACCCCTCCCTCCCCTCCAATTTTGGATAATCCAACTCATTCAAATACATTATTGAAAACAGTGGGAGGGTAAGGGGCCCGATTGAAAAAATGTTTAAATAAAAGTTGTAGCTTGAAGTACTAGGAATAATTTTGGCGATAACAAAAATTTCAATCGGATTCCTCCCTCCCCGCCAATTTTGGATAATCCAACTCCTTCAAATACATTTTTAAAAACAGGGGGGAGGTAAGGGGCCCGATTGAAAAAATTTTCAAACAAAAGTTATAGCTTGAAGTTGTACAAATACTTTTAGTTATTACAAAAATTTCGATTAGACCCCTTCCTCCCTTCCAATTTTGACTATAAAGTATTATGTAGCACTGGACTTGGTAAAAAAATTTCGAAGTTGCACCCCATGAATGTAAACAAAACAATCAAACTAGACGTTACGTTAGTGAACATTTTCTGCGGTTGGCAGTGCAGGCAATGCAAAAAAACTGAAAAAAATAACGAAAAAAAGTAACGGAACGTAACGATTTTTTTTCGTTATTTGTTACGTAACATAAAGACCATTTTATTGTAACGTTATTATTTCGTTACACAATTTCTGTTCAAAAATAAAGTTCCGTTACTGTTCCATTACTTGTAACGAAAAAAATGCCGTTATTTTTCGTTTTTTGTTACCGTTATCGTTACGTTCCGGCATCACTGAAATAAATTTGAAAATTAAGTGAACTATTTTTTCAATTTTTATTTTTTACAGAAATTTTGAGAAATAAAATTTTCTATTACAAAAAATTGGAGAAAAAATATTTTTAAAACCTAAAATACAAACAGTTTATAGGTTACTTAGTAGGCAAACAAAAACCCCCTCCCCTCGCACCAATGGTAGTGAAAGAGATCGTAATAAGCGGCCATCTTGGTGAAAATTTAACCGTGCCTAAATTTTTTCTGTGAAAACGTTTCAAAAAAGAAAAATAATGGTGTTTTGATTTTTTTTGTGTACGCGATGTCGATGCTCGATAAATTGTGCTATCTCACCGTCGCGATAACTGAATTTTAAAATTATTGGCGTAATTAATTTCAAAAACTATAGTTTAAAGTGTAATAAATATTAAAATCCGAAAATGTTAATTACTTTGAAAAACTTGCAACAACACTCGTTCACCGTGGAAATAGACGTGTCGAACACGGTATGTATTTTCTCAAATATCACTTTACTCTGCGGCTTTTTCTTCGATCACTCGGATGGGTGTTATTTCTCACCTCAACGAAGTATTCATCTTATCTCGACGAATTTCATCACTTCCTTCCTACGTCGTTTTACTCGAATGCAGATTTTCGCTGGTATTATTAAATGCGAATAGGTTCGAAGAACTGCGTCGAACAAAAACAAACTATAAGTTCGCATTTTTAAAGCGATGATGATAAGGGTCATTTCAATGATGTCAGCACTTTTTCGTACAGAACATTCATTTTACAATGGCAATTGTAATTCTACTAGTATATTTAAATAAGTAAATGAATTATCATAATTCTTCGAAGCTACGAATTAAGAATTTTTCGAGAACAAAACTTGATAAGCAACAGACAAATTTCTTGACGATAAATAAATGTTGCTTTTACTAACTTAAATTTACGTACTTTAGTATTCATTCGTTAGCATTAATTGGCAAGTATTTTCAGGTGAAACAGTTGAAGGAGAAAATTGAAGCCACGAAAGGAAGCGATTACGCCGTCAGTTACCAGAGATTAATATATGCCGGTAATTTGTCAAATCACCAAATAAACGTGTACGAGTGTACGTTGGAAGATTTTATATCTAAATTTACCGTTGCTTTTTCAGGTAAAATTCTGAACGATGATTCTCCACTTAGCGAGTATAATATCGATGAAAAAAAATTCGTCGTCGTTATGGTATGCAAAGCAAAACAACAACCTACTACCGATAACAAATCAACTGGTGGAGCTTCGACATCAGCCTCAGCCCCAGCCTCAACAGATTCGGAAAGCAGTAAAAAAGAAACAACCGAAACGTAAATATTCTTCGATCGTGTTACATTTTTAAGAAGCGTAAAATTGAAACTTCTAGCCACAGTGATTTCAAATATTGGCAAAAAACATTTATTTCGGTGTAATCTGTTGTAGTCCAGAAAAGAAAACAGAATCGGAGACTTCGACCAGCACTGGCGCTGCTGCCGTTATACCAGAAACATTGGCCTCCGCAGAATCGACTCTTCTTATGGGCCCAGAGTACGAAGCAACAGTGAAAAGTATCGTTGATATGGGATACCCTCGTGATAAGGTACTCATCGTACCTATTTGCTTCGTAAATGGTTTCACTTTTTGAAGCTTGTATGTATTATGCCATTTACATTCGTATATTCATTTTCTCAGGTTGAAGCAGCTTTGCGTGCTAGCTTTAACAATCCAGACAGAGCTGTGGAATATCTCATTACGGGGATACCTACATCAAGCGATACAGATGCTAGTGAAAATATTTCAGCTAATTTACGATCAGATGGTAAGTGTAAATATCGAATACCAAATGAAAATTAGAAAAAGATGATCAACTGAGTACATTTTCTTTCAGGTCGGGAGCCCTTAGCTTTTCTTCGAGATCAACCGCAATTTCAGCAAATGCGTGCTATCGTTCAACAAAATCCCGATTTACTGAACGCTGTTTTACAACAAATAGGAAATACAAATCCCGCCTTACTACAATTAATTTCACAAAATCAAGAAGCTTTCGTTCGCATGCTCAATGAACCTGTAGCTCCTCAAGTAGGTGGTGAAAGTGGTAGAAATGTCGCTACAACAGGTTCCTTGGGGGCTAATTTATCTTCCGATAGCGAGGAATCGTCAAATATAGCTGCTTCACTAGGACAAACTACTTTACAAGTTACACCACAAGATAAAGAAGCTATCGAAAGGGTAAGCCACGTGTTCCTGAGGTTTATTTTCATCCAAGTTACTTTCTCGTTATTGATATTATTTTTACGATTTCAGCTGAAAGCGTTAGGATTCCCCGAAGATTTAGTCGTACAAGCCTATTTCGCTTGTGAAAAAAATGAAAATTTAGCTGCTAATTTACTTTTATCACAGAATATGGATGATTGAGACTGATCCTCCTCATGTAAAGTAAAGTACATGTCGATTTCATTAAAGTTGTTCGTTTAAGGGCCGATTCCGTTTACTTTTTTGCCTATCCTGCCCCGTCTTAACTTCCATAAGAGCAATGTTAATCTTATATCGTTCAGATCTAGAGATCTACCGAATGAAAATTCATGAAATTTGAAATGTAGATACTAGAAACTATTTAGAAAAAAATGTCGTATGGGATTTTCAATTAGTTGAATAGTTTTGGAATAAATGATAATTGAAAAATCGTCCAAATTTCAACATTTTTCTACTTCAATTTATTCGAAAACTATTGCATTATTCAAAAATCCGATACGACATTTTTTTGTAAATGCTTCATAGAATCTACATCTAAAATTTCATGAATTTTCGTTCGGTAGATCTCTAGATCTGAACGATTTAAGATTAACATTGGTCTTATGGAAGTTAAGACAGTGCAGGATAGGCAAACGCGTAAACGGAATCGGCCCTTAATCTTCTATTTTCTTTCATTTTTTTTTTGTTTTATTTCCTAAAAATATTTTTTTACTTCTTTAATAATATTTTCCGTATACATTTTAATATTCTGTAATTTTACGTGGGAAAAAAACTCTTGTCGAGCATAATAGAAACTCTTACACCAATATCGAATTCTCATATTTATGTACATGATACTTTTTTTTGATTAGTCCAGGAAACTGTCTGCTTTATACTATTACGATTTTTGTACAATTATTTTCAGCCTTTAAAATGTAGGTAGTAGGTACCTTGTTTATTAATATATTATAATATGCTACATATTTTTGCGTTTTTCTTTTGTAAAAAAAAATGAAAAAAATATAATAATGAAGATGATTATTAATACTACCTAAATAAAACGAAAGAAATCGATGTAACGTTTGTTGTTTGTTAGTTTGTTTTTTGAGTATTTAAGTTGTGGATAAATTAATTGTACCTACCTATTAATTGATTAGATTTTTTAAGGGAACCGAATGGTAAACATTAACTCTGTTAATAAATTTTTTTGAATTCAAACATATTTCATCAAAATGACGCGATAAGTCTTATGTGTATTGAAATCAAACCGAGACAACTTGAAAAAATTGTAATTTAAATTAAACGTTAAAAAACAAGATAAAAAACACACTACAATAATACTGTATCACAATCTTCGATATTACGTACTGAAACTCGTTCGTCCAACTACTGTACAATAAATACCCACTCATAATACGTGTGCATGTTAACATGGCTTTGTGTTCAACGGTAAAATACATATAAAAAAAATTGAGTATATAAATACGCAAACGTGTAGTTAACGGTTACCAATGTGGAATTGACTATCTTCATTTCAACTTGGCATTATTCTCTGTCATGTACTTCGCCATTGCATCAGAAATATCGAGTAACAGCTCTTTACTGAGTAGTCTAAATTTCGGCAGTAAGACAACCTATTACACATACAAAAAGGAATCAATTAATTTTTGAAAAACTGCTTCGAAATGACTGCTGAGAAAACTTTTCAATTCTTACTTGAGTATAATTATGTACAATTAGGTCTAAAGCGTAATTTTTCATATTGCCATTTTGAATGGAATTGGCTGCGTCTAAAATTTCCAATACATTTTGCGGCGATACATTCATTTCCAAGTTTTCTTTGCAATAAGCCTGAAATGACGAATACAACGAGAAGATGAAAATGTATTATACGATGATACGATCAAGATGGGTGTTGTTATTTCCACCAGCCTGGGTGAGTAGTTCATAGAAATGAATCAACTGAATCTACCATTTTATCTGGACTTGGAATATTTCTTTCAAGTTTCGATTGACATTTATTTTATTCAAAATTGGAGGGGAAGGAGGGGTCCAATCAAAATTTTTGTAATATCCAAAATTATTCCTAGGTCTTCAAGCTATAACTTTTGTTTGAAGGTTTTTTTAAATAGGACTACCCCCTCCCCACTGATTTTGCACAACACTTCGAAGATATTAATTAAAAATCCCAGATTAGTGAGCGAGGAAGGAACCGATTAAAAAAAAATTCGAATAAAAATTGTAGAACAAGATCATAAAAATAATTTTGGTCATTATAAAAATTTCGATTGGATCTCTCCCTTTCCTCAAATTTCACATAATATCAGGTAGATACTTTTTCAAAATTTGGCGAAGGGGTCCAATCGAAATTTTTTTCAAACAAAAGTTGTAGACTAAAGCCCAAGGAATAATTTTTGTTATTATAAAATTTTCGATTAGACCCTTCCCTCCCCTCCAATTTTGCATAATAGCTTGGACACTTATACGAGTATTATTGAAAAATTATGAAGGTAGAGGTCCAATGGAAAAAATTTTCAAACAAAACTTGTAGCTTGAAGTCTTGGAAATAATTTTGATTATTACAAAAATTTCAATTGGAGCCATCCCTCTCCTTCAATTGAGGGGTCATTTGTAAAAAACACCATAGTCAAAAAATCAAATTTTACAGGAGTCCTAAATAACGTGTTCAGATCATGTTTGGGGGCGAAAATTTTATTCAGAGGGTGTTAATTGATCATAAAATTTTCCAGAATGCCAAAAAATGCAATAATTTTTTTTTTCAAATTTTGGTAAATTTTACGACTTTCCCTTTAAAAATGCCGACTATGGTGGTTTTTACAAAATAATCAGCTAAAACACGTACTTTTGAAGTTGAGAAAAACAGATGATGGCCAAATATGTTTTAAAAACTTTTATCACCATCGTCTTTCCCGTGAAATTTTAGTTTGGAAAATTGAATAAATTTTTTTCTCGAAAATTTCGACTATGGTGTGGTTTTTACAAACTGCTCGTCAATTTCGAATAAATTACGTGTTAATTGAAAGAAATTTTTCAAGTCCAGAATCTGAACTGATGGAAGTAGGAAGTGTGACTAGTGTGAGTAATTTCATTCATGTTCACTACAAATCCGAGCAACTACTCACCCAGGCTGGTGGAAATAACAACACCCGATACCCGATAAAGATGATATTTTACTCCATACCTGTAATCTGTTATTTGAAAAACTGTAAAAATGAGAAGCGGTATACAAGTAAAGAGAATCTTCCGGTGGCATTATGACGTTTCCATAATAAATATACTTCA
Source organism: Balanococcus diminutus (assembly GCA_959613365.1). Taxonomy (NCBI): domain Eukaryota; kingdom Metazoa; phylum Arthropoda; class Insecta; order Hemiptera; family Pseudococcidae; genus Balanococcus; species Balanococcus diminutus. The sequence goes on from OY390717.1 coordinate 57,124,683, forward strand.
AAAGAGAGTCAAATGCTTGCAGCGATGGAGTAATATCTCCTATTTGCACCTGTAGAAGGAATAACTTTTTTTAGTTTTGTTTTTCTCGTAAAAATGAGAAATATTAAAGCCAAAGGAGCAATACCAGAACTTTATCTTTGGGCATAAATGATCGAAACATGGCTTCAAAATAACCACATCTTGCCGCTAATATCGCTTTATGGACGGGAATGTTGGTGTCTTGTAATACTAAGGTCATATCGCAGAATAAATGTTGTTTCAAAAAAGCAGCCATATCGAGCTCCAAAGTATGTCCTGTGAATTAAATCGTTCCAAGTCAGATGGATATGTGCAATAAGTATGTTATTCATTACTACTTTATATTAAAGCGCAGATTTACCTGGATCTAGTACAGGACGTTCGTACAATTTGGTGGTAGGTTCTTGTTTCTGTCGAACGATTTTTATCATCAAAGTTTTATCCAAAAGTTCAAATTCGTCACTCATGACAATTTCTTTGTAATTGCCATCTTTGATGATGAATTTCAAGCACAGATTTTTCATCAAATTCAATTCTAAACTAGACGAATACTGTAAAGCTTCTAAAACATTTTTTAAATCGATTGTGGTTTCGAGGTAATGCAAACAGAGCTGCTCCAGTTTTGTCATTTGGAACTGAAAAAAAAACAAAACAGGCTCATCTTATACAACGTAACGTTCTGGTTATAAAAATGGGGAGTTACAAGCAGAAAATTTACCTGCTTAGCCAAACGATAAACGTCCATAATCAGCAATACGATTCGATTTCCACTTGGATTTTGAACTGTTTGAAAAAATACACGAAGTGTGTGAATTGATTGTTTTTGTATGGGTAGCTTATTTTTAGTAAATTATAGCACGTACTTTTACGAGTAGGATCAATACGATCAGAATATATGTAATTCAAAATCATTTCAAAAGCATCTGGAACAGCATCTTCTAGACGCACTCGTAGAATAGGTTTTTTCTCCAATGTGTCATCTCGTGACTATTAAAAAACGATCGAAATTGGCGATTCATTAAATTTAACAAGTAGGAAGGAAAGAGGAGAAAAATGCATACCGATTTGTTTTCAGTTTCTTCAGCTTTGGCTTCTCGTATCCTTTCACGAAGCCATATAGACCGTGCTGAAATAATAGCTATGTGGCCCGGTATAATCACACCTTCTTTCCCAATTACGAATTCAACGTCAACGAACTGTTTGGAAGCTAGTAATCTGCCGTAATCGTCGTGCAGAGTACATCTCGGATAATTGGAAAACTACCATCGCGTAAAAACAAATTCTTCGCATTAGCAATCGAATTATAACACGCAATATTAACGTTTGTAAACGTCTATTACTTTGAATCGGAAAATTTCTCCACTGCGGATGTTGTTGTCGACGGTACCGCCAAAAATATACATAGCTCCGTCCACAACAGCGGACGCGTGAAAAAGTCGTCCGGAAGGTACGTGACTGTTCGATGTAACTTGTACGATAGACCACGTATTCGTATCCAAGTCGTAGCAGTGCAAATCATTCGGAAGAGTATGATCAGCAGCTCCACCGAAAACGTATAGATGTCTATCGTAAGCTACCATCGTGTGACCGTATCTGCGGGTAGGTGAAGGTGGAACAGCTCGAAGAATATGATCGGTAGAAATTCGCGTCCAACTGAAATGGAATAAATTAAATTAATATCGGGACTTTGACAGAAAACTGGATTCGCGTCGTTACAAGATGAGTTTTCTTACAATCTAGTACTGAAATGAAACTGGAAAAGGCTGTTGGTAATTTTAGCTCCCGATTGCCCGCTAAATACGAACATGCAATCTCTGGCAACAGCTACAGGAAAATTGCAACATGTTGGGGGGCATTCTCCCAGTTGATGAACTTGTTCCCACATTCCTTGACATATTTCACCGTTTTGATCAGTAAACGTAGGCATCGTCCTCTGAAACAAGTAATGAAAATTGATAATAAGCGAATATTTTATACCCCATATTGACTGAAAAACTAAATCGATCTTTAAAAAAAAATAAAAAAATAAAAAAATCGATCGCTAATGATTTGTTTAGATTACGAACATTTTTCAGCGATATAGTCCACATGTCGTTTAGTCGAGCGTTACCGTCGTAACCCGCAAATATCCACAGTTTATCGTCAAATACTGCCGCCCCATGAGCTGATCTGGGCACTGGTGCTCTGCATCAAAATTAGCAAAAGCGTCATTCAAAGTTTACACGAAGACTGTTTTTAATAATGGAGTAACGCTCTTACTTTCCAACAAAAACCCATTCAATCCATTGACCAATCTTAATGTTGTACTCGTACAAGTCATTCTTATTGGTAAGATTGGAGTTGGAATGAATATCGCCTGTGTAGCCTCCGAAGATGAACATTGACGTGTTGTGAACCTATAACACAAATAAATCGATTTCAAGAAGTCATCCTCTCTATTCGAATTACAATAGACGAATAGAATAAAATTCGTTTGTACCACTGCAGAATGATGATAACGAGGAGCTGGTGGAACTTGAGAACTGTTGGTAAAAGCACGACTCCAAGATTTGTCTTTAACGTCGAATCGAATAAGATCGTTGAGCATGGTTTTTCCATTGTCACCTCCAAACACGTATATAGCATCTTTGTACGCCACTGCGGTGTGTTTGCTTCTCCTACAATTAGCACACATTTCAGTACGATGAACTAACAATTTCAGCGTTCAAATAAAGCTAATATTGAAGTAGCCAATTTTCTTACTTTTCTCCAATAAATTCGTCGCATTCTGGAATGCGTAACCATTCGTGGAAAGTTTCCCGATGAGAGTAATCCAGATGCAGGTGTAAGTAATCCAACCAGTCCAGCTGAGTTTGCCAATTATTTTTCAAATCACCCTGGTAACTTTGAGATGTGGCCATTCTGTGGGAAAGATTCCGACTTCGAAGCGAAGACGAAAATCTGAAATCCAAGGCCCAAAATGCGAGTTAAATAGGTTTTTTCACAGTTTCTTACTTTTTAGTTTTAGAAAATCTGTTATCATTAAACACTAAATTTTTATCACAACTCAGTTTCAAGAGTTGTTCTCCGCTTGCGTTAAAATACGATCGGCTATTTTTACGGAGAGCCCTTGCTGCTTCATTTGCTCACCTCGAATTTTTACCAAGTCCAGTGCTACATAAATACTTTGTATTAAAAATTGGAAGAGAGAGAGGGGTCCAATCGAAATTTTTGTAATACCTAAAAGTATTTATAAAACTTCAAGCTAAAACTTTTGTTTGAAATTTTTTTTGATTGGGCCCCTTACCTCCCCACAGTTTTTAATAATGTATTTTGAATAAGTGTGAATAAGTTATATCACTCAAAATTGGTGGAGAAAGAGGGGTCCGATTGAAATTTTGCAGTCCATGACAGTACGACGTATGTGTTTGAAAAACTTCTAGTTTTAGTTCTATTCTATTATAAAATAAATAATAAATTATAGAAGAATAGAACTAGAACTACATACATAACTACAAGTCGTTCACTGTCGTTGACAGAGAATTTTTCGTTTTCCAATTTACATTCCAGGCATTACATATTAATTTTCCTCAAACTAAACTTGAGGAAAAAGAAAAATTGAAAATTTAATTTTAAACGTTGATTCTTCAACACATTTTTTCGTTATTGACATTTACCATTGATCTTACTTATTCATGAAGGGATAATGTAAAGCACGATTAATTATTTTTATTATTTTATTTAGAAAATGAAAAAGAAAACAGCAAATCATCAGTACTTTATTAATTATTATTAAATAAATTGTAAATTATTGTAATTTGAATAAAAAAATAAAAAATTCAAATTTATAAACATAGGTTTAGGTATGCGGTATGCGGTATGCGCGCTTGCGCAGTCACACGCATAGCTCCTCGTGTGCCAAGATCCCTACCCACGACCAGAATTTCTGCGCGCGTTTGTATTCACTATTGAACGTGAACGGTGAACGACTCCGGAGTTCGGACTTGATTTTTTTTTTAGTGTTCTGCTTTAGTTAGTGTGTGTCGTAGTACATGTTGCGCGTTCTCGCTTATTAGCCGTTTATTTCGTATGTAGATTACTTTATTTTATTAGAATTGCATTCAACTAGTGAACCATATTGTTATTAAGAGTAAGATATGTTGACAAAATTTCATTTTCGTAGCTTGTGTGTAATTTGTATTTATTAATTGATACGCGTTCGTTGGTTCGTATTGTTGGTTAATTCATTCCCGCCACATTTCGCCGATCCACACACCACATTCGCCCGGTTTGTTTGTCATGTAAAAGTTTCACTATCGCAAAACCGTTTCATCGTTTTTTCCCCATACGATTCGATTTTCGATCGTGATATTTAACTGAACTGTAATTATCGTGAGTTAGTGATCATCATGGATATATTTGGATTCAATTTGGAGCCGGACTTCAATTCGAAGATGGATTCGTTTTCGTCGGTCAAGTCGTTGTACGATGTCGAATCCAACGAAATGAATGATATCTGGGATTCCGAGCTAGCTACGGTGAGTCACGTTGATTTAAACCTTTTTCGCCGAGTACTACTTGTTGCTTTTGCCAACTTTTTACTCATCTATCCTTTATAATAACTTTCCTACGCGGAAACTTTGAAAGGTTTACTCTACTTCACACTTTCAAGTACAAACACATAAAGACCGTCATTTTCATTTTGCCATATGTTGGCGGTTTTTCCGAGCAATTTTGGAATCGGAAACCGGAATTAGATTATTCTAATTATTGTCTATTATAATTATTATTCGTTAACACGAGTTGCGTGTTTGTTGTATGCTGTATGCTTATTGGTTGTATGCATAACTTGCAAATTCGTCAGTGTTGCACTTTTGAAAAATCCGCGTCGTTGAAATGGCGACGATGCGAAATTGCGAATTCTGCCTCGGTTTGCGTTATCGAGGTTTGACCACCGAACAGAACAAAACAGCTGCGAAAGCGTTTTTAAAAAATTATTCGTTGCGGAAGTGTGAAAGCGAATTAACATATTTTACAGGCTCGATGGCCGCCATGCCGGTATTCTGAGTACGAAGCCGAAGGTGTGATATGGTACGAAGAACTTTAGATTATTGTCAAGTATTTCAAATTCTCTCCCATTCTGTCGTTTCCCGAACGAATGAGGCACTTTTTGAGAAAATTAATTCCCTTTAAATTTTCGAAATCGCGCTTCGAGAATTGAAAAAAAAATTGGTTGTACTCGTATTTCAATACCAGCATGTAAATGATGAACGAAATGCCGATAAAAATACGCTCATATCTATCGTTTAGAAGAACCTTATCAAAAAATGTAGAACTTATTTTGTTATTATCTCGATTCTTATCGGGGTATTATTTCATTGATAATCCGCAGGAAATTCATCACCGCGCTGAACCGCCACCGTGCCCTTCGTTTCTGCTGCTTCTAGGAAATTAGGAATTTCCTATCCTCGTATCTACGTAAACATGGAATATTTCCTGGCACCGAGAGTACATACCTATCGCATATGTAAGCAGGCAAGCGACTTTTCCACTTGTGAAAATTTTCAAAATTGTTTTAAAAAGATTGCAAACTTGAAATTTACAATCTATGATAATTTACAACGTGATTTGAAAAAAATTTCAACGGAGATTGGGCGTAGAAAGATGCCTGATTGGCTGAGCAGGAATTCTTAGGGTGTTGTTATTTTCCACCCACCTGGGTCATGGGTGAGTAGTTCATAGAAATGAATCAACTGAATCTCTGGACTTAAAATATTTCTTAATTTATTGTATTCAAATTGGAGGGGAAGGAAGGGTTAAATCAAAATTTTTGTAATATCCAAAATTATTCCTAAGTCTTCAAGCTATAACTTTTGTTTAAATTTTTTTTTAATTGGACCCCCCCCCCACTGATTTTGCACAACACTTCGAAGATATTAATTAAGAATCCCAGATAAATCAGCGAGGAAGGTACCGATTGAAAAAATTTTCAAATAAAAATTGTAGAGCAAGATCCTAAAAATAATTTTGGTCATTATAAAAATTTCGATTGGATCTCTCCCTTTCCTGAAATTTCACATAATAATATCAGGTAGATACTTTTTCAAAATTTGTCGAAGGGGTCCAATTGAAAAATTTTTCAAACAAAGGTTGTAGATTAAGGTCCAAGAAATAATTTTTGTTATTATAAAATTTTCGATTAGACCATCCCCTCCCCTCCCCTCCAATTTTGAATAATGGCTTGGACACTTATATTATTAAAAAATTGCGAAAGTAGAGGTCCAATTGAAAAAATTTTCAAACTAAACTTGTAGCTTGAAGTCTTGGAAATAATTTTAGTTAACTATTACAAAAATTTCGATTGGAGCTACCCCTCCCCTTCAATTTCGAATAAATTACATGTTAATTGAAAGAAATTTTTTAAGTTCAGAATCTGAACTGAGGGAAGTAGGTGGTGTGAGCAATTTCGTTCATGTTCACTACAAATCTGAGCAACTACTCACCCAGACGAGTGGAAATAACAACCCCCCCCCCCACCCCTCAAACATTAAAAAATTCGAAAAACTTGGCAATTTTGAGTTTCGAAGATGGTTTAAAGTTGGCAAATTCAGCATTCTGTTGAAAAAATTGAAGAAGTTGGCAATCCCCCCCCCCCCCCCCAAATCATTACGCTTCACCTCTTAGTCATTTTATTGTACAAAAATTGCCGCTTTTTAGGTTCACTCTTTAATAGGAGCAGTCGATTGTGAGGTCTTCACTCTAGATTTTTTTATTTCACGAATTTATTTCGAGTGCGTAGGAGTTAAGGATTATCGTTTCATTCATTTTGTTAATAAGGGAATCAGGTTGTACAATTGTACATAAATGTGTACTTGTACGAATTTATACGATGTAGTGTCGTTACAATATGATTTCGTATTCGAGTGGCAACCGGCGAAGCGCAATTTTACCTTGATAATTCGTTTAAATTGAAAAATATAGCACTCGTACGCTCGAAATATTTAACAAACTTTAAATGCTTACGCATGTACGTGTGTTTTGGTGATAGGAGTAGTTGGTTTTTTGGTATTAGTTCCTACCTACCTACCTGCCTACCTGCCTACCTACCTACATCCTACACCTAACTACCTAGGTAGCGGTGCCTTATACCTATTCGACACTCGTAGCTTACCTATAGTCGGTGTCTGTTGAAAAATTATTACATTATTATTAAAGAGTACATACTCGTTACTCGCTCGGCGCATATGGTAAGTAAGTACCTATGCGTGGTAGCAACATATGGTTGGTATTAATTTTTGTTATTTTTGGTATTTCGCAATTGGTATTAGATAAAAAGTGTGTTATCAAAGTATACTGTTGGAAATTTCGACAATTGAGCTGCGAAAGTCGAAACTTTTAACAACTTGCGCGAGCGTTTTAACGATAAGTTTCAAAAACGATAAATAACTTCCAAGTACTTACACTTACACGTATTGCACCTGTACCCACCTACCTAGCTCTAGAGCTACGTAAGTAGCGCTTTCACGAATTCCATTTTTCATTTTCAATTAGTTTTCGCTTTCCTCGATTGTCGGTGATTCGGTATACCGTAGTGTGGGGCTGTGTGTGAATTTTTTTTCTTCCAATTTTTACGTACTTATCTCCGAAAAATGTTATCCATAACTGAGGACCTCTAAGTTGTTCTAAGTGAGGTCTATCGTATTATACCACCGCATCTATTGTGTTCCTTCTAAATACTCTCCGATTCATAGGTAGCTCTTCAAAGGCTCAATTCCCAAATTTTCAAGAACATGGTTATTTGGGAAAATTGAACAGGTAAAAATTGCGAATGCTTCCTTGGCTGGGAGTTGAAATTAACTAGTAGAAGTTGATACTTAGGGCCTAAAAAGTTGACGATGAATTTATTTGCCTATCACCTCACTCCCACCCTCTTCAGTAAGGTCAAATGTATTTTTTCGATGTAAATTTTCATTTTCTGCAGTTCTCATCTCAATTTTTTCAAAATTACAGGAATGATGTACCTACCCCAGTAAGGGCCATTCCTCGAAATTTACATTTTTAAAGAATTTTTTATTGTGGTGGAAGGCCCTTAACAATGCAAAAACCCTTTTTTTGTTCATCATTTTTCGCCCTCAGAAGGGTCATTTTTGGGTCTTTTTTTGCGCAATATAAGTATCATCAAAGACACCTGAATACACCATCAACCTGGTTGTGGTCCAAATTCGTTCATTTTTTTAAATTTTCATTTCAAATTTACAACTTCCTCCCAGATGTCTAGAAGTATAAATAACTTCAGTTTTAATTTGAGATACCAATATAATATGAATCAAATGAGCATGTAGCCCAAACCTTCAAAATTAGAGGGGAGGAAGGGGTCATATCGAAATCTTTGTAGTAATCAAAAATATTCCTATATAGTCCAGGAAAATTACGAATTTTATTCTGACAAATTTATATATGAATTTTTTTTTTTGGAAATGGGTAGTACTTGATGTCCTCTTCAATATTGTGTTATGACGCGATGTCGTAGGACGCTTGCTTCCCGAGCTAGGGGGTGGAATTCACCCTCTCGCGGCGTTTTTTACGATTATTTCCAAAAATATGCCCTTTTTTGAAAAAATGATAATAACATAAAATATTCTACATATAATTTCCTACGAAAAACGTTCTTATAATTTTTTTGTAAAATGTACCCTAACGCCCCTATGGGGGTAATTCAATTTTCAAGTGTTGTATAAATTCCAAGTTTTATTGACAGACAGACCTTGATCGAAATGAGATCAAATGTGACCCAAAATGTTACTTCTGATGTACAACGATCCCAAAAAAATTTTAACCCCCGCCCACCCCCACGCCTAAATTATGAGGCATCAAATACCGAAAATTAGATATTTAATAACAAGGTTGGGGGTGGTGCAAATTTTTTGAAAATTTCAAAAATTATGGGTGCTATGTGTGTGTGACTTGGTGAGAATTTTTTCAAAAAAAAAAAAAATCATCATTTTTCAACGTTTTTCGTGTATTGAAAATGAACTTTTATATGTTATATTCAATAAATACCTACGATGCATCTAAGTTTCAATAGCCGAAAAACGTTGAAAAATGATGATAATTTTTTTTGAAAAAAATCTCACCAAGACACACACATAGCACCCATAATTTTTGAAATTTTCAAAAATTTTGCACCACCCCTCCATTGTTATTAAATATCTAATTTTCGGTATTTGATGCCTCATAATTCAGTAGTGGGGAGGGTGGGGGGTTGAAAATTTTTTTTGGGATCGTTGTACATCAGAAGTAACATTTTGGGTCACATTTGATCTCATTTCGATCAAGGTCTGTCTGTCAATAAAACTTGGAATTTATACAACACTTGAAAATTGAATTACCCCCATAGCCCCGCGTTGGGGTACATTTTACAAAAAAATTATAAGAACGTTTTTCGTAGGAAATTGTATGTAGAATATTTTATGTTATTATCATTTTTTCAAAAAAGGGCATATTTTTGGAAATAATCGTAAAAAACGCCGCGAGGGGGTGAATTCCATCCCCTAGCTAGGGAAGCAAGCGTCCTACGACATCGCGTCATAACACAATATTGAAGAGGGCATCAAGTACTACCCATTTTCAAAAAAAAATTTCATATATAAATTTGTCAGAATAAACGTCGATTTTTACACTAATTTTCCTGGACTAATAAGACTTCTATCTACAACTTTTATTTAATTTTTTTTTCTTTCAAGTTACCCCCTACCTCTATCAAATTTTAATAATATAAATATCTAAGTCATGTTATGCAAAATTGGAGGGGAGGGATGCGTTTAATCGAAAATTTTATAATAACAAAAATTACTTCTAAAACCTCAATCTACAAGTTTCGTTTGAAACCTCCAATTTTGAAAAAGTACCTGATATTATGTAAAATCTGAGTAGAGGGAGTGATCCAATGGAAATTTTTATAATAAAGAAAATTACTTTTAGGATCCTAATCTACATTTTTTGTTGAAAATTTTTTCAATTCAACCCCTACCTCCCCCCCAATTTTCAATAATGAGTATCCATGTACTAATATGAAAAATTAGGGATGAGGGAGGGTTCCAATTGAAAAAATTTTCAAACAAAAGTTGTAGATTACGACCCTAGAAATAATTTTGGTTATTATAAACATTTCGATTGGTCCCCTCCCTCCTCTCTAATTTCGTATATTAGGCGTCTATGTAGTGTTGTACTTGGAAAAATTCAGCGAGATCTCGATTTTGGCAGAGTAAACTAGGAGCTAATCATTATAGATCTAATTTCGTGAATTCTCAAATAATCCCACTTAACAGTGTTCGTATTCGCGTTAGTATGATACTGCGGAAATATCATTTTTCGTGCCCCCCCCCCCCCCCCCCAAGAATGAAGTTTTACATAAATAGGTGTACTGTAGATGTTTGTAGTGTAGGTAGTAAGGTACCTCTACCTATCTACAACTACTCGTACGTATTTATACATAGTGTGCGCAGTTTTGGAAATTGACAGCGAATAGCGATGAGCATGCATTTTTATCATTACAATAGACCACCTTGTTTTTTTTTTTTACTAATTTGTACTTTAATGAATGTCCTAATTGGTACCACTTTTCCGTTATAAGCGCGTTTCACGGGAAACCATCATTAAAGCGCAACGCTGCCGGTATTTTTACCGAGTTGTTGCTGCTGTCGAATGTCGATGCTGTTTCTGTTGATAAATGGCGAGGTGACGATGATTGCGCTATTCTGGTCATTTTTGCTGAGATAAGACCTGCAACCACCCTCGCTGATGATCATTTTGCCCATCGTGTACTAGCTACAGTTGGCAAAGAATCGTTACTTCGTTGGTGTGTTATCCGAGATAATAAAATGTAAAATTCGATTTGTCGAAGCGAGAAGCTGCACCAGTGATGACGTCAGAAACGGGGAAAGTGAACCAGCAGGAAGTTGAGATGAAATACGCGTCCATCAAGAACTGAACGAATGGAGAATGGATCGGTGAGAGGAGCCATCTTGGCAATTTTGTCGATATGTATGTAGATGTAGGTACACTCGAACCAAGACCGATACGACGTTTGGATCATCGTGCGAGTTAATCGTCGCATTTATTCAGACTTTTTGGAACACGCTGTACATCGATATGCCGGACACACACACCTATACCTATGGATAACTAGTTTTCCAAAAAACCTTGGCATTTATCGCACTAGATGGGCGATGCAGTGCCATTGCCGGCGGCGACTTGCCGACTGGCGATCTCTTTCTATTTCAAGTACGACTTCGAGTAGTCGTGTACGGATATACGAGCTAACCGAATCGTTGGAAAGTGTGCGACTGGAGGTATGTGCGAGTTCGAGTACCATACAGATATACATTATACATCATTACTCGTACGATGTATGTACATGTACATGTAGTACCATCTACCGGGATTCCCATCCGACGCACATTCACGTGAGAATCTCTTCTCTCGTAATTCGCAACAACGTGACGTTCTCTTTCTGCTTCTCTTCTACTCCTCGCCACTCTTCTTCTCTCTTCTATTTCACAGTCTCGGTGCAACACCATCTCATCTCCAACGCAGCGCTCAGCAATACTGTAGACCGACCGTGATATTCGTTTTCGTTGTTGAAAAAAAAATCGCTTATTCGAATCATCGAATGAATTGATAGTATAGTCGCGAAAGGAGAAACAAATTTTATGACAAAATCATAAAGTGGAGTCTGAAGAAAAAAATGAACTGGTATGCCATTTTTTAAAGACTCATTTTTCAAGGGTTTGACTCCCTTTCTTTGGAAGCCCTCTCATCTCCATTCCTGGGGCTGATTTTGAAAAAAAAATCAATTAAAAAGTTATGGATTGAAATCCTTTGAATCCTACGTCATCTTAATGCAACTTTGACTTGCAGTGCAGCCAAGAAGGGAAAAGTGGGCTTTGTAAACAGTAAATTCGATTATAATTTGACCTGGCAATTCTGTAAACAATTAGAAGGTATGCCATTTTTTAAGGCTCATCTTTTTCAAGGGTCCATTCCCTTTCTTTGGAAATCCTTCATATGCGTTCATGATGCTCTGATTAAAAAAAGTTTCAAACAAATATTGTAGATTCAGGTCTTTGGAATAATTTTGGCCATTTTCATTAGAAAAATTTTGCTGGTTTGCATACATAGGTATTATGCAAAATTAGAGGAGAGGGAGGGGGTCTAATCAAAATTTATGAAATTGCCAAAATTATTTCAAAAATCTCGATCTACAACACATTTGTTCAAATATTTTTTTCGAAAGCAGACTCAGCAACGATGGAAGGGGATGGACCGCCGAGAAATGGAGGCCTTAAAATATTGGATTACTGGCCCATTTCTTCCCTGATGGGCTCAACATTAATTATAAAATTGTTTTTAATAATTTACTTCATCTTTATTTACTATCGGTTGGTTTTTTCTATTACTATAAATTCTTTACAAAATTTTAAAAAAATTTTAGAAAAATATTTCTAGAGTTTCAAAAAGTTGAGAAAAAAAACCATAAGTCAGAAATTTCAAAAGATAGGCAATTTATTTTTTGAAGATTTTTTACAAATTTGAAAAATAATTATTTCGCAGAACTTCATTAAATTTTGGAAAAATTCATAAAATTCTCAAAAAAATTTTACAACGCATTTCAGAAAATCTTCAAAAAAATTGTTTTCTAAATTTCACAAAAATCTTCTGAAAATTTTTTACGGACCTTCAGAGAATTTTTAAAAAATCTTGAAGAATTTTCACAAATTAATTTTCATTGAATTTTAAATATTTTTTTTTTTAATTCACGAAATGTGTGAACATTTTTAATGAATTTTTCTTGAAACATCTAAAAATTTGAGAAAATTTTCAGAAAATCTTTCACAAAATGAATCAGTGAACTACGAATAAAATTTGCAAAAAAATTTCCCCACGAAAAAATTCTAAAAACAGCAAATTTTTGGGAAAAAGTTTTTCAAAGGAAATACGTCGTAGCAAAATTTTTCAATTTCCAATCGTTATGATGATTTAGCGAAGGTGAGAAATCAATTCAAGAAAAATATCCCAAAGTGCTTTCATTTTTAAAATGATATGTCAATTTTTGGTTACTTTTTTAAGATCCAGAAGGTAACTTAGGTTACTAAAAAAATTGAAAAAGTTGATGCCACGCTTGAAAGATTAATAACTCTTACAAGGTCAGTAATATGGTCTGTACATTTTGTTACATGAAATTCTCGACTCTCGACTCGATCAACTTATGTACTTCGTTATGTATTTTGAGTTTTCAGCAGACGTGTACTATATGGGAATTGGGAAAATATGACTGAAAAAAGAAAAAGGCGTGCGAGCGCAGGTTGACCAGTTTCGAGCTCGACGAAGGTATACAGCTTCGGTTCTGGTAAATGACGCGACGCGAAAACTCGCATCGAAATGAGAAACCGGTTTGAGACTAATTTGTACTAACTGCGAATCGAATTACCACAAATGTATAAAAGTTTTGGAAGTTTTTTCTCGCGCTGCGCTTGGCTACCAATCTAGTCCAAGTCCAACTCCAAGTCCAACTGTACAGGTGAAGAGGTAATAGCGCAAGTACGTGTATGTAGAAAGGGAGCGTGTTTGAGAAGGCGAGGAGGTGCGGTCGGTGGAGGGGAAAGTGAAACCGAAAAGCGAATATCGATTGTACCGGCTGCGATGCAGATACTAGTGGAGGGCTTCAGATGCTGGCGGTATTTTTATTAATTATAATTTAATATACGTATACGCGAGATACGTACATTCTAATTGTCGGATACTTTGAGAGCAGTACCTAGTACCTAATGCTACAAAGTTTTGTCCGCAGGCGTTCATTACGTTGGTAATTCTAGAGCCATTCACTTTCTCATTTCAAACTGCAGCCGCGCGCCGGCCGCCCGTATTAAATTGCATCCAGTTTTCGCTCGCCTTAGACGACATAATAATACCTATATTATTATACCAGTACCATTCTGTTCACTTATTACGAGCACACACCTAAAGGCGTTGTTGAAATAGTACTTTGTTGTACTTATTTGATTTGGTTTTTTATTTTTATTTTTTATTTTTTCAATCGCAGAAACTACATATAAAGTTGTAAATTAAATATGGTTGGCAGCTATGAAAATGAAATAAAAAACGAACAAACGAAGTACGTACAATTTTTCGGATCGGGTTTCTTCGCCGCCAACGATTGTTGCTGATACCGCAGTTAGTCGTCAAGTTTTTCAACTTTACATGGAAATATACGAAATCGATCTGAGCTATAGTTTGAAAAATAACAATTCTAATTTTATTACTGTATAATATTGAGAATAGATTACAGCAGAAACAGGTCAAGACCATTTTTTGGTGCTGATTACTTTTCGGTATATATTTATTTATGCAATTTTTTCATTAAAATTGGCAGTTAATTTGCTGTAATGCTGCAATAGAAAAATGCGAGAACAAGACGTTTGATAAAATTTTTCTGACAGAATCGATTCAAGTCCACCGGTGAGCATTTTTCATTTCGAGAATGATTTTTAAAATTTTCAAATGCAGAATAATGATGGCTATTTCGAGGATTTTTAATTTTTGGTCATGTTGAAAATTTGGCACAGTTTTGGAAAAAATGAATTGCTCCGCAATGATGATTTTAATAATAATTTTAGAGAACTAACGAAACCGGTTTCTGCTCAAGACGATTGATTTGTACGTAATAGCCTAATTAGCAATTGAAGTTTGCGAGTACGTACCCGAAAATTGGAATTAGACGTTTGTAAAAAAAATCTATCGAACCAATTCGCAATTTCTGCACCAACCCCACATCGATACCCTCCGGTTTGAGAATAAATTAGACGATGGTAAGCGCGAATGTGGAGATGGTTTGGAATTGAGAAGTTAGTACGTAGACGTACGTGTATGTGTCGGTGACAGCAGCCGAGAAGAAAGCTATAAAATGGATTTTTGCGCACACCGTCGATACAGCCGGTTGTCCTTGATTAGTGTGATTACCATTACTCGCACTATGCGGCGCGGTAAGGGTACAATACTGCGAGAAACGATGGCTCAGCCAGTATCGGCCAATGGCCGACGTTATTGTTGTCCTTTCAGTCAGAGTCAAATTTTTAGCGCGATGTAATCGTACAAAGCATGACTGACGAGATGAAATTGACTGCCAGTGGCAGTGTGAGTGTGACTGTGGTCCAGTCCAAGTGTAGGTGGGTGCAGGGGTGCTCGCTTGCAAATTCGCACAGCTAATGGTATAACTCAACTTCGAAATCGACTACATCGATACTTCATTCTTGTATGGTGCATTTTCTAAATCGGAAGAAATTGCAACTTATACGGTACCTTTAGGTAAATTTCAAAAAATGGCAATTTGCATTTAGTCAATGACAACGGCTACCATTTGGTCCGATACAAAATCCTACCCTTACTGAATTTGAAAAAAATTTATTTTCTCTTCAAAAAATTAGAGTTTTTGCAAAATTGCTTATATTCAATGAATTTATTTTCAGTAAATTTCAAAAAATGGCAAATTTGCATTTAATCAGTGACAAAGGCTACAATTTGATCCTATGCAAAATCACACCCCAACTGAATGGGTGTTATTATTTCCACCAGCCTGGATGAGTAGTTCACCTGAAATGAATCGAGTGAATCTACAATTTTATCTGGACTTGAAAAATTTCTTTCAAGTTTCGATGGACATTCATTGATTAGACCCTTCCCTCCTCTCCAAATTTGCATAATGGCTTGGGTACTTATTTTATCAAAAAATTGTGGAAGTAAAGGTCTAATTAAAAAAATTTTCAAACAAAACTTGTAGCTTGAAGTCTTGGAAATAATTTTAGTTATTACAAAAATTTCGATTGGAGCCATCCCTCCCCTTCAATTTCGAATAAATTACATGTTATTGATTAAAAGGAATTTTTTAAGTCCAGAATCTGAACTGATGGAAGTAGGAAGTGTGAGCAATTTCGTTCATGTTCACAGCAAATCCGAGTAACTACTCACCCAGGCTGGTGGAAATAACAACACCCTAACTGGATTTCTAAAAAAAAATTATTTTTAGTAAAAGATTTTTTGCAAAATCACATTTATTCGATAATAAAAATAAAAAAAAACTATGCTAAGATTTTATGCAAAATCCTCTTCTGGCGGAATTTTAAAAATTTTCATTTTCAATAAATTTCAAAAAATGGCAATTTGCATTTAGTCAATGACAAAGGCTACCATTTGATTCAATGCAAAATCCTACCCTAACTGATAATTTGTAAAAAAAAAAAAAAAAAAAAAAAAAAAAATCAGTAAGTAGCTCGGTACGTATGACAAAATTGCAAATTTCCGAAGTTCTTTCGAGCTTCCATTTGCAAAAATGACCGACGAATGTCTGTAATGTTTTTTAGATACTTACTCGGTTCGTCGGTTGTATCTAAGGTAAAAACCAAATTTCGCCAACACTCTCGAACACTCTATACACTGAAAAAAAAAAAAAATGGATTGTAATGAACTAATGATTCTGGGTAAAACACAGTAAAATTAGGATACGTCGCCAATTTTAGAATCATTCCGGTGAAA
Source organism: Balanococcus diminutus (assembly GCA_959613365.1). Classification (NCBI taxonomy): domain Eukaryota; kingdom Metazoa; phylum Arthropoda; class Insecta; order Hemiptera; family Pseudococcidae; genus Balanococcus; species Balanococcus diminutus. Next base: position 57,141,267 of record OY390717.1, read on the forward strand.
AACAGGAAAGATTCAGTTCCATTCCAGAATGATTACGTAGACTCCGTAATCATTCTGGAATAGAACTGAATCTTTTCTGTTTTTCACCGGAATGATTCTAAAATTGGCGACGTATCCTAATTTTACTGTGTTTTACCCAGACTCATTACGGTTTTTGAAAATTCATTTTTATCAGTGTACGTATAATTGAAGAATTGCAAAATAAAACAAAACGAGGAGGCCGACAGACATCGCGACGAAAGAATTATTTGACCCGTCGATGATTATGTTGACCTTGGCTTTGGTTTGTTGACTCGCGTGTCCGAGCTGTGTACTCTGTTTTTATGTATTTAGCTATCTGTATCTGAAGTATGTGCTACTCGTGTTTGTTCATCTATTAAATATACCTACCTGTACGATTGTGAGTGCGGTGGAATAGTGGCAGGTACCTGCGGGGTACGTACTAGGGTGGAATGATTTTGACTTTTTTTCGAAAATCGAAACAGCCTACGGCACAAAAGTTGTGATTTGATGTCAAAATGACGTGGTAAAAATTTTCGCCCCCTCGGTCAATATTAACCCACGCTTCAGGGGGACCAAAGTTTTCAAATTTCAGTAAAATTTCTCATATAATAAAAAAATTAAAAAAAAAATTAACAATTTTTCAGAGGTCTAGTCGATGGTAGGGGCCCTCTTGGTCACCCAGAACCCGGTCATCCATAAAAAAATTGCATAAAAGTATAAACAGGGGTTTCCAAAATATCCACATTTTTGCATAATTACACCAAAATCAAGAAATGCGCGAATATTTTTATTTTTTGAGATATGTTGCATATTTTGAGGTTTACATATTTGAAAAATCTTCAAAATGAAATGGAAGTTCCATCACCACCGCCCCTCCATAGAACATGAGACATTTTGCCATGAAAACTTTGTTTTTCCAAAACTGACCCCACTTTGAGGGTCCCTAACGCCCTGCGCCTTTGAGGAAGGAGTCTAATATTCTGATGGGATGTTTTCAACACAAAATGAACCGCTCTCATGCATATAGTAATTAGAGTGATAATTTTTTCACTTTGCCCTAATACAAAGTAGGTAAAATGAGTAATTTCTGTAAAAAACACAGGACAAAGTTTTCATAGCAAAATGTCCCATTTTCTATGGAGGGGTGGTGGTGATGGGACTTCCCTTTCATTTTGAAGATATTTTCAAATATGTAAACCTCAAAATATGCAACATATCTCAAAAAATGAAAATATTCGCGCATTTCTTGATTTTGGTGTAATTATGCAAAAATGTGGATATTTTGGAAACCCCTGTTTATACTTTTATGCAATTTTTTTATGGATGACCGGGTTCTGGGTGACCAAGAGGACCCCTACCATCGACTAGACCTCTGAAAAATTGTTAATTTTTTTTTTTAATTTTTTTATTATATGAGAAATTTTACTGAAATTTGAAAACTTTGGACCCCCTGAAGCATGGGTTAATATTGACCGAGGGGGTTCAAATTTTTACCATGTAATTTTGACACCAAAGCACAACTTTTGTGCCGTAGGCTGTTTCGATTTTCGAAAAAAAGTCAAAATCATTCCACCCTAGTACGTACGTGTACTTCTATCCTGTATACTTATTACCATCTTTCTCTTTTGCTATTAATATTATCGAAATCGAAACTTTTTGCAAAAGTCAAATTTGTGAATGAAGCGTTTGTATAACGGATGGGATGGCACTTACACTTACTCGTGCTGCTGATAACGTGACAAGTGATTTTGTCATAGTACGAGTTTATAGCAATTTTGAGACGACCGAATAAGTTTGAATGTTCAACTTGGTTTTGTGTAAGACATTGCTATATTTATATTTACAACGTTCGTGAATCGTGATATGTTGAAATTTTCTACTTCGAACGTACGTAAGTAGATACACGCGGTTGGAGTTGGACAACTATCGAGTAAAGTTGTCGGAAATACGTAACAATTGTAACTTTCCGACCTGTGGCTTATTGCCTTTTATTTCGCAGTCGAAAAGGTAGGTAGGCAGGTCCTATGTAGTTACACATATTTAATGTGTCGAGTCTGGGGTCGCGGACTCGCGGTCATAAAATCAAAAAAGGCACGTATGGGTGCGATTGTTGTTTGAGGTGAGTGGCTAGGATCGAAAACTTACGAGTGTGACATTATAACTCGTGACTCGTGCGAGACGCGACTGTTCCTCTCTCTGTCTCTATGTCTATGATAGGAAGAGGTACGAAAGAGTGCAGACTGTGCTGTGGTGTGCTTTACGAGTGTGCCCTTGAAGTGAAGCGGGCTGCACTTTAGACGCCGTGTGCCCTGCGCCCACCGTCGTTGTGAACAAGTTTTTCATCGATCAGTGAACGCGATACTTGTTGAATTTCAGCATTCTTTTGGCCGACGTGAATGAATAAAATGGCAAGCAGCCCGGGCCGGGCCGGGTGCGGCGACGGTCCTATCTCAATCCTTTTAACTTTTTATCGTGGCGCGGCGCGGCGGGGCGGGGCTATTTAAACTTGACCTAGTAAACGGAACTGCGCATTCGCGATATTTGAAACAATTGTGCGCCGCACGTATCCGGCCGGCCGGTGTCGTCGTCGAAATCGTTTTGAAAGGGTTTTTCTGGTCACGAATACAAGTACCTGAAGTACCTGTTCGTTTTGAATAAAATTTTCAACAAAAAAAATCAACTCCAAAGAAGAAATTTTTTCGGCTCGAGATGCCCTGATGTACAGTATTGTATCCTGAGTAGTCGTATTTTTGTATTATCCGTCGTACTTATCGTATATACACTCGAGCATATGCGTATATATACCTGCAATTTATAACAAAGAATGCAACAATGCGGACGAAAAATCCGCATCACGTCTGATTTTATAGAAATGGGGATGACGAGACAACATAGACGCGCTCCGCGAGAATCCAAGTTCATTGACCTCGTTTTTTTTTTTTTCTTACTTCCTGCTATTCTGTCGTGTTTTTTTCAGCTAGCCTAGCTGCGTCGCATCTAGTTCACGGCGAACTCGTCGCCGTCGTATTTCATCGTATCTGCAGCGTAAAGTTTTTCTTCGTATGTCCTGCTGTTTCTGATTTTTTTTTTTTGGCCATGCGATTGCCAGACCCTGCCCAATGAAAAAGGATGCTCGATTGTAATCAGTTTTTGAGTACCAAATTGATATTTTGGTTATCGAAGTGAGCCAATCTGCATTTCACTATCGATTGGAATCAATAAGTGTACAATTGAAATTTTTCTTCAGCATACCAGTGTTGCCAAAACGAAGGTCAAAAAATGAAGAAAATGAAATCGCATATCGTTCATCTGTAAATATCGCATTGAATCTCCAAGATGGATACAAAGGACCAATTTCAGCTGAAAAGAAGATAATGATGTTTGTGGAACCGTTGAAACCCGAAAATGGGGCAGGTTCTCATATTCTCTCCTTTAACATGATTTTCGATTCATGGTTTAGCTCTCGATTCTCGAATATCTACCACTTTTCATATTTTTCCTTGGTCCCACAACAACGACATTATGTCAGGAAATTTTTTCCATTGGATGCCGTTTTTGACATTAGATTGTAGAACGGCTTATCTATTTATTATGCTAATTGTTTTAACATGCATATGACGTTTTTCACATCAGGTTGTGAGAATGATGATGTATGAAAAAAGTTAGTAGACGTGAAACGTTTCAATCGGGGCATATTTAAGCCTTAAGAGGATGCAGGAGATTTAGAGCCCTCTCTTGACGACAAAAAGTTTGGAAAAATGGTGAAATTTCAGCTTTTGAATGCCTTTTTTTTTTTTTTTAATCTTCGCTTATGCCTTATTTTGACAAAGTAATCAATATTTTTTTCAATTTATTGTAATGGCGACAGATGGCGAAAATTACTCGTATGCCGAATAGATTTTTTTGGTCTGTAACGTCCATAATTGCAGTCCAGCCAGAAGGTCTTTTATGCAGTACACGGTTGCCTTAAATTTGCTGCAGATGAAATGAGAGAACAAATCGTGGTTCGTGGTTACATGTTATAATGTATAATACGTTGTACGAGTATTTTGAGCAGTGATGTGAAAAGGGAATTCCCAGTTGCTGGGAATGGGAATTATTTCCGGGAATTCCCGGGATTGTTCCCGGTTTGTCAAAAATTGGAAATTCCCGTTTTTCAAATAATTTCTTTTTTTGAAGCAAAAACTAGATTTAAGTGATGTAATGATGTTTAGAAATGTCAATTTGAATGAAAAATTGGTATTGTTACTCTAGAAATACTTGAAATTAATCAAATTATTCAGGGATATCGATATCCCATATTTTAGGTGGTAATTTCAAGGTAATTCTTCAGGTTATTACCCCCTAATTGATCCAATTAAATTCTTTTTAACACCAATTTAATACCATTTTGATGGTATTAAAATGTATTTTAATACTGAGGGAAACAACATGGTACCTTTTAATACCATGAGGTGTCTAATAAATCTCAATATAATCGGAATCTTTTTTCTTGGAAATATTTTGGGAATTCGCGGGAACAGGGAATTTCCGGAATTCCCCGGGAACAACATCTTATTCCCGGGAATTTCACATCACTGATTTTGAGGCGAATGCGTACAATGTAAAACTCAGATTTGTTATTAAATCGACTGTGCCTGTGCGCTGTGCCGAGCCGAGCCGAGCCGAAGAAAATGACGAAATTGCGAAATTATAAGTCAAGGTCGACGCACATTGTGACAGTGGCACTGGCAGTAGAGGCAGACACATAATACGAATTGCGCTGGCATTGAACTAAAAACACTAAACGCGAAGAAAAAGGAATGAAAATAAAATGAGACGATCGACAAAGCGCGTGTAATATGAGAGAAAAAAGTTTCTTCGTATTGTAGCATGTAACTCGTTACCTTTGAGTGCAACTCTACACTTACGAGTACGCTAGTACTTAAAGAGTAAATGCCTACAAAACAGCAATGGTAGAGGAGGTACTCGTATAATGTATCTAACATCCAAATTCCAGACACCTCTACTTACCTATGTAATTGCTACGAGCGGTCAAGTCACCCCAAATTGAGTCGAACACTGAACATTCGTGAAATTTTACCAAGTCCAACACTGCATAGATAATTAAAATTCAAAATTGGAGAGATGGGAGGGGTGTAATCGGAATTTTTGTAATAACCAAAATTATTCTTAGGACTTTGAGCTACAGCTTTTGTTTTGAAATTTTTTCAGTTGGATCTTTCCTTCCCTAGTTCTTGATAATAATCCATTACAGTAGTCCAAGTTGTATTATCGGAATTGGAGGGGAAGGAGGCGATCTAAACGAAAATTTCATAATAACAAAAATAATTTGTAGAACCTCAATTTACAACTTTTGTTTGAAATTTTTTTTAATTGGACCCCTTCTCGATTTTGAAGTCAGAGGAGAAGGAGTGGTCCAAACGAACTGTTTAACTCGAAGGTATTTCTAAGACTTCCATTTACAATTTTTTATGAGAGATTTTTTTGATTAGCTCCTCTCTCTTCTCTATAATTTTTTTGAAAGAAGCCGAGTTCTACAGGGTGTTATGCATGCAAAATCGAAAAAGTGAGGGAGCAGGGAGCTGGGACTGGGAGGCAGAACGCTGAAAAATTGATATGATTTTGTCATTTATTATGAATGATCAACATTCCTACCCATGGTAATACGGTGGTATGTAAATACTATTCGTACAAGTGGTTGCGCGGAGAGAGTTTGAGAGAGAAAAAAAAAATACGTCGAAGCATCATTATTGGTAGGACTAACCTACAAAACATAACGCTACCTTGTATCAACGCATACGCCAATACTGTAGTTAGACTCGCACCACATACCTACCTAGTACAAGTACATGTACATACATACTCACTCGTACAATATTATTTTCAAGTTGAAATACAGCTGTAACCTCATTATTATTTGCACACATTTTGTTTGTTTTTACGTGCATATTATACGAGTGCTGTACATTTACGCAGTGTGCGTACTGCGTACTGCCTATTTGCCTGTTACCATTGCCATTATCTGTGTGCCTTAGGGTGGCCCTTATTTTTCGAATTTTGGATGTTGTCGGCACGGGGGGTCAATTGGTGACATATTGGTAGAAAATAATTCCCTATTTTTTATTTTTCCTAGAACTGAATTTTAAGCCGTTTCTCAGGGGCCCCCAAATTTGAAAAAATCAAAAAAATAGAAAAAATAGAACATTTTGAAAATTTTAGAAAATTTTTAGCAAAATGGTCATAGGGATGGTATTTCTATAAGACAAGACCATTTTCGATGATTTCTTATCTTTACCCCCCCCCCTTTTCATGGGACATGAAAAAAATGGCTACAAATTTAATAAAATGGTTTCAACATACATGTTATCACCCAAAAAGGTCATTTACGGTGATTTTTCACCACTGCCGTATCAGTGATAATTTTTCAAAAACTATCAAAAATTGAAAAAAATGAGGTTCGCAAAAATGAAGGTAAGGATGAAAAATCGCTGTAAATGACCTTTTTGGGTGATAACATGTATGCTAAAAACATTTTATTAAAAAAAAAATGTTTCTTTAATTTTTAGTCATTTTTTTCAATTTTTTTAAAAAACGTAAAAAATGACGTTTTTTTAATGTCCCATGAAAAGGGGGGTAAAGATAAGAAATCATCGAAAATGGTCTTGTCTTATAGAAATACCATCCCTATGACCATTTTGCTAAAAAATTTCAAAATGTTCTATTTTTTCTTTTTTTTTTTGATTTTTTCAAATTTGGGGGCCCCTGAGAAACGGCTTAAAATTCAGTTAGAGGAAAAATAAAAAATAGGGAATTATTTTCTACCAATATGTCACCAATTGACCCCCCGTCCCGACAACATTTCCAAAATTCGAAAAATAAGGGTCACCCTAGTGTGCCTGCATGCCGTATACACCTTACACCTACATCACAACTCTGAATAAAAATGAACATACCTACGATGTAAGAGTACAAGACGTAGGTACATCGATTCAAAAAAAATTGCAAGGTTTCGCAAAATGGTTCAAATGGTTGGCAAAAATAACTTTTTTCAAAGTTTCAGCTTTTTTATGGAAATAATTTTTTTGCATCAACAGGAGTCATTTGAATCCAGTTTTGGTACCAAGCAGATGTTATTTCCATTTTTTGTAATTCGAAATCTCGATTTTTTAGCGATCTGTAACTTTTAAATTTCAAGATGAATGGTCTGGGGAGGTGTAGAAACTTGAATTGCTCTTTTGTAGGGGTGTCTCCGAGGTACCATGCAGGTGACACTATCCAAAAGTGACAAAAAACTGTGTTTTTTTCAAAAGTGATCCTACTTTGAGGGCTCTACCAGCGTTGCCAATGCTACTGATTTTTTCAGTTCATCTACTACTTTTTCAAAGCTGTGCTGATTTTCTCCTGATCTACCTACTGATTTGTAAAAATTGGTCTAAAAACAAGAAAAAACAGATTTTCAGCTTATTTTTTCTTCAACTGTACTACTTTTTTCATAAAAGATTCACTAAAAGGTTAATCGATGAAAAAGTAATTTTTTCATTATACACGGTGCGAAAAGTACTTACTTTCCCCATTGAAATCAGTAGGGAAAATAAAACTTTTCCTCACAGTATTTACGCGCGCTGCGCACGCAATGTAAAGTAACTTAGCGTCACATAGTAACACACACAATGTGACAAAGTGTTAAAAGTTGAAAATAATATCGATATCAGTGTTTTAGTTCTTTGATTTTCAGTTCATTCGCACCGTTTATAATAAAAATTACATTACTTAATAGGGTGCGAATTGAGCTTTTCCACAGTAAGTATTGTTTGCTTAGCTCGCCTGGCTCGCTAAGCAAACAATTTTTACTTCATTCGCCTTCGGCAGCCGTTCAGTAAAAAACATTTGCCGGACTCGCCTGCGGCTCGTCCAGCAAATGTTCCTACTATGAGGAAAAGCTCAATTTTCGCACCCTATTAAGTAATATACTATTTTTCTTTCCTCACTCTAATATTTTTTAATGAAAATTTGTTTCTTTTGGCTCCAATATATTTTTCAAAAATTTGTTTCTACTGAAAAAAAAAAAAAAAAAAAAAAATCCACTGAAAGACATGACTTAATGCCAAAACATCCTTTTTTCTCCTGAATATACTACATTTTCTTGAAAATTTATATCTACTGAATCTACTGATTTTTTACAAAAAAAATCTACATTGATTTTTTCGAATGGCCATCTGGCAACGCTGCCCTTCCCCTAAAGGTAGGGGCTCAAATTTTTTTGGTAGGTTCTCAACTCAAAGTAAACCACCTCCACGAGTTTGATCGAAATCCGAGGTAAGTATGTTTTTTTTTTTCCACTCCACCCTAATGTGCACTTTGTGCAGTACTGATTTACTCACACAACTGTATTAAAGCTGCGCTATGACCATTTCAACAATTAATGCTGGCAACCAGCGGCAATCGTTGCATCTGATTTATTGATTATTGTTCGCATGTGGTGTGTATGTTTTCAGTCCATCCGCCGTCTCGCTTCAGTAATTAGCGCAATAACTACACGATAATACGTAATTTTAAATACTTAATCTGTATAGTGTACGTACAATCCGCGTGCATATTATAATAATAATTACAGCGATGTATAATAATGGTGACGTAACGTAACCTACACCCCGCGTCGCGTTATTATTACGCCCCCTTTCTCTTACCTTCTGCTTGCCATCGCTATCGCAAAAAAAAAATAATGCGAAAATTCTCGATATCAATCAACAAGGCTGTTAGGATTTCCCAGCTGGCAGCAGACCAGTTACACGATGACCACTTATAAGTACGTTTATCACTGGTTAGAAAAAGGTTATCCGGACTGTAAAACTGATTGACTCATTGGCCTTCCCAAAATCGCCGGTACCAAGTATTTTATTTTCTTTTTTGTAAAAAATATTTATCAATTGCAGTAGCAGATTAGAAAATTTGGCACTATTTATAAGAAATTGCCCCACAAATATTCACTTTTTTTTTCTTCTTTTGTAACGCCATGTACATATTCGCATTTTTAACGTGAGCAGCAATTTTTTTCACCACTGTACGACTATTGACCTTCGAAGATTATTATTGAATGAGACTCGAGACGAGCTATTCGCTTTTCACACACGAGGCATTTGCGAGATTTCGAGTTTTTATCGCAAAATCGCTTCACTTGGACCGGGTTACAGTTAACGAATGAATAAAAACGAAGCATTAACTACAGTTGATGCTCGATGCACATACGAACACGCGTGCACTTTGGACTCTTAACGACGCTACATGAGGGCGCGAGGTGAATGAGGAGAACGAGGAGATAAATGTACATTAAACACAATATACGGTTACTTATTATTAAAATTTTAATAGATGTACTCGTATATTTCCGTTGACTCATTGCTTCTGTAGTCTGTGCTCTGTACTCTTATCGTTTCGACCAACTAAATACGAACACGTGTGTTATCTGACGCTGGCGAACAAAATAAAAATAATGGGATAAACACTTTCCCTGTATCCGAATCGAAATTTGGGAGGAAAAAATGAAAAATTGAACCGAGTTGAGTTTACGCTAAATAGGAACAGAATTTCTCTCTTTTTTTTACTTACTTCTTATGGTTTTCAAAGACGATGAGAAACGAGACAGGGTTGCAACCTTAGCTCTTTTGGATTTTTTTTTAATTTAAATTTTTTGCATTTTCCTCCTTGATTTTTTTTAGTCTGTCATTCCTCTAAATTACTTTATTCTTACTCTTTTCTTAACGTACTCATACTATACTGTATTAAGTATTTACACTGCGCAGTGTACATTGAAAGAGCAGAGTCGTAATCGCTTCTCACTCAGCGTCGAATTAATTAAAATACCCTCTTCGTCTCAGCACTCTCTTTCACTCCATCTCTCTTCCTCCACTGGTTGTTTATAATCGACGCGGATTGCGGACGCTGCCGCTTTCATTCTCGCTCGCATTTCATCCATTACTCGGTTTCAAAAATGACGATTAATACGAACAGGAAATGCTCTCGATTTTGATCGATTAATCGATTCACGATAAATTTGCACACGACAAAAAACAAAAAACCTCTCGTATACACACGCTCTCTCTTTACCCAAACGAGTGAACAACTTTGTTGGCCTGTAGCGATGTTTTCGCCGATAAATCTACGGTCTGAGTGGGTCGTAAGTACACTCCTGCGGAATTTGCACCAATCAGGCAGGCGTCGGTCGACGCGATATTACTCGAAAAATATTACCTTTTTTTTTGAAATCCTCGATTGTAAAAAAATTAGAAAACATTAATAATTTGACCAATAAGATGGCGATTGAATTCTTGAGTTGTGCTGACAATATTGAAATCATAAAAACAGCACAAGTTGCGTATTGAAAAAAAAATAATTAAGGAAAGCGAAGCGTAATTTTTACATATGAAAAAAGAAAAATAAAACTCTGCACAAAATGAAATGTTGGACGGTTAATGGAGGAAGACCAAACAGTAGCATTAAGGATAAAGAGGATGAGAAAACGTTAAAAATTACCCACCGTCCGAAACCCAACGCAACGTTACTAATTACTAATTAGTGTGGAGACAACGGGTACGGAATGCAAGTTGGTGTGAAAATGCCGGCACCCCGCACCTTGCCACTTGACCGAGTAAGTACGATGCTTACGAATCGTACGAACTTGGGACCAAGTTCCAGATTTATTCTACAGATCCGCGGTCAAAGCATCAAACGATAAGATTTTAGACATGGTTCGAAGTGATGAGCGATGTAACGTGCATTTTTCCAAATTACTCGTACACCGCACCGTACCTATCGATTTTATCCAGACTATGTCATCGTTTGATGACATGACGGGTCGACGAGTGAAGAGCAGAGAGCAAAGAGCAAAGAACGGAAACCAGCCATTAAAAAATAAGCCCATCTAATTAACGGACGATAATTAAGAGGCGGCGTTCGCGACAAGCGCCCGTGAAATAGACGAATTTCGTCGAACAAATGTGCCAACAAATCGGGTCAGTTGTAACATGACTGGGAATGGGAAAGTCTGCTTTTGGCAGCTCGCAATACCCGTAAGTGATAAATGAAAACGCGATTGTTTATGCGAGTAGGAGCACGAGTACTAGTACGCGAATACGAACAAATGTATTTAGAAGAAAGTCAAGTTCACGGATATTTCAACCAAGTGGAATGGCGAAATTTCTTTTACGTAATGTCGCGCTCGATTCTTCGATGCAGAAAAAAGACTGAGAGGAAGAGGGGGGGGGGGGGGGGAGGGAGAAAGAGAGAGATTGAATTCGACGAAATAATTACGAAATTATTGGCGTTACGTAACGGTGAAAAATCAACGACAGTTTGTAGAAATGGCAATGACGAGGCCGGCATGGCATAGGTTAGGTATATGTAAGTAGATACTCGAGTACTTTTTTCTCTTCATTGGTCGATGTTGTGGCTGGCAGTGAGTCGGCCAAAATGAGAAAGTTATCAAATCTGTGATGTTGGACTGAAGTGATGAAAGCCGGACCATTTGATTATGATAATTTTTATCGTTACTAAAATAATCGAAATCTAAATACGAGTGATTTTTACGATCTTGCTTAACCGAACTTTTATGAAAGATGTTCTGGAATTTTGTGGAAAACTTTTTGAAAATAGTCTGACTTTAGTGGAAAATTCCTTAAAATATCAGGTTGATTTGCTAAAAAATTCCATTTTTAAAATTTTTATTTTTTACCAAAGCTCTGTAAAAAGTTTTCCAAGGTAATTTTGAGGTTTCCCCCTCCCCATCCAATCCTCCGGTGAGACTAGGTCAAAATCAATGTCACAAATGGATTCAGGAGGTGAGGCAACTTGAATTTTCATACCCCACACGCCATTTTTGGTAATTTTGAGTTTTACCCCTCCCCCTCGAAGTCACCGTTGAAAATTTGTCAAAAGTAACATCAAAAATGGATTCAGTAGGTGAGGGAACCTAGATTTTCATACCCCACACGTCATTTTCGGTGATTTTTGAGTTATGTCCCTCCCCCTCGAAGTCCCCTTTGAGAATTGGTCAAAAGAAATATCAAAAACGAATTCAGGAAGTGAGAAAACCTAGATTTTCATACCCCACATGCCATTTTCAGTAATTTTGAGTTCCTCCTAAGAAGCCAGCGTGGGGTTTATAATCAAAATAACATGAATTCAGTGCCATCGAAAACCAATCGTTATACAAGTTACAAAGGCACTTTGACTCTAGAATATCCTATCTATGGGAAATGTCATGTCACATTTTTTTTAGATGTTAAAGGGAAAATTAGCTTCATTTTACTGAAGAGATTTTACCATCTGTTGCCAATGGACTCAGCTCAGTGACCAAGCAAGAATATGTGACAACCCCCCCCCCCCCATGGCATTTTGTATAGAAGTTGGTAACATTTATCAGTGATACCAACTTATAAACAAAATGTCATGAGGGGACCCACAGAGGCGACAGGCGAGGCAAGTAGGTCCTGAAGTTATTTGTTCATTTGTTCATTTGATGTCATGAGGGGGTCACATATTCTTGGTCATCCGGTATTGATATGGTTATTCTAGTAATGATACCTGATACTATTTTTCTTTCCTTTCTAATGTAACATTGTAAGTCACAATTAGAGGTTTGTCACAATGAGAGCAGCGTAAGAGGGAATTGCACCGAGCTGATAAGAGATAAGACCAGCTGGATGCATTTCATTTTCGAGATAAACTCCTTGTAGTCTAATTTTGTGCGCGGATGAATCTGGTGAGTGCCCGAGTAGAATTATTTTTAATTGAACGTGCAGTTATTGAATTCTTCGGTGCGGAATTTTACCTTCGTCGTTGGTCGTGTAAACTTATGAACCCCAGAAAATTAGAAGTCCGTATAGGTAATTATTTATTAGGTTCCAAGATTTTGTTGACGTTTGCCCGGGCGAGCGTTGATTCGCGATTACGCTTATGTAACGGAGCGCCAGAGTAACGCGGTACAATTCATAATCGCTTGATCGGCTGCGTTCTATTTACGTCTGGCTGAATGCGTTATGTAATGCGATATAAATTTGCGCCGAGCCGCGGCGTGAATTTTGCGCTAATTTTTGCCGCTATGTAAGGCCAACGAGTAAAATTTTTCTTCGGACTGTCGCGTAAACGTGTAACCATGTGAAAAGATCGCGAAAGCGTCAAGGTTTTCCGCATCGTGCTTATCCGCATAGTCATCATGTACCCTGCGACTGGGCTCGGTCTTACCTCAAAATTGGTCGATTACCTACCACTCTGATGTACCTAATTCCTATTTCAACTTCACCCTGCATCTTAGCTGGCTTCTGTGATCATTGGTTTGCAGGGACGTGCTCCGGTTGTATTTGGAGACTCAACATTAATATGAGGAATGGCCTCCAGGATCTTAGAAAAGAGCCTGAGGACTTATGCGCCCTCACTCAGTTCCCTTCTTCATGCATTTGTTAATTTTTGGAGCTAAGCTGCCCTCTACGGGGCCCCTGTACACCTGGGGGCCCATTTTTCAGTTTTGGGGCCTCAACAATATGTTGAAAGCATTATACGGGGAGCACTCCTCCGTTGGTTTGGACGGGTTGTATCCCACTATTCATCCACATAGTTTCAGTAGAAAACTCGGGACTGTTTAACACTCCTGCAAACCCTGCGAAAGTCTTAGCGACATCAAAGCAGGGAAGAAATTTAAAATCTATTGAATCGGTCTTTTCCGTTTCCCCTTCTTTTGAATGACATATCTGGAAGTAAGAATTTTTCAAATGCTGGAGTTGGTATTTTCAGTGACCATCCAACCCCCCCCCCCCCCAAATAATTCAATTCCATTCCATCTTCGGTGTTGAAGGAATTTTTTTTTAGTCCAGCTTAAGGTTCTGAAAAATTCTTGTTTTTGATTTTGAGATTTGGTTAGACAGTCTGGTGACAAATTGTATCTGTGAAGTCAGGTCTACTTGTATAAGGGATCTATACTTTGACTTGGATACGAGTAATACTTGGTATAGTTAGTTGCAACGATGATGTCGGACACGCCCAGGTTGTAATTAATAAATTCGGTTCTTCATGCATCAGAAGCAAGTGGTGAAAAGAAGTATAGGTAAGAATAAGTTTAATGGCTGGCTCGTGTTCGATGGTCACTGTCCAGAATTCGGTTCGATGAAGAGTGTAAAGAAGACTTACACGCATATATGAGAGTACGAGTATGTATGGTCATTGAAAAGGCTAATGATTTCCGGTTCTACGCTCCTACCTGACCATTAATTTGTTTATTAACTTCTCGAAAGACGTATTCCCGTTAGTTGGGCCGGTCGGCCGCGATCAGCGATCGTCCTCCTAAACCATCATCATGATACGTGATTACGGGACCCCCTCGCGTTTTGAAATCTTTTTTTTTTTTTCTCTCTCTTTCGTCTCTCTCGCCTGTTGCATTAAATGTTGGTTTCCTTCCGCCGCGCTATATGGTTTGTCTCCGTTCGGTGACTGCGAGTACTTGATGCAATATACGTGCTATAGACGATGTATGTCGTTCGTAGTTCGCCCCCTACAGGCTGCAACCATCCAATGCTTTATACTCGTGGGAGTTGATTCAGTCATGTGCTGAGGTTGATAGTGAAGCCGAGACTGCAGCTGAAGCTGAATTTGAAGGTCTGTGGGTATGAGACTTGGATGAGGCGGTGTTCAGAACATGTTAAAACTGCTATTTGTACTTATCATCGACTCGAAATTAATCGCCAATTGAGTGATCCTTGAACTTGTATATTCGAATGAATCGCTTATACTTTGAGGCCTGCTACAATCGCGTTTCAACTCTTGTAGATTTGTAGTTAAGCTCTATTAGTAATCGTATAATAGTAATACTCGCATGGTCGATCGTTTGGAACAACCTAAACCTCAACTCTGAATCTACAGGTTAGTACGCGAGTACATTCACCTTATCACATTGTGTTCGCGTTACCATGTTGGTTGTAGTATTATTCGTTCTCGCAGTAGTCGCAGTCGTATATGTACAGGTACACCATGTATTAGATGATACTTGTATCAAGTACAATGTATAACGTACGAATTGGATGGTTGGTCGGTCGGTTGGTCGGTTAGCTAGCTTACGATCTAGTTGCTAGCTTCTTCTCACACACTGCATAGTGCAATGTAGGTGTAGATGTAGACACTAGACAGGTCGAATAAACGAGTAGATCTGCTCATTTACTAGTGGTTGTCTTTACTCGTATGTAGATGTGTACTTACTCACGTATTGCGTAGTACAGTGGCTATTTCTACGACCAGTGAAACCAGCACCAATAAATCGTATATATTTCTAATTTCTATACTCTTTTAAATGGAATATTTGTGGATGAAAATTCGTATATTTACTTTCACACGATGGTATTTTGGCTAAAGCCATCTCACATACTTGTCTCAATTTAAACCTCTGGGTACCTACCTATCTGCCTACCTATTTAGCTATACTGTTGTATGTGTATGTAATTCAACTTGCCGGAGTTCATTGACCAGTTTTCTGTAAAACCTCCTCGCTGTTTGCCTTCTATATGAGCGATGTAATGTTAAATTTTGGCCAACACCTCGCACGTGTGAGAATATACTGGTGAGATCTCGTTCGTAACGAGCGAAGCATTGAACTCTTCATAGTGTAGGTCTAGGTATTTATCTATAACGTATACTTGGGATATTTCGAGGTTGTCGTAATAATTTTACCCATTAGTTAATATCGCCTATCGCGGATAGATATTTGACGCGAATTTAAGAGCTATTGGTGAAATTGCAACGTCTCTTCGGCTGGTTGGTGCGAATATCTACTCTTGTGTCGTAGATTTTAAAGGCTAATGTTCGATCGTATGTTAATGTATGCGCTGTTAAAAGAACAGGTCGAGTACGCGTACATTATTGCAGGTGTTAATTGCTTATTCTAAATGTAGCGTAGCACGATACCTATTCGTGGTAATAATTGTCCGAGTCGTTGTCGTCGTCATTGTTTTCATCGTCGAACGATGAAATTTCTCAACTCCTTCACGCCATACCTGCAACTTGAGTGTGGTGTGTGTCTTTTTTTCCACTCATATTTCCTTTCCTTCTACTCGTAAAATAATTCCACTTTTTTCAAACGAATATTTTCGCCTTGTGAGGGATATTTCGTCGATTGTCGTTTCAACTTGGCAGCTTTTCTTACCCGAATATTTTTTCCAAAAGTTGTTACCTGCATGAGGAGGTGAAATTTTCATGGTTGTGTTTCTAAGAGGGCAGGAGAGAAGAATGGATTGCGGTTGTACGAGTATTGAATTGATTTTTTTTATGTTTTTCGCTTGAAAAATCATTAAGTATATCGCACCATTCTCGTATTATGTGCATTCAAATGTTTGTAAATATGTATTCACGTTTACATTTCGAATACGTATCAAAAGACAAAAATATACTTGGCCACTATCAGTTATAAGTAGGTATAGGTAACGAGTTGGGTTGCTTGTTGCCTATTTGCTACTGCACTGCTACTAAGTCTGCTACTGTTGCGTCGCTGCTGCGGTTGTTACTCGTATTTTTGATCGCAACAATCGAACATTTGATCTGTCGGCGGGAAAGTAATTGCGATAGAATAACAGTATCCTTGTTTTCCAGCAGTAGCACGGAGTACCCTGTTCTCGATGTTACATTCCAAGATAATGGCCTCGCTAATCGGTTTCAAATAACATAATAACACAGTAACACGTCGGAATTTATAAAATGCGACCTAGTTAGTCGAATTCTTTCGCAAAGACAAAAGAATTTCGAGGTGAGAAATTGAAATAATGTACCTACGAGTGATCGATGAAAAGCGGAAGCGTATTCTTTTTTTACCAGCGTAGGTACAAAACGTAAGTCTCATATTCGTCTATCTCTGTTGCCTGTACCTCTACCTGCCTGGTATCTCTTTTCTACTTACATGGCTGCAATGAATCTCATTGCGGTGGCATTATGCTTACGAAATGGATGCTTGTTGAAAATTTCGAGAAGATAGGACATGTTTTTTGTCATTTTCCTTATTACACTTGGTTAATTACTGTATATCAATGTGGCGTAAGCAAATCACGACGGAACTTCCGTCCGCCCATCACTTATTGTAATCGATCAATTCTCCTTAATTCGTCGCATTCTTTGACTGATTAAAAAAAATTCATTTTTTATCTGTTCTTTACTAGTACACCAGCCACTTTCAATGTAGAAATGTTAATTATGTTTTAGTAATGACCTTTTTTTTTTTCCTCTGTTACAGGTGAGTCATATGAGCTATGTAATTCTTCGAAGTACCTTCTCGATAGGTATCTTATTCGTAAGTATTTTTTTTTTAACCATCTGAAGTACCAGGCGTGACAATAGTTGAAAAAGTCATTCTCACTTATTCGATGTTTGTTTTATCTGCATAAATTGTTTGAGATCGAGTGTATGAGTTAATGATTATAAATACAGTACGTAAATCTATCGAACCGAATCACTTCGGCACTGTGAACTCGCAATTATTATGGATACAAAGTCGACTTGTTTGAATGTTGACTCGAAGTACAAAATACTGGTTCGACAATGAAAATTGGAAAAAGAGAATTTTGGCTACCACTTTTTCATACTGAAATTGAAACTGGGAGTGAAATTGGTTCGAGACAGAAATAATTGAATACTGGGATTGAATAATTAGTTTAAAAAAAGTTCTTAGATGTTTTATTCAAGACCAAAAGAAAGATTGCTGAAATTTTTTAGTGTTGCCCACCAGCCTGAAGATGAGACGCGTGTCTTGAAAAGCGCTCCGCTTAATAAAGTTAGATTTGAGGAAAGAGTTTTGCTTTCATTCTACTGAATTAACATTCCTCAGTTTAGGTTCTACTTTACCTTAATATATTGTATAATGTTGAGTGAAACTGAAATTAAAGCTGTGACTGAAATTAGTTCAATACTGAAACTGAAATTAAAACTGAGATCGAAACTTGTCCAACTTCAAGACTGAAACTTTAATTCAGGACCGAAATGAATGATTTTTCACTCCAAGAGTGAAACAGATTTTCTCCAAGTTTCAGTTTTGCCAACATGTTTCATTAAATGATTCCGAGGATTTAACATTTTAACTGCATCGTTTTTCGAGTATTGGTGCCCAGGCACATACATCCAAGGGGCAAAGTAGCCACATTGCCTTAGAAGTTTGTCAGGGAGCCGAAATTGAGGTTCTTATGAGCTCGGTTCTTCTCAAGAACAAATTTTATCACCTCTTTCCATTTGGAACAAAAGCAGATTTACGAACAAACCAAATTTCATCAACTCCAATCATTCGCTTTTTAGAAATTTTTTCAACGCGAACAATTAGGTTGAACGAGGTGCAGCAACGCCTTACGGTTACATTCTCGCCTATAGCACGCTATTGCGAGGGCAGCAGCTATGACTCCCGTTCAACTTTCCCAAATCCGCAACTTACACATTTGGTCAACTGGTCAGTAAGTAACATAGTTTTTTTGGTCAACAATTCCCTTGGAAGAGGGCCCAAATTTTTGCCTGGAGCCGGCTTTGGCTCTCGACGGACCTGCTGGTACCTGCCTACACCTTTTGATCATTGTCTCATCAGTTGACGGGGGAAAAAGCATTAATATCTCTCCTCGCGTGTGTCTTTTGGTGTAACTGTTCGAGGAATAATGTATGGTAAAATTATTACAATAATTGATCGTTATCGCATGGGAATGGAAAGCTATACTCTTACAAATTACAAAGTGCAATGTGCAAACTCGGATCTGAAAACTCGCGGTTTGTTGTGGTGAGACGCGTGATAGTGAGGCAGCAATACAGGACAGGGCAGCGTTGGGCTGGGTTGGGCGACAAATAAAAATACTCGTAAATACGATATCGCCCATAGCTAAACTTGACAAGAATTGACCCGTATGCTTTCAGTTGGCACTATAGGTTCTAATAGGTTGTGTTGGTAGTTTATTTGGTGATATAAATAAGTGAACAGTAATCGTCGTATTTTCTTCCTTTCTTCCTTTCGTTTTCCCCATTGCCAATCGTCATCGTAATCAACCTCATTGAATAATGAATATTGGACAATACTGATACGACGTGACGCGACGTTTGTATTTTAGGACGGCGTTATCGCCGACACAGCGCCAAATATATTTAAGTAATTTAAATTAGCATGAGGGTGTTGAAGCGAAAGGCGATGACGCGTATGAGGGACTGTCGTCTCGTATCCGAATTGTACGGTACACGGGTCATTTACCCAGCCTTAATTTTTAGGTCACCGATTAAAAAGCTCTGCTCGAACGAAGCGACGAACGAGTGGAAGCGTTTTGGTCACAGAGCAGTGAGCTCTTCAATCGTCATCCTCTTTTCGTAGTTTACACGTTTACGCCGTTTTCGATGAACCTGAACGATGTTGACACTTGACAGCGGTAGCAGTGGCGAAGGCGCCGCCGCGCCAAAGTGTTTCCAAATTAGCCGGTCGCGAAACGATGACGAAAACGACTTTCCGATATTTTCAAAGTAGCGTCATTCAAGGACGATAACAGACGCTAAATTGTAGTTCTCTGTTTGTTGTTTACCATTCGGAGAAGTATAATTTCGCGATGGCTAAATCATAATAAGTACGTCATCTCGTCCAACTTTTTGCACTAGATTGTGACGCAACAGAAAGGAGAAAAAACCTTATTACGCGTATCGCAAGCGTTTGAGAAAAGCGGAATACCAAACTCGTATTTTGGATGTATTGATGGCAGGAGTGGCAATACCGGGCGTCGAATAATTCGCCAATCTCTCCTCGAAGGCCTCATCAAAAAGCAGTCAGTGGTTCGAAATTGGAATTTTCAAGCTTCGTATGTTGCGTGGAAAGCAAAGTACATAATAATATAATAATGATATGTACCATCATTCTCGAAGGCTCTTAGTTAGGCCACCTGTAAAGAAATTTAGTTGTCAATGGCAAACGAGGACAACGGACGACGAAGCAATCAACAGATCGAAACATAGGCGTAACTTGGGGGGGGGCGAGGGGGCATTTGCCTCCCCCCAATATATTTTTTTTGATAGATATTTACAGCAAAATATAAAAAAAAGTTACTTTTTTTGTAAAAAAAAAATGAAGAAAAATGTTTTTTGCCCCCCCCCCCAATATTTCCCTCAAGTTACGCTTATGGATCGAAAAAACAAATGAATCAGCTTGAAGCTTACCTGGAAAAATTGTAACGGATATTCGAAAAATAAGCTAGGGAAGAGGCTCGCATTTTCGGTAGGATTACATGAAGGTATTAGTGTGGCTCTGACTTGGCACGACGCGACGCAGCAATTACCAATACTAACGTAAAGAATGAGCGGGCATGAAAGAAGCGAAGGAAAGAAGAGAAGCCGATAGAAACCGATATAGGCAGAGGTACTGTATATTAAGAGAATCGAAGAGTTATACATATTATACGACGAGTATCGTAGACGCGTAAGGAATATGTGTGCGTTTGTATGAAATGAAGTAAAAGACGCGACAGACGTAGTGGCGAAGAAAGGGGCAAAGAAGAAGACGAAGAGGAAAAGAAGAGCTAGCATGTGAACGTCCTACAAGAAGTCGCCTCGAGGTCATCCACCTGTTTAATGTGCGTATACCGGTGACGTCACTCGAGTACCATGTTTTCGGATGAGGCGAATTCTTCGACACGACCAAGGCATGTCGATCGCGGTGGCATGGCGTGGCGCGGCGTGGCCTGCGTTGCACTGCCCGGCTCCCAGTGCTGATGACCGATGCCGCTAGTCGAGAAATTGGAGGACGGAGGAGATCGAATCGCAACTTGGAATGGCTATTGAAACTGCCGACAAGGTTGTTTTTCTCCAGTTCATTCGTATTTTGGAATCTACAATCTGCTCTACTTTCTTACAAAATTTGGTATGTAGGTATCCATCTAGTAGCTGCTACTAGCTAGACCTACCTAACCTCTTCAAAAGAATTCAAAGTCGAAATTGAGATGATAATATGTATAGTGGATAGGGATAGGTGAATGTCAGTTGGAATGCAGGACTAGGATTTTGTACCAATGCAAAATCATTGTCACAGGCGTCACAGCAAGAAAACTTGAGAACAGCGAACATCTAGATGAGGATTAATTTTGGTGGTATCCATTCTTTTCACTGAAAATTGCTGCTGAAGTGTTCGGGGAGTATCAAATGTGCTTGGTGGGTTCATTTCCTAACCTAAAAACACTTACTATCTTAGTTATGCAATCATTTTTCATTTTTTTGTGATGAACTTTCTTGGTAGAACTACTCTTATTAAATTCAGTTGATAATTTTGCCCCAGAAATTTGTTAGAACAAGGCCAACTAGCCCCCCCCCCCAAAAAAAAAATGGGTTTTGGGTAGCCAAGTCTATAGGTAATATCTATAAATACAATAGGAAATTATCTATCAATCGTCGTCTGGAACATAGAATTCAGTTACCTAATACAAATTCGAATTTGAGCACCGATGAAACTCGATGACAAGGGTAACTGCTTGGCCGCCATGCTTTGCCATGCCATTGTCTGTTTGACGTGTAACACGGGTAAAGATTGTCTACCTCACCTTCAGTGACACGCCTGCCATGACAAGCTGCTTGTTACGAGTGCATATTTAAATGGTTCCGTTTCGTAGTTAGTTGTTATGGTAATTGCCAATTGGCGTGAATGTACCGAATCAATGGTGGAAGATTGGATTCGATAATCGAACCTTTCGTAATGGGCAATACTTTGGGCAAGTACGTCGTGTTCGCAAGACTTATCAACGTCCCGGATATCTGTTCAAAACGTTAAAGTTGAGACAATTTGGAAGTTTGGTTTTGTCAGCTCTCATTTGCTAAAAACGCAGAGGAATTTTTCGGTTCTGGAGATATTTTTATCGCGGCAGTGAGTTGAGCGATATTGAGTAGAGAGTACTTGGGCATAAGCATGTTTAAAAAAGAAAAAAAAATGGACTTTTACGGACTTCCACATGTCACGCGTTGTTCTACGCTACATAATATGCACTATACGCTATGTGCGATACGATTGAAAGAAATGCAGAGTCATGGGGCGATGCCCCCCGTTGCGAATACGCGACGGAATGTCCGCTCTGAGTGCCCGCAAACACAGGTTACGTTTATTTCGGCGGCGCTGAAAACAATGCTCGATACTCTCACCTCGCTTCGTCTCGTATACTGGAGAGTTTAATTATCATCAGTACCGATTCGCCGATAATATCGAACCGTGGGTTGTCTGGCTGACTAAAAAGCCTCTAAAGTATTCGATCCATCCTCGTACTATACCGCGACTGCGAGGTTCCTTTTTTCGTTTGCCTATTTCTTTTTTATTTATTCCTTCTTTCCCTCCTCCCTTTTCTGTTTCTTTATTTTTTTTGTACGCTGTATGATTAAAAGTAAGTGAGTAAATGATGGTGAGTACCTAGCTACTTACTTACTTACTACTCTGATGGTCTTTGACTCTGCCTCGTGTGCGTTTCTGCATTGATTGGTCAGCGGTTCATCACACATCAACACTCGCAAAGCATTGTTATCCTTTCCTTAGCCGAATGATGGATACCTAATGTGGAAGTAGATGATTAGATATGTAGTAGTGTATCGGCGCGCCAACTTCCGCTGTTCTCTCGATGCTGAACCTGAATCTGGACTGATGTCTGTATCGATAACTTGTCATGTCGTAACGAAAGAGAGGAATTCGCGGCATCGTCGCTCCTCAATTCGAAAAACCATTTCGATTAAAGAAATCACTCGAGTATTTACTTTTACGTCTTTTCCTGTCCATTCAAAAATGCTCAGATAACTGGACGAGATATGCGTACGACACGCATTGCGTCGCCTTGTTCAAAACTTCTAATGCTATACTAAATGTAAATGTAAGGCATGTCTTACTTATTTACCTGCCCCTACCTACTCGTATTTTGAAAATGCGACAAATTTTTATTATACAAGTGCGACAAATTACTACTCGCATAACGTACATACACTATCATCTGGTGGCCACATTTCAGCTATTAATCTAATTACAGAATCCTGTCAGTTCAAGGCCATCACATCGATTGAGTAATACCACTTTTACGATATGAATGTCTGTGTAGAACTTGCAGTATGCGTACGTTACTTTACGTAACGAGTTAATACATTACACATTTATTTGTGTGTCTGTAGTGTACTCATCTACCTACCTAGTTAGTATCTAGGTTTACGCACCTACCCATTATGTATAGTAGGGTAATCCTTATTTTCGCTTGGTAAATTTTTTATTTTGTGCTCAATTTCCGTCTCTCTAATTGAAGAAGTTGTAGTGTAACTCCCAAACAAAGTCGAACTGGAAAGCCAATACAATGTGAACCATCAACTCCAGAAGTAATGAATGGATGAGGATGTGTTCCCAAAAGAGATCAATTAAGCCTATCACCTATGTCATCATAGATACTGCGCTTTATAAAGCTTACTTTTCAATTTTTAATTTTTTTTTTTTTTTTTTTTTTTTTTTTTGAAGCTTAGTACCCCTCATGAAGCCAAGCAGCAATCAATAGTTGTTCATTCAGTGTGCCATTTTCCAATGTCAAACTTCGATAGAAAAAGTTGAAAAAATTTCATAGCAGGGTTGCCAACTTTCGATTTTCATAAAACATCGAAATTTCCCCCTTTTTTGTTAAAAGTTGATGTTTTATGAAAATCGAAAGTTGGCAACCCTGCTATGAAATTTTTTCAACTTTTTTGCACCAGTAGGAGCCATTTGAGTCCAGTTTTGGTACCAAGCAGATGTTATTTCCATTTTTTGTAATTCGATATTCTCGATTTTTTTAGCGATCTGCAACTTTTCAACTCCCTAGTAGGGTGAGAAAATCGATATCAAATTTGAAGGTCAATGGTCTAGGGAGGTGTAGAAACTCAAATTGCACCATGTGGGTGGCACTATCCAAAAGTGGCAAAAAACTGCGTTTTCTTCAAAGTAATCTTACTTTGAGGGCCCCTAGCTCCACTCCCCTGAGAGGTAGGGAGCTCAAATATATTTTTTTTTTTTGGAAGGTTCTCAACTCGAAGTAAGCCACCTCTGAGAGTTTGGTCGAAATCCGAGGTATGTTTTTTTTTCACTCCACATAGTTAATATCATTATTAGTGAACCACCATGACGTCGTGCCTTTCTCAAGTTTTCATTGGAATTATGATTGTCAGTGCTTAGACAGAGTGGAGGTAGGATAGTGTTTTACTTTCCTTGGCCACTTGGCCATTCAACGCTGCACCGTTATTAATACGTCATTTGTCCTGCTAATAACTGATATGCCACGCCGATCTATTTCGAATCCAGCATGATTTTTACTTATTTAAATGACGCGCAGGGCGACCATTTGCGATTCGAGAGGAGTTGAGCCATAAATACCTCCCCAGCTATCTACCTAGTAAGTACCTACCTGGGTAGTATTTATTTAATTTGTGTGAATTATATTGAATTTGCAAGTACCTAGCTTAGTCGAATGTCATCGTACCCATATAATGATAAACGCTCGTCTCGGTATACCTGCTCTTAGTATCAGTATATGGGCTATACCGCCTAGTTGCGCAGATTACCGGTATAGTAGCGGTGCATGGTGAATCAAAAGTGTCACAGGGTCGAGTTACACAGTACAGTGGTCACTAGACTATGATGTAGGTAGACTAGGTACACAAGCAAAGTAGAAATGTAACGACAAAAGTTCGTGCTATAGTACGAGAATGTACTTTACCTACCTATACTTAAACGTAAAAGTACGAGGAAAATAGTATCGCACGCGTATTTGTTCCGACTAGCTAGTTATGTACGTATTTACCAAAGTAATAGGTAGTCGTAGTCGCTAGTCAGGTATAGCGATGCCCTAACACTCGAATTACCTAGTATCTCTATCTCTAATGTAGGTAGAGGTACGTGTGTCCAACTGTCCAACCAAGACTAAAGAGTTTCGTTGTTGTTAATTGTTGTTTTTAACCATACTCGTACCGCTACCGAACGTGTTCAAATGTGTACTATAAAAATGAGTTCGAAGAATACGAAATTAGCCGAGCCGAGGCTAATTTCTTATTCCTCGAATTAGCCGGAATACTCGCAGTATTTCGGATTAACTGGTCGACTCGTCGTTATCTTAATGGCACGGTAAGGCATACCGTGGAAATGGAAATTTTTTCCATCTACGCGCGTCTCACCAAAATACTCGTTAACCTAGCAAACCGGTTGCATTATTATTCGTACGAAAAAAAGAAATAAAAACTACTTTATTTTCGGATCATAGTCGATGGTCGCATGTATGCACGACGACTTGCAAAAAAATGGAAACGAAACTGAAGGAGGCTTTTTCTTCGGTCGATACAGCTAGTTTTGAAATTCAAATTCCGTCTTTTGGGGAAGGTAAAAAAACAACAAAAAAACAAGGTGGCCCAACGCGGAGTGAGGTGTTTTCCTATGCTACCGAGAATACTCGGGTAATTAGGAACCGGGATCTGACCAGCGAGGGGATAGAAACGGGAAACAAAATAGCGCTTCTTTTAAATTACCGGTTTGGTGTTGTCGCTGCGCTTGTTGTTTTCTTTAAAGAAAAACGCAGCGTAGCACTTGGAAAGCCGCCCGAGAAGATGAGTAAATTAAATATACGTACTTACGTGCACATATGCGGAGCAAGACAGGGCCGGACCAAGGCAGGGCATGCTTAGCTGTCGCAGAGGGCAAAACAAGTGGATGGAAGGAGAGAAAAATATGTAAAAAGCAGAGATGATATTCTTTCGTCTTTTAAGAATCAAATTATAATCGAGAACGTTATTTCTCATTTAAAATTCCATTTGAACCACGACCGGATTCCGCGTTGGAATGCGGCAACTAGTTGAATGGTCGCGTCGCGTCGCTTCGGTCGTGCCGAGAAACAGGGAACCGCCCTAATGGTGGTCCGATCGCTAATGCGTTTGTTGACAAATAAATCAGAAAATACGAGCCCCGCTTATTTTTTTCATTTCACATAGCCAGAGCTGGGACGTTGGCGTACACTATCGCCATGGCCATGGCCAATGCCAATAAGTCTACAATATAATGTCTATATCACATATACTAAAGTTAGTAAGTTTAGTAGACTTTGTAAAAAAATCAACTTGGAATATAAGTGATTTTGAAATTCAAAAAAAAAATTAATAATGAAAATTAAGTTTATTGATGAATTGAAAATATATAATATGATTATATAACATAATATATAACATGACAGTCTCCCAATGCCAAAAATTCGAGCAGGGCTGAATAATTATTACTATTACCTACTAAGGATAAAAAATCAAAAGTGAAATGGTAGTAATGATAGTAACAATAATAATAATGAAATTGAAATTTATTGAAAAGTAATATATTGACGGAACCCCTATGCCGTTAGGCGAGTGGGGTCCGAATAAATAATGTATTCGCTCTAAAAATATGAAATATTTGCCATCGATACAAGTACTAATCGCCACTCTTTCGTGGTAATTTGTTGCTAGTTAATTTCATCGAAATGACACTAATTCGCATCCTATCGCAGTCCTATGAACTGACTCATCAGTCATCTACGGAGAATGTGTTTGACTTGATTTGGTAGACACGCGCCGACTGACTCCTACTCATATTCATAATTGTAACGGGTACTACATACTCGTATGTAGGTGCTGGTCTGGTGCTCGGTTTTTGCAATTTTCTGACGAATTCGTTTGTATTTTGAGTTTTTGAGCGATTCTGTTGAAACTGCAATTGGGCAATTGCCGTCTACTGACACATACAGACTCATAGACTCGCGGGGGATAACCTTACCTCGTACTACCGAGTGAATGCATCGTATCATTGACTTGTGTACACATACTCGACTCTCGTTCTAATATTGATTTCAATTCGAACAAGATGGTCAATAAACTGCACGTCCGTCCGAGAACGATTTGATTTGATCGAGGCCGTTGGCCCGAGTACCACCAGGTGGATGTGGAGGGCTTGGACGTGATTACCTATACCTACTCGTTTATTATGGCATGGCATGGTATGGCATGGTGGCGACACGTGTAAATGGACACGTTAGTTGTCGTCGCATCACCGGTTATGTAGCGAAACCTCGCGATGCTCTGCGCTCCACCCTGGTAATGTTATCGCCGTCGGTACATACGTTACGTACGAGTGAGTGTGGAATGGATAAGGAAGAAAAAAAAGGGCCAATAGTGTATTTTTAAGCTTTACATGCGAGTTCCTTTACCAGGCTTCCAATAAGTAGGTCATCGCCGCACGTTCTGTACGGAAACATTCATACCTAAGCGCTATATTAACGTAAATAAAATATCGAGTGCCGGTTGTGCGGGATCAGAAGGCATGACGTATAAGTCTAAGTAGTAAGTAAGTGTGCGAGTAAGTGAGTCTTTGGTACGGTATTCCATTTATTGAATTGTACATACGTACATGCATGTTACGACCCAACTTCAAGGGTCAGTGTAGAATTGCCAAGTGGGAAGAGCTTCGGAGTTGAAGATTAACCCCAGTGATCTTCAATTTTTTTTGGGCAATTATTTAAATCAGAGCTGTAACACCCAATTTATATGGGTTCAGGTTTTGGGTTTCAAAAATACAGGTTCAGGTTCCAGTTTTGGGTCTGGTCCACAAAATATATAGGTTCAGTTTTGGTTTTGAGTCATACTGATTTTGAAGCTGCTTTTGGGCCAGACTTGATAAATATTTTTTGCTTTTCTCACATGGAGTCAGGAGTCTAAAATATTGAAGATAGGTAAAAAGTAAAGAGGGCCTTTTTGGACATTATAAAAACTCTTGCCAGAACCTAATAGAATTATTGTGTAACTGACTCAGTGTTCGTTGGTTTTCAAGTCTCTCTCCAGTGTAGCTCAGTGGCGTCGACTTGCTCCTAGAGTAGTAGGTACTAGGTAGGCAAAGACTATCACGTCCATCGACTAGGCCCCCTCACCTAACTATTTTCTTACCCACATAATCTTTCCTATTAGTACGGTCTAATTACACTAATCCTTCTCCCAAAAAATTCTTAATTTTTTCAATGTGCTACACCGCAATAGGTTCATTGTTTAGGGTTACGTTCAGTGCTGGTTTTGGGTCTGGACCAAAACAAAATTTAGTGATTTTGAGCTAGTTTTGGATCAGGTCCCAGTTTTGAGTATACAGCTCTGATTAGACCTGTCAGGGTTTGGACTTGATGTTGGTCCGACGATATGGATGGATGGGTGTGTGTGTGTGTGTGTGGATTCCACTGGTGCTTGTGCACCCACGGTTTTTGAACTTGGGGGTGCTGATGTACTGAGCACCCACGGTTTTTGAGCTTCTTCTGTATGAATTCAAGTAAAGAAAGACTTATTTATTGAGAATAAAGTTGGCTTCTTTGTGTGCGCAGCGCGGAGGGTGGCACGATTAATTCGACTGCAAGTCTTCGTTGTCGTAAATTCGAAGCGTCGCGGTGCGACGCTGCACTGTGTTGGTGTTTCCATTAACGCAGCGCCTACACGATCCGACTCAGGGCGATGTTCATCAGGGGGTGAAATACTATCCTGTTTGCTTTCCTTCGTCAGCCTACGCCAACGTATCGTACCACCCCGTATGTAGCCGATGGCCCACAGCCTACGGCTGGACGTCGCAAACTCGTGTGCATTACGTAGATAAAACACGTCAGGATGCTCC
Organism: Balanococcus diminutus; assembly: GCA_959613365.1. Taxonomy (NCBI): domain Eukaryota; kingdom Metazoa; phylum Arthropoda; class Insecta; order Hemiptera; family Pseudococcidae; genus Balanococcus; species Balanococcus diminutus. The sequence goes on from OY390717.1 coordinate 57,169,930, forward strand.
CTCCATCTTTGCTTCTCTGCCTACCAATCTTTCTCCTTTTTTCTTTCAAAAGTCGCGTCGACTTGATGAGGTACATTCCATAATATGTTAGTAACTGATTGTTCGTAACATTTCGCCGTCCCTGGTCGCCCCCACAAAAGATTGCAACCGCGTCAATGACATATTTAATGTAACGAAGTCCTGTTTTATCAGCATAGATGTCCGTCGAGTCGTCAACTCTGCCATCATTCGTGGCTGTAATGCCAAATGTAACTTCCTAACTTCTTCGATTTTTAAAATTATTTTTCGCAGTTCTATCTGCCTCATCGTATTGACATTGGTTCTTAGTACATGCATACCTAGAGCTGCAGCCTGCAAGTGTATATGTAAATACCTGTGGCTGCGTGACGCGGGAAGAGGGCAAAAATGTGCGCTATTAACAGTATAGTTTACGAATACGAGTATACTCGTAAATGTATGCACTATACACGAACACGATAACCTAACCCATTACTCATCAACGGATCGTCGAGCGCCCCCTGCCCCGCTGCTGCTGCCGTTGCGTACCATCTAGAACTTGTTTCTGCTGGATTTTCACTTAACCAGTTACTTCTGGAAATTATCTCGCGTTTGTACGATAATATTCAACCAATCGTGATTATTAAAACAGTCGTACAAGTTGATGGTAATGATGCTGCGGTAGATGACGAAGAATCACTTACTCATACCTACTCGTCGTTTGCAAAAGCAGTTTTGAGATTGATTGTGGTTAATTGGTAGAGTACTCTTATTATTCTGTCTAGTAATCCTTAATGACGTCCAGACAGTTTGGATGGCGTTGACGTTTTCCAACTCGGTTCACTACCCCAGTTTGATATTTGCAATGAGCAAACGTGCACTACCGGCACTTTCTCAGGTACATTTCTCGGTTACTTTTTTCATGGAAAGTGATTTTTGGTTACATTTTGCATTCAAATGTTAGGTACTATTGATTACATTTTGTTTCAGAAAGTTACTTTTTTGGAAAATATTTACTGAAAAAATGGGGGGATTCATATTTGTCATTAAAATTCGTCGATTTACTCCCTTCGCCTTCACAAAAAAAATCTTTAATAATGATTATATGGAGCACGAATCTCTTACTCCAAAAATTGAGAAATGTGCCTGAAAATTTGATTCAGCTTGGTTTAGTACGACTATAAGTACAGAACAAACTCACATAGCTACGAATACAAGATGTACATAGCACTATGCACGCTTGTTGCACGTACTACTAGTGGTATCTCTATCTTCGACAACCTACTTGTACATCGTATGTAACCGAATGAATATATATATATATAGATATCTCTACAGGCAAACTCGTAACATTTTTCTTTGTATACCAGCAAACTCACAACCTTTTGGCAATCTCGTAACCTTTTTAGGACGTGAGATTGCCATGGGGTCTCAGATGACTCTACGGGGTGTGGGGAGTCCACTGACAAATTTTGAGGGGTGACGTGAGATTGCCGGATATACACACCGTTTTTTGACTAAAACTTGAAATGAGTGCATAGCCAACCAGGGATGTGGTAAAAATATGAAGTAATGTTAAGAGGAGACCTAGTGGTGAGTTCTAACATGCCTACTGGGTTACGAGTTTGCGGCATATACAGCAACGGAGTTACAGACCACGCGAAAAATCGTTGGATATACACTTAGTTATGAGTTTGCCTGTAAACGACTCTATATATATATATATATATATAAAAATAAAAAAAAGGTCTATCTGTGTATCTAATCGAATGCATCGCACCGGCATCAGCAACGGCATGCGGCAAGCACCGGTAAATATTTGTAATAAAATAAACTGTGTCGAGCGACGACAGTAAACGATAGTCGATGGTCAGTAAAATGGTTCTCGCGGCTATATTTCTGTTGACCTTGAGATGACCTGTCATCTGCGCGGTTGGCCTTCCCCTTGACCGGAATAAAAATTACAACCAAGTCCCTATGTCGCTTCCGCACGCACGCACGCGCTTTCTTCCATTGGCAATTGCTGCGCTGTGCTGTGGCATACGAGTATCATGGCATGGCACCTGCTGCTTTTGCTCGCGGTAAAGCTCGCTCTTTCATTCCTTTCTTCCGCGTTTTCCCCTTCACTTTATTTTTCTCTTCCTCTTTCTCTCTCTCATTCTTTTTCGTGTTAGTTGTTCACTTTACTTTTTTGAAAGAGTTGTCATTTTACTATGAATCGGTCTCATTGGTGCAACCAAGGGGAGACTATCGGTTATAGCTTGCCCCGAGATTCATCTAGAGGACAGAATTGAAAAAAAAAAAAAAAAAAAATCACTATTTCACCACTTCAAATTTACGCAGAACATGCACATTTTTTTATTCGCAATCACAATTTTTCAAAATTTTTGTCCTCGTTTCGCTCGGAACACAGTTTTCCCATTTCTTTTGGGTGATAAATTTGAAAATGTCGCGAAAAATTACAGCGAATTTAGTGGGGCTAGAAATTTAAAATTAATTTCCATTTCAAAAAATCTTAAAATTTTCCTGTGCTACACGTAGTAATTTTTTTTTCTTCTTTTTCTTCTTCTTCTCCTCAATCAGAGACAGCAATGCCCATGAATGACACAAATGTTACTATACTGTCTCGTTCTGCCTGCACTTCGTCATTGTATTGATATTGGAAAAAATTGCTAAAAAAAATTTAAAAAGTTGCCAAAATGGCAACGTTGGTTACTGGTTGTTCCAATCGTCTTTCCTCCGTCAGTAATGTTCTTATCCCTATCGAAGTATCGAATACTGCCGCCTTGTTCCGGTCATCTAGCGGAATTTTTCGGCAGAACACCACGCCCCGCTGCTTTGCACGCTGTACGAGACGAAAATTTTTGTGGGGTTCGGTTCAACGCCTTCTCAGGTTCCCAGTTCTGCGAGAAGGAGAAGTGTAATTTATACTTTATACTGCAACGCAGCTACGAGAAGTGAAGGGAAGAGGCGGTGATGACGACTACGTGTTAGTAATTAACGTAGCGCCGCGAGCCGCGACCACCAGACCTTTCTTATTGCCTCCCTTCGGTATAAAAATTTTGATGATGGCTCCTGTTTTCTTTCCTTCACATTTTCAATTTAGTGTATATGCGCTGTGAAATTTGATATCAATACCAGACTTTTGATTTGGATATTGCACTTGGACGCTATGAGTCCTTTTTTGTATTCCTAATCAAAATCTATTGATAGAGGCAGGGGGTTTGCATAAGAACACCCCAATCGGAATTGTTGCTAATACACACTCGCCATGGTCAACCAATTCTGGAATTTTTCTACACGTGATGAGGATTTAGATTAGCAGCGCTGATATTTGTATATGTGTGCACTATGCAGTTCCGAGTTCATCAGAATTTTGATGTACTCAGTACTTGTGCGTGTCGCACATTCCTTTATGTAATATGCTGTGCCTTTGCCTGCAAGGTACACTGTGCCCTATCAAAAACGCAAAAAAAATCCACCTATAACGCGACGAACAGATAGTGTGGTATTTTTTGCTGGTACGCGACGCGACTGCGGCTCTTCGTGGCGTGGCGTGGTGGTAATTCTACGTTTTTTCGTATTCGCTGTACGAATGCTGATGCCGATGCCGATGCCGTTGACCTTTTAGTCCGTTTAACTGTTTTGAAGAACCTCGAAGGCTTAGAGGCGCAGAGTGCTCAAACAAGTCGTCATAGAAACTTGAATTCGTCAGTGTGGTTAAGTTAATCAGAATCCGCGTGAAAATCGTCGTTCAACTATTTACTTTTCTATTTTTTTAATGGACCAGAGTCTGGTTTCACGGCTTTTTGGTAAATACCGTAACGGTTGGTTTGGATACTTACCTATGGCATGGTATGCACAAGCGGTCTTTTGCTCGATATTTTTCGTACAAAATACTCGATAACACTTATCTTCAGTTTTTGAAAGTGGCTTCTGACTCGAAATGAGTCTGAAAATGCAGAGCTGGCAAACAGGGACGCTCCGAAAGGGGGGGGGGAGGCAAGGGGCAGCTTGCCTCTTGAATATTTTAAAATTTTCGGTTCTAGTTGGAAATTTTCAGTTTGAGTTGAAAAAAGTTGGAAAATTTTGAATTTTGGGTGGGTCGAAAGTTGGAAAATCGACAAAAGTTGTAAATTTTCAAGATTTTGCCCCCCCCCCCCCCTCCTATATTCTGACTGCTGGCAAACTCCATTCTTATAGCGTAATATTGCAACTACGGGTACCTCGGGTTGAAAGATATTACGTACCTAGTACCTACATAAATAATTATGTCTTACGCGAATGGAGATACAATTACTGGTATGAAAATGAAGAAGTATAAACTTGGACGACCCGATCAACATACTTGTACGGACAAGACGAGATTAATCGCGTATACTCGTAGAAATGAAGCATCTTCGGACCTCGTGACCTTTTAAAAACGAAAAGCATTCCATTAACGTGAAAATAAGAAAAAATTCATCGTCGGATCGATAAGTCAATTAGAAAGTACCCTGCGAACGCATTCAGTGCACGGTGCAAAGCGTAAAGCTACAGATCCAAGTTTTTTCGACCGTTCCGCTGAAAAGAGAAAATATTGGTTCGTTTTTTTCTTCTTCCTCTGTTCAACTTCAACGTAATACTGAAGTGCGGTCGTCGAAGTTGAGACTGGCAAGGGAGTAAATTGCTCAGTATTTCATCTGGAAATTCGCGTATGCTTGCCAAAATTTTAGCTCTGCATCGGTGTAGTATACAACTAAAATATGCGTGATGAATTTTTCTCTCGTTTTAATGAGACCAGTTCGTTGGAGAAATGTCTGAGCGATAGTTATCGACGTTTTATGTTCTCGTACTATCGTCTTCGTCATCATTATCATTTTTGCTGTGTACTAAGTGGTATATCTACTGCTTCTACCTTCTCCCCACCCATGTGTATGCTATTTTTCATGTATATTCGTATTTATCTATATTGCACGTATGTATTTTTTTGCTAATTACCTACACAGATAAGATCGAATAGACTATCTATGTATCCGAATGCTAACCTAGGTATTCATTTTTTAGTGATAGGAGAAGACGATTGTCACGCGATTTGATTCATGCAGTGTGTGATATGTATGTTCAAAACTACAAGCGTTACCTTGCGATTGTGTTGTATTAGGTAGTTTTCTCTTACTTCTCCTCAATTTCTGCAGTTGTAAGCAGAGACGTGACGGCCAGTGGGTGTGGGTGGGGATGTAGTCGGAAAATTTGCGTTTCAATCCGCCTTCATTCAGAACCATCGAGAGCCCGAGCCCAGATGTTTGCCAGGGTGCTCAAATTGAAGTTTTCAGCTTGAGTTAGAAAAATTACAGGCATAGTTTTCTGTCAAAAATTCGCTTGGAAGAGGGCCCAAAATAATTTTAGCCCGGAGCCCGCTTTGGCTCTCTGCGTCTCTGCCCTTACTACGTATCGTTTCGCCACGCCATTGATCGTAGACGTTGTCAACAGTTGATTTTTAGTTTAGCTACAAAGGTCTAATTTTGCCGGCTTGAAAAATACTCACAAGGGAACCTCGCCAACTCGTCACCTCCGATTGTGCTGAAATTTGGCTCACTGAAAGAGCATGTCACCCAGACCTCACAACCAAATTTTTAGCTGCCGAAGTTGATTTTTCGCTTTTTGGCGAATTTTTGAAAATGGCTAAAACCGCATCCAAAAACACATTTTTTGAAAAAAATTGTAAATTTCAAGATAGAGTCCTGAAAATTGGTTTGTACATCAAAGTCGACCTCCCGAGTCGATTGGCACCATTTTCTAAGCGATCTGGAGCGTCCAGAAAAAGTTTACTATTCTCCAGCACACTGGAATCTCTCCAGACGGCGCTTTTTACGTATAGGTACCTACCAATCACGTGATAAAATTGAATATTCGGTAAATGGGGCGAAGTCTAGAGTGATTTTCTAGGGAAAAATGCTGGAATTTTTTTTAGAAATGCGAAATTTTCAAGTTGTCAAAAAAAAAAAAAAAAAAAACGTGCGAACTCGTCACCTCGGATTTTGGATTTAACTATGTCAATCGATAGATGGCATCATACTAACGTTAGGATCACATTTTCAGCTGCTGAAATTGATTACAGCGCTGCCTGGAGAGATTCCAGTGCGCTGGAGAAAAGTCAACTTTTTCTGAAGGCTCTAGATCGTTTCAAAAATGGTACCATTCGACTCGGGAGGTCGACTTTAGTGTACAAACCAATTTTCAAGACTCTATCTTGAAATTTACAATTTTTTTCAAAAAATGGTTTTCTGGAGGCGGTTTTAGCCATTTTTCAAAAATTCGCCAAAAATCGAAAAATCAAAAAAATCAACTTCGGCGTCTAAAAATTTTGTTGTGAGGTCTGGGTGGCATGCTCTTTCAGTGAGCCAAATTTCAGCATAATGGGAGGCAACGAGTTGGCGAGGATCCCTTGTCATCATAAGGGTGGGTGTGTTTTTGTAATCAATTACACATTTTAATTGGGAATTTTCTCGGGTGGTGTGCTGGTGTACCTACACTGCGCATTCGCGATTAACTTAAATTACGTAGTTGTTTATTTTCATCATTATTATTATTATTATTGTTGTTGTTGTTGTAAGAAAGTTCTTTATTTTTATTATTAACTTATGCTTTTCCGCCACGTCTGGTAAAAACAAAAAGAATGGGTTCGTTATGCGCGTGTCTTATCTTGGACGCCAGCGCAGCGCTTCGGGTACTTGGAAGAAATCTTGATGGAAAATAAAGAAAAATCAACTCGATAGTGAACACGTGTACATCGACGTATGAATCATTCATTCGTAAATTTCAACGTAAAAGTTAGCAAGAGTTAACGAAAGGGTTGTCTGATCGCTGTGTAAGTGGTGTGTAACTGTAACCGTATCCAAAAATACTATAAGGGTTCTTCATACGCCTACACGCGTACGTATGCCCATTTATCCATCCTACGCAGCAGAGGGTTGATGTAAATACTTAGATATAACGAGATGAAACAGGTGGCCAAATCTGTCTCATATTTCTACACCCATTGCTCGTGCCTACGTTGCGTTGTACGTAAATACTAGATAAATCTCGACTCTGATGTAGCGATAAAGTGGTGCGAATTTTCATCTGTTGCGTCATGTCGTTGGAAATGAAAATGCAGCGGAAAAAATTCGGCTAGCGTGGGAGTTGAACAGTGGGTAGTTATGACGTAATACAAGTTCGCTGCCGCACAAGTGGAGCATCGCGTCGGACAACGTAGAGCATGAGGACAGAAAGGGATAATTCGATGGGTCGAGAGGCCGAGACGGTAGAAAATACGGCCGAGCGGCGGCTCTATCGAGAAAAACAGGATAAATTTAAACGATAAACGCCCTCGGTGTTATCCCTGAAGGCTTTTTACACCCTCCTTCATCCGACTTGTTATTTTTGTCACCTATAGCGGGTCAACCATGCGTTGACGCATGGATTACTACCACTCTTAGTAGTCTTGGTTTCCTTTCCCTTTTTCCTAAACTGAAACGGCGTCCGACGAGGCTTCGGGATTTTGTGACGCTGCTCGTCTCGTCGCCTCGTCGTCGTCTACAGATATATTATTCCTCGATAATAGGAAAAAAAGGCTATCGTTTGGGGGAAAAAATCTCATCCTACACTTACAGTGAACAAATAATACAAGGGTTTTGCTAAATTGAAATTTTGAACAATCATCTCATCGCACAAGTGAAAAGCGTGGAAATTGGTTTAGTTTTGATTTTTGGAAGTTTGTGCATCATGCTCGTTATACTGATGTACAAATAATATGTTATTAATTTATTATGTACAGTAGTATTGGTACCACATGTCAAGATCTGTAGAAGATTTACTTACTATGTTTTGTTTTGTTTTTGTTTCAGGTGAGTACGAATTGTTGTGATTTGAAAATAAGGATGAAAAAAAACAAGTGAAAATTATAGTAAGTTACTTTTCAGTAGGGTTTCCAAACGAATCCTACTTTACCGATAACTTGCCATATGAAATTTGCACTAATACGTATTATTTTTTTGAAGTTCAATTGATAAATTCTTGGAAAATGCATTTTGGAATTTTTTTCAAATTTTGATTTTTTGCACATTTTCAAAAATTTGAGGGTTCTTGCGCGATCGGAAGATATTATTCGATTTGAAAATTTTTTATTTGTTTTCCATGTATCACCTAGACGCAATTTTTGAATTTCGTTCCACCCTAATGTCTACGTGTATTAGATGTTGAAGATAGAGGCAGACCCGTCGAAAGGGGAGCAAAGAGGGCACTTTGCCCTGGGCTCAAAGTTTTACCAGGGGGCCCAAATTGAATTTTTCGGCTCTAGTTTGAAAATATCACATAGTTTTTGCCCTTTTTGGACAACAATTTCCTTGGAAGAGGGCCCAAAATAGTTTTTGCCCCGGACCCGCTTTGGCTCTCGACGGTCCTGGATAGAGGTGTGTTGAAATAAGTGATGGGATGATAAATTTTCATCGTTCTGCTACCTCGTCTCAATTATTAAACAGATCGAATCTCGTAATTACTTAAAGCAGACGGGAATACGTTTTTAGTGGACCCATGTCGATGTCGGTGTTGTAATCTAGGTTGATAAGGGTGATGGAAAAAACAAATGGGTTATGACGGGCATTTGCAGTTTGAAATGATAATAATTTTCAATTTGTCGTCGAATGGAGGGGACATTTTGGCGACGCTATGGTCGCAACCATCACTAGTTAACGCTTCGATAAATTTCCGTTTATTAATTCCTATTTGATATAAGACGGACGACGTTGGGAGGGGTGAGGCGAGGCACGTTGACTATTCGCTGTACCCGTTTATGACGAGCAATTTAGGTCTATGCGAACCAAAAATGTGGACTGAAAATTAGTCGGTGTACGACGTTTGTCTTGAGCAACTGCAAGAGTGGAATGGTTGACGCTACACGATGCGACGTCTCGACGGTGAATTTTTTTCATTTTTTAGACGTTTATTTATCAATTTTGTAAGTTCATCTACCGAAGCGATGCGACGATGACAGAAAAAAAAAATAGAAGATTTGTATTCGAGCGTACGTACCTAAAAAAAAGACCTACCTCCTCGTATTTTGTATGTAGCTGTAAAGGTAAAAACGAAGGTAATCGAATAGCAAATACATACTCGTATGTGAATGCGAAATACGAAAGTGAAAATAAATCTCGAATAAACGGTATAATAAAAGCGCAGGAGTAAAGGTCGATTGGTTTTATGTGTGTATGTATGTACGTAATATGTTGCACATTTGATATCGAATTATGGAGCTGCGGCGCGCGTGGTGTTATTTACCCAGTTATTTTGAATTGAAAATTACCAAAATGACAGACTCTGTAATTTTCAAATTTTTTTCCCGTATTGAAATCAAATTTTTCTATATAATGCTTTGAGACGTCAACTAAAGGAATTTGATTGTCGAAGTGCTTAAATTGCAATCTTATTAGTGTTTTTTGTGTTTCTTCACTACAAAATTCATCATTTTCTGCACTATCTAGCTAAAATTCTGTTCTGCCTTTTCATTCATGGCCGTTGTCAGTTCTCAGAAATTCTCAATTCCATCATTTCTCAGTATTACTTGCTTGAAAAATTCTTCTTCAACGATGCCAATTACCACTGATGAGACGAGTGGCAGTTTTGTCTGGTGCAGGCAAGGCAATTGGTCTTCGGAAGCAACTGCAATTGGCAATCGTGTTGCAGTTTAAAGACCAAATCAACGGCGCGTTGCGATTCGACGATGATGGTGAAAGGCATTCGTATTTGAGAACTTCATTTTCCATTCCCTATTTAATTGCCTACTTATTGGCGAGAAGTTTTCTCGGTATGGGCAGGGCGTCGCATCACATCGCATCAAACTTGCGATTGTGTAATGTTTGCCATCAACTAACTGTGGTATTTGTGTAGGTGCAACAATAGAATGTAGCAAAAATCTCTATCTGTACTTTTAGGGATCAGAATTTCAGTTCAATTTGGGACCTCGCATTATTCTCATAAACAACATGCTCTTTAGCCAAAACTATTTAAAACTATAAAACTTTGTCTTATTTTGTTTTCAAAAAGGAATTTTCATAAAAACTGAAATTTCAAATGTTCTTGCTTCTATTTTCGTAAAAATTGAGTCGATTTAATAAATCCTACTCTCAACAACTGCGAATAGTAGGTATTTCAAGAATCAAATAATCAGCGTTGCCAAATAGAAATTCGAAAAAATCAGGTAATTTTTTTCTCGAAAAATCAGGAGATTCAGGAGAAACGAATTTCTCTGAAAAAGCAGTAGATTTCAAGAGTTTTCCATTAGAAAGTAGTAAATTTCCGAAGTTTTCCATGAAAAAGTAGTAGATTTCAAGAGTTTTTCATAAAACAAAATACGTTCAGGAGTTCATTTATTTATTTGTTATTTTTTCATGATACATGATGTATGGTCCTGTTGTCACTGGAAAAATATATCGAGTGAAAAATCAGTCGTAAAAATTTAAAAAATTTGTTTCTCCCTTTTTTTGAGTCACATTTTACAAAAATTTAAGATTTTTTGAAAAAATCAGGAGATTTCTGTTGAAAATCACGGAATTTTTGCTAAAAAATCGGGAGAAATGTTCAAAAATCAGGAATCTTTGCTGAAAATCAGTAGATCAGGAGAAAATCAGTACAACCTCAAAAAAGTAAAAGATCTCCTGAGAAATCAGGAGCGTTGGCAACGCTGCAAATGATTGAAAATTGATGAATTGAACAAAATTGATCAAAGTTGAACTTCAGCAATTATTGGCCATCGCGGAAGCTATATCTAGTTAATATACAACTGTGCAGAATCCATAGTAGAGATTTCTCCTCTAAAAAGAGATGAAAATTTTCAAAATTGCACTTACAGTTATGAGATCTTCAAACCATATTTTTGGATGCTACGAAGTCATTTTTTATAAATATTCTTTCCCAAGCGAATAATGTTCGAGTGAAAATAGGTCACAATTTCACGTGTTTAAAGTATACCCATAAAACTCCAACAATTAGATGTAACAATTACATAAGAGACACAGTATCCAATCCGCTGGACCTGGTAATTTTGTGACAGCTCTTCACTTCAACTCCGTAACCATTCTAGTGAAGACAGTAAATTTTATGTAGTTTAAGATGACAGTAATATTTCCATAGAAAATAGCAATCAATCCTGTGAAACTCATTAATTGATGAATTACTATGATCTTCTCCTCAGCATTCATCTCGAGGGTTTAAAAAGAAATAGTACGTACCTACTCAGTTTGGAAATCCATTTTTTCCCGTGTAGGTTTATATTTATCATGTGTGAGGAGATAATAGACGATCTGTGCTGGTGCCTTATTAAGCAGAAGAACAAGTACAGACTTTAACTAGTATATCGCCGAGTATTTGGTAGCACGTATCGGGTATCGAGATTATGTAATCGACTAGCAGGAGCTTTTTGCTCGTGTTTAAGGTGAGATACGTCAATGCATAGGTTTTAGTTCACTTAGATATACCATGCTGGGGTGCAGTGCGGCGCAGAGCGATGATAAATTGGAAAATTTTCTTACAGATAGGTTGAGGTTGGGATTTGGTGATGTCAGGAGTTTCTGCCGATGCCGTGCTGCGATATTGGGCGTAGTGCTACGATAGGTGGGGAACACTCCTTAACTTTTTTCAACTTAATTATTCTGGTACCGGTCCAAAGTGAACGTGAAATTCTTGGCTGTAGTTTGGCATACCGATGGATTGGATATTGTAAGAAAACACACACAGGTGTTACGAATAGGCTATGGGATTTTTTTCTAGTCGATGACGTGACGCGATGCGAAGCACGGTGAAAGGATGATGGTCAGAGTCAGAACCAGAGCTAGATCCAGAGCTGAAGTAGTAGCCAAAGCTAGTAACCAAATAAACGAGCGAAAAACAGAATCGATCCGGTTTCGAAATGTCGAATTGGTTATAGGTATGCGAGAAGAGATGTAAACGTACCTATACTACCTACCTATAGGTAGGTACGCGGACATATGCGCAGAGCACATTACGCAGGAATAAGTTTGTACTCACTAAAACTCAACTAGAGATGCATAAAATGTGGAAACCAATTCGAAATGCATACCCAGACCTTCTGCAGAAGATTTTACACGTAATGGCAACTATCACGATATTCGTGATGCGATTTAAATTGAAGTACTTAGTTACTTGTTATCTATCTGCCCATCTACCTACCTTACCTCACTGTACATAACCTATCTACCTATTGCTTGTCTCAAGGAACGATACATATTCCCTTTTTGAGCGCCTCTTCGCTGCATCTACCCGTTGGCGTAATAGCGGTTCGCACATTACACTCTCATCTGTGCAGATACGTGTAAAAGTAAGTGCAAGTGAATCTGTGGTGGGGTAGGATGGGATGGAACTCTACTCGACTCGTGTCGCACGCGGTGTCCTTCAAAAGGTAAAATCTTGAAAGATCCGATTTCGATACTACGAATACAAGTACACGGTGTCCAATTAATTGCGACACTCGTTGACTCGTTGATTTGTTTCAGGAGCCTTACAAGTCTGCAAAAAAATGTAACGAGGGTTGCCACAATTAATTGGACACCTTGTACATACAAGACTATATCCACACTGGTATGGCACAGGGTGTTTTGTGTAAGCATTTCTGATCTTATTTTTTTTAAAAAGAAAGTTTTCATTCGTCAGTATGTCATTTCCCTTATGGTACTACTTGTAGATAGGAAGGCTATTTAGGTGAACTATTTTTCAACTTTTTTGAACAAGTTATAGTGGTTTCACTTCAATTTGTATATTTTATATATTAGCTGATCGTGGTCTGAGTTTTGGATATACGAGTATTTTTGTCGAGTCATTTTTAAAGGCAATTAAACGATGTTTTCTTTCTCTCATCCCGATACGATTTCGCATTTTATTTCGACGTCGAGCGGCACGAGCGAACCTTTCGCCGCGAAATTGGAAACACGTGCTGCTAACGAGCTGGTATTTGATTTCATAGAAATAATACGAGTATCTATATAAAAAATAAATACGCCAACGATATTCTTCACCCGTGATACCAGTACAGATACGTAACGTATCGAATATTTGCTGTGTATATTTTTTTTCATACGAGTACTATAATACTTACATTACATACAAAGAAGAAGAAGAAGAAGAGTTCTGGGAAGATAGATTATTAAAATTTAATTGCAAGACAGCTCCGCGACGGCGAAGCAGCGACTATGGGATGAGATTTAATTATAGAAAATTGTTTATTCCGTAATACCCTCTATACCTATCGCACTCGACACGAAAATCGCTTATAATTATCGAGATAACGAATCAAGTACATATAAACTTTGAAATGCATACAACTGCATACCAAAGTATTATCAACATTTCGGCGATAATTTTGCTAAAATATATCGTTCTTGATACTTATGAATTTTCAGTTCATTTTCATCTTGGCTGACGTGAAATTGACTTCCGCTTCTACCCCTGCACCCTACATGGCTCCTAGCCTTGCTGGTTGTACTAATGTGGGCCGAAAACCCAAAGTTTCAGATGTGGAAACACAATAGGGGCAAAAGACGGGTATTGCACCGATAAATAACAACCTATTGTGTCCATCCTAAATGTACTGTCTTCGTGTTACACAATGCTCACGTCAGTTTTAATCAATGGACAAAAAAGTCCAAATGTTCCCTGCGAGTTTTCCGAATGGATAAGTGGAACGAAAAAACGGTAGAGAAAAAAAAAACAAGCTTTCCCAAGACTACCAGGTCAAAGTGGCTAGTTGGTTATTCGATAAAAATAATGTACTGATTATCGATACGTGCGATATGGTTTATTTCTTTCGATAGGTAATGATCGTGTTTTCATGAACATGATGTTCGAGTATAATATGCAGGTACAGATACTGTCTTGGTATTTGATTAGTCGATGGACAAGGTCCACGTATTTTCCTTGAGGGTTTCCCGTTGAAAAAAAGAAAGAGAAATACATGTTTTTCCCAGAGTTCCCGGCTTGTCTAAACGAGGCACACAAAGTCATATAGTCGTTCTTCACAGGTTCAGGAGCTAACCATTTCGAAAACTGTTTTGCAAATAGGAGCTAGACCAGTCAGATACACACGATCACATCGAAGAACGAGGAAACTTGCGAATTTTTCTCGAACCCGACGTTATGAGATTCCATTTTTGCATTGCACAGCTCCGCAGTAGCGTGATTTCTGATCGTGCTTATCAATTCGATCAATTGATTGGTACATCTAGCTCGCATAGGCACTTTCATTAATCAAATTTTTCAGCTCGTTTCAAAAACTAGACGGGCAAAAAATGAATAAATTTAGATTTTTCGACTGAAATTTATTACCATTGGGTGCTGCTGGAGATGTTGATGATGAAACAGAAACCCAGTAGAGTTCCCGAATTTTTTTATTAGGTGTCTTTTCAACTGGTTTGCAAAAACGTTGTTCGAATAGTTACGTGTCGTGTGTACCAGAGTCCAGATTGATTAGACTTCTAGAGGTGAAGGGTGGAAGGTTGGGAACCAACTGATTCAGTGGCGGGAACATTAGATTTTTTTTAGATGACAAAAGTGGTGGTGGTAGTGATGATTGAGTTGTTGAGGTGCCGAAGATGTCGACGAATACGGTGCGATGCATATTTTATGATGCATAAATTTGGGTATGTGATGCGATATGTTAGGATAGGTACTAGTAGGAGATAATTTTTGTGCTGTGTCACGTTAATAATATACGTCACGATTTATTGGTTAAGAAGAGAGGTACTGTATCTGTACTTGTATATACTCGAAGCCGAACATATCTTGCGTTTGTTGCGAGGCCAGGGCCGGGGCTGAGGCTGCGACGACAACGTTGACGTAATTTTTTCTGCTTTTCATTACGAAGCGAAGGTTGGTAGTGGTAATGGGCTACGCGAATGCCGATTGCCGAATTATTCATCTAAGTCTGACAACAAAATGAATGCATGCATGCTCGACTCTCGCATAAGAATGAAAGGGGAAAAAAATGGCTGTCAAATGACGGCATCAACGTCGAAATACTCGTAGCCGCTTAGTTCCCAACTGAGAGAAAGTTAATCGTAAATAATGTTTAGGTGAAGCGCGGTTCGGTGCAATTTAAAATGAATCCGACGGGCAATCGCAGCTAATGCGGTTTACTGTGCCGCACCGAGACGGACGCAGCAATGACGTCATCGTTTACAACTCGCACTCGCAGATGTAGATACTCGAGACACCCAATTTTGGGCAGGGTGTGTGTACTGTGTAGTCTGAGTCTGAGTCTGAGTCTGAGCCCGCATTTCTTGAAAATCAACAGCGCTGTCAAGAGCGCCGAACAGGATATGTTGGAATAACACACGATATTTGGTCTCAGGATCATCAGCATTGACGTCACTGTTACGATTTGCAGAATTTGTTCGATTGGCTTTTCTTTGAAGTTTGAGATGACGTTGGTTACCAAAGGTATTCAGTATTCATTCCATCACTCGCTTATTTCAAGTATCCTTTTCTATATACTCGAGAACTGTTTGTTACTGACTAGTTACGTAATGAGTGTGCTACCAATTCCGAGCGGCGAGCAGCCAGTATTCACTAGCCAGCAGTCGTGATTCTTCTCAATCGTATCAAAACTATTTCGCTGCTCGCATTTGTAGTCAACTAGTCATACTATACGATTTGATTGCGTAAAACGTAGCGTCACCTTCGCCATTGCCGCAGCTCTTTTACAATTACACATTTTCATTTCAAGAAGCCAGTGCCCGCGCCACATCATTTATGCTGCTGCGGTCTTGTAATACAAATGTAATATAGTGCATTAATTACAAATTGCGATCGAAACGCGTGATTTATTAACGATTTTAAATTGGAAATTACTGGTATAGTACGACTACTTAGGTATTTGTTGACGAATTATAAGAGAAATTAACGCCTAATGCGTTTCATCTTGATTTTGAAGCAAAGGAATTGGTTGACTTGTGATCACATTTTTGGATTCGAATAAATTCCTGGACGATAAAAATTACGGTTTAGGTAATCTCGCAATTTCTGACATTGTGGCAGCAGGTTATTTGAAAGCTGCTGTGGTACCCAATTCAAGTGCCTCCTGAAGAAAACCTTCATTACATACGCAGTAATTTTCATCTTGACCATTTAGAAATCGCGGGAAAACGATCAGTGTCATAAGATTACATGCGTATGAACAATGAAGTAGTGAGGATTGCACTCATTAGTAGCACCACTCTCTGCTTATAAAATTTTAAACGAATTTTCGAAAAGAAGATACCATTAAAAGCCTTGAGACCTGAAATTTAATGGTGCGTCGAAATATGAGGTCAAACTTGCTGTGTCAAGTTCACTCAAAAGGAGGAAGTGTACCCTAGAATTTTTGGGGACCCAAAGTGAAATTTGCAATGTGGTCCTTTTTTGTAAGGACTCTAGCAGAGGACCAAAGTGAGGAAATTTTTCAAAATTTGCGTCACTGATGAAGACCCACATTATCTCAAACATAGGGATATACAAATTTCAGCTTTCTGAGGTCATCCCAATCCTTTTCAAGGCCCCAATAAGTGAATTTTTGGTTTATCAGGCTACAGCATCTTCCTCAAATTGGTTACTAGTTCGAAAATTGCATCCTAGATTAAATTCATGCCCCGGTTGTGTCTTTTGTGGGTTTCTACTTATGGACCCCTCATAGATCCTTAAGTGAAGTCAATGCTAGCGAGATGATGGCATAGCAGTTACAGCATGATATAATCGTTGTGTACCAGTTTAGCAGGCCCGTCGAGAAGGGGGCAGAGGGGGCATTTTGCTCCTGGCCTGAAGTTTTGCTAGGGGGCCCAAATTGAATTTTATCAGCTTGATTTGGAAAAATCACGTGATTTTCGGCCAAAAATGCCCTTAGAAGAGGACCCAAAATAATTTTTGCCCCGGGCCCACTTTGTCACTCTACGGGCTTGAGTACATGTAGGGTTTGAATATAGACTCAAGACACACATATTCGTACTTTACTTGCATAGATAAGACAGTGAGAATACTCGGACTCTGAATTCTCGAGTTACGCAGGGCTGGGGAACAAAACGATATGTTTTGTTTTGTTCTGTTCTGTTTTTTGTTTTTTGTTCAGAGAATTATTTTGTTCTGTTCTGTTTTTTGTTTTTTGTTCAGAGGATTATTTTGTTCTGTTCTGTTCTGTTATGCGCTTCTCCAAGTGAACATTTTCGACTCGATGCATAGTATATGCGTGTAGGTACCTACTTTACGTGTTCACGTATACCTACTATCCGTAATAGTACTTGGCGGTAATATTGGTACGACTGTACGAGTACTATGTAAATGTGTCTCACCCAGCTAAATCGTGTGTGGTATATTTGTACTTACTCGCACGTATGCTAAAATTACTAGTACAGCTGTCTTATCGAATGGCAATTCAAATTAATGTTCGCATATGTTTTGTTTTTCCCCGAATCGAGATAATGTAAAACGAGTACAGCACAGCGCACAGTACAGTTCTGTTGATTAAGGTGTGCGCATATACAAATTGTGTATTTTTCTACCTTCCTATCTACCTCCTACCTACTCACCTATGTTGTATAATTTACCTACAATTGTCGCAAAGGTGAAGTTACTCACCTGTACTGTCCAAGTGTCCAGTCATATAACATCTTCACTGCAACGTGCTTGTAATTACGAATGCAGTGTTGTCGTATCATATCACTTGGAATGCTCGGTAAATGTACTTCTATCTAAAATACCAAATAACACCGCGGGTAAAATAGTTTCTGAGTAATAAACAAGGTACCCTTTTTTTTGGGAATCGAGAGCGTGAAATAGACAATGTCCGCATTAATTGATTTGCATTTGTAGGTGCTTTATTATGCACCTTTACCAATGAATTCCCACATTAGGTAATTAATCATACTGTGATACGAGTATGTGAGATAAAATTCGGCGATTTCACCAATTATTCACGATGATGACTCGAATAAGGGTCGAATTTTTCGCTGGCACAGATAGCATTAATGGACACTAATTTTATGCGAATGAATTGAAATTGAACGTTTTTGGCCTTTTTTTTTTTACATGTTTTATTACCTTTATCTAACAATTTTCTTTTCAAATAACTTTCAAACTCGTTTTCCTCGAAACTATGTTTTTTGAAAATTTAACTTCAAATGTTCATATCAACTCTGTAGATAGAAAACTCCACTAGGTCTCGTTGTGATCAAAATTCTGTACAGTAGTATTCTATTAGGAAATAGTCCTGATGATGTTGGCCCTCGATATAAAAAGTACCACAATCAGTCAAATTCACTTATTCATCTGCGGAACACCTTTGTAAAATTACTTCGATGAGAATTCGCCGAATTTCAGTGCATATTCACAGCTTTGAATTGAGAAAGCAGTCGGTAACAAATATGGAAAAATGAAATGAAATAAAATGCCGTCAAATTGACTCGATTAAAAATGCAAACAATGTTGAAAGTATCGTCGTCGTCGTGCTAGGAAGATTGGAAAGGGGTGGGGATAGTGAATTTACAATCATCGAAACGTAACGTGTGTAAATTTTTTGTAAATCATAATGTTCCTTCGCTAATTATAATTCCGTTTTTCTGTCTAATTACTTCCGGACTGCGATGCTATATTGAGAGGTTTCTGCTGTAGTGTTCAATGTGTCTATCCTACCCATATAGTGTCAATATACTTCGTATTATAAGTAGTTTATTTTTTTAATTTTTGTAAACTCGATTATACGAAATACAAAATTCTGTTTTTAGCATGAAAGGTTAGCCACCTCAATCTTTTAAGAGGAAGTACGGATACGGCCAGACGATACTTGGCGTATACCTACGTATACGAGCACGAATACTCGCATGGTAGAAAATTTTAGCAAAATATTTTTCATTAATTGCGCAAATACCGCGCTCGATAACGAGGCGTTGCCCAATGCTCAATCTCGAGTATATCTAGCAAGAACCAGTAATTAGTAACGGAAAAAGTACTTTTTGGTAGCGGCGGTGCGACGGCGCGGCGGCATCTTTTCCTCGAAGGTGCGTGGTTTTAGAGTGTCTACATAAATAGTGTTGAAAAAATTCGCGGAATACTTGAACGAAAAATTAGCAACATTCATAAGTGTGCCCTAAGGGGGTTTGTGAAAGTCTTCCCCTACGCAGTTCTCTTTTGGTTCGAGTTGAAAAAATTACAGTAATTTTTCAATGCGTACGCAGGTAAAGCCGTATTTAGTGTATTTCTGTAAAAAAAAAAAAGACAGGGCCCAAGAAAAACGGTTAGAAAATTGTTGGAAATTTTTTTGCAGCTTAAAAATTTGTTATTTTCTTTCTTTGGAGATGTGCTCTATACGCCTCTGGCAACATTCCTTCTTTTTCAGCTTTATTTTTCATCGTTTATTCCTTTTATGAGACGAAGAATTTGACCATATTTGGCAATAGAAATAATAGAATGAAAGATTTTTCATTTTCACATCCTGAGGTGATTATCCTGCTACAACGTACAAGAAATAGCTAATGATAAAGTCTGCAGTTATCGCTTTAGCTAAAATTTTCAAATAAATACAACTGCAAATCGGTTCTATAGACGAGATTTAAATTTCAAATTTTGATTTCACAAATCAAATATCGGGTCTCTGGCCGCACATTGAAATAATGAGGAGGTGCGATGAACCGAAGGTATGACGTTTAAACAATAATTCGGTGATTAGTTCGATGGTTTTGCACAAACGGCGTGTTGTGGGTTTACAAACTAACTCGTAGTTTTACAGTTAAAAATTCATAAAAACCAGCGATAAGATTGGCGATAAATTTTTTCAGCGTTTTTTTCTACATTTTCTTCTCCCGACACTTTCTCCGCGGTTGATTGCATAGTCGAGCGATTTTGAAAGTAGGTACTGGGAGCGATCTAATGCGGTGCCGTGTTACCGTGTTAGTAACTTTATTTGAATACAAAGCGACGGATTATTTTGCAATGTAATAATTATCTGTCTTCGGTTATCGCGAGAGTAGAGGACGTACGAATTTTTAGTTCCTTATACGAGACATAAATTTGTCTAGAAAGGGAAAAAATCGACCTCAAACTCTACTTGAGACTGAAAAGTATATACTACAACCCTAAAACCTTCTGAGATGAAGAGCCCTAGCGCGAAGATCCCATAAACAGAAATCTCGTCAAATATACGTTAAGAGTATAAGCGATGGTGTGGTGCGGTGCTGAGAGCATGGAGCCGCAGATTCGTAACAAAACACGTTATAAGTCACCACGCCCCAAACTATCGATATAAATGGATATGAAAGCTGATTAAAAATTTAAATTATACATTTTGGCAATTGGCCACGCTAGTAGCAGCGGAGTGGCAGCGACAGCAACAGCCCAGCATTAACCCCATAGGTTCTACATGCCAACTACCGTTAACTTGCCATATCGTATGCATAAATTTTCACACCAGCAAAACCGTGCCTCGTAACGCAGGGGTTGATCGCCTGGTCGCTTTTTAAATGCAAAATAATATGAATAATACAGCTACATAGGTACGGGCTCTTACATGTATTTACACGTGTAATGATCTAATGAACGTCTACTCTACGTTGGTCGTAGGTACAGGGTACAGGTTAACGGAGTCAAGTCTGATAGGAAGAAGAGGTTGAGGAGTAAGCCTATTTCAGAAATTGAAGGTGTAAAGCACCCTATCACTGGTATCAAAAAGCTGTAGCTGGTTTGAGCGGCTGCAGAAGCGAACCACTGTTGAACTCAAGGTACATAAACTACTCGGCTAGAGATATGGTGGATTGCCGGCAGATAGCATAATTGGTCTCTGGTCGTATACTCTAAAATACCGACTGCAGTGATACGCGACTTTAATTGTCTCTACCATTGAGTAATAACTCAATCGGCCATCCCTGAGTGGGAGTTTCACTGGAATTCGCAGACAGACCACTAGGCTTAGCTGTTTGACCCCAGTTAGTCGCCAAGGTGATATTTCCTTTTTTTGTAATTTGAAAATATCGATTTTTCAGCAATCTGCAACTTTTTACCTCCTGGTAGAGGGCAATAAGTTGTAGGTATCCATCTATCCAACTTCAAAATCGATGGTCCAGGAAGATGTAGGAAGTGAGGAACTCAAACTGCACTTTTTCAGACTCAAGTGCCACTACCCGAAAACAGCGAAAACCCACGTTTTTTTTGGAAGTGAGCCTACTTTGAGCACCCCTAGCATCGCTCTCATGAGAGATGGGCTCCAATTCTTTTTGGGAGGTTCTCGACTCGAAGTAAACCACCTCTTGTGAGTTTGGTCGAAATCCGAGATATTTTTTCCCATCATCCACCCTAATGGATAGTACATGAAAATATAAACTTTTTTTGATTCTTGAGATTTTTTGCCTATGTTTGAAATTGAGGACACTACAAATCTATGAAATTTGGTTTTTCAAGTTTTGAATGTACCGTAGCGCCTTCATTTTGAAGATATGCAAATTTTTCACAAAACTATTTTTGTTCCTCTCAAAGAGTTATACACCCATAGGCCATAACATATGGAATTGCTTCCTTTTTATGTCAGGGTGTCTACAGGTCGAAATTTGAAAATGGGTCATGAAAGTCATGAAAAAGTCATGAATTTTTCAAAAAAATCACTAGGTCCTGAAAAGTCATGAATTTTGCTGCTGGAGGTCATGAATTTTTTTTTATTAGGCAAAATTTGCCCTTTTTTTCTTTTATAATTGAATATTTCTTTAAAAAAATTTCGCTCTCGCTACGCTCGAGCAGTATTTTGTTTTCTATTTGATAACAGAATTGAAACTTTCAGTAGTTCAAATTTACATTTTTCTTACTCAAAATTGCAGTTTTTTTCAAAAAAAGATTCCCTAGCTTCTTCGGGAAATATTATTTTCATCTCATTTCCTAAAGTTTCAAATTTTCGGTACTTGAATTTGATATTTTCAGTAATTCTGCCCTTTTCCCTTGAAAAATTCTTTCAGTTCGTCACTGTTTGGGGGTGCAATTTTTTCTCTGCTTAAGGACATAAAATACCAAAATACAGCACTCTTTGTTTTCGAAGAAAAAATGAAAATTTTTATTTCAAAATGACCACCCCTGAAAGTTGAACCCCCTCCATGATTTCATCCTAGCTGCGTTACCGGGGAAAAATAAGGATTTTTTTGCTCTCCCCCTCCCCCCCCAAAAAATATTCATTCCAAGTTACACTCCTGCTGGAAGAGGGGAGGGTCCCTGAAAATGTTGAAATATTGTTCATGAAAATGAAAAAGTCATGAATTTTCAAAAAAAAATTAATGTAGACACCCTGTATGTTTCACTGTCACTAGTCCCTCTTGCTAGTTTTGAGGAAAGCAATATCTTTGGCTTGAGTTTTTTCTTGCTATATCTAACTTCTTCAATTTCAAAGATAGTTAGGCATCCTAATGTAATCAAAACTTCCTTTCTTTTTTGGAGTATTATTGTCTGACGGGGTCAGAAAATTTATTGGAAGCAGTTTTGCCAATAGATTTTGCATGGGAAGCTCTGTACGGGTCTCTGTCGTATCTATAGCAAAGAAGAGAAAAATAGTGCGAGATAGGGTGTGGTCTGCTTGCTGGTTTTTTATAATTATGTACATTTTTTTTTTTTTTTTTTTGGAAAGCCTGTGGGTTTACCTACTTTTACATACATTGTTTTATAGATGAGTTTGTCATCGTAATTTCGGTGGTGAGCCGTACAAAACGAGGTAAGTAGGTATTTATTTACACCGAAAGTAGCGTAAAGAAAGCGCGTTCTATAAAAATGTCTGAAGTCTTCGTAATATCATACATACGACAACGTATCTGTACCTCCCTGCTTCCTTCTGGCAGTCTACGCTGCGCTATACGTGTAAATTTACTCTGTGCCAGGTTCTAGACATAGAATAAGGACATGGAGGTACCTCTACCAAACTAATATGTATGTACCGGACTAGTAGGATGTTTAGCACGTAATGCGGCGCCGTTACGGTTCACCGTTCACATCGTTCGATTCCACGAAATGAAGTAAAAAACGAGCCGTTAAATAAACAGCAAATTTTCATCGGATATTCGCGCGTTTCCTTGATTCTTTTTTTTCGAATCACTGTAACCTGGTGTGTTAGCGTAGATACGAGCAGTAGATGTCAAGTATATGTACGGGGTACATATTGCATGCGCCTGTCTATTGTCCTAAGTAACTCGCTAACGTATCTAAAACCGTTTAATTAGGTACCTACAATTTTGAATAGGTACGTTCTCCGTTCGCGTTCGACCAATTTCTCACCGTAGCCGAAATCGTGGTCGTGGTTTCTTTGTAAATGGTTTATATGTAGATTTCGTACCATTCTTATAGAATGGTCGGATATTTGCGGAGAAGAATAATTTTCTCTGCAACACGCTGGGCTGCGTTATGCTGCTGCCCCCTTCCTTCACTGCACTACATCATGTACATACCTATTCAACTACGAGACTAGAAGAGTTATACGAAACCAAATGGGAAAGTTGATTAACGCAGATTAGAATTACTATTTCCTTTCTCTTAGGCAGGCGAGTGGCGATGACGCGACGCCATTCCAAATACCTATACAAACAAATGAAAAGGAAAATGAAGCGCAGCCCGATGAAAAGCAAAAGCACCTTCCAAAATTGAAAGTGGAAATTCCGAAAGAGCTTGTAGAAAATCTATCCGTCTCTTCCGAGAGGAAAATAGGAATTGGAGTGGTGATCGGTGATAGGAAGATCAAGGAGCTAATAAACCTTGCACACACCTAGACTTACTGAGGAACCTATTCGCGTAAGTTTAGGTACAATTGAAGCGATTGATTCGAGAAATACAAGTCAGTGGGTATAAGTGCTGGAACACGAGAGCTAGTCGCTATATTTTGATAATACATATATTTAAGATACGAATGGTAATGGTGAATGGTGAATCTCGATCGTGGCCGTTTTATTAACCGGTTAGGTAGATATGTACTTTTCGAAGCCTGCGGACCAGAACTTTACGTGTACCTAGTACCACCTAGTCGCCTACCTATACAACATTATACGTAAGTAATAAGTACATTTTTTTAACAGCGCGAGTGTGGCCCGCATTACAGAACCAGTTCGTCGTGAATTGTTTTTTCATCTACGAGTAAATGTATCCAGTTATCCCGTTATACTCGTCTCGTTATTACGTAATTTTTCCTTTTTCTCCCTCTAGATTATTTTCGTTCCTTGTTTTTCTTTCTCGCTTCTAAGGAACACGGGCAGTTTATTTTGGTTTTATTGGAAAGACTAAATTTGATCTTCTGATCGAAGGTGAAGAGATACGTTCACTGTCAGAGTATAGGTATCTCTATCAACCAGTGTGCGTGCAAGTGTGAATCTTCATAACACTTTGTTGAAAATTGTTAACTGCTCGTCTTTTTCGCTTCGCGTTGTACTCGTAATTCTGGACTATTACGTATCATACGAGTATAACTTCATCTAACAAGTTGAATAGTCATAAATTGGAGTTTCTTTCAAAGAGATATTTTTACTTTCCTATTCGTATGTGAGACTGGCTGGCTGGTTTTTATTTGTCTCTTTTTTTTGGAAATGTTCCTTTGATCATCTTGGTGCTTCAATGTCTATACTTCACTACTACTTATCTTCCTGACTTCCTGCCTACATTCTTCTCTATAGTAAGCACATATTTTGAAAAATCTGTAAAACTTGGACTTCCAAACTAGATTTTGAACATGTTTCATAATTTTTCGTAATAATGTATCCAAATCAGTCTAAAGTTTGGTTTTACGATTGCAAATTAGTCAATATACCTACCTCTAGTACATACCTATATCAAACGCTTGGTTGGTACCGCGACGCGGCCCACTTACGTCATCGGTAGCGTAAATAAAATATGTTTGTCAGCGAACGCACGCTGTCGAGATTTTCAAAAATTTATTATCGTGTTTTTTGCTTCAACGTAGGTACGTAATTGCGCCCCGATATTTTCGGCGTCAAATTTCTAGAACGACACGATGTTCGTTCCTTATTCCCTGTCGAATATTTTTTTATTCCAAAAAATTGGGAAACGTTTTAATTTTTCATCTTTCATTGCTATCGTAACTTAAAAAGCTATGTTTTCCTCAGTTCCCACCCCACCCCCCCCCCCCCCAATTTTTGGGTTAATCTGAAGTGATTTAATTTCATCATCTTGAGTTGTACCTGTCTTTTCTATGTCCTTTTTTCATCGTTTTCTGTTTGTTCAGCTATTTCTAACTTTTGCAATATGGAGTCTGTTTTATTGCGTTTCTGAAAAATTAATTATTCGACTTTTCGCGACATCCGATCTTCCTTTATCCCAGTAACTCGGATAATCGAGACCGAGTCTACGGCACTTGATGGTAAATTTCGTGTAGATTTCATGCAAATTTCATGCAATTTCATGTTTCATGAAGTCGATAATTTTGAATTTTGTATTTTCAATCATTTTTCTCGTGGGTCACCTACACAAATATTTCCCTCATCTAAACAAACTGTTGTGACATGACGTCACAAAGATCAGCGCCCAAACTTTTCATCATATAGGAGGTGTTGATCCAGCGAAGTTGAATTTCTTACGATTCCATATAAGTAGTGGGAGTCGCATGGCGATGGTCATTCCGTACATGTTTTCTTCTCTTTTGTTGGTTAGTTTCTGTAGGCAGGTACTTCGATACTCGATGTCGTCGGACATGGTTGACTTAAAAATGAATTAAACACGTTTATTGTAACGCGATTGATTTCCAAATTTCATTCATGTTCCGTATGCAATGTGTAATCGACATACTTGCATGTTTGTGTCAAAACTGGCCACTTTAATCGATACGATGTAACACGAGTATGCCGCTGTACCTAATGTCTATTCATGTATAACGTAGATAGCCGACATTATACTATTACTAGTGATCGTAGTATAGTTGTCAATTGCCGAATACCTACGGATGATTGAATTAGTCTGCGATAGAAAATAGAGTACACGGCGTACAGTGCGAATAGGAATAGGTACAAATCTGGTGTATTGTTATCGTTATATACAAATACCTACTTACTTGAAGTAGGTATATGCATTACCCAGTGTAGCGTGGTACTACGAGTACATACTCGTATCTTCGCTACTGTATCGTGTATCGAAATATGACAGACAAGGAGTAGCAAGCGCGGAAGAAAGTGGCTAAAGCATGGAAAGAAAAGTATAGCGGAAGGGCTTGAGTGTACCTCACCCACTTTCGTCATCACTACTTACTCGTACGACGACGATATTAGGTACGTGGGATAATTTATGAAAATTGCAACCTCGTGTATACTACGCATAGCATAACTTATTTATTTAGTATACGGTTTGTGTTGTACCTAGCTACCTACTTAGTAAAAGATGAATTTATGCGACACAAATGTAACAATTGGTCAAGAAAAGATCCGACGATGGCACTTGGAATACAGCTCTTTGCTGTACACGTGGATTTGTTCTGCA
Organism: Balanococcus diminutus; assembly: GCA_959613365.1. Taxonomy (NCBI): domain Eukaryota; kingdom Metazoa; phylum Arthropoda; class Insecta; order Hemiptera; family Pseudococcidae; genus Balanococcus; species Balanococcus diminutus. The sequence goes on from OY390717.1 coordinate 57,196,408, forward strand.
TCTACATTATAAGCGTCCAAATGAGTATATAAGTACGGTTCTAATCTAATGATGAGCAGATCTGTTTTGGATCAGTTTCGCATCTAATCCTTCTTCAAATATTTTGAACTTCTATTTTGAACTTCCAGAGTTTGAGATTTTGAGCATTACTGCAAAATGTTGTCGATATGTTGGATATAAAACGAAATTTTGAATAAACTCGTTTTTACACCTTCCTTTTCCTAATGGGAAGTCCCTGAAGTTAAAGGTCAAGTCTTTTGATTATAGATCCGACGGTGTCTCTAAATGAAAAGGTCAAAAGACCGTCTTCAGATTGGGACACCATACAATTTCCCATACGTCGAATCAACGCAATCTAAATGAGCGAATTCGAAATTATATCCGACGAACGGGAAAATCCCGAAAATCCCAGTGCTCTACAAAAGTATAGGTCAAGTCAGGGTTGTTACTTTACGCGGCGCGATTGCGGCTGCGACCCGTACTTACCATAAGAAATTAAGAAAAAAACTTGGTCCGTCGTCCTTGACTCGACGTTGCCGATCAGGCAAAGTGCTTTACCACCACCATTGTTATACTCACGAAACAATCCGCTCGCAATATTTAGCATACCATACGTAATGCATCTTTCAGCATTACGAACTTTGAACTTGATCGAAAGGTGAATTGGGTACAGTATGGTGCGGTAAGGGACGTAGCATACCTAGCGCATACTTACTCGTTTGACATTATAGTATGTATTATGTAAGTAGAAGTACATAGAATTTTCATCGTCTTATTCGTTCTGTGACTATATGATGAGATGCTCGGTTGCGTTGCGTTTGTTTTCAACTTGACTCGTATGCAATTATTTATATTCCTTTGAAGTAATCGCGGGTTATTAGTTCGCAAATGCAACAATTGTTTGACGACCACATCCACCCGGTATTAAATCGAATATCGGTGGATGGTCAGGTTGAAAAGGAGTAATTTGTCCATAATGATGAAAGATGGTAACGTGATTCGTTCGGTGGGCTCATTAATAATGAAAATTCCATCGCATGTACTTGCAATAAACACATCCTCCTTTTGGGGGCGGTAGATGTATTGTGATGTCCCCTCTGTAAGTGCCTATACTGCTTGCTTTCTCGTTCGATTAGTAATTATTGATAATTCTGTATTATGGTCATTATATCTACATGACGTGAACAAACGTTGATGAAAGTTTTGCGCGACTTGAAAGATTGATTATTAAGGTAATTTCGCGTTGTTGTCAAATGAACCAGCACAGGGTAGTACTTTTTCAAATGCACATGCGCAGGCCAATACTCAAGTACCTGCATCTAAATAAATGCGAGCATTGAAAACTCTACCACCTACCACTGACTATTCACTAATATCGTTTATAATGTATTTTTAATTGTATTTGTCAAATGAAAACTGTCATTTCGCATAATGGTATACAGACGTTCGAGTTGGATTTACTGCGCAAAATATGTATTTATTTAATGGCGTACGGACGGACGCGGCGTGTATACCAAATACAGTTGCGCAAATCGAGAGCATCGATGGTAATTCTGTCAAAACGCGAACAGTTTATGTATTGTACTTGTAGGTAGCTAGTACCTACCTACGTAGTTTTTGATTTGATGTCATCACGTCGCTGAAAGTCATTTGGGTTTTTGGGGGGGGGGGGGGAGGGAGGAGTGGCACACAAAACTTTTTTAAAAACAACACCAAGTTTAGTCTGCACTAATCAACAGAAGATAGTTCATTAAGATTTATTAGCAAAAGCTGTAATTTCTTCGAGAACTTTATCGAAAAAAAATGTGGGGAAGTATGAAGAGCAGCATGCTAAGTATAGAAAAAAATTGAGTAACGTCCCTTGGCACTCATGGCAGGACACGTCTTTTAGGCAACAACATTTTGGAAAACTTTAGGTATACACTATTTAGGAGAATGAATTTCGCACCTCGAGGGGAATACTGGTATAACACCATATTGTAGTTGGTACTTGGGATGAGACTATCCCATGTACAGTTGGAGTTACTATAGTATTGTCGTGTTAGTGTGATTTTGATGTTTAGTTTTCTTATTTATTTTCAACTTTTTCCCATCCACATTAAACTAGTGAGGAATTGAAACCGTGGTGAAATCAGATAGAAGATATGCAGGCAATTAAGTACACCACCAAAAAATTACATGTTGAGAGGCTTGAAAATGAACAGTGGTGCTGGAAAAGCTGTGTTTTATAATGAATTATTTGATAAGGAAGCCGAGTTATTTTTTTTCTTCTTATAATATACTCTTTCTTAGTTTTTTCCACTCCACTTATACGGCATATACGTACCTACTAGCAATTTTTGGAAAATATCAGATTATCGTTAAGATTAACTGCAACAAATCACCGTGTACGTGTACAAATATAAAAATGGCATCACGAGGTTTTGCATAAGAGAAGCACCAGCGGTTCCAGAGAATATAATAAATGGAGATGCAGAAATTAAAACTGTAGAAACGTTCGTTGACATCGCAGCAGTGCTTGAAGATTAGTATCGATGCGGTATGTGATGGGTGCATTCAGCATTCTAGCCGAAGTAACCATTGCGGTCTCTCGTACAAGTGAGAAATGAGACTGAGATACGAGGAAAGGGAAAGGAAGAAGCGCACGTACCTACTTGCGCATTTGAAGAAAAAAAAATGGAAGAATGATATGGTCATTGGCGAAAAAAATCGTGTACAATAAGGCGACGTGGTGTGGTTATTGGTGCAGTACACGGAACTCGAAGAAAGAATGTGCAATGTATGAAGTCATTTGTACCCCTTACTCTTTCATCACGGAACATCCGTACAATTTGCTGAATATGGCTTTCAGATTCAATCGTGTTTTTTTTTTTTTTTTTTTTGGCATGGCTTAGCTGGGTTGTATCTGTCGGTTGTTGCACCCCTCCCACCATCTTTCTTTTTGAGCTGCGAATCCGGGCGTGCTGGTTGCGCTACAATGTCTATTCGCGAAATCCGAGATGTGGAACAGCGATGTCGGTGTGGCGCGGAGCTGCACTGCACTTTCTAGACGATAATTCGCATCATTAAAGAACGCCCGACTATGTTGGAATTTTTAAATTGTGCGGTGAAGGGTATTACGTTAGTACGGCGTGTTTCTTCTATTTTTACAGTCGTTCTCAATCTTCTTATGGGTTCGCTAACTCCGTTTATTTCATCTCTTTCTTGCTGGGGAAACTCGATATACATATTTTGTATAGAAGAAAAAAACGTATCAATTTCCTATACCTTACGGAACTGAAATTTCAACTTTTCGGGTTGATTTAGTTAATTTTGAAGAATTTTTGAAAACTACTGCAATGGCCAAGAAGAAATACCCGCTTAATGTTTTAGATACTGATCCAACCACTGGATCTTTAATTACTCTCTTTTTGAATGCTAAAAATGACCGCACCAACATAACTTATAGTTAAAATCAACATCTGTAGTCTATTTCATTGAAAGAATATTTGATCCGATGTGAAGCTTTCATCAAAATTTTGGTTTAGGTCAACATTTTTGGAAAACATTGTCCCTGATAACTGAATTATGTATTCTTTGCAAACTGATAGTTGTCCAACCGATGGATGGACAATTGAGGATCATGTAGTATCAAGCAGCAACGACTTGATATTACTACTTGACAACGATTCTGCAAGTATGAAGCTAATTGCGACCTGATTGACAAATTCACCATTTGTCTTTGATGCCGCTGTTTGCAGCATGCTGCATGCTTTGTACTCGTTCTTAGTCGTTCGTACCTATGTATATCGACGTCTGCGGTGGCAAATTGTCCAGCATGTACAAGGAAATCCGCGCCGCGTCGCCAGGCCGCATATTTTCCCACAATACGCGAATACGGCTATAGCATTAGCAAGTTTGAACGGTTTTGCCGGTCGTTTGCGGCCGCCCGCTCCGCGCACCTTGTGTCTAGCAGGCGTCACGCCGCCTACCCATCGCGATCTTGGTACCGTTAACATTCCGTGCGTTTTTTACCACCGCGTGCGGCACGGTGGCCTCTGTTCTGCCTTGGCCCAACTCGACGGCTTCCTTCTTTGCTCCGCTCCGTCGCGATCGATGTGCGTGTACATTTCATACTCTACTGCCTGCTTTGCTCATATGTTGCACTTATCAGTGATGGAAAGATCGACGATCCACCCATCAAAGGATCCGCATTTAGTTCTTTCTTGATGAGCGGATCTGAAAGAGATCCGAATCCCGATCAGGTCCAGTTTGGATCTTAAGGTCAAGATCCCCATCAGATTCAGATCCAGATCATTTTTTTTAAATTTACAATTGAGATAGATCAGCTTATCCCCTTCTTATATTTTTGATGAAACGAGAATTAAATTACCAGTTTTATAATCGCGAGTTCACACATGTAAAGTTTTCAGAGATGAAAATGAAGAATCGAAATAACATTTTTTTGAGGATCTAGAATTTTCTTTCTCTTTATAATTGGAGGATTATAAGATGCAGATAAGATCCTTTGAAAATAAAAGGATATGATCTAGAGCAGATCCAAAAATAGCGGGTCTTTGGATCTCCAGATCCTTCATTTTCAAAATGTTAGAATCCGGATCTTTCCATTTTTGGCACTCATCTACTTCTACGCTTAGGCTGTGCACTGTATACCTAATATATGTGAATAGTTCTGTACTGGTAGTGTGTGAGTATGTTCTATGTAGAAACCTAACCTACGGTGTTGTTTTTTTCTTCATTTGGAAAGGGCAGAGGTCACCAAAAATATTCAAAGTCAATTCTTGCAACCTTTCAGAACCAACAATCAGAACGAACAATACGAGTATTACTAAAGCTGCGGAATTTGTACTCTTACTCAGCGCAATTCAATTACCTATTATGTGAAATACGCTTTCGAATTCGACCGCTAAGGCCAAAGCCAAACAGCTGAAACAGCATAATCGCTATTCTTGTGATCTCATACTCGCACTTAATGCGTATACTTGATACTTACCTATTAGCGAACGTCGTGCATTGCCATGCCATGCAACGCTATTCCGATGCCTCTACGTACTATGAGTTATACGGGTTTCAAGTATTAGGAGAAAGGCGTCGAGAAACGATAACCAGCTTCTATGAATGAAAAATACCATTCTCTCTAACTGGCTGGCATGACAGTGAGAAAAAACAAAGTAGAAGTGAGGGGGCCGCGCGGCGAGCGTTGTGTTAGGTTTAATTCACGTTTTTCAAGAATAAATATTCGTACTTCGTACAGTTACAGTATACGCGTACAAGTAGTACGTATTATTACTTAGGTGAGGGCCGGAGGCAGGGGCAGGAGGAAATAGAAGAGCTGTAGTAAACGCGTGTATGTATGAACTACGAATGTGTGTTGTAGGTACGAGAGACGCGGCTGCATCGCGGTTTCCAAATGTCTACGTAAAAAATAAATATAAAAGATAACACGCCGGAATACGGAATAAGAATATAGGAAGATGGAGGAGTAGAGAAACGATTCATAAATTAGGTCATGAATGACATGTTGACTTTACTCTCGTAGACTTGAACGTACGAATGTGCATTTACGTATGTCTGTGCTCTGTATGTATTATGTAGGTACTTGGGAATCTGTATGAGTGAGTATAGGTGAAGGCGTGTCAGTGTGAGTGTATGTTTTAACGAAATGAATAGAAGTATTTAGGTAGGCATTTCAAACCAACCGTGAACGAGTCATTTTCTACACTAAGGTGATCGAAATTTTCTAGAAATGTCATCGTTTTTGGGTTTCTGCTGGCATATCCACCAAAATAGATTCTGGCCTCAAAAGTCAACCTCCTCAAAGGTGCAACCGTAATCCCTGTAGACTTCACATATCAAATGATGGCCCTTTCTGTCATTTGGTTTGGACTGTGAGCTAATCAACTACTGAGAAACAGGAAAAACACGAAAATTATTGAGGAGTCCAAAACACGAAATCCGCAACAAAAAAAAACGCCAGGGGTATAAATTTTCTAGATCCCTAGCAAAAAAGGTCTCAAAATAAAAGAGGTGAGAATGCCCTATGAAACTGAATTTTGCACATGTTAGAGGTAATGAAGATTCCCATCCATGATGCATATTTAAAGAAATTTCATCTGTATGAGCCTCTTTCAAATTTCCCATTGATTCTCCCAAAAATTTTAGGGAAGATTTCCTTCTCTTAGGGGACCACACACAGCAATTTTGACTTCATTTGACCCACTACACTTTACGTTAGAGCTTCTCACATAGTGACATCATTATAAATTTGAATAGGTAGATGGAGATAGGAAATGTGACAACTAGTGACAACGAAGTCATCCCATCGCCTACTTCTAAATCAGTGTCGAACACAATAGGCATCAAATTTTTGAAAATTCGTTTTTTAAATTTTTTTTTACAGTTTTTGTTGAATTGAACTTTTTTGTCTGGTCATCTTCCTCATCGTTTTACTAGCAAGCTGCTCGGCTACCTATCTATTTTGAGTGATTATGCTTTCAACTAAGTTACTTGTCTTGAAATTGTGCCGATAAACAATAACGAACGTAGGTAGCGAAGGTTAGATAGGTACCTATGCAAGTGAGTATCGATACCACCTACTAGCTATGTTTTTTTAACGCGGATTAGTGCATAATCTGGATTTTGAGGGTTTGTGCTTTGTGAAAATCCATTCAATAATCTGCTATATGAGTAGATTATGAAAGTGGATTATGGATTCTACTGTGTTCTTATGCTTTGTTCTTGATAAAATTTTCAGAATAATTGATCAGAACATTTTCTAAACCTTGTTTCAAGAAGTAGATTCTTATAATCCATAATCCAGATTATGCATAATCCGCGTTAAAAAAACATAGCTACTATGTATTTGTACATGTAGTGAAATCGGTATTTGGGTTATCTTTTACACTTCGATTTCGTCGTAATCTACGACGGGTGACTGCAGAGTTCGAAAGCAAAACAATTATTAGGTGAAACGAACCATTTCTCGCAAAATGGCTGAATTTTTATCGACAATTTATACAATTTTTTTATTATCTGTTTCAAATTACTCGTTCGAATAGGTCGTACTGCTGAACGAGAACAGCTGATAGATTTGTCCTGGGGTTTAGTGATGTTATTTTTTTCGATACGTATTGATACATATCGATATTTTTCAGTATCGAAATGTATCAATATAAAATTTTTATATCGATATCGTATCGAAACACTGGATCTCTCACAGAAATAAGTACAAAAATACGTTGAATTTAACAACAAAAAAATCTGTTCTTCAAAATTACCGTTGTACAATTTCAATTTCCATTGAAAATCAAATTTTTTATTTTTGCATTACTTTTTACATAAAAAAAGGTGTAAAAATGAAGGAAAACAATTGAAAAAAAAAAAAAAAAATGTTCGTTTCACTTTTATAAATGCTTTTATTATGCCTAAAAGTATCGATACGTATCGATATTTTAAAGTATCGGTATCGAAAAAATCGATTCTTTTGAAGAACCGATTTTAACATCACTACTGGGGTCGAATACTTTTGAAATTCGCTCGACGTCGCGTCACCAAGGAGTTGAAAATGCATAATTATTCGGTTTTTAGTAGCAGAATATGAAAAATGGTTCAATCAATTTCTTGTTCCTGAGCCAGTAATTTGATGTAGTAGGGAATCAATGCGTTCGAATGGTATCAACGTATTTAGGTGGTGGTTACTTCATGAATCGCCAATTTCAATAAGATGGCCACCACCAACTTGAAAAGCAAAAAGCCTGTCAGTTAGCGTCGATGTTGCCTTGGTTGCAATATTTTGATGAAAAATTTGCGAATCACACTAAATTCACCTGGAATCTATTCTGGTATGTAGTATTTAGATACGTACGATTGATTCGACGATTTTATGCCTATAGTATGCGCTTGCACGAGCTCGAGCTAGAACAAGATGAAACTAAGAATGACTAATAGTCTAGAGATGGGCGTGAAGGTCACAGACCACATGTACGAGTACGATCTGCTCGTATAGGCGGTTGAATGTTACTGGATTTGTGTAATGTCGATAGTAATGGCCGGTAGTGATGGTGATGGTGATGGTACAATGTACTCGAAGTCGTATATTCAGCGCGAGCTACCTATACTCGCATAGTCGTAGATGTGAAAAAAGAGTATGAATCGCATCTGGGCTATGCTAAGAAGTATTGGTATTCGGTATTGTCAGGGCATCGACATCGAATGATTCTTTGACATACTCGTTTGTGGCGATCGCGATCAGAGACCAGAGAAGGATGTGGAAGTTGAAGAAACCATTCCAACGTATGGTTTAAGTATCGTGCGTCGTATCCTATCTGCCATTCATTCCATCATAAAACTGAAGGCGATCGAAGATTCTCGAAATGATCTTACCTGCTATTAATTGTTCGTAATTTAATACTGATCTCTCCCTTTGCTTATGTACACTGAAAAAAAAAATGAATTTTCAAAAACCGTAATGATTCTGGGTAAAACACAGTAAAATTAGGATACGTCTCCAATTTTAGAATCATTCCGGTGAAAAACAGAAAAGACTCAGTTCTATTCCAGAATGATTACGGAGTCTCCGTAATCATTCTGGAATAGAACTGAATCTTTCCTGTTTTTCACCGGAATGATTCTAAAATTGGAGACGTATCCTAATTTTACTGTGTTTTACCCAGAATCATTACAATCCATTTTTTTTTTTTTTTTTTTTTTTCGTGTACTCGAAGGTGTCTTTTGAGGTGCATTGATTTCTTTGTGGGCAATACCTTATTTCTAGCGGCCTACCTTGATTTATTATGTGAGGCACTAGTATAAACCCTCAATGGTACCTGTTTACGTAATCTACTCACCCGTGTCTTAATGGTTATAATGTTTTACGTCATGGAATGCGCGAACTGGGGAAGTGGTGCGCGGGGCCAGAGAGAAATGAAAAACTACCTAACTTGATAAGGTGACATTTGCGGGGGAAATGTTGCTCTTTGCGTTATTTAGAATATTCGTTGTAGTCGGCCGAGGAACAGAAAGTTTCGAGGGGGTCAGAGGAGGATGTGTTTATCGCAAGTTCAACTTTTGTCGCCGGGCCGGCTCGCTGAGGCATATGGCATTGGTTTACGACAACGTGTGTCCGCTTTTGACTGATAATGCCGCGTGAATAATTATCGCAGACGTCGTTGGCCTCAGTTGTTGCCTCCGCCTCCGCCCGCGCCCTACGCTATTCGTCATCGCCGTGTACACTGTACTTATACAAAACGTAGATTTGGGTGTGTTCGTTTCGTATATGTACATGTGTTTGGTGAAATTTTCGAAAAGATTATCAAATGGGAATAATGGACTTCTGTCGATTATCGTCACCATAATATTCATAATATTCATTCGGGTTGCTGGACACTGAGTGCTATTCCGTGCAGCTAATAGTATGTAAATTCTTATTCGCAGATCTACCTAGTGACTGGGTGCTCTCTATGCTTTAGTTTGAAGATTTCCAACAGACCAGCAGTAGTCTGCTCCTCGATTGTTATATTAGAAATAAATCGTATTTGCATAGGTACACCTAGATCATTAACAACGTATTTAGTATTTATATGGTTATAATTTACAACTATTTTTGACATTTTAATAATGCGGGTTTGTTTTTTTGTCTATAGGACATTGAAGAAGCGTTGAAAGTACAAGATGACTGCTGGAGTGCAGACGGCTTGCTGGATGTTAAACCACACGTGGTGCTCAATGACAAACTCATTTCGGAAGCGGTATTTGGTGGTAATGCGCCAATCAAAACCGAACATAGCTATTGTACAAGAATTTTCAAGGCGGACGATGATAGTTCGCAAGATTCTAACAGCACGACACTTCATAAAATAGATGACGGTGAGTTAGAATTCATCCCTTATTTGCCCATCTCCCTAGCATGGTTTCATTCAACTGATGTAAGCTGTAACCCATACTTACTTAGGGCTAGTTGTACAATACCGAGTTAAAGCGAGTTAACTCTCACTCACGGGTTAACTTCAGGGTTTGTGCAAAATCACGTTGTTCAAGGTCGAATAACAGTGAGTTATAAGTAAACTCTTCGTTAACTCTTACTCTAGCTTCGACGAGGAGTTAAATATTAACTCTAGTTTACTTTATGTCACTGTTATTCAACTTTGTAATCGTGATTTTGAGCAAACCCTGAAGTTAACCCGGGAGTGAGAGTTGACTCGCTTTAACTCGGTATTGTACAACTAGCCCTTACCTGCAAAGAGAAGAAAACATCTAATCTAAGGGCATTGTTGATCAAAACCTATGTGATTTTTCCAACTCTAGCTGAAGAAATTCAATTTGGGGCCCCTGGCAAAACTCCGGGTCCGGGACAAAGTGCCCCCTTTGCCCCTTCTCGACGAGCCTGCACCATTACCTGTACAATTGTTCATACACTCACTTTGGTCTTCAGATTTTGTTCAAAAAATTTTTATGGGTTCTCCTGTTCTTTTCTCCTCAACCCCCTTGTTTTTTTTTTCGAGGGGGCTCATTTGTTTTTCAACTTTGGCGATTTGTTGTTATGATACCCAACTTTGGTGAAGCATAAGTCAATATTGGTAATAGATAGCGAAAATCTGTAAATGGGATTTTAAAGAGTATTAAAAGGCAATTCAGAATCACTGATGAAAGTTCAAAAAATCGAAAGTTGAGCTTTTTTTTTAGAAAATCTCAAAAAATTTTAAAAGTTTACCAAATTTGGGAGCTATAATTTAAAATTTAAAAAAAATTCCCATGAGTAGGTATTTTTATATTACATTAACTGAAATGGTTTTTGTCGTGGGATCTCGAGACCATTGGGGACCCGGCTCCCTAAAATTTTGACCCCCAAATTCAAATTATTTTAGAAAAATGAGTGACATATCGTTTGTTACATTTTTGATAGAGCTAAATTCGAATACCACCTTAATTTTTTGATAGGACCCTTACGAAGCCTCTTACGACCCCCCCCCCCCCCCCAAATTTGAAGAAAACTTGACGCAAATGAAAAAAACCGTGTTGTCATATCGTTTCTTATTTTTCGATAGCGCCGAGTTCGAATTTCGAATTTATTCTTTGATAAAAACCCACTCAAGTTCCACACGACGCGACTCCTGAAATTTTGAAAAATTTGAGCGAGAATAATGGTGGGGTGCGGCATATTGTTTGTTATGTTTTTGATGGTGCTGAATTCGAATATTCACTTACTTTTGTGATTGGGGTCTCCCAAAGCCCTTTCCAGCCCCCGGACTTGAAATAGTACGAGCTATAGGCATTGAGAATCCCACAAAATAACGTTTTCTTCAACCACCTCGAGTTGGTAAGTCATGCTTTCGCGATGAATTTTAAAAACTACATTTTTTTGGTTCAGACTTGCCAATCACGCCATACCGCATCGTTATTCGCGATGTCAGCTCATTGTTTTCGCGTTCGTATATATTTATGTACGCTTCTGCACTTAAAGACCGACCCACTCTGTACACAATGACAGTGTAAACATAGTAAATACCTATCTATTTTATTTGTAGAACGTTTGAGACAACTATTTCGAAGAAAATCCATTCTAATTGGTTGACAGTGGTGCTGATTCGGCGTTAATGCTCACTTTATAGCATTTATGTAGATTATTTTTATTTTTTTATTTTTTCAATTTACATTGGTCATACCGTTAGGTATACTCTGTTTATCGTAGTCTAAATTGAATGGAAATCAAAATTTTAAAAACGTCAGGAAAAAACCTAAGGTACCGGCGGGTAATATGGGACACGGACCATATTACCTACCCTATGTTATTTTGTTCTGTTTTCATCTTTTTTGAAATCCGATTTCACGGGGTAATAAGGTTTACTTCCCTTTAAAATATCACAATATATGAAGTGTCTTACTCAAAAAGTGTCGATTCTGTGACGATTTTTTAAAAAATGGCGAAAATATAGAATGTAGTCGTGGGAATTGTGTATTTTCATTGCATAATAAATTATATTTAACTAAATAAATTCGGGGAAATTTTATATCAAAAAGATAGGAAATTTAATGAGCTTTCCAAATATGTGCATGAATGTTGTTTTTGAGATCGGAGTCTTGAAGTAATTCCACTTAAAAAAAAAAAAAAAAAAAAAAAAAAAAAAAATAGCATGGTAGGGTAATATGTGCCATTCATAAAAAAGTACTGGTAGGGTAATATGGACCCGTAATTTTTTGTTCTGAAAAAAATAATTTTCGCCAAAATTTATTCAGAAGGGTGTACTGTATCCACATATCAAATTTCAGCCGGATCGGATGAAAGGAAGTCGTTCTACAGCAATTTTTCAATTTTTTAATGGAAAATTCGACTCTTTTCCATCTAAAATAGGTTCTATGGGCCGGATCGGGCTCATTTTTGGTATGTACATTCATAGGGATCTAACACACTATCATGCCAAAAATGAGCCGGATCCGGCCCATAGAAACTATTTCCAGTGAAAAAGAGTTGAATTTTCCTTGTAAAAATTAAAAAAATCGCTGTAGAACGACTTTTTTTTATCCAATTTGGCTAAAATTTTATAAATGTGGATACAGTACGCCTCATACGTATCCACATTATTATAAAAAGTCGTTCTATAGCGATTTTTTTCAATTTTAACCAGGAAAATTCAACTCTTTTTCACTGGAAATAGTTTCTATGGGCCGGATCCGGCTCATTTTTGGTATGAGAGTGTGTTAGGTCCCCAATAATGTATATACCAAGAATGAGCCAGATCCGGCCCATAGAACCTATTTTAGGTGGAAAAGAGTTGAATTTTCCTTGTGAAAAATCAAAAAAAATCGCTGTAGAACGACTTTTTTTTATCCAATTCGGCTGAAATTTTATATGTGGATACAGTACGCCCCCCTGAATAAATTTTCGTGAAAATTGAATTTCTTGTGAAAAAATTGAGTTATTTTTCCAACTTTTTGGTGCTTTAAATTTAAAAAAATGCATGTGTCCTATATTACTCTACCGGTAGGGTAATATGGGCCATTTTTGACTTTTTTTCAATGAACTTTTTGGACATGAAGGGGCCGAATTTTGAGACTTTCAAGTAGATATTCTGAAAGAGGATAAAATTCTCTACAAGATGAAATTTTTAGTTTTTCAAAAAGAATCAAATTTCAGTGTGTAGGAGCGTTTTGAAAAAAGTGTCCCATATTACCCGCCGGTACCTTACTACTACTAATGTCGACATGGGATACCTCTTCATTTCTTGCTTTTCTCTACTGGGGACCGTATGGTAGGCTGCTAGCAGTTAAGCTATGCTATGCTATGACTATGACACGTCTAAATAAATTAGTTTATTGATATTAATTTACTCGTAGGTACCTTCCTATTTAGTATTTAAGTGTCTGCTCGTGTTCGTCGCGTCCTATCTCGCTGTCATTAAATTTAGTGAGGTTTGAATTGAATTTACGTCGGTTATGTGCGTACATAGGTAGTAGAAAGGTTCCTAATACCTACATATCTATATAGCCGTCGCGTCGTCTTGTGTGAAATATGTCGAGTATTTGAGAAGTTATCAGTACCTAGTACCGAGCAGCTAGACGACACCGGCTATAATTTTTTTTTACGGTCGTGACGTTAATATGTATTTTGCCACAGCGACCACGTGTGATATGGTTTTCCCAATTACCTGCGTTCATTTCCCCAAAAAGCTTTGCTGAAAAAAACGATTACTTCACCAATATGCTGGAGTGGTATAAAACTGAACTGTAAGATGGGTTGCGATTGTGAAGTGGTAGTGGGGTGTCGATGTTGTAGAATGACCTTGCTCCCATTTTTTTCCCCTTTGCACAGTTTTTAACTAACCTACATGCGTAAAAGGTTACAATTTCAAAGTGTTGCAAATGGACTGTTCCAAACTGAAGAGTACCAATATTTAGAGCGTCCTGAAATGAAGTATTCCAATTTCAGAATTTTATATGGGTTCGAAGTGAAAGGTTCCAGGTTCAAGCGTACATGGTTCCAAATTGAAAGGTGTGGGTGGTTTCAGCGTGGAAGGTATCGAAGTAGAGAGTTCAATGATCAAGGTTTAGTAAAGGCTCTAGAAAGCACAGTGCAGTGTTGCAGTAGTCTCCAAGCTCTAATCCTCATTCACTTGGCTGACTTGGCACACTCCGATACCTCAATCTATCAATCTTTGACGACTCCATAGTAGTCTAGTGCTGGCTTGGAAGTCTACGTTGTCCTGGAAAATAGAATAGAACAGAACAGAATATATACGTAGAATAAGTAGATGGAATGAGTATTAGAATTTGATGTATTGTGTGTTCGATTTGCTATTAATAATATAAAGAGTTTGACGAGAACAAAATAGGTACAAGTGTCGAGTATGGTAAACTTTTCCGAGAATTTGAGGTGTCATGCATTAGCAGCTTTTACCATTTGCCTGCTTCAGCCATCACATCAGCTACAGCTAACATTGCGACCTTGGTCACCTTTCTACCATTTTCTTTTTATTACTTTAGCAATTACGGAGCAAGAATCGAGTGCGCGAATGCTGTAGTATATCAGTGACATAATTTTTTTACCGCACTGCACCGCTCATCTTCACGTCGCGTCAAAACTGCGTGCTGTACTCTACCTACATCAATGTGTCTACGTAAATGTACCTATAAGTATATTATGAAGTTTAAAATATGTATGAGTAGGTATTTCTGTGCTTGAAATACGCCTTATGTATTTCGATATGGTAGTCGATAGTTGCTGCCTTGTGTATATAGGTTGATACCAGGGGGAGGGTCGTCCCTCAGTACTTGTAGGTGGGTGGGACGGGGTAGGTACCTACATTCGGTTTTATCGAAGACGATTTATTCGTTGAACTGCACCGATTGCTATTCGAGCCTATTCTTTCTGGTTTTACGTATTATTACAGTTTTATTGTAGGTTATAGTTTTGTCTCTTTTCCCCGTCTACGCGAGTGTTAGGCTGTCGTCGAGTGGTCGTCCCAGTAAGTACTTACTTTTCGACACATGTACTCGTATTAAGAATTAAATTAGTCGATAAAGTGCTCGACAATGATGAAATCAACGTATTCGTGCTGCGTTTCACAGGATCCAACGGATACGCGTTATCACTTACCGCGTATACAAGGTGTCGAATGAATCAGTAGTTGCAGTTTGAGATAAGATGTCTATCTTGAACGTTGAAGGGGCTACAAAGCCTTGAAAATTGGTATTTTATCACGTTGGGATGCCTATCTTTGACATTGATGACAAGAAATGCTTTATGAAAATATTGTATGTTTACCTCTATTCATTGCAGTGCAGTTGAGGCATTAAAATTGCAAAATTTCGTCGAAACAATGCATGAAACTTTCTCGAGAAATTTGTCTATCTTTGATAATGAAGGGCTACAAAACTTTTGAAAATTAGAAAAAATCGAACAGATTTGGGACAGGGACGCGAGCAGACATCACGTCTGCTTGTTGCCGAAGCTCTCGCCATAGAAATGGACAAAATTTACGTGGTTGTGCAAATCAACGTGCTAGGCAGTAGGTATATGTAGTACTGTGCAGGCAATACGCGGATGCAGACTGCCGAGTACGGCTCTATAGCTTTAAGAGATTCATTAACGTTCTAATTATCGACTGCACAACAATTACGACATTACAATCTAATTATACGTTATCGGAAAGTGAAATTAATAATAAGAATACGACAAACGGTGTGTCGACTGCGATGGCTTGGATGCCGGTCGCCATACCACACCACACCACACGGTATGCCACAGTACGCCTCGCATACCCATACCGCAGTACACATACTCGTACCCACCTACAGGTAGACCTAGGTACCTGATACCCACTACACCCACTTTTAATTATCCATTTTCTATTGTCGATTGGCATTAATTAACGTTTTATTACATCGCGCGGTTACAAATCCTTGCAAAAAAAAAAAAAAAAGAAGAAGAAGAAAAAGAAAAATAACGAAGAATTCTTTCTAATTATTATAATACTCGAATGTACTTTGGTAGATGTAGGGTGGACCCTACTGCTGCTGATCCAAGTGGTGCATGGTGCATATTAGGTCCGATTGTAACAGTACGTTCAGATAATTGAAATATTAGGTGTACTTACTGCACTGTACTGTCAACAGATACGTCATCGCGTCATGATGATGTCGATGTCATACTCTCATAGAAGTTCAACGAGTTTTAATTTTATTCATCGTATACTTCGTCTTTTTTGCAATACCTACTTTCTTCCTTATGCTAGAATCTTTCTTTAAATCATCTGCACCATTCATCCAGCCAAATACCTAATTGTATTGTACCTACCTAGCTGTAAGAATGGTATTTTATCTTTTTCGTCTAATTTTTCATCAGCACCAATTGGCTCGACAATGCTAATCTTAATTCGTAGTTGTAAGTCGTACCTACGTCTAATTTAATTTCATTTTTTTTTGCAGACATAAACGACGAATGTTACCCGGCTATTTCGTTGAAGTTGTCGCCGAGCCAAGCAAACGGACGTGATACGAGTTCGCCAATTATTATGATTAAAGATGAACCAATCAGCGAGTCCGATTCGCCACCTTCGTCGTGTCCACCATCACCAACACCGGAAGTCACTTCAACGATATACAGAAATAGATCGGAGAAAAGGGTAATGATGATTAGTACCGAGTACAATAGGTAGTTTTATGTATAGATTTGGTTCCTGTACTTTGCCTTTCTCCTAACCCCACCCCCGCATTGGCCTAGTCAAATTATTATGCCCTAAACATAATTTAAGAAAGTGATATTTCCAACAAAGAAAAAAAAGAGCATCAAGATCATGATCAGCGATACTTCATTTCATATCAAGCTTACCAAAGATCAAAACCTCCAAAAGTAACATCATTGACCTCCACCAATCCAACATACCAAATTTTGGCCTCCAAGTCATTTGGTTGGGGCTGTAGGCTGATTAAAATTCTTGATTTTTGACCCTAAGTTGTGGGCAGGAAGTTTTTAAAGGTTTAAATATACAATATACACGTTAGGGACTCACTAAACCTACGATGACATTATTAGACTCCTAGGTCAATTTGAAAGCCCAGTAGCCTGATCAACGCAGAGAAAATGGCTCCAAAACTCACTTTTTGGGGTCTAAAGAGGCAGGGATGCTCAGAGGAACTGAAATTTGGAGATGTTAGAGATGATGGAGGTCTCATCGGTAGTGGAAATAATGAAAAATTGGATTCCCATGGGAGTCTTCGCTAGAAATGTCCATATCCCCAATTTCAAGTCATGGTCCCAAAAATTCTGGGATACATAGAGGACTGCGAATAGCAAATTTGATTCAAATTCAACATATCGGATGATCGGACTCGGCGCTATCAGCCCCTGAGTAGCTATTGTGACATGGGTGAAAAAGTCTTTTCTATTGCCCATGACGTTAGGAGTCCAGAAACATGATCAGAAGTTTTCCTGTCCCCAGGGCCTAAGATAATGACCAATAGCCAGTGTTGAGCAGCTCCTAAGCTCTTAGCTCAGAGCTTGAGCTATGCTCTGAGCTTGGCTCTTTTCTTATGATGAGCTTAAAAAGAGATAGCTCTTTAGCGCTAAGCTCCGAAATTTATAGGAGCTAAGAGCTAAGAGCTAAGCTCTAAAATGAAAATTTTTGATTAAGCTCCAGCTCTTTTCTGTTTCTGGGTTTTTATGGAGGTTTTTATAAAATTCGATTTCTTAAACTGCCATTACCTATAATTACATCAATTACAAAAGCATTTTATAGAGTTTGGTCCTTTTTTTTTGCTGTAAAAATGTAATTGTGTTGAAACCAGTTCAGTTCCAACAAAATCATTTCAAGTTTCATTACTTTTGTACCCGTAAATTTCACATTTTGAAGAGCTTTATTGAAAAAGAGTTTTTTTTGAGGAGCTTTGAGCTATTTCAAGCTCTTGAGCTAAGCCATTTTTTTTGTAAAGAGCTTGAAAAGACCTAGCTCCTCGGAGCTAAGCTCCAAAAAAGAAAGAGCTTGCTCAACACTGCCAATAGCCATCATTTATTACAAAAATTCGACCAAAAAATGATCTTTTGCTGAACAAAGAGATCACAATCCTTGATCTTGAATCCTTTTTTGAAAACCAGTCTTCATGATCTTATTGATCTTGAATGGTGATCCTTTTATTTTATTTTTTTTTGAAATAATCTCCATGATCTTGATCTTGGATCAATTTGAAAGTGATCTAGCTCATCTCTGACATCGATAAGCACAATCCTGAATGTGGATAACGATAAGAAAAATCATCGTGTACTGCAGTATAGGTGCCTATTTCCTATACTGTATCGATGAAGACAATTCAGACAATTCAGACAGAAAACCTGGTCCAATACAATGTGATTTTTGTCAAGTTGATTACCTAAGTAGGCATGTATGTAAAAGTACTGGAAGTATTAGTATGTGTACAAAGCGGTCTCGCCAAAGGCCTCTGCCCGTTTTAGGTGGCCCTAGCAAGTTTGTTGTTGTTACTGTCAACTTACTTACTGTCGATGTCATGTCTGCGTATATGCATATGTACTATGTACTCGTCTCGTACCTATGTAATGTACCTTTGTATTTTAGTATAGCATAATATAGATTTGTAGTTGTAGCATCTTACTCATGTATTGGTTTGTGTTTGCTCTTGTTACATGGCATACGTATTCGTACCTACTCGCTTATAGAAAGCAGCGAAACAAGATTCAGAACGTTCTAGAAGTGGGTTGCTGTTGAGAAACGGACTTATAAGTCAGCAAAGCAACAGATTAATCATGTCTCACCTTAACATTAAAATAGAGCCGAATTCGACAGGTAAAAAAAATACCTATAACCTATTCCTTCTCCCGCGTATTGGCAAGCTTTCACTTCACACAGGCATTGGCATAGTCTGTGAATATATGAGCATACTGCCTGGGCAAAGAACGTTCGCTTGTATCGTTTTTTTTTTTTTCAATTTAATTTTTGGCTATTTGTAATTCGTGTTATTCGGCGAACTGCCGTAACGATGATTCGTCGTATATTTATCACTATCGCCGGCGCGCCGCAGCCGCCTTCTTCTATTGTAATATAGAAATTTTGTAATTGAATCGCTTTAGGTGGTGGCGATGATGGCAGTCTTGGTGTGGCCGCGGCTGAAGTGAGAAATGCCGATGATTTATGACGATGAGACGGTATTCCGCCGTGCCGAGGCTCGCCGCACTGCCTGACTGCCATCGTCGGTATGTATGGATATTCCCTTTTGACGACACGACCATGCTGCTGCGGCGATATAGTTCGGCGAATTGCCAACCAGTTTTCAGTGTTGTATTCCCTATTGCAATTATTATACTTACTAGTACCGATATACTACAAAACTACAATATATGTATACCCATTACCTACAACTACGAGAGTGCTAACTTGCTGTAGATACGTGCATATGCTCGATAAGTCTTATTTTTTTTTTTAAATAAACAATTTTTTTTTCGTTTATTCTCTAGGATTTACACTGCCACCAACTCCTCCGTCTTCCACATCGAGCGACAGCGAAGCAGGCAATGTATCTCCCGAACGTTCGTCGTGTTCTCCCGCCAGACGATTATTTTTATCATCTTCCAGTACCAGCACCAGACAACCCATACAAACACCTTTAATAAGCAGTCAACCGGTACGTTGCGTCGCTAGCGACTGTCCCCTTGCTGGGCATCTCGGAGTGTGATACGTCCGGCAGCATCCTAAATCCTGTACCCATCCAATCGCCTCACAGTGGGCTGAGAAAAATTCTAGGTGGCCAAAATTCTGAAACTTGATATATGGGGGTTTTCGAGTACGCTGAATCCATTTTTCGTGGTCATTTGACTCAAAACCCAACAGGAGCCCCTGGGGGGTAGGGGCAAATATCAAAATTTACCCATTTTTCGAGTGGGGTATCAAAATATATGTTTTTAAACCTCCTGATGACGATTTTAATGTTGTTTTATCCAAAAAATCAAAATTGGTCCCTAGAAGAGGGAAACAACTTCCGAAATTTTCCAATTTTCTGTGAATAGTTTCAAAATGTATGTCTCTCAAGCCTCTTATCACATTACGGATGAAATGTTTACTTCAAATTCAAGTAAACTCTTGAGTTGGGAACAAATAAGTTGTAAATTTTAATGAAAAGCAACGTCAAAATCAGCTGTTTAAATAAGTACCTACGTAAGCACCTTTTTTACAATTTTATTTTTAAGTAAGTGGGCTTACAAAAAATTGCTAAAGGTTGCCAAAAAAAATCGTTTCCAGACATTACGTCCTTAGAATGTGTAGTTTCACACAAAATTTTCACTTTTTGCTGAAACTCGCCCATTTGGCCACAAACTCCCCTTTTAGTCTTAAATATGCCTCGATATTTAGAAGAGAAGAGGGGCAAAAATAAATAACAAAAATTGTTGAATCAACAGCGAATAGATTAATGATCAATCGAAAGTGATTGAATAAATTTTAAAAAAAATCAAGAGCAATAATTAATGTGTGAGAAAAAAAATATTAGCATTTTTACCACTTTTTCAGAGTAAAAGGGGAGTTTTTGGCCAATAGAGCGAGTTAGAGCAAAAAGTGAAAATTTTGTGTGAAAGTACACATTCCAAGGAGGTAATATCCAGAAACGAATTTTTTGGCAACCTTTAGCATTTTTTTGTAGTCTCACCAACTTGAAAATGAAATTGTAAAAAAGTACTTATTTTGAACAGCTGATTCTGGCGTTGCTTTTCATCAAATCCAAAAAATGAATGCAAATTCGAAATCAGCATGAAAAATGCTATATAAGACAAGTTTCACAAAAAATGTAAACACAGATCTTATTACAATAACACACGGTTGAAAAACATGCACAGCATTTAGCAACTAGTTGGTTATTTACTCCGCCCACTTCAAGCGTTTCTGTAGCAATAAGATGAGCACTGAAAGAGCTCGCACATGTCATTCTAGATGCTCTGAAGGGTGCTGAACACGATGTGATAAATATTTTTCGTGTTTGAGATAGTTCGATTTTTGGAATTTTGGCCACCTAGAATTTTTCTCAGCCCACTGTGGCGCCTGTTCCCAGCATGAGCTGTACTGACCCGACGTGTTCTGCAAAATTCCATAAAACACAGGGTCGACAGGGTATTTCATAGCTAATGTAGTTCCTTCCATTAGATGAATTGGCAACCGATAAAGAACAAAAGATATCACATGAACTCAATGCCTATCTTGAAAATTGA
Organism: Balanococcus diminutus; assembly: GCA_959613365.1. Lineage (NCBI taxonomy): Eukaryota > Metazoa > Arthropoda > Insecta > Hemiptera > Pseudococcidae > Balanococcus > Balanococcus diminutus. The sequence continues at coordinate 57,217,604 of OY390717.1, forward strand.
AGGGGCAAAGGAAATGAAATTAGAAAAAGTAATTTTTGGTTGGCCATAATGGATAATACTGAAAAATAAACTATTTTTACTCTTGGAATTTTTGCCTACCTTTGAAAATGAAGGTGCCGAAGTGGTTTTAACTTCGAAAAAACAGGTTCTTAGGTTTTCAAAGCTCTGTAGCTTCTCCATTTTCAAAAAGAGACAAATTCGTCATATAACTTTTCCCCTTCCTTTAAAAAAGTTACCCCTATTCCCTGTATCATCTTGACAAGAATGTTCAGTTTTCATGTCCCGCTGGTGTCTCGATAATTTGAGGCTCAAATAGTCGACAGACACAAGCGATAGGTGAAAATTGTGAAATTATGTTATGACAATAATAATATGTATATGTAATGACAATGAGTGTTATTTTTTGAGAGAACAAAAAAGGTTATGTGATAAGTAGATTTTGCATATTTCGAAAATGAAGGAGCTACAGAGCATAGCCGGCGGATCATTATTTTCTCAAGTGGTGCTCACATTAGGATCGGGGGGGGGGGGGGGGGGATGAAAAATGTTGTAAATTTTCAAAAGAATTAGTCTACTTGAAAAATTTTGTTCCAAAAAATTAGAATTTTTTCATCCTAAAAAATTGGAAAAAATTTTCATTCTAAAAATTTGGAAAAAAATTCATTCTAAAATAGAAAAAAATTTTCATTCTAAAAAATTGAAAAAAAAAATTGTAAAAAAATATTATTCCAGAAAATTACAATTTTTTATTTTTTCATCTTAAAAAATTAGAAACATTTTATTTCATTCTAAAAAAATAGGGGAAAAAGTTTAATCTAAAATTTTTTAAAAAATTGTAAAAAAATTTTATTCCAAAAAATTAAAAAATACTCGAGGGTTCCAAATCTAAAAAAAAAATTATAATCGTTTTACGTATTTTGAAAAATTGATTTCTTTTTCACTTCAACAATTAGGTGTTCCAATTAATAAAATACAATAAGGCGAGTTCAGTTTGGTGTTTTGTATGTTACTTAATTATTCTTTTTTTTTCAATTTGTTATTGAGTTCAAAAATTTTACACATTTTCGGGATTTCTCACGTGGTGCTCGAGCACGAGAGTAACTGTGCTAACGTCGGCCATGCTACAGGTTTTTGAAAATCACCTGATTTTTTCCTTCAAAGTTTAAAGCTCTTTTGCGTCTTTACTTTCAAAGGTAGACAAATAAGGCCAAGAGTAAAAAAAGTTTATTTTTTCTAGTGTACAGTACTAGATACCTAATTACTTTTTCTGTATTTTATTTCCCCTTGCTCCTTCAACTTTTGAGATCGACGCCACGTTCATCATAACATTATTTGTTCCGTATGGGTTGCCCATTCCTTTTGAGGAAGGAACTGCATCAGCTATGAAACACCTTGTATAAACAGAAATAACTATGTAACACCAATACTCACATGGGACTTGTCAGAAATTCCAAATTCAAATTGTATCGGATACATGCTTGAAATGTATTCCGATGAATGTAAGTTAAGGAACCATAATCACAGGTGCCCGTTTCCATTTGAAATTTTTTTTATGAATTTTTGAACTTTAAAATTTTGAAAAAATTAAAAAATTAAACATTTTGAAAAAAACGTAAAATTAAAAAAAAACTATCAAAAATTGTTTTTTTGCATATACCATTATTATGACATATTTTTGTTTATCTCTGAGATTGAAGCGGCTAGAAAATAAAATGCTATTTTAATTCGTTTTTTTTTTTTTTTTTTTTTTTTTTTTTTGGTAAATTAAATTAAAATTATACAATTTTTAATAGTTATTTAAATTTTCAATTTTCTCAAATTTTTCGATTTTTTCAAATTTTCAAATTTCAAAAAGTCACAATATATCCAATGCAATCTGAATTTGAGTTACGAGTTATTCGAACCGAATTGACTCGTCTCGCTTGACTTCGAAATACCAGCATCTTTGGCGGTATCCCAAGAATTGGCGTAAGCCTAATTCTGTTTAGGTAGGTATCTCTATCGATTTCTACTGAAATCGAGTAGAAATCGACTAATAACCCAGTCGACGAAATGGAAACCACTATACTCTGTGTCTGTACTTTTGTCATCGTATTGTACGTACATATGTGAATTTGAATTTTGAAGGACGTCGCGTCGCTGCGGTGTAGGTTACGCTGCGATACGAGCGTATTTTTAAAAATTTGTTCGTTAGCTCTTTTTGGAGGACGCGCGAGGTATCGACAGATGTGTGGAAATTTTTTTTTTGCTTTCGCGTCGACGTCGATGCTAATGTGTTTGCTCGACGCCGCGCCGACGAAAGAGTGGATTTGATTGGATTGGATCAGGTCGGGCCGGGCCGAGCCGGGTCGAGTAGGGTCGGGTTGCGCCCGCAATTCGACGATCGCGAAACACGATGCTCGTTGAATAAGCCAAGGTCCTCGTTTCTCGTATACGCGAATTTAATTGTTGGCTCGATTACCTGTAATCGGTGCGGTGGTTGATTATTTTTTTACGCTGCACGCTGTAGTAATACGAGTATTACGCAAGTGGCGGAAGTGTAGCTTGGTCACGTCGCGTAGCGTCGTGTCCCACCAGCTTTTAGGGTAATTGCTGCCAAAGTGCGAAGCGAAGGTTTCTCCTTGGAATACTACATTGACAATGTGCTACATACTTTTTCCTTATTCCGAATCCGAATCTGCTTACTCGAAATTCATTCTTCAGCACGCTCAACTTCACCCCCCCCCTCTCCCTCCCTCCCTCCCTCCCTCCATCCATCCATCCATCCATCCCTAAGAAAACACACGTCTCATCGCATAACTTACCTACGTCTTATGTATAATGTTTTTTTTTGTCATTTTTCTCTTACAGAAAGGATCAACGGGAGTGCTAATGTTGACTGAAGAGGAGAAGAGAACGTTACTGGCCGAAGGGTATCCTATTCCTACCAGGTTACCTCTGTCAAAGGCGGAAGAGAAATCATTAAAGAAAATTAGAAGGAAAATTAAAAATAAGGTGAATTACCATATTACAACGAGAACAGATCATCTACATAAATCGTCCCTTCTGCTCTTGAAAAGAAAAATCCAGTTGCCCTTTTGTCGACCTAGCCTAGTGCCACGTTCGTCGACGACTTCGTAAACCAATCAACGCTCTAAATGAGCCGAAAAATAACGCTCGTCGTTTAATAATGCTTGAAAAACGTTTACAAGACTCGACTTAATTGAATTTCGCCTTACTCGCCTGTTCTTAAAATTCTGTTTTAGACTGTATTACGCTTTTGCGATATGCTCGAGTCGTAAATTTTTTTTTCTTTTTGAAAATTACTCGTACACTACGTCCATAAAAACGCTTAGGTACTTTGCCTCGAGTCGGCCGCATTTTCGTTGGCAATGCAGTTTTTAAATTTCCGTTTTAATGCGTTTTTAAATTTTCCTTATCGGCCGAGTTACTTTTCTGAAACTACGGGTACAATATTTTAAAAGTTTTACTCGAGTCGATTAATTACTCGCCTGGTACCAGTGGATATACCTTTTTACCTATACGACGAAACAGGCGTGTAATTTTTGCCTATACAAAGTACTCACGTACTTACGTGGTACAGTTTTCTTTTTTTTTGCATATTTACGAGCAACAATGATACGAATACGAGTAAAAAAAACTCGCATTTCACTTAATGGAGATGGTGTTAGTTCGGGTCTATCTACTAATATTTTTAACGATTTTTTTAACCCTTTTGGACCCAAGGCCGAACTATAGCCCATATTAAAACATTCTCTAGTATCTGTATGACATAAAATATATGGAGGGAACTGGAAAAACGAAAAAATGGGGTCGAAAATCCATTTAAAATTTTGAAACTTTTTGAAAAAATTTTTATAGTCCCAATTGAAAAATGTTTCAAACAAAACTTGTAAATCAAAGTCTCTGGAACAATTTTAGTTATTGCAAAATTTTTGATTGGACCACGTCTTATCCTCCAACTTTGCATTTCACGTATGAAAATGAATTTAAAAAATGAAAATTTATAAAAATAGAAAAATTTGACATTTCGAAAACTGAAAAAAAAAACTGATAAAAAATTACTGAAATTTTGAAATTGAAATAAAATTTTCAAAATTGTATTTTTGAAGAAAAACAATTGAAATCATGAAAAAAAATTCTTTTAAAAAAATCGAATAAAGTAAAAATTGAGGATTGGCAATTGAGGAAAATAAACTTGAAATTTGCAAAAAAAAAAAAACAAGAAAATTTAAAAAACTAAAAAAATATTTGAAAAACTCATAATTCAATTAAGATTGAATGCAAAATTGGAGGGGAATGAGTGGTCCAATCAAAATTTTTATAATAACTAAACTTATTTTAGAGACTTTGATATACAACTTTTGTTGAAAAATTTTTTCAATCGAGTGCTTAGGTACAGAGATAGGGAGATTTTTAGAGAGGGATATGGGCCTTCTTTTCAAAAAAAATTTTATATCTGTACCTAAGGCTCCAATTGAAAAAATTTTCAATCAAAAGTTGTGTGTCAAAGTCTCTAGAATAATTTTGATTAAGTATTGGAAAATTTTTGATTGGACCACTCATTCCCCTCAAATTTTGACGTATACATTGTATACCTAATCATTTTGCATTATTCGCACGTGATTTTTATGTGATTTCCGTACGTATAATACGAAAATGGAGGAGAAGGAGTGATCCAATCAAAATTTTTGTAATAATTAAAATACACAACTTTTATTTGAAATTTTTTTCGATTTGGGCCTTGAAAACGTTTTTAAAACATTTATTTTCAAAAACTTTCAATTTTTCAATGGATTTTCGATACTTTTTTTTTTTTTTTTTTTTTTTTTTTTTTTTGAAAAATTTTACGCATTCCTTCAGACGATTCCATTTTTTGTTTAAAACTTGAAAAACATTTCCCACCATTCAAGAATTGAATTTACGCCAGTAGCCTTAGTTGCTGTACATGGCGTTAAAAAAATTAATTAATTAAAAAAAAAAGTTAGATTTTTGAATGGGTTCACCATTTTCTATGCATTTTGATAAAATATTTCTCATCCCATCCCTACCATTTTAGAATCAAATTTTCTTTCAGTTATCGTCATTTAAAAAATAAAATATATTGCACTTCTACCACTTTTTTTATTTCAAAAGCAATATTATGGTTATATCGAGAATGTATTTTGATAAATTTTAAAGTTTGGAGATTTTTGGCGGAAGTATTGACGGTGGTGAGCTGAAAAAAATTCACTAGTATTGAAATATTTTACGATATACTGATACTAAAAGATTGTGCTTTAATCTGGGTTAGTTTGGCCTCGGGTCCGAAAGGGTTAAAAACGGTCACGAATGAAACTACATCCTCAATTATTTGTAATCGCTCCCTTCTCGTCTTCGCAATGCTTCGAATTACTTACAAATTTGTCTCTCGTTATTTTGCAGATCTCAGCGCAAGAGAGTCGGCGTAAAAAGAAAGAGTACATGGATGCGCTCGAAAGAAAGGTAGAATTACTTTCATCGCAAAATACCGAGTACAAGAAAAAAATTTCAACTTTAGAAAATAACAACAACTCGTTAATAAGTCAATTACGAGAACTTAAACAATTAGTTGGAATGCAGACGTTACAAACAGACAATATTGCATTTGTAAGTAGCGCTGACTGACGTGCCTAATTATTTTTAGTTTTTTTTCCTCTCGTTTTCGGGAGTAGGTATCTACCTTAATATAAATAATTAAGTAATTCGTCTGTAATCGCCTAAATCGATGTGCTTTATTGCGTTTCAGAAAAACCACTCCACTTCAAAAAGCCATAAATAACTTACGTACAAGTTAGCCGGCAACTTTCCACCAATAGTAAATAAACTAGTTAATGGTGAGTACCTACCTACCTACAACTTGCTAGTGTATTCGTATGTAGACACAACCCTTTTAATATTTGTCTTGTTATTCGATTGTAAAATCTACCTACACCTAGGTGATTTTAATAAGATAGCTTTTCGCGAAAAGACGACGAAAAAGTTTTCCAATTATAGAAAGTTACCAAGTACCTATTATACTTATACTTGATACCTACCTACGCTAGATTACGAATATACCTTACAAATGTACCTACAGACTGAACGGAACTAACGTACGGTCACGATGTACCTGCTTATTTGGAAACTCTTCGTCGAGTTTTAATTTAAGTGGAAAAACAACGACGATACCGACAGCCTAGCTGAAGCTAACGCAAAGTTGATTAAAAATATGCCTTTCGGTCTTTTTATACTCGAAAATAAGCAAATACCCACTTTGGGCGGCAATTAATTGAAATTTCGACAACCTATCTGACGAAAATTTTGTTGATTTTGTTGCAGGTTCCATTTTCCACGAACCAACATTTTGTAATCTACTAGTCTTTTTCCCCTTGTAATTTGTTTTCACATAAATGCGTCCTAAAACACGCTCAACTGAACGGATCTGCGATCACAAGGTAAATTTTACCACAAATATCGATTATAAATATTTTTTTTTTTATTATGTATTAGCTATGTATGTATTATGTACTCGAATTTACGTTCATGTCGTTTAGTCCAAGAAAATTACGAATTCCATTCTGACAAATTGATACCATACATTTTTTTTTTTTTTTTTTTTTTGTAATAGGTAGTACTCGATGCCCTTTTCACTATTGCCTTATGATACGATGTCGTAGGACGCTTTCGTTGCGAGCTAGGGGGTGAAATTCCACCCCTCTCGACGTTTTTTACGATTATTTCCAAAGATATGTCCTTTTTTGAAAAAATGATAATAACATAAAATATTCTACATACAATTTCCTACAAAAAACATCCTCATAATTTTTTTGCCAAACTCACTCTAACGCCCCTATGGGGGTAACTCAATTTTCACGTGTTGTATAAAATTCCAAATTTCGCAGACAGATAGACCTTAATCGAAATGAGATCAAATGTGAACCAAAATGTTACTTCTGATGTAAAACGATCCCAAAATTTTTTAATACTAAATAAAAAATTTTTTCTCTAAAAGAAATTAGAAATATTTCTCTACAGAAAAATTATTTTTTTTTTACTTTCAAAAAATTTAAGAAATTTCAGACTTTGAAAAATTGAGACAAAAAATTGAGATTTTTTTTTTACAGAAAAGTTGAAAAAATTTCTGTATTTTTTCAAAAAGTTCAGATTTTTTCATTCCAAAACATTGGAATTTTTTGCTCCCAAGGAATTTTATGGAATTTTTTTCCCTTAAGAAATGAGAGGGAAAATTGAAATCTCTTATTCCAAAAAAAAAACTCGGTAATTAAGATTTTTTATTGCTGAAAAATGAAAACTAGGTACTTACTTACTTACTTTGGAATTTTTATTTGGGAACCTTTTTTTTTTACTCCCGAAAAATTGAGACAACATTGAGATCTCCTCCTCCTCCTCCTCCCCCCCCCCCCATAAAGTTGAGATTTCTTCATCTAAAAATTTTTTAAATAAGTATTTTTCTTCAAAAAATTGAAAAAATTTTCCATACGAAACAATTTATTGAGAATTTTTTCACTCTCATAAAATTTAAAAAATTTTAGCGTATTTTTTTTTTTTTTTTTTTAAATTTAGGCAAAAAATTGAGATGCTTTCTCAAAAGTCAAGACGACTCCTACAAAAGAACATGAAAGATATTTTTATTTTGGAAAAATTAAGAGAGTCCCTTTCCAAAAAAAGGTGAGAAATTTTTCTTTTCAAAAAATTTGAGAACATTTCTCTCAAACTGATTGTGATTTTTTTATTCCAAAATTGGAGATTTTTTTTCTCTTGAAAATTGAGACAAAAAATTAAGCTTTTTTCTCAAAAAGTTGAATTTTTTCATTTCAAAAAAAAATCTCAAAAAATTTAGATTTTTTTTTACTGAGATTTTGTTTGAAAAATCTGATATTATTTTCTTCAATAAGAGTACTTTGGAAAAAATTAACAAAGAAATTAATTAATTCATTTTTTCTATAAAAAAGTAAGAAATTTTTCTACACAAAAGATTGGGAAAAAATTTCCCAAATCGATTAAGAATTTTTTTTCTTTAAAAAATTTATGGATTTTTTCCCCCTAAAAAATTGTAGACTTTCTTATAATTGCTTCCACAAAAATGAAAGATTTTTTCAAAAATTTTGAGAAGTCTTTCTAGAATCTACACACACAAAAAAAAAACACCTCAGGCAATATTGAAGAGGGCATCGAGTACTATCTATTACCAAAATGAAATTTCTGGTATAAATTTGTCAGAAGAAACGTCCATTTTGACACTAATTTTCCTGGACTAGTTACATTTCTGCGTGCCCCGTTCGAATTGTTGCATCTTTTTTGTTTCCATATTTTATAATTGCGAAGTATGATCGAGATGAAATTTTCAAATTAGTACCTCAACTTTGTTTTGGTCCAAATGTTTCCGAGTGCAGATATAGACGATGTTTTGAGGCACAGTGTGCTGTAAGAATTTTGTGCCGTTTTGAGAATTGCAAATTTGTGAATTTTGAAGCGACTGATACTCGCCATATCGCTGCAAGTGAAAAAACAAAATCGTCGTATACGAGGTTGGCCGTTGAAATTGAAACCGGTTCTGCGCGATTTACATTTCGAAGTGCCCACGATCGAGTGTTTATTAGTTATCGTAGGATTCGTTCGGTTTCATCTTTGGTACCTAGCTACCTACCTACTAAACCTACGAATTCCTCTGACTCTGAAGGAACTAAAAGGACGTCGTATCGTACATAACATACATATACATACTAATCGATTTTTATAATCGTTTGCCGGCTCATCGGGTATCTATATTTATTTGAAATTTATTTCTAGGTTCGTGAATAAAAAGAACTTTTTACGAGGCTGATCCGATACAAAAAAAATAAATTTAAAAAACCATAGAAAACTTAAAATCTTATCTTGTAAGTTATGAAATAAGGATTAATGTTACAAATTCAATGACTTTGGTTGTTTTATTTGCAAAATCTAGCATTTAAATTATTTTATATTTGTACTCGTAGCTGAGAATTCTTCGTCGAAGTCTTCTCTCACGCCACGAAATAAGTTCACTGCTTGAAAAAACGTTTCAGCCGAACTCGCGTTTCCTGTACAACTGTACATAGCGGAGACAAGTCCATTATCTTCCATTCTTTTCTTTGTTGTACATAAATACCTACCTAGTATAATTTTAGAGAATTTTTTTTTAGGAAAATTTAAGCAACTGTGACTGTTTTAGCAAATTTTTATTGTTGATTCGAAAGCTGGGTCTGTTGTTGTTGTTATTATTATTTTTTTGTTTTGCCCTGTTTCACACGGTATGGTACGATAATATACGTATTTACGAATATGTACACGCGGACCTATCTACCTACGTGTTATTATTTATTTCTATATTGTTCTTTTTTGTGCTTTTATTCTTTCATTCCAAAAACTTACTTTTTCTTTTGTAATTACGTTCCATGTCTTCGAATATACGAGAAAAAAAAATCATTCCAGTAATATTAATAATTATATTCTTTTATTATTATTTCTTAGTTACTTTACTTTTTATCGCCAGATTTTTTTTTCGTTAATTTTAAAAGTCTTTAGCTACCATAGTATAGTGTACCAAGCTTAAAATTAGGTAATTGAAATTTTGTTTGTTTTTCTTTTATCTTTCTTTCTTTCTTTCTTTCTTTCTTTCTTTCTTTTTTTTGTTCTTGATGTGCGTAATGGTACGTTTTTTTATAAGCTGTTTTTGTTCCGAGGAAACGCAGGGCGGTATATATTGTGAAATTTATTTATTCTATAGATACCTATATTTGAAAGATTGTTTATATGTTAATTTTTGTTATATGTTAAATTTTGTTTGTTCGTTTGTGTTATTACTACGCGTTGCGAGTTTATTTTTTAGGCATTTATTCAACTAGGTACTAGGTATATTTCTCTATCTCGCGTAAATTATCGAAAAAGAGGGAATGCTAAGAAGTATGAAATAAGTCTACGTGTAATCTTTGTTTGATTGTTTGTTTGTTTGTTTGCTTGCTTGTTTGTTACCTACCTACCTTTTAAAGCACTAATCTACCTATTTTTGCGACAAAATGATCTGTATTACACAAATTACGAAACTTTCATTCATTTGACGACGACGACGGCTACGACGAAGAAGAAGAAGAAAATCTGCTTTATTAATAATTTAATTAAACAAACAAACGAACAATCAAACTAAATACAAATCAGTTAAGACGGAGGCTATTGTTTGAAAATTTTACTAGAAATCTGTTATGTCACAAATTAATTCAATTTCGTACCTAACGAAAGCACTGATGAGTTTTGATTTACGACGGTATAGTGGCATGAAATTATGCCGATCCAAATTTTTTATTTTTTATTTCGTTCTAGGTTTTTTTTTTTTTTTTTTTACGTTTAATACCTACATATAATGTAATTTAATTTAATTTTTCGAATTACTTGTGATATTTGAGCTTATACTGATATATAAAAAAAAATCGATGAGACTGATACGCTTTTGCATTTGACATGTTCATCCGGAAGTGTGTTTTACACTGTTATTAATGAATTAATGATTTTCGTAGATCTATTTTTGTAGCATAATTTGTACGTTCATTTTTCCTTCTTTTCTTTCCTTATTTCTTCGCTTCTACATCGACATTTGAAAAATACAAACAAGTAGTTATGTAATTTTATTCGCAGATAGGAATTTACCGTCGCGTCGCAGGACCATATTATTATTGTACGAGATTACCAGGGTTTGTTTTTCAACCACGAACCTCATTGTGATAATTTTGTCGTATTCTTGTTATCATTTTATTTATTGTATTTTAAGGAGCAAAATAATATCTGGACTGAAATAATTTCAATGTAGTAAGTAATCGTTCGCGAACACCTTTCAGTTTTTTTTTTTTTTTTTTTTAATTACCTTTTTAAAAATCCTGGATTGGATTTATCACATTGTTCTTTCTCGTTCTCCTTTTTCTCCTTATTTCTTTTTTTTTTTTTTTTTTTTTTTTTGTTACGTGTAACTATCGAATAATTTTTAAAATGAAATTATTGCAAAGAAGAAATGCAATACGATTTTATCAAGTTGGTACCTATTAGTTTTCACAAGTGAGAAAATTTATGTAAACGAGAATGTTATCGTTGACATATTTTTATTTCGTGTTGAATTCGTCTCGGATGACTTGTAAAATTTATTTTTAAAAGACATTTTACCATTTTAAATTTTCACTTGTTGCTATTTATAATTTTGTTTTTTCAGTCAAACCATTGTGTACTTTAGGAAAATATTTTATATTTATTTGGGTCAGAATCGAGACACTCTAGATGGATGGCTAGATCTTAATATATAATATTTTTCTCTGTTGTAAAATAACTTGGAAAAAATTTTTCATAATGATTGAAAATTAATTCTTCGATAGATCGATTTCAATTTCATTGGCAAATTTATTTTTCTGCCGTAATTGAATGAATTTTTACGTGTGATTAACGCCGAGTAATCTAAATTACGGATTATTTTTACCTATTTTAGAGACGATCGACATCAAACCATGTTGAAAGTGTACCTACTCTTATTTGTACTTGAAAATTTAACTTGCGAATGGTTACGCAAATTGACGATTTCTTTATTCAATTGTCAACGTTTAATTCTTGATTTTAAACTATGTTCGGTTTAATTATATTTTAGCGACAATGATTTTATGTTTACTTGCGTAATCTATTTATGTATTTTAATACTAACTTTAACTGGCGAAATTGTAAGTTATTCTGCGCTTTTTAAGGTTGCAATTTTATGAATTACTATTTAAAAGTTGAAAAAAAACTTATTTTAGGCTGGCCAGACTGGCTGCAGTATTTTGTTAAATAAAGTTTACTATAATGAAGGCGTGTATCTAATTCTGCTAGGTTACATTCTTAAAATTCTCTAAAAAATAATTGAATTTTGTTAGTTGGAAAACTCAAACAACCATCTTCGTTGTTCTGCTGTAGCCTTGCTGGTTTTACAAATCTCGAATTTCACTTAATTTTGATGTGTAATTCTTTCGCAGAGGCGTATAAATGGCGAAGTTTTTAGGTGCCTATGTTTTCATATGATTTCACTTCCAATTTCTTGAAAATTCTTCATACACGTCATACCATACGCTATAACGAATGAATCTTTTATTCTCCTTTCACATTATACCTACCCGAGGGGTAAGTATTCAGGAAATTATCGCCAGTTACCAGGTCCGGAGAGAGTCAGGTCGGGCCCCAGGGCAATAAATTTTTGGGCTAAAAAAACACCCATTTTTTAATTTTATTGAACAAACAAAAAAATGCTTCTTCACTTAAATACCTAATTTCAAAAAAAAAAAAAAAAAAAAAAAAAAATTTGAAGGAATTGACTAGGTATACCTAGGTATTTCAAAATATTTCAAAAAAAAAAAACAAAAAAAAAACGGCAAAACTTCCAAGAAATTTTTAGGTATTCCTCGGACAAAATTTTGAACTTGGAATTTTTAGCTGATTTTTTTTTTAAATTTAACCAAAATTTGAAAAATTAATTTTTTTACTGAATTAAAAAAAAAGTGTTCAAAGGAACTTAAAATGCAAAGGAACTGCCTGAATTAAAAAAAAAAACTGCTTTTCAAAAAAAAAAAAAAAAATGAATTTTTTTTTAAGAAAAGAAATTTTAAAAAATTGAAGGGAAATTTGAGAACTCTTCAAAAATAATTAGGTACCTATTTTTTGCTGAATTTCAAAAAAAAAAAAATGGTTCTCAAAGGAATTTGAAAATTTCTGAATAAAAAGATGATGCAAAGCATAAATCTTCGAAAAAATGTTTTTTGATGAAATTTGAAAAAAAAGAACTCTCGCAGAAATTTTTAAAAATCGGAAATTAAAGAAAGATTGAAAAAAAAAACGTTTAGCCAAAATTCAATTTCTTTCTTGATTTTTTTTTTCAATTTTGTTGAGAAAATTTTTTTTAAATTCACTTTGAAATAATTTTCTCTAATTATGTGGTTCTATGGTCGCGTTGTTCACATTGAGTTGAGACCAAGTTCACTGCTCGAATGATATAAAATTATTTGGAATTTTTCATTTGAATGGTTTATTTTTTTATGTTATGAAATACTTGGGCCCCAAAGAAATTTTGCCATTTTACTTGAGAGCCCTATGGGGTGAGGGGAGAAATCCGGAGTCTTGGAGAAAAATCCGGGCCCAAGACTTGTGTCTCCCTTGCCCCTCCACCTCTTGCCGGACCTGTCAGTTACTCTACATGAAGTAAGCATCAATCAAGTATGTGTATTATCTTCTTTGCTGAAGTTTCAAAATTCAAAATCCCCTCAATGAGAATTCAGCGTTCGGCGATAGGCAATCTTTGAGGATCTTGACCAGTTGACGTTCAACTTTTGTTCGAAATTTTTTTTCAGTTGTTGGACTTGGACTTGGACTCTCCTTCCCCAAATTTTGAATATTGAGCAGGTTATAAAATAAGTACCTATAACATTATGAATTACCTTATTAACGTTTTATATGTTAGTACGGTTGTTGCCAAATTGAAGGGGAGGAAGGGGTTCGAGCGAAATTTTTATTAATGACCAAAATTATTCGTGGGGTCTTTATCTACAACTTTTGCTTGAAAATTTTTCACAAAAAGTCCCGAATTTTTATTTTTTTGAAAATAATTACTCCACTTACGTATAACAATCCCAAGAATACACAAAGTAGCCTCTCGTGAATTGTACCAACTGGCAACTTTACTACGAGCAGTTTGGCAGCTCGGTCTTTCAACTTTTTGAAATTTTTTTTATAAAAATAGAAAGCTTATTCAATTCTGCATAAAAAAGATCTCTTGCAAAATTTTCGTTAGAGTTGTAATTTTTCAAGTAAAAAAAAAAAAGAAAAATGTGAGGACGCTGGACGCAAATTGACGCCAAACAATCTAGTGACGTAGCTGATCGACTGAACGTTTCCCCTCCCACCGGGTTCTCGAGCAGCCCCTGTAGTCGATAGTCGATACTTCGGCAGTTGCAGTTGCTTGTGTTCGTTGTAGTCGACCAGTGGTGTTATTGTTAGCGTTCTGTCGTCGGGCGAGTGCGTAATTTATTTATCGTTAGTCAATCGTTTACCGGTGTAAATTATCATCTAAAATGGTTTATCGTAAGTACAATTTGTTTTATTCCATTTGTATGTGTTTTCGAAGCGATCGATTAATCGGTATTTGTGTGACAAGTCGCCTTCGACGCACGAATGAAATAGGATGTGGCGTGTTTCGCGGAAGAATTTTTCAAATTTTTCCCTACGCTACGTAAGCCCGAGGTTAACGAAAGTTGAGAATTTGTGTTTCGGTTAGCGACGAGTCGCTTAGAAAAAAGATTTGAACGTAATCGTATTTCATTCAACTCTTACGTAATCGTGAATTAAAAAACGAAGTCGATTTCGGATTTCGGAAGTACTCGAAAAGGGTTTTAAACTCTGTGCAGTTCCTTTTATTTTGCCTTTTGTACGAAACGAAGTGCATACGATTTCTTGTTCGTTCATGTAGCCTACGAGTAACGAGTTTGCTTGATGTTTGATGTATGGATACATTCGTATTCTATGTGCTTTTGCTTACGTACTTCTTCTAGTCTTATCTCGTGTTTCCCAACTAGGAATGAGGAAAACTGGACTAGAGTAGGATACGTGGTTGTAGAAAAGTTGATAGTTTGTAGATATCAATTTTGTGAGTGACGTTGCGCGAGCTTGATTAAATTATCAAGTCGAATGTAGGATTATTAGATACCCTTTGATTGAAAATTTAAGTGCAATGCATACCCGCTCGAACGTTTCGTATGAATTTTGTGGGTAAATGCAGTGTTTGTGAGTATTTATCTACATGTACCAACTGTACCAACACAATAATCGTATGTACACTGTACAGTACATGGTAAAGCTATTGAAAAAAAATTCTGTAGTGCAACTTTCGCGCCTTAATTATGCTCACACTCGCAGCCGTTCTGTATGATAAAAATATGATTCGTAGTTAGACGATCGGCTATTTTTACGGAGAGCCGTTGCTGCTTCATTTGCTCACCTTGAATTTTTTACAAATCCATAGTGCTACATAAATACTTTATATTGAAAATTGAAAGGGAGGGAGGGGTCTAATCGAAATTTTTGTAATAACTAAAAGTATTTGTAAAACTTCAAGCTACAACTTTTGTTTGAAAATTTTTTCAATTGTGCCCTTTACCTCCCCACAGTTTTTAATAATGTATTTTGAATAAGTGTGAATACGTTATATTACTCGGAATTGGTGGGGAAGGAGGGGTCCGATTGAAATTTTTGTTATAACCAAAATTATTCCTAGTACTTCCAGCTACAACTTTTGTTTGAAATTTTTTTTAATCGGGCCCCTTACCTCCCCTCTGTTTTTAGTAATGCATTTGAATGAGTTGAATTATCCAAAATTGGAGGGAGGAGGGGTCCAATCGAAATTTTTGTCATGGCAAAAATTATTCCTAAAATTTTGAGCTACAACTTTGTTGCACAAATTTTTCAATTGGACCCTTTCCCCTTCCTGCTTCAATTTTTAATTAGTATTTTGGGAGTGTTATGCAAAATAAGTGGAGGGAGAAGGGCTCAATTGAAAAAGTTTTCAAACCAAAGTTGTAGCTTGAAGTTTCACTAATACTTTTGGTTATGACAAAAATTGCGATTGGACCCCTTCCCCCCTCCCCCTCCAATTTTGGATAATCCAACTCGTTCAAATACATTATTAAAAACAGGGGGGACGTAAGGGGCGCGATTGAAAAAAATTTCAAACAAAAGTTGTAGCTTGAAGTACTAGAAATAATTTTGGTTATAACAAAAATTTCCATCGGAACCCTCCTTACCCACCAATTTTGAGTAATATAACTTATTCACACTTATTCAAAATATATGATCGAAAACTGTGGGGAGGTAAGGGGCCCAATTAAAAAAAGTTTCAAGCAAAAGTTGTAGCTTGAAGTTTTACAAATACTTTTAGTTATTACAAAAATTTCGATTGGACCTCTCCCTCCCTTCCAATTTTGAATATAAAGTATTTATGTAGCACTGGACTGGGTAAAAAATTCAAGGTGAGCAAATGAAACAGCAAGGGCTCTCCGTAAAAATAGCTGATCGTATGGGTACACCAGTAAGTGATTTGGAAGCATGCTGACGCTGCGGCTGTAGTAGCTTTACCTAGACTTACAGGGCTAGATGCTGGATATGAATATGAAGCGGTATTCCAGATAAATTAGTTGTATTATAATGTTTTAAATTAGAAAATACGAAAATAATGGGCGGAAAGAATTTTTAACGGCATGATGGCCTTTTCTATTGTGGAAAAAATACGATATCGGTTCGGGTATAATGTAGGAGCGTGCGTGCGCGCGTATACCAGTGTTATGTTATAAATGTGTATGCAGATAATAAAAAGTACACGTTCGTGTTAACAGCATCATCGAAATCTGGTAACAATAAATGCGGGTAATGAATAGAGCGACCTTGATAAAATATTTCGCTTTACCAAATATCAACGAACTTCATCTTCGGCCATCGCGATCACGAATTTTGTGTACTGTACGTTACGTCGTACGAGTGTGTGTAGCTGTAGGTGTACCTATCGTTTCGAGTATCAAAATTGGTACAAAACACTTATTGCTCATTTACGTTACGAAAAAAACTCGTCTACGCAAGTTTACGCATATCGTATCGTATGCTTGAAAGTAGTAGGTAGTTTCGGTTACGTGTTTGTACTCGGCAGTAGGTATATCGGAATTAGGTGCCGTCGGGTGTAGGTACCTATATCCGAGAAAATGATAACGGTGAAAGAAAAATGTGTTCGAGTTCTCAACTCCAGTTGCCCTTGAATTTCGGTAAAATTTCAGTTTAGTTGAACGATTACTTACACGTTTGTGGTTCGACTTCGACGTAATGTAAATATTTGTATCACGTACGTCCGCTACGATCGCGATTGTATTATTTTTATTCACTGTTTTGGAAAGGTATAAACTCGAACTCATTACTGGCGGATTAGATGCTAGATAATAATTGCCAAGAATACGATCGGTACCTATTTGTTTCGATTCATCGACATTCTATTCTTCTTTCTTTGAGCATGGCACAACTTGGAATGTCTATTACTTGCAAAGGCCCAAAGGGTGTGACCGAAACTGCCGGTAGAATTTCGTGTCGAGAAAACAGCGGTGGCAGAGCTGAACGTAAGCAGTAAGCTGGTAGGATTTACTTTGGTGTTTGCATTGCATTCACACATCACATTATTAAGTAACAAGACGTACTTGGCAAAACATGCCCAACTGGCCACGTGCGATCGTTTGGTACGAATCCACTGCCCGTGTCCAACAACAACAAGCCAACTACGTAGTACCTTACCTAGTATGTAAACTACACGTGTACTTAAAGGTACTTACATAAGTACCAGTGAAACTACTTCCAGATCACGAGTGGATCCCCGCAGTACTGATTTTTTGGCACCAATGAAAATTTGCCAAGTCCAATACTTCGTACATGCGTAAAATTCAAAATTGGAGGGCAGGGAGGCGTCCAACCAACATTTTTATAATAACCAAAATTATTCCTAGGAATTCAAGCTACAAACATCGTCTGAAAATTCTTTCAATTGAACCCCTCCCTCCCCACCGATTTTGCATAACACTTCTGGAGATACTAATTAAAAAATGAAATAGTGAGAGAGGAAGGGCCTAATTTGAAAAAATTTTCAAATAAAAGTTGTAGCTTTAAATCCTAGGAATAATTTTGCTTATTACAAAAATTTCGATTGGACCTCTCCCTCTCCTCCGATTTTACATAATGTCAGGCAGATGCTTTTTCGAAACTGGGGAAGGCGTCCAATTGAAAAAATTTTCAGACAAAAGTTGTAGATTGAGGTCCTACAAGTAATTTCGGTTATTATAAAATTTTCAATTAGACCCTCCCTTCCCCTCAAATTTAGCATAATAGGACTTGGATCACTTTAGATACTTATATTATTAAAAACTGGTGAAGGTAGGGGTCCAATTGAAAAAAATTTCAAAAAAAAGTTATAGTTTGAAGTCTTGAAAATAATTTTTATTGTTACAAAAATTTTGATTGGGCTCCTCCCTGTCCTCCAATTTTGAATTTACGCATCTATACAGTACATTGAACTTATGTTAGCAAATTTTCGATGGTGCCAAAAAATCAGTACTGCGGGGATCCAATCGTTCCAGATCTTCGTACGTTTGTCGACTATTTTTTTGACCCCTCCCCCCCCCCCCCCTCCCCTCACAGCTTCCTTACCATTACAAATAGGTATACGTTGTTAGCCTAAATACGCGCAGATTACCCTATAAAGCTCGTATGGTTTGTCGTTAAAAAGAGTGAGAAAGGAGCGGAGACCTGGCGAAAATGGCAATATATCGTTCAACAACCAACACCTGCGTAATTTCGTTTCGCCAAGTACCCAATCACCGATTGTTGTATTTTTCGATACATTTTGCAGCGGGTATAAAATAGTACTTTGTGTGTAGTTGTGGTGTGTATCTCTAAACTGGTGTGCAGTAAACCGAGCACCTGTATTTAGGCTTTCCTTGCCTATACCATAGGTACCACTTGTAGTCGTATAATAGTGTACGTACTTAATTCAAACGAGACGAGATCTAGCGTGGCGAGATTAAAATATTTTAATTTGTTCGATTTTAACCGTTACAAATTAACTGTTCGAAGTCGCACTGTTTGAACAATTGTTCTCGATTTGGTCAAGATACTCGAACAGTCCAACACTCCGGTACTCGTATGACCTAACGGTCTGCGGCTAGGCTCGGCCCATGCCATACTCGCATGTTAGTGCTTGGCCTGTCTCAATGCATGCTGACATGTGCTTCGGTGTACTTATTACTACTTACGGCTTAGCTCGGACTATTTATGCCTATGCTCCTATACGAGTATGTACCATACATACTCGTACGTTCTCGATCGCACATCAGACACGAATAGTATTAGCTTTAGCTAGGAACTCGCTAGCGGAGACATTGACGACACGACACAAGGCCCCAATGAACAACACAATGGCGTATTGTTTGAAAAATGACACAACGAGCATTTTCAATTTATTATCGCGCTGCTACGTCGTCGTACCATGGCCGAGAAAAATGCTGCCACGAGCTGCACAGTGCACACTGCACCGCAGTCGTCCTCGTTTGTATAGCAACCAAGTACCTACATTGTATATTACATGTACCAGGTAGTAGGTTTATCTACCTACAGGATTTTATGTAAAATCTATTCAAAAAGTTTGCCCAAACTTGAAACTCAACTTGGGACATAGGACACAGGAATCTATCCAATTTGGCTAAATTTGGATTTCTTAGGTGAGGTATAAGAATAATCGTATTTAGGGCGCAGGCAAAGGCATGAAACTATGTACTTATCGGTAAACATCGAAGAAGACCCTCTTTTTAGTCGAATTTTTGTAAAAAATTATGGCTATCGCGTTAGGTCCTGATTCAGAAGTTAGTCCCCCTTTCCAAAAAGTTTTCAAATCGTTGTACCTAAAGCTCCGATTGAAAAATTTTTCAAACAAAAGTTGTAGATTGAGGTCCTTGGAATAATGTTGCTTATGACTAAAATCTCGATTGGACCCCTCCCTCTCCTCCAATTACGCATAAAACGTATGAGAATCGCCGGATCATTTTCGTACGTTTTATATAAAATTGGAGGGGAGGGAGGAGTCCAATCTAAATTTTTGTCATAATCAAAATTATTCCAAGGACCTTAATCTATAATTTTTGTTTGACAATTTTTTTAATCGGAGCTTTAGGTACAGAGATAGAAAAAAAATTGGTAGGGGGTGGACCCGGCCCTCAATAAAGGGAACACATGGAAAATGAAATACTCCTTCCCAGTTTTATCCAATTGGTTGGTCGAATTATAATCGAATCGACTACCTATTTACAGAATCCATTTTATACCTCTTGGCTACACCCCAAGCTCAAGAGGTGACTCTTGGCTGCTAGCCGCACAAGTTGGATTTAAAAGTAATTTTCGGACGTACTATGCAAAATTGGAGGGGATGGAGGGGTCCAATCGAAATTTTTGGGGTGACAAAAATTATTCCAAGGACCTCAATCTACAATTTTTGTTTGATTGAAAATTTTTTCAATTGGAGCTTCAGGTACAAAAATGTGAAAACTTTTTGGACAGGGGGTGGATCCTGGGAAAAGGGAGCCCTCAAAAAATGAAACCCAGCTCATTTAAAAAAAAAACAAAAAAAAAACATAAAATCGCTTTTAACCTCTTGATCGCATGCAAGTGCCGTTAGAGACTAGACTAAGTAGGAGATGGGATGTCTTTTGAAGCTCTGACCATATTTTTGAGATCATCATAAAATAAACGATGTCACATCGATCAGATGAAGTCAAACTTGCTGTGAGGGGTCCGCTAAGAGAAGGAATCACACCCTAGAAATTTCAGGACCTTGACGTGAACTTGAGGATATGGCCTTTTTTCAAAAAAGAAAAGACGTTGAGGGACTTACAAATTAGAATAAAATTTGTTGAAATTTGTCTCAGCGATGAGGACACTTATTATCTTTAAAAATATTCGTAGTTTACAAATTTTAGCTTCCCAAGTCATCCTTACCTCATTTTGTTCGCCAAATTTGATCGTTTTTCGTTGTATTTTTTCATTTAAATGAATATTTTCTGTGAAAAGCGAGCTTTTCTCATACGCAGCATTTTTTTGTGAGTTGGCAACACTACAGGGAATTGAATACATCCGGTAAATGACGGGAGTGGCTAAATCCACAATAAGTGATCACATTGTAAGGGCGATGTCGTTCTTTTTGTCCATCTTTATTTTTGCATAAAGTTTTTTTTTCAAAGTTCATACAAATTTTTTTCAAGTTTTTCTCTGAAAACTTTGATGTTTTATTTAAAACAAATCTATTCTTTCACAAAATTGTGTACTTAAAATGTTTTTCATTTTAGGTAAGATGCAGTATTTATCATTTTTTATTTTATGTTTTAATTGTTTAATTTTTTTTCAACAAGTCAATGAGTAATTAAGTATCTACCTACTCAATTTTGAATTTAGGTACTTGAAAAAATTAAAATTTCAGTAAATGTGAAGAAAAAAATAGAAAAAAAATTTTTGAAGGAAAATTGGAATTTACTTGAAAAAAAATATAGAAATTACTCAATTAGAAGACAAATGTTGATAAAAATTATTAGAAAAATTCGAATGAGAAGTCAAGTTACCAGTTGGGAGATGAAATAAGAACATTTTGATGGCCAATTTGAGAATGAAATCAATTGACAATTTTATTGGAAAATGAGGGGGGGGGGGGGGATGATAAACAATTATTTTCCTTTAAAAAAAAAAATAGTAAAAAAGGTTGGAAAAAATTTAGATAAAAAACTCAGAAATAAACTTGATAAAAAATTTACTTGAGAAAAAAATTCAAAAGAAAAATTTGAAAAAATAGAAGCATTTTGATGAGAAATAAAATTTTATGAAAAATCTTTAAAAATCCAAATGAAAATTTAAAAAATTAATTTAATAATTACAAAATTCATTTTAAAAATTTCAAAAAATTAATTTGAAAAAATATGATGAAGATTAGTTGCATTTTGATGTAAAAATTATTGGAAACTGAAAAGTTTGAGTTTGAATGAAAAAATTGAAAAATTAAAAAAAAAAAGTTTCAACTTTTAAACGACAAAAAGAAAAAAATTAATGAAAAATTTTAAGAAAAATAGGAATAAATTATTTTATGAATGATAAATAATTTTTTCAAGAAATTTTTTTTTGAAAATGGAAAAAAATTAAAAATTTTGAAGAATAAAAAAAAACTGGAAATTTTTTAATATTTTTATTAAATTAAACTTAGTGGAAAAATCTCTATGAAAAATCTGAGAAAATTATTATGTAAAATTAGTGAAAATTTGGATTAAAAATCAATTTCGACAAAGTCTACTTTGCAAATGACAAACACAACAACGACAACGAGTTTTCAAACAAGAATATGAGATGAATTCTCGTTCGTTCATTTTCGTGATTACTTGTTGTGGATTTAGCCACTCCCGTAAATGACGTTTCGTTTATCAATGGTTTCAATGGGAATTGGGAAAAAATCTGATATCAGCGATAAGCACATAACTATTTATAGTTATCTAAGTAAAGGTGACTTTTGAAATGTAGTTTTTTGAGTACTTGAAAAAAAATGCCTGAAAACTTGGGATTTTGAATCGAATTGAATTAATTTTTCGTATCGTGTATCGCATGATAAAATCTATACACCATCACACTGTTCTCGTACTCTGAGAGATTACGATGTTTTTAATCTGCGGTAACGTTAACTTCGCCTGCTTATTCGACTAGTTGATAGTTTTTTCATCTTTAGGTACAACATTGTGCTACTTTCAAAATAATTATACCTACTATTACTTTCTAAGAAAAACAAATTGTCCCTTCTAATATTAGGTAATTAATCTAGGTTTAGATTTGAATGACTGATGAGGTGAAATTTGGAAACGAAAATGACAGTTTAGGGTTTGCTGTTATTTTTCTTCAAAAGAATCACCCTGCGCCCGATTAGTTAATTTTGACATTTCATATTTGTACCTAGACCTACCCAACCAGCTTACCTGCTCTCCGTTCGATTCCTTTAGCGTGCTAGTGGTTGCTCTGAGAATTGCCGAACTGATGACCGTTCGATATTCATGCTCCATTTATCTTCTGCGAGTCGGTAATTTTGTCGCTAAAGGTATCTCACGCTCATTTCGCGAATCAACGACAGACGTAAGCGAGGCATCTGCGTACTTGGCTACACGTACGAGACTTTTCATCTGCTATTTTTCACACTCGACTTGCGATATTAACTGTAAGTGTAACTGTAGGTCTCTGGTCTGTCTTGGCTGTACGTCTACGTATGCCTGCTCGTTTCATCGATTCCCTCTTCGTCCTTCTTTATACGATCGCGAGCGTCGTGTCGTGCCATAAATACGAGTAATTCACTTTCTTTTCGAGCGATCCGATGCGTATTTATGTGCACCGTTTCTCGATACTGGAGCGTCGAAACGGTCGAGTTGAACGCACGACCTTGAGCAAGGAAAAATACGTAGGTACTGGCCACGGTCAGTTGCAGTAATTCTAAGTACGATTCAAAAAGACGCGGAAGTCAGACTTCTTTTGTAGCAGAAGTTGGATGTATGCTAGGGTAGGCTCGAGAATCACTGTAATTTTTATGGGATGAAGAAAAAAAAATCGTTTTTGGGCAAAAATAGAAAGAGAAACTACCGAGCTGTTGAAATTTGACACAGTTGAAGATAGATAATAGGCAGGCCCGGCGAGAATAGAGGAGGGGGGGGGGGACACAAGTCTTGGGCCCGGATTTTTCTCCGTGACTCCGGATTTCTCCCCTCACCTCATAGGGCTCTCAAGTAAAATGGCAACATTTCTTTGGGGCCCAAGTATTTCATAACATAAAAAAATGAACCATTCAAATGAAAAATTACAAATAATCTTATATCACTCGAGCAGTGAACTTGGTTTCAACTCAATGTGAACAACGCGACCATAGAACCACATTAACCACATAATTAGAGAAAATTACTTCAAAGTGAATTTAAAAATTTTTTTCTCAACAAAATTGGAAAAAAATCAAGAAAGAAATTGAATTTCGGCTAAACGTTTTTTTCCAATCTTTCTTTAATTTCCGAGTTTTAAAAATTTTCTGCGAGAGTTCTTTTCTTCAAATTTCATCAAAAAACATTTTTTCGAAGATTTATTTTTTTCATCATCTTTTTATTCAGAAATTTTCAAATTCCTCTGAGAATCATTTTTTTTTTTTTTTTTTTTTTTTTAATTTCAGTAAAAAATAGGTACCTAATTATTTTTGAAGAGTTCTCAAATTTCCCTTCAATTTTTTAAAATTTCTTTTCTTAAAAAAAATTCTATGTTTTTGAAAAGCAGTTTTTTTTTAAATTTACCTAGGCAGTTCCTTTGCATTTTAAGTTTTTCAATTTTCTTTGAGAACCATTTTTTAAATCCAGTGAAAAAACATTTCTTTTCAAATTTCTTTTGATTTGTTCAAGTTTTGTCCAGGAACTAGTTTTATTGAAGTTTTTTTCAATATTTTTTATTCAATTCCTTTACATTAATTTTTTTCTAATTCCTTTGAAAACGTTTTTTTTAATTCAGTAAAAAAAATCATTTTTCAAATTTTGGTTAAATTTAAAAAAAAAATCCAAGTTCAAAATTTTGTGCGAGGAATAATAATTTTTTGGAAGTTTTGCCGTTTTTTTTTTGAAACATTTTGAAATACCTAAGTATACCTAGTCAATTCCTTCACATTAAAAAATTTTTCAAATTCTTTTGAGAACCTTTTTTTTTTTTTTTTTTTTTTTTTTTTTTTTTTTTTTTGAAATTAAGTATTTACTAGGGTGGAATGATTTTGACTTTTTTTCGTAAATCGAAACAGCCTACGGCACAAAAGTTGTGTTTTGGTGTCAAAATACCATGGTAAAAATTTGA
The DNA here is from genome assembly GCA_959613365.1 of Balanococcus diminutus. Lineage (NCBI taxonomy): Eukaryota > Metazoa > Arthropoda > Insecta > Hemiptera > Pseudococcidae > Balanococcus > Balanococcus diminutus. The sequence goes on from OY390717.1 coordinate 57,242,102, forward strand.
GCCCCCTCGGTCAATATTAACCCACGCTTCGGGGGGACCAAAGTTTTCAAATTTCAGTAAAATTTCTCATATAATAAAAAAATTAACAATTTTTCAGAGGTCTAGTCGATGGTAGGGGTCCTCTTGGTGACCCAGAACCCGGTCATCCATCAAAAAATTGCATAAAAGTATAAACAGGGGTTTCCAAAATATCCACATTTTTGCATAATTACACCAAAATCAAGAAATGCGCGAATATTTTTATTTTTTGAGATATGTTGCATATTTTGAGGTTTACATATTTGAAAATATCTTCAAAATGAAACGGAAGTCTCATCACCACCACCCCTCCATAGAAAATGGGACATTTTGCTATGAAAACTTTGTCCTGTGTTTTTTACAGAAATTACTCATTTTACCTACTTTGTATTAGGGCAAAGTGAAAAAATTATCACTCTAATTACTATATGCATGAGAGCGGTTCATTTTGTGTTGAAAACATCCCATCAGAATATTAGACTCCTTCCTCAAAGGCGCAGGGCGTTAGGGACCCTCAAAGTGGGGTCAGTTTTGGAAAAACAAAGTTTTCATGGCAAAATGTCTCATGTTCTAGGCTGTTTCGATTTTCGAAAAAAAGTCAAAATCATTCCACCCTAGTATTTACTCAAGTGAAGAAGCATTTTTTTTTTTCTTTTTTTGTTTGTTCAATAAAATAAAAAAATACCTAGGTGTTTTTTTTTAGATAAAAAAGGGCCCAAATTTTTTTGTCCTGAGGCCAGACCTGGCTCTCTCCGGCCCTGATAATAGGTATATTATTTTGCTAGGGAATGCCGAGTCCATGGGAGGGGGGAGGGGGTCAAGCCTCTCCGAGTTTGGTTTTTGTATTCGAAAATCGAAACTGTACGACCAGAGGCTCGATATAACTGAAATTTATTCTCAATTCAATTACGTACCGAATTCCGAATTCCGAAACAATGCAACTTGCGTATGGTGCAGCTAACAGCAGCTCATTTTAGGTAAAAATGCATTGCTGAGCTGTAGGTGTAGACTGTAGAATAGGTTAGCCATGTGCTAGGTGCTGTGTACAGTAGACAAAGAGGTTCGTTGAGACAGTAATCTTTCTTTTCCGTTCCCAGTAACATATATTTTTTTGGTGAAATCTGGTAATGGTAAAGCACTGTGTTGAGTGGGTCTGGTTGCTTCACCTGCAGCGGTCCTTCCCTATGGCTTTATTGTATTACCTAGATAAGGTACCTATGCCATTCAACAGCCGGGTTAGGCAGTCAGGCAGTCAGCCAGTCAGCCTACAGCCTTCAAACTTCAATTCAGTTCAGTCTAGTCTGGTTAAGTAGTTGTTGTAGCATACATAACAGTACATAGAATATGTAGCCGGCTGCTAGTGCTCTTGCTGTTGCTGTTGCCATTTATTACTCAGCCTCGCCCTCACACGCTCTCGTATCCGCACTTATGCGTGCGTATGTATACGGTACCAAACCACCTACGTTTGTGCATACTATACGAGTATATAAAAATATAGGTATATTGGGTAGAAGTAGCGGAATAGAGCCGAATCGAACCTGTTGGCTCGTTCCTAGGTCTAGGTGTAGGTATGTAATGCTAATGCATATACAGTCGAATAGTAGGTCTAGGTACCTGCTCTGCGTTTTGTTACCATCGAATTCGCATTACCCGAGATTCTTTTGTTCGCATTTTACAACATTTCTCTCGCGTCCAAAATCGTAAGATTACGACGATGATGATGCGCATTCTGCAGAATCATTCATCAGCTGCTGCTGAGCTGCTGTGCCTAGTGCGTCCATCCGCTCTTTCCCTTTATTTCTCTTTCTCGCTTCGTTCTCGTTCTATTTATATTATTTTCGAAAACTTGCGCGAATCTCATCTCCCACGCTCAGTATAAAAATTTTCATACATAGCGCCGTTGATAAATACTCGTATTTTTCATAAGAAAAACCGATCATTACTTACTAACTTTTTCAAAAGTAATTAGGAAAGGATTTTGTAATTTCATTCGAAAACGTTTCAAAAGTGCCTTTTAAAACTGATTGGCTCACTGAGAGAACATGTCATCCAAGCATCAGGTTCAAATTTTGAGCTGTCGAAGTTGAATTTTTCGATTTTGGGCGAATTTTCGAAAATAGTCAATAAAAGCCCATTGTTGAATCAATTTTCTACAGAAATTGTGAGTAAGTTTTGAGATAAAATTCTGAAAATTAGTTTGTATATCGAAGTCGACCCCCCCCCCCTCCCGCCTGATTGCTTCCATTTTCGAAGCGATCTGAAGTCTTCAGCAGGAGTCGACTTTTCAAGTTTTTCGAGTTTTAAATACTTGCACTTTTCAACTTGGCTTTTCAGATTTTCGATTCAACTACGATAATCGAAGATCGACTGATGATATCGCACTAATTTGCTGTAGGTTCTTGATCGCTTCGAAAATAGTTGTAATTGACTCCGGGGGGGGGGGGGGGGATTTTGGTGTGGAAACCGATTTTCAGAATTTCATCTTGAAATTAACTATTTTTTAAAGGGTGTTGTTCTTTCCATCAGCCTGGGTGAGTAGTTCATGGAAATTAATCAATTGAATCTACCATTTTATCTGTACTTGAAATACTTCTTTCAAGTTTCAATTGACATGTTTCAGGAGGGGAAGGAAGGGCCCATCGGAATTTTTGTAATATCCAAAATTATTCCTAGGTCTTCTTGCTTAACTTTTGTTTGAAGTTTTATTTTAATTGGACCCCCTCCACACTGATTTTGCATAACACTATTAACACTCCGAAGATATTAATTAAAAATCCCAGATTAGTGAGCGAGGAAGGAACCGATGAAAAAAATTTTCAAATAAAAGTTGTAGATTAAGATCCTAAAAATAATTTTGGTCATCATAAAAATTTCGATTGGATTTCTCCCTTTTCTCCACATAATATTTGCTGTACTTTTTCAAAATTTGACAAAGCGGTTCAATTGAAAACTTTTTCAAACAAAAATTGTAGATTTAGGTCCATGAAATAATTTTTGCTATTATAAAATTTTCGATTAGACCCTTCTCCCTCCCCGCCCCTCCCTTCCAATTTTTCATAATGGCTTAGATACTAATAATATTATTAGGTATTAAAAACTGGTGGATGTAGAGGTCCAATTGAAACAATTTTCAAACAAAACTTGTAGATTGAAGTCTTGGAAATAATTTTAGTAATTACAAAAATTTCGATTGGACCTATCCTTCCCCTTCAATTTTGAATAAAACACATGTTAAATGAATATTCCGCAAGTCCAGAGTCTGAACTGATGGAAGTAGGAAGTGTGAGCAATTTCGTTCATGTTCACTACAAATAACTACTCACCCAGGCTGGTGGAAATAACAACACTCATTTTTGAAAGGAAAACAAATTGATACTGTGGTGGGTGGTGAATAGGATATTTTTTTTGCGTTTTTGAAAAGATTTGTTGCTTATAACTAAGAAATCAGATGACTGCATTAATAGAAAGGAATGTGTAACATTCATACTCGTACAAGTCTGTCACCATTTATGTTGATTAATAATTCGCAAACACGACGTTTATCAGCAAGTTTGGATTAGAGTTATGAGATAGGTTGCGATTTTCAAAAATTCGCCAAAATTCGAAAAATCAACTTCGACTGTTCAGAATTTGGTTCTGAGGTCTGGATGACATGCTCTTTCAGTGAGCCAAATTTCAGCTCAATCGAAGCTGACGAGTTCACAAGGTTGCCTTGTGAAAAAGGAGACTGGATCCTTGATGAAAAGTGAGCCTTGAAAAATTGGTTACTTTTTCCTCCTTCAAGAGCCTAGATCAATATTTCCCTTTGCGAATATGCTAAATTTCGAATTCGATCAAGTACGAGCACATTTTCGACATGCTTTGTATGTGTACGTTCGAATTTGACTCGACGAAACAACGATATGGCTGCTGTTGCCTGTTGGTTTGTGTGTATTTGTACGCTTGGGTTCAACGATCTGCCTCGCCATATGCCATGTCGATGTCGCGGCCGTATCAGTAAATTTTTCTACCCACTTGTAACGTATAAATCGTAACGTACTGTACCGTACCGTATATCTACTTAAATCTACGTAGTAAGTAGTTCAGTTCTCGTAGAAACGAAGAGAGCAACGCGAGTCGAACGTTTGCTTACAAACGCAAATTTTCCTCGTCTAGCGAATCGCGAGATAATACGTACCGTACAAATAAATAATTTTATCTCGCTCATTCCGTGATGTCATAGTTTATTATACTCGACAATATGACTCTTTATTTTATCGCATCGAAAAAGCGGACGCGGTAACAGCGCCCGAACTGCCGTATCGTGCGTCGTCGGTAGAATAAAAAAATTGAAACAGTTGGAAAATAATTTTTTTTCTCGAAATGAACAGATTTTGCGGAGTAATGAACAGTGATAAGCTAGACCTACCCAGTTGTACCTATGTCAGGGCTACGTTGAAGTAACTAAGGGGGATGGGGCAGTGGTATTTAAGGGAAGGGTTTTGGGGTCCAAGCCCCTCCCATTATGCATAAAAAAGCTTTGATATACCTCAAAAATCTTGCATAACAAAGATGCTCATTTTAAATATTTTTCAAAAATTTCCTAAAAGTGTGAACAGTTATAGAAATGCATCCCTGAATTTTTCTTAAATTCTCAAAAATTGGATTTTTCAAAATTTTCCCAATTTTTAGTCACGATGAATTTTCATAAAATAAGATTGGTCAAATTTTTCAATGTTTGGAATGATTTTTTTATAAATTTTCAAAAATGAAAATTGGATAATTTTTTTAATACTTGGGTAATTTATTTTTCAAGAATGAATTTTTCCAATTTTTTAGGCTTACATGATTTTTTTTTTAAATTTTCAAATAATGAGATTTTTCAGTTTTTTCAAGAATGATTTTTTTTTTTCAATTTTTAGTGTTCATTTTCTGTTAAATTTTCAAAAATTTAAAAATTTTCAAGATGGATTTTCCCCATTTTTTTAGAGGTGATTTTTGTCTATTTTTCAAAAGTACCTATATTTTTTTTTAATTTTACAATTCCGAAATTTTATTCACTATAATTTTTGATCATTATTATACCTAAATTTTCAAAAAAATTAGTGTAGTCAAATTCTTCAACATACTAAACATATTGAATTTTTTTCAATTTTTAGGAAGATTTTCTTTGAATTTTCACAAAGAGAAACTGTGTAAATTTTTTGACAATTTTTCAAGGTTAAATCTGTCCTTTGTTTAGAAATTTGTTTAATTTTCAAAAATTGAATCCTAAAATTTTTTCAAAATTCAATTTTTTTCAATAAGTTTTCAATGATAACTTTTCTTAATTTTCAATACAAAATTTTCGAAAAAAAATTTCTTAAATTTTCAAAAATAAAAATTGAGTAATTTTTTAAATATTTTATTAATATTTTCATCGATGAATTTTCTTGAAATTTTTACTTTTTAGAGATCATTTTCTCTTGAATTTTCAAAAATCATATTTGTTACCTACGTATTTTCAAAAAAAAAATTCAAGATGGATTTTTTCGAATGTTTTTTAAAGTAGATTTTTTTCTACTTTTCAAAACAAAATTTTTTCAGTAATTTTTTTTAGAGATTTTTTTTTTATTTTCAAAAATTGAATTCTAAAAATTTTGAAAAAAGCATTTTAAAATTTTTTCAAAATTGTTTTTTTTTTTCAATAATCTTTTGGAGTGACTTTTCTTAATTTCCAATTACAAAATTTTCGCAATTTTTGAACTTTTGGTAGGAAGTTTATAATAGCTAAGTTATTACGCCCATCGGAAACGGGCTTATAAATGGAGTTTATTTTTCATAAATTTGTTGAATAATTTTTATTAAATCTTCAATTTAGTTTTTTTTTTTTTTTTTTTTTTGTTATTAGTGAAAATTAACAATTTTAGATACGTCACTGGATGGGGGACATTCGTAATTTTGTACGTATACATCTAAATTTTTCTGTATATCAACTTCGATGATATAAAAGGTTTCTGAATACGATCAAAGGTCGCAAAGGGTTTACCAAAGGTTTGAAAAAACGAATATATGTATGTAGCTACTCGAGCTACAGCTACAGCAAAAATTACAAGTGCAAGACGCAGTGGTATCTACCTAAGTACCTATACCTACCTCTACAGTCTACACTGTGGCTGTAGAAGTGTAGAGTGTAGAGCTGTAGTAAATTGTAGGTTGCTAGAACATAATACGGTTCTATCCGGTCCGGTCTGATCGATTCTTCGCGTCGCGTCGCGTCCGCTATACACATCAGCAGCGTCACATAACGGATCAGACTACCCACAAGATTTAGTAAAAATTCGCGAGATCGTTCACCCTGTGTATCGACGATATCGGTACTAGGACCGGTACATGCGCGAATTCGAATCATCTTTCGTTGTTTCGACAAACTCGTCTTGGTCCAGCACTCCACGTCCACGTATAGTGGTAGTACGTGCAGCATCTTCCTCTTCTCTTCGTCTTCGTCTTCGTACATCTACGTATACAGTATAAATACAAATATATACAGGGTGTTCCATGAAACGTTTGCAATAATTTAACCATAGACGTAACTCGAGCAGACAAACAAAAAAATTATGTACGAAAAGTTGCCTATCTCGATTTTGAACGGGCAAGCAGTTTCAAAAAGTTCGAGATTTCGTCAATACAATGCATGATACAGATTCAACTTTTTGAGAGAAACAAAAAAGGTATGTGAAGAATTTGCCTATCTCTGAAAATGAAGGCGCTACGGAGCTTCAAACTTTGAAAATAACGATTTTCGATGTTCTGCAGCGCCTTCATTTTGAAAGATAGGCAAATTCTTCACATAACTTTTTTGTTCCGCTCAAAAAGTTGAATCTGTACCATGCATTGTTTTGGTAGAATTTTTAAATTTTCATGTCTCAAAAGTGCACCGTAATGATTGAGGTTGGCATTATAGGGTGGAATGATTTTGACTTTTTTTCGAAAATCGAAACAGCCTACGGCACAAAAGTTGTGTTTTGGTGTCAAAATAACATGGTAAAAATTTGAGCCCCCTCGGTCAATATTAACCCACGCTTCGGGGGGACCAAAGTTTTCAAATTTCAGTAAAATTTCTCATATATAATAAAAAAATTAACAATTTTTCAGAGGTCTAGTCGATGTAGGGGTCCTCTTGATGACCCATAACCCGGTCATCCATCAAAAAATTGCATAAAAGTATAAACAGGGGTTTCCAAAATATCCACATTTTTGCATAATTACACCAAAATCAAGAAATGCGCGAATATTTTCATTTTTTGAGATATGTTGCATATTTTGAGGTTTACATATTTGAAAATATCTTCAAAATGAAAGGGAAGTCCCATCACCACCACCTCTCCATAGAAAATGGGACATTTTGCTATGAAAACTTTGTCCTGTGTTTTTTACAGAAATTACTCATTTTACCTACTTTGTATTAGGGTAAAGTGAAAAAATTATCACTCTAATTACTATATGCATGAGAGCGGTTCATTTTGTGTTGAAAACATCCCATCAGAATATTAGACTCCTTCCTCAAAGGCGCAGGGCGTTAGGGACCCTCAAAGTGGGGTCAGTTTTGGAAAAAACAAGGTTTCATAGCAAAATGTCTCATGTTCTATGGAGGGGTGGTGGTGATGGGACTTCCCTTTCATTTTGAAGATATTTTCAAATATGTAAACCTCAAAATATGCAACATATCTCAAAAAATAAAAATATTCGCGCATTTCTTGATTTTGGTGTAATTATGCAAAAATGTGGATATTTTGGAAACCCCTGTTTATACTTTTATGCAATTTTTTGTTGGATGGCCGGGTTCTAGGTCACCAAGAGGACCCCTACCATCGACTAGACCTCTGAAAAATTGTTAATTTAAAAAAAAGTATTTATTATATGAGAAATTTTATTGAAATTTGAAAACTTTGGACCCCCTGAAGCATGGGTTAATATTGACCGAGGGGGCTCAAATTTTTACCACGTCATTTTGACACCAAAACACAACTTTTGTGCCGTAGGCTGTTTCGATTTTCGAAAAAAAGTCAAAATCATTCCACCCTAGTAGGCAATACTTACTACAAAAATTTCTTACTGTCATAACTCCTTCAATTTCAAAGATAGGCATCCCAACGTGATAACAATTTTTTTCGGGTTTTCGAAGGGCTATTCACTGTTGGGGTCGAAACATTTTTTTGAATGCAGTGTTGCCAACCAATTTTCCTTGGAAATACGAAATTTCAAAGCTTCGTAGCGCGTTCAATTTTCGAAATAGGCAACATATCGTAATAAAGTTTTTTGTTTGTCTACTCGAGTTGCATCTATGGCAAAATTATTGCGGACGCTTCATGGAACACCCTGTATAAACAAGAGGAACCCAACCACCACCACCACCTCAATCATCACCACCAGCAAAACCTCACTACCACTAACTGTACAAATACCATGGCATGGCACACACAAACGTCGGCCAGTTTTAAAATAGTTGCCCTTTTTTCCCCTTTCATCTCGTCCTCTCTCGTTTATCTCTTTCTTCGGCGGGTTAGCCTTAGCCGTTACCGTTAAATTGTAAATTTTCAAACGCGATGGTGCTCGCGATTGGTGGCGATGGCGCGCGGGGGCGGGGGTGGGGGGGGGGGGCAGGTAGCGGAACACTTACGTAACCGACGAAGGTCGACCAGACGATTTTTGTATCGTCGTAGAAATGGGTAATGGGTAAAAGGCGCTACGAAGAGAAATAGAAAGACCGGTGAGAAGATTGATGAGGTGTAGCAGGGAAGAGGAAGACTGGGATCGGATCAACCGGTACCGGTGTACGCGCGCTGGCATACATACGCACCCATACACGTACACGTATATCAACTCAACTAGACCCGATAGATTAACATCATTGTTTAAGGAAAAGAAAGAAAAAAAACCTAACTGTTCATTTGGTATCCGTTATGCGCTACGAGTACGAGTACGAGTACGTATGTGTATACATAACTTATATTGTAGGAGATGGAGCTGAGCTGAGCTGAGCTGTGTAAGGTCGGGTCCGCTGGTGCGGTGGCCGCGACTGCAGCCGCAGCAATCTAGCGTTTGTTGCATTGTTGGTGACGACGATGACGAACGACGATGTGAGATCGATAGATCCATATGGGCTACGGCCAGTGAACCGTGCGTGCCAGGCTTTTTTGCACTGTCCCAGTAGCCTGGATAGTGAATAGTAATCGAGTATACGCTGATTAGCGACATATCGATAATGATTATGGAATCGAGTACGTAGGATGGAGAACAGTTGGTCGAATCGACGCGACGAACGATGCCTATTTATGGAGAGAAAAAAACCTTTTTCAAGAAAAGGTTTATTTTTTAGCATAGTATAATATGCTTTTACGGAGACCAAAATGGAAAAAAACGAGACTAAAATCCGACACCAAAATCCGACAGTTGGGTTAGGTTATGTTAAATTAGGTTAGGTTTGTTTCTCTTTTTTTTTGAAAAGAACATTCTGTCTTTTTTGGAATATTTTTTTTTTTTTTTTACTTTTGAGAGATTGAAATTTTTTTAGTTTTTTTTTGTAAAAAAATATTTAAAAATTTTTGACTGGAGAAAAAAAAATCTATCAAATTTTTTGGAGTAGTTTTGAAGAAATCTTTCAATATTTTGGGAAGGGGAGAGGAATTCTCTTCATTTTTTTTTACTTTTTTTCAGCCTTGACCATGTACTCTTTTTTGAGGGGAGGGAGAAGAAACCTCCAACTTATAGAGAAAATATCTTCAATTTTTCGAGAAAAACTCAACACGTTGTCACTTGGGAAAAAAAATAAATTTTTTGGACTAAAAGATTCCCAATTTTGTGAAATTGATATTTATAATGAAGGTTCTCGCCGATGGTGCAAATCTTGAGTAATTTTGCGAATTCGGGTCTCCTTTTGTAAGTTGCAGGGATGAGCAAGATTCTTTGGAAAAAATATGGAATAGATCACGATCTTTGACCCGGAACTACTGAGATCATTAGAATCTTAACTACATGTTCTAGAATCCTTTTGAAATTGAAGCCAGATTTTTTTTCATTTTAATAAAAAAAAAAAAATATCATTTTAGGTTACAAATTCTTTTAAAAAAACTCCAATTTTGAATAGGTGATTGAATATCTACGTGGTGTTGTGCAGAAAGGTGAAGAAATCTTTGAAGGCAATCTTGCCTATCTCTGTTCTCCTGGGGTCTTTGCCAAAAAAATGTCATTAGCTTCAATTTGAACTTGGGGCTTCAAAAATTTGAAGAACATTTTCCACACCTAGAGGATCCCAGGGCAAATTTGATTTCATTCGACTCATATTGGATTCTGAGCTGGTCCTTAAAAATATGATAACCCAGAAGTCATCCTGCCCTTTACTTCTGAAATGGGGGCCTATAGGGTTTTTTTTAATACAAAAGTTCAGCCAATTTTTTTTCTGTTGAAAAAAAGATCACGATCTGCTTAAATCTTTTTTTTAAAATTGAGCTTTATTTTTAATTTTAATTTTTTTGCTAATGATACGATGTTAGAAAACTATCTCTGGCACTCCTAATCACTGATATGTATTATGCAAATTGCTGGTATAGCGCGGAAAAGGAAAAATGAGAACAGTTTCGGTGTAAAATTGGTATTATTTTTTCAACGGTGTCACGTTGTTGAGATTCCATTCTAGATTTTTTACCATAAATACATATTAGTCGTACCTTTTTTTGGCTAAATGATTTGCCGAATGAAATACTTACTACCTACTACCTACTACCTAACAGCACCTACTACCCATTGGAGAGACTGAAAGAGGACAATACATCGATCAGTGTGGGGGGTCGGGTCATTTCGCATCTTTTATTCCGAATTCCTGGAATCGTATCTTTTGCACGTATCTATAATCTATAGCGGAAATATTGATACGTCTTATGCTTTCGTACATACACTACACGTACATTCGGCTATAATCTTTCTTTTTTGTTGGTACGCATGAGCCAAACGTGAGTTCACTCGATAAAGTTGAGCTTACGATTAGTTTGCCTTAATTGCTTGTTATACTCCGAGTTTCCGCTTCCGTCTTGTAGAAAGGATCAGAACAAAAGGAAGGACACGTTAAGAGACTTTTTGTAACGTCAGCGTCGTCCGTCTCAAGTGATATACTCGTACTTACTAGCAAGCTCAACATATTCCCCTTTCTCTCGTGGGTACGAATTGGTATAATTTTAATCCAGTTCAAATTTCAGAGGTGTCCATTAGGGTGGAGTGAAAATAAAAACATACCTCGGATTTCGACCAAACTCACAAAGGTGGTTTACTTTGAGTTGAGAACCTCCTAAAAAAATTTTTTGAGCCCCCTACCTCTCAAAGGAGTGGAGCTAGGGGCCTTCAAAGTAGGCTCACTTTTGAAAAAACGCAGTTTTTTGCCACTTTTGGGTAGTGCCACCTACGTGGTACCTCGGTCATAGCACTAAAAAAGTGCAATTTGAGTTTCTACACCTCCCCAGACCATTGACCTTCAAATTTGATATCGATTTTCTCACCCTACCAGGGGGTTGAAAAGTTTCACATCGATGAAAAATCGAGAATTTCGAATAACAAAAAATGGAAATAACATTTGCTTGGTACCAAAACTGGACTCAAATGGCTCCTATTGATGCAAAAAAATTATTTCGATAGAAAAAGTTGAAAAAATTTCATAGCAGGGTTGCCAACTTTCGATTTCCATAAAACATCAAAATTTCCTCCAAAAAAGTGATGTTTTATGAAAATCGAAAGTGGGCAAACTTGATGTGAAATTTTTTCAACTTTTTCTATCGAAATAATTTTTTTGCATCAATAGGAGCCATTTGAGACCATAGTTTTGGTACCAAGCAGATGTTATTTTCATTTTTCGTAATTCGAAATTCTCGATTTTTTAGCGATCTGAAACTTTTCAACCCCCTGGTAGGGTGAAAAATTCGATATCAAATTTCAAGGGCAATGGTATGGGGAGGTGTAGAAACTCAAATTGCACTTTTTTAGTGCTGTCACCGAGGTACCATGTAGGTGGCACTACTCAAAAATGGCAAAAAAACTGCGTTTTTTTCAAAAGTAACCCTACTTTGAGAGCCCTTAGCTCCACTCATTTGAGAGGTAGGGGGCTCAATTTTTTTTGGGGGGAACTTCTCAACTCCAAGTAACCCACCTCTGTGAGTTTGGTCGAAATCCGAGGTATGTTTTTATTTTCACTCCACCCTAGTGTCCCTGTCCCTACGTAGGCGTAGGCACTAGGCAGCAGGTAGTAGCCAGTAGGTAGAGAATACTGAATTCTACTATTATTGGAGTGCATATGCCTTACGTGTAGGTACTAACTAGGTAATATAGGCATTCGTATTTGTATGGAGATGAAAAGAAGTACCGTTACTAGCACCAGCACAGCAGCACAGCAGCACAGCAGCACCCAAATGACACACCAACCTCGTATCGGTTCTGTTCGTCTGAAAGTCTGAAATTACAATAGTCTACTATTGGTTTTTAAGATCAAAGTGATGGTGAGACGAGGAGTCGAGGACCAAGACGAAGGCACCAACAACTGTTTTTTTGTGTGCGTTTTTTTTTTTTTTTTTTTTTTTTTCCGGTGTCACTGTCACTGTCACCACACGAGCACGACTCGACGCCATGTTCAAATTGTCGACAAAAAAGTTCCCAATTTTTGACGAATACGGTACCTGGTACTCCACCTACCACCTAGACCTAGTCGAATAAACCGGTTACCGGTTACCGGTTGCGTTGTGTTCGTTCGGCAAAGGCTAATCGAATCGAGTCTCTTTGTAATCGCGTGCCATGCCATGCCACCGGAAAGTCACCCTTTTTTTTCATATTCACCTTCACCTTACCTTTACGTTTACAGTTATATACCTAGACTTGCTGACAAGTCACTCTATTCTAATAAAGGCTGGCCGATTCATTTCATTCCTATCGTATCTAAGCACGAAATTCCGCTATTCTCGTGAAACTGCATTGCCGAGGAATTTTTCTTATTGCCCATTATCTGCATACGAATAGGCACGTGGTACGATTGCACGCCATTGACACGCGCCATAATACGTACTTATCAAAAGCTGTCCGATGCACGATGCAGAAAAATCAAACGTATTCGCATTCCGCAAATTACGAATACCTTTCGGAAGTAGGTGGTATAGCTCGTACCTCCTCGTCGCCAAGACTATACTCTATCTTACCATATCATTCCATTACTGTATTAATTTACGATTACAATTAGTTGAATCGTTATCTAATCTCGTCGCATAATCGTATTTACCGAGTACCCAACTAGGGTAGAGTACCCGTTTATGGCCACCTTAAGACATTTTTCATTTTCTCATTCTCATGGCGAGTTGTAAAATGAAGTTATTTGAACTTTGATGATGTTTTCTGTATAATTGAACATTCTATTTTCGATCTGAATAGTTAGTATATTCATAAAGTCATCATAATAATTATTTATTTTAAATTCAAAAAAAAAAAAAGTCAAAAATCCCCTAAAGTAGCCACCATGCTTCCAGCAATGGCCACGGCTGTTACCATTTTTGGCCATCCATTGAAATTGTGAATGCTTTTGTAAAATAACTCTATTCGAGTAATTTTTGATATATTAATACTCTTTTTAATAAAATAAATAAAAAAATAATAATAATAAAACAGTTTTTTGCAAATTTTAACACTTATTCAATTCAAAAATCTCCCTAAAGTTTTTAACCAATACCTAGTGGCAAAAAGGGACACTATTTCAAAAAGGAATAATCGCATTTAAAGAACCTTTTGTTTTCACCGTGTCATTGTTTCTGGGTGCTTTTTCCACCAACAATGCATTTATCACATTTTTATCTTCGAAAAAAAAGAAAGCTACCACAATGTAGACAAGGTTCTTGTAAACGAAAAAATGCTGCAAGTTTATGTACTTACAGCGGGTACTCGAAATAACATGTAGGCTACATTTTATGTCTAGTTTTTCACCATCTTTCTCAGAATGTAGTTTTGATTTTTTATTTCCAGATGGAGTAGGCCTATTTTCAGTGGTTTTAGATGCTTTAGGAATCTTGGTAGAACTTGCCGAATTGCAGATACTACATTAGCTTTAATAGACGGCGCTTTTTTAGCGCTAGACAACGTTTTGAAATCTAAAACAGTTTGTTTTTGAACTACCCATTGCTTGATCGTGAATGATAACCGATGGCAAAGGAATCTTCTTCCTTTTTCAAGTAGTTGTTGAATTTTGTGAACCATTGCATAATTCACGTAAGGCGAGCGAAATTCGTTTTTTAGGTTTTACAAGAACTCGTGGCTTTTTTTTCTTTGCTGAGGTATTTTTGTTTTCAAATGAAAGTTGTAGATCAAGATACTAAATAAAATTTTGTTATTATAAAAATTTCTATAGGATCCCTCCCTCTCCTCTAATTTCACATAGCATATAGGTAAATATTTATATTATTTCAAAATTGAGGGAGATGTCCAATTAAAAAAAATTTCAAACAAAATTTGTGGATTGAGGTCCTAGAAATAATTTTGGTTATAACAAAAATTGCGATTTGACCCATCCCTGAATAAAAACTATCAAAATATTGATGGGATTATGAATAGAATAACAAATAATTAAGGTGGCCAAAAATGGAAGTGGCTCGTTCCATTTTTGGCCACATTGTAATTTTCAGAGTTCCTAACTCGGCCATTTAAATAAATGCAAAAAAAAAATCATTTATTTACCAATTTTATATTCATTTCTGATAGATAAATCACTGATCTTTAAGAAAATTACTTACTTGCCTCTACTTTTTGATTATTAGGACTGCTATTCCATCATTACACAGACCCCATCAAACGATCTTTTTTGCAAGCAAACTTTAACTTCATTCATTTTTGGCACAAGAAATTAGAGTTAAAAATACTTAACCACATATTTTCTTTCCAAATTAGGCCTATACCTATAATATTGGTTGAAGAAGTGCATTCACTTTCAATTTAAAAAAACCCCAACTGATTTCATCCATTTTTTCTTTTCAAATATAAGTTTAATGCTAAAGGTGGCCAAAGATGGACAGGTGGCGGTGGCCATAAACGGGTACTCTACCCTAGAACTACTCATTAGACGAAAAAATAGCTCAGCGACTATAAATATTTTATCCAACTATAGTATGATATAAAATATCAACTTTAGTTTTTATCTTTTTATTCGACCTGTTTTTAGTACCTACTACCTAGTAATCATTTTTGCGAACTATTTTTCTGTTTCAGCACCTTTAACCAACGAACAGCTGAACAAATTGAAAACAGCTTTTTATAACGATCCGAAAAATATTTTGGCTCAGAACGCTTGCACAAGAAGCGAACCGTTAGAAATATGCATATCGAATAACAGAGTTCAAGAATCTGTTCATGTATTTTCTCACAAAGTACGTATCGATCGCAGGCGTTTTGATTTGCATACCTACTTGTCGTTCGTAAATATTGTTTAAAAAATGAGAAAAAAAGAAATACGAGATTACTTTTAATCCATAATTGGAGCTAGCGTTTTCTTGGATTCTCGATTTAATGACTCGTGTTGTGGGCATCAAGTGGTATTTGTTGATTGTTGATTTGTTGCCCCCTTTTAAGGTATACTAAAATGTAAAGATTAGGACTTTGCTACCTAATTCGTATGTACCTAGTACCTACTATTGCTTGGTCTTGTCTCGATAAATAGCTATTTACCTATTTGTCCTAATCTAAAACAAATACGTACAACGAAACGATCGAGTCATTTGGGACACGAGGGGAAGAAGAGGTCCGATCAAACTTATTTTCATTAATGTAGGGTCTCATTCTACAACTTTTGTTTGAAAGTTTTTTCAATTAGACAGCTCCTACCCTTTAATTTGGGTCAAATCGAAATTTTTATAATAAAGAAAATTATTTCTAGGATCTCAATCTAAAACTTTCGTTTGAAAATTTTTTGAATTGATCCTTCCTCTAATCTTAAAAATGTTTCTAAATACACGGTGGGAGGGAGGGAGGGAGTGAGGGAGAGATCTCACCCTGTTGGGAGAAATTCCGCGGTTAAAACCGCATGGCGTCAAAATCAAACTTCCGCGCCTAGAAATCCGCCCTTATTTTCCGCAGCGCCGAATTTCTAGCGTTTTTTTTTTCGCTACAGAATTCCGCGAGGGGTTAAAAAAATTGAATTTTTAGGTTTTTCGAGCTTTTTTTTGATCATTTTAAGTCTAAATTACCAAAAAAAGCACAAAAAACCAAAAATTCGATTTTTTAACCCCTCGCGGAATTCTGTAGCGAAAAAAAAAACCGCTAGAAATTCCGCGCTGCGGAAAATAAGGGCGGATTTCTAGGCGCGGAAGTTTGATTTTGACGCCATGCGGTTTTAACCGCGGAATTTCTCCCAACAGGGGATCGAAATTTTTGTAGTGACCAAAATTATTTCTAGAATCTTAATCTACAGGGTGTCCGGGGAGTGGTCTGACAAACTTGAAATTTGGATATAACCGAGTACCACTAACAAAAAACTTTATGTACACATATTGCCTACCTTCGAAAATGAAGGAGCTACATAAATTTGAAAATCAGTATTTTATAAGTAAAATTGGTTGGCAACACTGCGTCCAAAAAAATTTTCAACACCGGCAGTGGATAGCACTTCAAAAAAGGGAAAAAAGTTGTAATCACGTTGGGATGCCTATCTTTGAAATTGAAGTAGTTAAAGCAACACGGCATTTCTGTCAAAAATATTGCCTATCTCAGTTTCAACGATGCACTGGTAATACACCAAAACTTCGAAATTCCATTAAAACAATACATAACGAAGGTGTAACTTTTCGAGAGGAACAAAAAAAGTTATGTGAAAATTTTACCTATCTTTGAAAATTAAGGCGCCATGGAGCATCAAACTTCGAAAATATCAATTTTCAAAGCTTTGTAGCCCCTTCATTTTCGAAGATAGGCAAATTTTTCATATAACAATTTTTGTTTCTTTCAAAAAGTTACACCAGTTTCATGCATTGTCTTGACAAAATTTTGAAATTTTTGTGGACCACTGCCCCTTCAAAATCGAGATAGGCACCATGTGTACATATTTGAAGTTTGTCAGACCACTCCCCCGGACACCCTGTATAACTTTCGTTTGAAATTTTTTTGAATTGATCCTTCCTTCAATCTTGAAAATGTTTCTACATAGTGTTATGTGAAATCAGAGGGAGGGAGAGATCGATCGAAATAGATCTACAACTTTTATTCGAAATTTTTTCAATTAGCCCCTTCCTCCCCCAGTCCTCTAATTTTTCGATTAGCTCCATCCTCCCTCAATCCTCTAATTTTTAATTATAGTAACTTCGGAGTGTTATGCTAAATCAGTGGGGAGGTAGGGGTCCATTTGAAAAAAATTTCAAACAAAATTTGTAGCTTGAAGTACTAGGAATAATTTTAGTTATTACAAAAATTTAGATTGGACCCCTCCCTCCTTAAATTTCTCACCCTCTCCCAATTACGAACGATTTAGCAGGTACCTAGTTAAAAAGAGCATTATGGTGATTAATTTTTTTTTTTTAACCACTGACTCACTTTTGTTTTTTGATGGACAGATTGAAGCGGAAGGAAAACCGGTAACCAATCAGAAATCTTCCGGAAGATGTTGGATATTCGCTTGTTTAAATGTGATTCGTGTACCTTTTATCAAGAAATATGAGTTGGAAGATTTCGAGTTCAGTCAAGCGTATATTTTTTTCTGGGATAAGGTAAATCGAAAATATTTGTACGAGTAAATGATGAGTAAAGTAAGCACCTGTGTGCTGGTGCACTGTGTGAAATGTTGATTGAGCGTTGGGAATTTTATATTAATTATTTTTATTTCTTACCATGCTTACAGGTGGAACGTAGTTACTATTTTTTAAATTTGGTCGTCGAAACCGCCAGGAGAAAAGAAGCTGTCGATGGCAGATTGGTGTCATATTTACTTTCTGTAAGATCTCACACGATTACCTTTACCTAGCTATAGCACTAAGCAGTGGCGTATTTAAGGGGAAGGTTTTGGGGTCCAAACTCTTCCCATTGTATTAAAAAAAACTTGAAAATACCTCAAAAACCTTGCATAAAAAAGATGTTCATTTTACATATTTTTCAAAAATTTCCTAAAATTGTGAAAAGTTTGCGAAATGCATCCCTGAATTTTTCTTAAATTCTCAAAAATGAGACTTTTCAAAATTTTACCAATTTTTAGTCACGATGAATTTTCATAAAATAAGGTTGGTCAAATTTTTCATAAATTTTCAAAAATAAAAATTGGATAATTTTTTTAAATACCCGCCTATTTTATTTTTCCAGAATGAATTTTTCTAATTTTTTAGGTACACATGATTTTTCTTAAAATTTCAAATAATAAGATTTTTAGTTTTTTCAAGAATGTTTTTTTTTTTTTCAATTTTTAGAGTTCATTTTCTCTTAAATTTTCAAAAATGATACTTTTTTTATTAAAAAACATTTCAAGATGGATTTTTCCAATTTTTTTTAGAGGTGTTTTTTCTACTTTTCAAAACAAGATGTGGTAAATTTTCCTTGAATTTACTCAAAGAGAATCTGTGTAAATTTTTTCGATCCATATTTTATTTCAATTTTCAATGTTAAATTTTTTTTTGTCTAGAAATTTTTTCAATTTTCAGAAATTGAATCCTTTAAATTTTGAAAAATGCAATTTAAAAATTTTTCAACATTGAATTTGTTTTTCAATAGTTTTTAATTACTTTTTTCAATTTTTAATTACAAAATTTTCGATATCATAAATTATTTAAAAAAATAAAAATTGGGTAATTTTTTTAATAAGTTAGTATTTTATTATTTTATCAATGATTTTTCTTCAATTTTTAGAGATCATTTTCTCTTGAATTTTCAAAATTGGTATTTTTGTATTTGTTACCTACTTTTAAAAAAAATTTATGATGATTTTTTTTTTTTCTATTTTTCCAAACTAGATTTTTTAAATTTTGCAATTCCAAAATTTTACCTATTGATATTTAATTATGATGAATTTTCAAAAAAAAAAAAAAATAGTCTTGTCAAATTCTTCAACATATTGAATTTTTTCTCAATTTTTGGGAAGATTTGCTTCAAATTCTCACGAAACAGTGTAATTTTTCAACTATTAATTTAATTTAGAGATTTTTTTGCTTTTCAAAAATTGAATTCTAAAAATTTTGAAAAATGCATCTTAAAAATTTTCTGAGATTGAATTTTACTTATTATTGATTTTTATTTTTTACAGACTCCAATGAACGACGGCGGACAGTGGGATATGTTGGTTAATTTAATCAGCAAACACGGCTTGATGCCGAAAAAAAATTTCCCTGAGTCGATCAGTTCGGAAGCCAGCGCTCAACTGAATTCGATTTTAACTAGTAAGGTGAGAAATCGAACGTGGAAAAAATAATTTTCGTAAATAGCTAACGCATGTCATGTCTTCGTAACGATCTCTTAATTTCTGACAATTTTCAGGTTCGCGAATTCGCGATTGTTTTACGAAAAATGGTCGAGGACGGCAACAGCGACGCGGATATCAAGAGTAAAATCGACGAACAGATGGTTATCATATTTCGTATCGTAGGCATTTGCATCGGTATTCCTAATTCTACGTTTACGTGGGAATATTTGGACAAGTCCAAACAGTACCAATCTAAAGGACCAATAACGCCTTTAGAATTTTACAACGAATGCGTGAAACCAGTTTTTAATGTCGATGATAAAGTAGGTACTCTTTTTTGTAGAGTGTTTCCTGTTTCGACTTTGAACCTTTACTCGGGAGAGTTTCACGTACGATAAAGCATTTTTTTTAAACCTTTTTTTCCTATTTCCTTATCTCGTTCTAGGTTTGTTTAGTGACCGATCCTAGACCGTCGAATAAATATAATCAAGCTTACACGGTGGATTGTTTGGGCAACGTAGTCGGGGGTAGAAAAGTTATCTACAACAATCAACCGGTTGAGCTGTTGGCGCAACTTTGCGCCGAATCGATAAAAATTAACGAACCAGTGTGGTTCGGCTGCCAAGTATCGAAACGATTCGCCGGTAAATTAGGATTACAAGATCTCCGTATGTAAGTTGACCGAAAATCAATCAATAACATACTCGCATGTACCTATCATACCTATATATCTATGTTGCGATGGCGAATGATCGGTCGTGTATTTTTTTTTTTCTTTTCAAAACCTAATTTTCGTATGTTTTTTCAGTCACGATTATAAATTAGTTTTCGGCGTCGATGTATCTGTACCGATGACAAAAGCTCAACGAATGATTTACGGCGAATCAGCCATGTCACACGCGATGGTTTTAACAGCTGTTTCCCTCGACGTAAGTTTTCTTCGAAAACGTTACTCGTACATTTATTATAAATTACGTAAATTTATCCGGCTCGTTTTTGTTCTTATCCTGTTTAGAAAAACAATAAACCCACCAAATGGAGGGTCGAAAATTCGTGGGGCGATGATAGAGGAGAGAAAGGCTACTTACTGATGACCAACGAATGGTTCGACGAGTACGTGTTCGAAATCGTCGTCGACAAAAGCATAGTGCCTAAAGAGGTATTAGATGTGTTTTCGCAAGATCCGATCGTGTTGCCTGCTTGGGATCCGATGGGTACCTTGGCCCAGGTCCATTGATAAAGTTGTTTTATTTTAACGTTTTTTTTTTTTTTTTTTTTTTTTTTTTTTTTTTTTATTCGAGTAAGTACAATCCGTTTCAATAAAAAAAAAAAAAAAAGAGAAAACATCGATTTTTTTTTTTATAATTCTATAAGCTACAAATTATACTACTTTTATGTAATGGAAAAAAAATTGTATTTTGTGTTAACTATTAAGTATATAGCCGTATTAATATTTTAATTTGTTTGACCAAATGCATTACAGCGGTACTATTTTCTGTGTTGATTTAAGTCTGTAAATTGTGTTATGTATTCGTCGTCAAATTTGAAGTATCAGCCATTTTTACGTTATATTTATATATATTTTCCTTTTTCATGTATGTAATATAACTTTTTTATAATGGTAGATAATGATAATGTGAGTTCTTTATATTGTCTCTGGGTTTTCTTTTGTTATTCGTATTTTATAAAATATTCGATTAAATTTTATTACGATTCAATTTCGAGCGCGTTTCGACTGACTGACTGACGTCACTTTATTCGACCATAGATGAAAACTTCATCGAAGAAAAACGTTCGACGTCCACGTTCGTTTGTTTATTCAAGTATACGCGAAATAAAAAACCGAAGTGGAATGTTTTACCAATTCCCAATGAAATAAAAATAATTCGCCCACTTCCGCGCTGTGCGAACCAACTCCTTTATTTCTCTCCGAATTATCACAGTTCACAGAATCGAATTTAAAACTAATTACATTTGTATTTTTTCCTCCATTCGTACTGCAATTTTGCACAAATTCCGCAACACATCCTTCTTAATCGTTTACCCTGCGTATGAACGGTGATCGCTTTCCTATGCTCGTTCTCGATTATCTTACGAGCTAATTTTAAATTACCACCCTGAATTAGCTACAACTTTTGTTTGAAAATTTTTTCAATTGAACCCCTCTCTCCTCTCTTATTTTCAATTTTTAACAGTAATATGCGAAATTCGAAGGGAATAGAGGATTAAATTGAAAAAAATTTCAAACGAAAGTTGTAAAGTAATAGTCTAGGAATGATTCACGTTATTACAAAAATTTCGATTGGACCCTTCCTTCCCATCCAATTTCGAATGTTAATTACGCCCATCCAATACTGAATATTTTTTCAAGTCCAATACAGCGACGTATTGAACTTGGAAAAAAATTCAACTAACAACAAAACGAAAACATGCGCGCGCTTACAATAAAATGGGAAAATGATAAATGAAAAATGAGACAGAAAACGTAGCGCTTGGACCATGATTAGCCCTAAGTCATGGAATCATTATTAATTACGAAGTTACGATCCAACAGGACGTACGTATTTCGACGAGAGTAAATCGTCGTTACTTACGTAATACTCGAAATTATCTCCCAATGCGGAAAATGGGCCTCCTAATGTCGATAGCCATGCCAGTGCAGAATCTAGTTCTCTCCTTTCGTGGCAGAGATCGTTTGAAATATTACTCCTGAATTTTGTTTTAAATTAATCGTCCATAAAGAATAATAATCACGATGATTAATTGTCAGGACAATCTCTGCTAATATGACCTTGTTTTCTGCAAACGTAACACGTTTTTCCATCACCACTATTCGGACAATCACGTGCCATATGGCCAGTTTTATTGCAATTGTAGCAATTAGCAGAAAAATTTCTGGAATTGTTTGACGACGAATCTGGGCAATCACGAGCGATATGATCTATACCTTTGCAAGAGTAGCACTGGGGCGAAGACTGCGATCGGACGCAATCCCGAGCAATGTGTCTTATTTCACGAGTGTTGCATTTTCAACACTTATTTTCACGTCCTCGATTGCTGCTGAACATTCCATCGCTTATTTTGTTTCTTTCTGCACGCTTGCACTCACGAGCGAAATGTCCCGATTCGTAACAACGGTAACACTTGGTGGCTGCTGCAGCACTCATAATTTATGACGGAGTATACCAACGAACTTTTAAATACCGAAATTGCTTTATTAATTAAGATCTTACGAAACTTGTACGTAGCTAAAGACGGTAATTAGATATAAAACAAAAGTAATTTACCCCAGAAATCCTAAAATTGATAAAACCTATGCTCAAGAATAAGAATGCACGAAAATTTAAAAAAACTAGGTAAACTAACACATTTACAATTATAAATAATCTTCGATAAGTGAATAAACTCTTCACATCGTTTAAAAATGAATCTTGCTTTCTTCATAGGTATCAACTTCACTGCAAAAAACACTAGAATGAAATATGTACTTGGTTTTTTACACAAGACCAAGTCTTATAGTCTTTATACCACGAATTTATTTTCTCGAATTAGAAATTAGAATTACAAAACGCGAAATAAAAAATTGAAAAGGAATGTTTCACTAATTGTTAATTTCCAATGAAATAAAAATAATAATTAGCTCACTTCCACGCCATGCGAACCAACTTATTTATTTCTCTCCGAATTATCACAGTTCACAGAATCGAATTTAAAACTAATTACATTTGTATTTTTTCCTCCATTCGTACTGCAATTTTGCCCAAATTCCGCAACACATCCTTCTTAATCGTTTATCCTGCGTATGAACGGTGATCGCTTTCCTATGCTCGTTCTCGATTATCCTACGAGCTAATTTTAAATTACCACGCTGAATGAGACTCAACGAATAGAACAGTCTGCATCTGGAAACTGTCGGCGGATCGCCCAATTTTAATGCGATTTTAAACTGCGTTACGGAAATACGACCCGCCATAATAGCCTAAAACATGGAATCATTATTGATTACGTAGTTACCATCCAACAGGACGTACGTATTTCAACGAGAGTAAATCGTCGTTATGCTTACGCAGTATTCGAAATTATCTCCCAATGCGGAAAATGCGCCTCCTAATGTCGACAGCCATGCCAGTGCAGAATCTAGTTCTCTTCTTTCGTGGCAGAGATCGTTTAAAATATTACTCCTGAAAAAGGCAAGAAGGACAGATAGAATAGTAAGTAGTTATCGTAGGTAAAATACAATCTATTCGAAGAGCAATTTGAATAATTACCATTTATAATCGATGATATGTTTTTGCGGATTGAATAATCGAATACGGATCCTTAAGACTGAAGATTCGTCGAGTTGAAACGTTTTAATCAAATATTTGATCACAGCTACGCGATAGTTTTCGGAATTTTTCAATATGGTAATAAAATAACAAACGAAATAAGCGTTAAAATCACATTTTAGTTTGACCGGCGGACGGTGATCGGATAATTCGCGTTTTATAATACTGATATCTTGAAGAAGGTGTGTGACAATTTCTTTCAGCTCTTGTCGCTTTTGGTATAAGGCGACTTTATCGTAAAGATTCTTATCCCAGTATATTTTTAAAAGAAGAATCATGATGTCTCGGTGAAGTACGAACGAAATCCAGATGCGGTAACAATTTTTTTCGAAATTTCTTTGAAAAAACCATCAAAATTTATAAAAACTCGCTTTTTTGCTAAAATTTTTTCAAAATTATGATAACGTTTTGATAAGCGTTATCTAAAAAAAAAAATGTCAACAAGCTGCTAAAACCCAAACAACGTAATTATTTGGTAATTACGGTAATATACGTCGCCGCCATTACGCGTTATCAGTTGTTTTCAAAAAATTTTAATTAATTTTTTAATCCGTCTTATTCGAGTCGCAAAAATGTAAATTACTAAAATTATCGAAATAATGAAATTAACGAGTCTTCCTATTTGATTAGTTCTTGATTTTTCATTGTATAGTGAAGCTTTCTCAATCGATAACATGTTTTCTGTCAGACCACTGTTGAAACTGTGTATTTCAATTCATCAACCGAGAGCTGGCTATACACTCATGCATGACGCAGTTTTGCATTCGAAATTCCATCGGAGTGTCATCAACGGTAATATTAATCTTTCAAGATGGTCCTCTCAGCATAGTGCTCAACAAGCGATCGCATCGACGGCGGTGAACATAAAGAAAAAACGTCCAGTCAGAGGGAAAAAACTAATCGAAGAGACGGTTGAGAAAGCCGGGGTAAGTGTATTTTAAAAATTGGAAATCAAAATCGATAATATTTACGCTAATCGACCTGTTTTCGAAAAATATTTTTCTAGTTTTGGAACGTTGTCGCTGCAGCTACGGCCGAAGAATACGACTTGGAGAATGCTTATAAAGCGCTAACCAAAAGCGATAAGTACCAACCTTCGGAATTTTTCCTCCAAGTTTACGAAAATGGTACGTTGAAAGATTTGGACGTTTCGAATAACGTATTTATTGTATATTTTTTTTTTGTTGCGAAAAACGAATAATTTTTGATTTGATTTCGTAGATGTTCAGTGTAACTTCGTACACGCCGTCGCGAAAAGTAACGTCGATAACGAGAGTAGAGAAATATTTCTATTCAGGGAAGGATCTGTGGTGGCTTGGAATGTATCCGATGCAGAAATGAAAAATATTATACAGTTCGTTAGCAATTTTGAAATGAACAAGTACGATAATGCTGTGGTACATGATGAAATCGAAGTAATGCCTTACACCTATTCTATCAACAGGTACGACTTAACGAGTAAACTGTTTTAGTAGTGCGAATTTAAACGTTTTTTTTGTTTTCTTTTGTTCATTTATTCTTACCCTGTATTTATTTTATTTCAGTAAACAAAGCTTATTGAAAAATGGAAACATATGTCTAACTCAAGAACAAGGAAAATGCGTTTTCGATAAATACACATTTTCAAATGGGATGATTATATCGGTAAAACTTGGCATTTGGGAATCGTTACTCGACAGATATATCGAGTCGTTGGCTCCGCTGACGATTGTAAGCGTTATTCGTTCATTTTTGCGCTCGAAAACTGGAAATTGTTCGTTACATTTACCCATTCGTATTTCTACGGTTAGGATTTGAAAATGGGCAAACAAATCAAAATATCCAGAAAAGAAATGCTCAAAAAGACCGGCGAATTGTACGCGTTGAAACATTCGATCAATTTATCGTCGGATTTGTTGGATGTGCCGGATTTTTACTGGGAACGAGAAGAATTGGAAACATTATACTTGAACACTTGCCGTTATTTCAATATTCCTCGTCGTACTAAGGTTCGTTTTACAACGTTTCGATAAGTTACGCTTGCTTCCATTGTGTATTTGTTTTTTAATTCGTTTTTATTTTCGCAGGTAATTAACGAAAAATTAAATCATTGTATCGAGTTAGTGGATTTGCTGTCGTCGCATTTGAGTGATCGACATCATATACGTTTAGAACTGATGATCATTGCGCTAATTATGATCGAAGTTGCTTTTGAAATAATTCATTACGCTAGAGTGTTATCGTGAATCGACCTCGGGTCGTTGTTGTGACGAAATAATTTCACATCATCGAAAATGCGTTTGTCTGGTGGTCTTTAACGTAACGTGTGATAGTCCATTGTCTTTAGATTACCTTTTTTAAAAATCTCGAAGTAAAGGAATAGTCGGTCAAGCATTATGAATGATCATCGATCGCGCCTTTGCAAATATGTAGCTGAATTTCGTTCGGCGATTGTTTTCGTCGTTGCGATCTTACTTATCAAATCATCAAAACGTTCGTATCGAAGCGTTGGAAATTAGAAATTAGTTTGTTTAAAAGCTCTCATTCTACGAAATTTTGAAACCGCTTTATTCCGTATTAATACAGATTACGGTTCACTTAAAAGATAAGATGTTAACTTTCGAATCCCACGCATTGAACGTCTGATGAAAATGTCATAAGTATTCGTAATAATTAATTCCAAACGATCGCCATTTTTTTCCTTTTTTTTATACGCTTATTTACCCATTATTTGCATTTGTGAAGAATCACGTTTGTTTCGTGTAAAATTCTTATTTCTGTTTTTCTTCCCACATTTGTTGGGACATTTTTCGCATGAAATACATCGTTAGTTTACCAACATTATTTCCTTCTGTTTCTCGTTCATTTATTATTTCTAATCAGTTGCTCCTCTGTTCGATTTGCCTAACTGGCATTGTACGTAAAAGCAGTAATTACCTAATCGATAATGAATAATTGGCGTGGTTCGAAGAAGATCGTAATTCGTAGTAGTTACTAGATGAACTATTACGAGATTGATTCCCTCATTGCGAGTAGTAAAAAGCACCCTTTTGTATGGCCTTTTAAAAAAAATTTCAGTATGAAATTGTTCTTCAATTTATGCGGTAATTTTCCTGCGACACATGCAAGTTTTTCTTGAAAACTTGGGTTTCTTTCTGTTTGATTGGACTCGGAATTGAATCTTTCGATTGTGGACTTCTGAGAATCTCATCTATGATAAATTTGTAGTGTTACAACAACAGTTCGGGTGTTGTTATTTCCACCAGCCTGGGTGAGTAGTTGCTCGGATTTGTAGTGAACATGAACGAAATTGCTCACACTTCCTACTTCCATCAGTTCAGATTCTGGACTTGGTAAATTTCTTTCAATTAACATGTAATTTATTCGAAATTGAAGGGGAGGGATGGCTCCAATCGAAATTTTTGTTATAACTAAAATTATTTCCAAGACTTCAAGCTACAAGTTTTGTTTGAAGATTTTTTCAATTGGACCTAAACCTTCACAATTTTTCAATAATATAAGTTTCCAAGCCATTATGCAAAATTGGAGGGTAGAGGAGGGTCTAATCGAAAATTTTATAATAACAAAAATTATTTCTTGGACCTCGATCTACAACTTTTGTTTGAAAAATTTTTCAATTGGACCCATTTGCCAAATTTTGAAAAAATATCTCCCTGATATTATGTGAAATTTGAGGAAAGGTAGAGAACCAATCGAAATTTTTATAATGACCAAAATTATTTTTAGGATCTTGCTCTACAACTTTTATTTGAAATTTTTTTTAATCGGTTCTTTCCTCGCTCATTCATTTGGAATTTTTAATTAATAACTTCGAAGCTTTGTGCAAAACTAGTGGGGAGGGGGGTCCAATTAAAAAAAACTTTAAACAAAAGTTATAGCTAGAAGACCTAGGAGTAATTTTAAATTTTGATTGGACCCCTCCTTCCCCTCCAATTTTGAATAAAATAAATGGCAATCGAAACTTGAAAGAAATTTTCCTAGTCCCAGTTGATTCATTTCTAATTTTCTATGAACTACTCACCCAGGCTGGTGGAAATGTAATTTAATTTCATCGAATCGAAGAAAGTGCAAGTGGTAGAATAGACAACAACCAGAGACGAGTGTCAATCGTGAAATATGTATTCGTATTTACGAAATTGAAGTATGAATAATTGAATATTACGTATTTCATGCACTCTAGTGTGCATATAATTATGTACGAAAACGGTTCGATGGAAATGGAAGAGTGAATATTATCACTTTTATGGATCCGCGACCGTACCAAAACCAAATATGGATGTTTTTTTCATTCCAAGTTCAAGTTCCGACGAATAAATTAAAATAAAAAAACAAAAACAAACTTTTTCATAAACAAGGTTTTAAGTTGTTTGCATTTGGCAGCACTGATTGGTAAACGGTCAGCTGTTCGATTGGAGTATTTCTTTTGTATGCGTGCAGCGTAAGTGCAGCGACTGCGGCAGTTTCATATTCATTCAGTTTACCGCGTGTCTTCCGCCATGAAAGTGCTGTTGTTGTTTCGCTCTTTTATTTTCTCGTGCTCTCGCGAATCTTATTACCATTAGTTTTTTAAAAATGTATATTTTCATTTATTATTACTTTTTTACATTCATTTTGTAGTTTCGTTTGAAAAATCGTAACGGTTTTTTTCGTGATATCAAATTCGTAGAATCCAAACTTCATATCGGAGTAAGTTGTATAATATCGTTTTATTTGTGCACGGTATGCGTTAATAGTATACAAAAGCTATGGTAGCCTTTTCCCTCGCTACCTGAGAATTGAAAAAGATGATTAGGTATAATATCGTAAATTCGAAAATCTACGATTTTTACTAAAAGTTGCGTTTGTTTTGGCGACTCGGTTTATGAATAATACGTCTATAAAAGAAGGAAGTTTTTTACTGTTTTAGACACGGGAACGGGTATAGATTTCGCGCCTTTAATAGGTGTAACGAAATTGATTGTTTGGTGCTGTCTTTGGTACTGTCTTTGGTACGAATACGAATTTCGCGTTTCATTTTACCGTGGAATTTCGAACAGGAAACTTTCGTCGCTGTTCGCGTATTTCGTACGCTGTATGCTTATTATTAATTTTTTGAAATTCGTTCGTTGCTGGGCTTGGACTGTTCATGTGGAAAAATATGAATTCGCGCACGAAGTACTTTACAACGCTTCAACTTTTCGCTTTATTCGACTCTAAATTTATTCTGAATTTTAAATTTATAATTTTCGTCAAGGCGAGGTGCTAAATTTCGAAATGGCGAGGGATTTGAATTTGATTTGAATGGAAGCTCGAACTCGATAAGTCGAAAGTAAACGTAAACTTGTGTAGTCTGCATTACGGTCACGTCCTTTGAACAATTTTAAGCCGGCAATCGTATCTAATCGTAATCCCCTGCAAAAAGATGAAGGGAACATTTCAGGCAAACCTCTTTTAACTTATTTTTTGCTTAATTGCTTACTTATTCGTTCGAATCTGTTTATTTTGTAGTAATGGTTCAGAAGTTGGTAGAGTCGGAATTCGAATGACTCATTTCTACCGTAGTTTGAATTTTGATTAAAAACTTGTAAAGATATCGTCAACAAAATCCCCTTATCGAAAGAATTCGTTGAATTTTGACGTTGTTTTTTCTCGTTTGAAGACGATCGGCTATTCTTACGGAGAACCGTTGCTGTTTCATTTGCTCACACTGAATTTTTTACAAGTCCATAGTGCTACATAAATACTTTATATTGAAAATTGAAAGGGAGGGAGGGGTCCAAACGAAATTTTTGTAATAACTAAAAGTATTTGTAATACTTCAAGCTACAACTTTTGTTTGAAATTTTTTTAAATTGGGCCCCTTACCTCCCCACAGTTTTTAATAATGTATTTTGAATAAATGTGAATAAGTTATATTACTAAAAATTGGTGTGGAAGGAGGGGTCCGATTGAAATTTTTGTTATAACCAAAATTATTCCTAGTACTTCAAGCTACAACTTTTGTTTGAAATTTTTTTTAATGGGGTCCCTTACCTCCCCCCTGTTTTTAATAATGCATTTGAATGAGTTGGATTATCCAAAATTGGAGTGGAGGGAGGGGTCCAATCGAAATTTTTGTCATGGCCTAAAATTTTTTCAAAAATTTTGAGCTACAACTTTGTTGCACAAAATTTTCAATTGAGCCCTTTCCCCTTCCCCTTTAATTTTTAATTAGTATTTTGGGAGTGTTATGCCAAATACGTGGAGAGAGAGGGGCTCAATTGAAAAAGTTTTCAAACAAAAGTTGTAGCTTGAAGTTTCACTAATACTTTTGGTCATGAAAAAAATTGCGATTGGACCCCTCCCTCCCCTCCAATTTTGGAAAATCCAACTCATTCAAATACATTATTAAAAACAAGGCTAAAAACAGGGGGAGGTAAGTGGCTCAATTGAAAAATTTTTCAAACAAAAGTTGTAGCTTGAAGTTTTACAAATACTTTTGATTATTACAAAAATTTCGATTGGACCCCTCCTCCCTCCCTTCCTTCCTTCCTTCTTCCAATTTTGAATATAAAGTATTTATGTAGTACTGGACTTGGTAAAAAATTCAAGGTGAGCAAATGAATCAGCAAGGGCTCCCCGTAAAAATAGCCGATCGTAATTTTGACGGTGTTTTTTCTCCTTTGAAGTAGGTGCACGTAACGGCAGTAACGAGAATTTAGGAAATAATGACGTAGATTATGACGTCACAACAAAATTCCAGATTCTCTTTTACCTCCATATAGTTCCAAAGATTTTTGCCGAGAGCCGAGATTAGCCGAATGCACTTACATCTCTAATTTCTTTTTTTTACTTTTTTAATCAGTCTCTTGCCCAAAGGAAATTTTAGGTTATTTTTCGCTGTAAGAGTAAATTTTATCCTTTTAGAATGGTATGTAATCAAGTCAAAGTATTAGATTTCATACTTTGAAGTTTGAATCTTTGAAAAGGCATTTAATTAGTACAAAAAATAGGTTCAAAATTCGCGACTTGGCCATAGAGGCCTATGAAATTCAGCCCTTACATAAGTCTAGAATTTAAAAAAGAGTCTCCACTTCTAACTTTGAATTGCTGGAAACTACTATAATTATTATTTTTGACAAACTATACCTATTGGCAAAAAAAGAAAGAAACTGAACGAAGCATAATTAAGCTCACTGTTGACTTTATTGAAAATTTGAAAGGAACAATTTTCATATAATAGGTACCTCGAAATAATCATTTTCTTAATCGATACATAAGCTTAAATTTTCAAATCATTTCCTGGGGAAAAATAGGAAAACAATATTTAAAACAAAACAAGCATTCTAATATATAGGTAATAAATCTAAATCTAATAACAATGCTCTTTCTCAATCAACTGCACATTTTCTCCACTCATTATAAGAGGTACATTTTCTCCATTTAATACACGTTTCAAAGAAGCAGATTCATTTCTTTCGACTTGAGGCATACTTATTTTTGAAGGTTTCTTTTTTTTGGAAAATAAGTTTGGTGGGTATAACATCGCCTCTTCATGGTTTTTGGTATTATTGGTAAAGAGGACTTTTCACCTTGATATAAAGATATTACTCTATTCAACGAGCGAAGAACAGCTTAAGCGTCATTGTCATTTTTCAGCTTTCGTGTCTGTGTATATCCCAACACAAGCTCAGCTTTCGTTTTGATTTCTAAATATGAAGAAAATTAAAAATTTATTAGGAAATTCCAAAGTTACCTTCTTGATTCGAAAAACATTTGTTTTCCGAGGTTAGGAAAATTTCGTGAATTCTTTCTAAATGGAGGTGTAATTGCTTAAAGTATTTGAAACGAGCTTCACAAAAAGAACAAAAGATTCTTCCTTTTAGTTTTTCTATCTTTTTAGCGTCCATAATAATTATTACATTTATTTCATCTAAAAAATTAAAAAACTCTGAAAAATACTCATTTTTCAAGTACTTGTACTTTCGTAATCTTATCTCTGTCTGAAAAATAAACATGTCTTGGAGGAAAGAAACATGCGTAAAAACTAGTGACGTCAAATCTCGTTACTGCCGTTACGTGCACCTTTTGAAGTAGCTCTTATCACGTAAGCTACATCGCCAGCTATTTGTTATTTCTCTATTCGGAAGCTGGGCGCGTTAATATCTCTTCTACCGAATTAGGTTGGCGTTATTTTGATGGGCTGACAAGTGGTTACTGGTTTGATTACATAATTAAAGCTGTTCGCTGCGGGTGATGCGATTTCAGGTTTTTTTTCCTCTCTTCGTCTTCATTTTTGATCGTATACTGGAATACTGCACATTCTTTGTAATTTTTTAAATCTCTTCGCTTATAGATAACAAAAATTCGACTTTTTTTCCTATTTCGATTTATTTATCGGTCGAGTAAAATTCTATTCAACAGACCTAACCTGTAGATATACGTTTAATATGTAGCATTTCATAACCAAACTTTTGTCGTTTCGATCATTTTAACGATCACCTTGATTTGGAATTCATCGAGTTTGTTGCTATAAAAATAGGTACTATAAAAACGTCGTAATCATACCGAAATACTGGAGATGTGCTCGTTCGACTATTCCTTTATATTTCATCTTTTTTACTTAGAAAAAATTACATCTTTGTCGTCGCATCGCATCGTAAAATTGTTAAATTACCGCGAAACGCAGAAGAAAAAAGACGTATTTCTATATCGTGCCGTCCACGTCGATAATAATTTCATCGTTCGTTTATTTTTTAATCGATACTTTTATTTAAGAATTGCCTAATTAAGCGATAAATTATACTTGCGTAGAGCCACGATTTCTCAACGAAAATGTAGTAAAACTTTTTTTTTTTTTACGAAAGCTCGATTATTTTTCTTTGTTTATGTTTTGTTGTGTGTTTTTTTTTAACGAATGAAGAATCAAGGTTAGTACGACGACGACAACGACGTTACTATGTAATATGTAACGGATTTATTAATTGAGATTGAACGTATTATCGGTTTATTCGAGAACGCTCGAATAATTGGATTTGCGACGGATGAAGGATTATTTTTCTTTGCACGTATTTTTGCCCCTCCTCGCCGCAGTCGTGTCATGTCCAAGTTCGATAATTGTCGTTGGTAATCTCGATGCAGTTTTCCGAGTAACTGGTAATTTGCGTTTAAAACGAAGGATTTGAAGTATGTACTGTACCTAATTTTGTTAACGATTGTTGCAGTTGTAGTAGGTAGTTAGGTACCTAGGATCATTTTATGTATCATTTTCTCAGAGACGAAGCGTAATGATTTTTTTAAAGGGGGAAAATTGTCAACTTTTTCAATAACTTGAAACCATCCTCGAAACTCAAAATTGCCAACTTTTTTAATGTCTGAGGGGGGGGGGGCGTCGTCCCCCTGACCCCTACTCGCTCCGCCCCTGTTGTGGAAATTATCGAAACACGAGGGATGAATGTACCCTCACCCAGTACCCTGACGAATTGGATTTCATCGAGAATTTGGAAATTATGATTTTGTCAAAGAGTTTATGATTTTGCTAGGTGAAAATGCCAAATGGTAAATTCAAAGGTGTAACTGCACGTGGTGCTATTTAATTGTGCTTCGTCTCGTCTTTTTTTGGATAAAAAAAATTTGTATCTTCCTGGTGAAAAAAAGCTCAATTTTTTAAGGTAAAAAAATGGTAATTTTTTTTCATTGTTATCGAAAGAAATTGTTTCAATTTTTAGAAGAAAAAATAGGTATTCCAATTTTTCAAAAGCGAAAAAAAAACTTACTTTTTTAAGTTTTTTTTGGAGAAACAAAATCTCAATTTTTTAAATTAAAAAAAATATATATTTCCTCCCATCCCAACGGAAAAATTCTCAATTTTGATAAGTATTAGTAAATGAAAAATGTTACCAATTGCTTAAAGAAAAAGATCTCTATTTCTTTAGAATAAACAAGATATAAAACAAGATAATTATCCACTTTGTTTTAGGATCAAATTTTTTCATTTTTTTTTGGTGGAAAAAAAACTATTTCATTTTTTAAGAATTATTTTGATGGGAAAAGCATTCCATTTTTTCAAAGTGAAGAAATCGCTGAATTTTTTGGAGCAAAAAAATTGATTTAAAAAAAATTCTTAGTCACGAACAAATCTCAATTTTTTGAAAAAACAAATTTTGACTGTTTAAAAAAAAATCTTCATTATTTTTTGAAAAATTCTCAATTTAAAAAAAAAGAAAATCACAACACGATGAGGGTCGCGTAGTAACAAGGGTGAATCGACCTTTGACTGAGATTTTCGGACTGCATAGTGGAAGTTCATTTCTACATTCTAAAAACTCGCTGGTACAAATTTTGGTCTCCTACCTCACCCCGCTAGATGTGCCCAAAATGTTTCGTTGTAAGTGTCATGGAATAAGGTTTGGGTGTTAGTGACCAAAAATTCTGATTTTTACATTTTCGTCAATAAAATTCGTATGAAGAAAGTATCAAAAGTTGGATTAAACACGTCTTTCTCGAAAAAAAAATTTTGGTAATCAACACCCAAACCTTTTTCCATGACACATAAACTTTTGAAATTTGAATTCTGCGATTCTCTAGCAAGTTTTTTCCAACTCGCAAAGATGATGGGTCATACAAAGTGCCATCCCTAGAAATTTTTTCAATATTTTTCAATCATACCTCTCTCTTGAGTGATCTAGGGCTTTAAAAATTGGTATAGTGGGTTTTCAATTCAAGTGAACAATTTATCTTTATTCAAAATTGAGCAAAATCGGAGACCATCGATTTTTTTCACTCCACCCTGCTGTGCACGTTCTGGCACTGGGAGATGTAAAGTTTTCTGAATCAGCATCCGTTTAGAGTGGAGAAAACGTTGATGGATGAGGAATTGAGGAGGCGACCGATAGCTCTATTTTGTATAATTTTCGCGGTTCGATGCGATCTTGGTCGTAATCGTAATTGCTACGTATGCGTACAGTGCGATGTATTGTATACCTAAACGTGTGCAAGTGTGCACGTAGGGCGCGACGCGACGTGGTGAGAGACACGAATAGATAAGGTAAGGTGAAAGTTTGTGGGATTATTTTTTTCGCACACATCAACATAGCTACGAGTACGAGTATAAGTATGGTGCGATCTTGTCAGACAATTCCACATTATCCATCCACATCCACATCCACATCCACATTACACGTGAAAATGATGATTTCCGTAATCGAGACGCGGCAATCGTACGGTATAATTACTCGTACCTAAGGTGTTGTGTGATGATACGATACGCAGACATAATCGTACCTATAAGTCTAGCTCTAGCTTACGTTAGTACGATCTACATTTTCTACATCGCATCGTACGTATTTACTGTGTACAGTGTTTACGTATACTCAAAACAGTCTACACCTCTACTCCATCTCCAGTCTTACAGCG
Organism: Balanococcus diminutus; assembly: GCA_959613365.1. Lineage (NCBI taxonomy): Eukaryota > Metazoa > Arthropoda > Insecta > Hemiptera > Pseudococcidae > Balanococcus > Balanococcus diminutus. The sequence continues at coordinate 57,277,220 of OY390717.1, forward strand.
CCTAAAAGAGACGATTTAATTTCGAAGGAAATTAATCGGACATTATACTCTCGTATTGTGTGTATATTGTACTCGTATGACTGTATGGTTCACTACTTCCCTTCATTCACGACTACGAACCAGAAGCAGGAAATGCACGTCAGGGCGGAGTGCGGTGCGACGTGTTGGCCAAATTAAAAACACATTAAGGCGTTAGAAGTAAAAAAAAAAAAACCATCCGTGATCAGAATTCGTGTAATATATCGTTTATGTACATATCGTAAACGACTATGTCTAGTTTACTCAGTTTGTTTACATGAAAGTGGATCGTTGTCGTTGAATTTTACCAAATTCAATACTACTTAGATGCTTGATATTCAAAATTGGAGGGGAGGGAAGGGTCCAATCGAAATTCGTGTAATAACCAAAATTATTCCTTGGATTTGAAGCTACAACTTTTGTTTGAAATTTTTTTCAATTCGACCCTTTCCCTAATTTTTAAACTGTTTCTACCTGATCTTATGAGAAATCGGAAGAGAGGGAGGGATCCAATCAAAATTTTTATGATGACCAAAATTATTTTTAAGATCTTAATCTACAACTTTTATTTTGAAAATTTTTTCAATTTGCCCCCTCCTCCCACACTTCTCTGATTTTTAATTAGTAACTTCGGAGTGTCATGCAAAATAGGTGGGGAGGGAGGGTCCCAATTGAAAAAATTTTCAAATAAAAGTTGTAGCTCGAAGTCCTAGAAATAACTTTGGTTATTTTAAAAATTTCGATTGACCCCCTCCCTCCCCTCCAATTACGGGTATCAAGTAATTCAACAACTTTGCAGGAGTGTTAGATAGCCTCAGTGGCGTATTTAAGGGGAGGGTTTTGGGCTCAAAACCCAAGTGCTCATTTTACCTACAATTTTTTAAAAACTTCCTAAAATTGTGAAAAGTTTTCGAAATGCATCCTGAATTTTTCTTGAATTTTCAAAAATGAGAGATTTCAAAATTTCCTCAAGGTTTAGGTAGTCACGATGAATTTTCATAAAATAATATTGGTCAAATTTTTCAATTTTTGTAATGATTTCTCATAAATTTTCAAAAATAAAAATTTGGATAATTTATTTTAATATTTTATTTTACAAGAATGAATTTTTCTAATTTTGTAAGTATACCTACCTTCGTGATTTTCTTTAAATTTTCAAAGAATAAGATTTTTCAAAAATGATTTTTGTTCGGTATTTTTTTTTCAAATTTCAAGATGGATTTTTTCCAATTTTTCTTAGTTTTACAATTTCGAAATTTTACTTACTAATTTTTAATTATGATAAATTTTCAAAAAAAAAATAGTTTAGTCAAATTCTTCAACATATTGAATTTTTTTTCAATTTTTAGGAAGATTTTCCTTGAATTTTCACAAAGAGAAACTGTGTAAATTTTTTTGACCACCTATTTTATTTCAATTTTTCAAGATTTAATTTTTCCTTGGCTTAAATTTTTTCTTAATTTTCAAAAATTATTGAATCCTAAAAATTTTGAAAAATGAATTTTAAAAATTTTGAAAAATTGATTTTTTTCAATAATTTTTATTGCCAACTTTTCTTAATTTTCAATTATAAAATTTACGAAATTTTCAATTTTTGTTATGATTTTTCAAAAATGAAAATTTGGTAATTTTTTTAATATTTTATTATTTTATCAACGAATTTTCTTAATGATATTTGTTATACCTAAGTACTTTGAAAAAAATTTAAGATGTATTTTTTCGATTTTTTTTCAAAGGAGATTTTTTTCTACTTTTAAAAACTAACTTTTTTTAATTTTACCATTCCAAAATTTTACTTATTAATTTTTACAAAAAAAATATTTTCAGTCAAATTCTTCAACATAATACCTATTGGTTTTTTTTTTTTTTGTTTTTTTTTTGAATTTTTGGGAAGATTTTCTCTGAATTTTCACGAATAAAAACAGTGTATTTTTTGACTATTTAGAGATTTTTTTTGTTTTTCAAAAATTTTAATTCGAAAATTTTTTGAAAAATACATTTTTTCCCAATAGTGAAAATTGAAAATGTTATTTAATAATGCCCACTCTGGAAAGCAAAATTTGAATCCATCCCATGATTTCATTATAGATACGCCACTGGATAGCTTGGAGATCAGGGATGATATGATATTCGAAAATATCGATATATCATGATATATCATAATCATTACATATCATAGCTTATCGATATTATCATGGTATAATTTCATTTTTTCCTCGCCAGGATCGCGTAAGTTAAATCAACTCTTATCATGATGTTTATCACTAGCGTCTCGCGGTTAAACTTTTTTTGGCTCCCATCACGTCATATTTTTCCAAGTCCATATGCGCACTTCAAAAAAGTGTCCAGTTGAAAAAACTTTCAAATAAAAGTTGTAGATTGAGTTTTCAGGAACATTTTTGGTCATTATAAAAATTTCGATTTGTGCCTTCCCCTCCCTCCTACATTGCCCAAAACGTTGGAACCCCATTATTCAAAATTTGGGGTTGGAAGGGATTTAATCAAAAAAAAATTCAAACAAAAGTTGTAGACTGAGATTTCGGAAATAATTTTGATTATTATAAAAATTTTGCTTGGACCTCTCCCTTCCCTCAAATATTAAGTAAAAGAGTATGGACTTGTAGTATTGGGCACAAAATAGGAATTTGTAACAGGAGGAAGGGTCCAAACGAAATTTTTATAATAATCAAAATTATTTTCGATTAAACCCTTTTCAACCCCAAATTTTGAATAATGGGGTTCCAACGTTTTGGGCAATGTTGGAGGGAGGGGAAGGCACTAATCGAAATTTTCATAATAACCAAAACTATTTCTAAGGACTCAATCTACAACTTTTATTTGAAAGTTTTTTCAATTGGACACTTTTTTAAAGTACGCATATGGACTTATAAAAAATATGACGTGATGGGATCCAAAAAAAATTTTGGGGTTGGAAAGAGTTTAATCAAAAAAAATTTCAAACAAAAGTTGTATATTGCGATTTCGAAAATAATTTTGGTTATTATAAAAATTTCGTTTGGACCCTTCCTCCCTTTACAAACTCATATTTTATGCCCAATACTACAAGTTCATACTCTATTACTCAATATTTGAGGGAAGGGAGAGGTCCAAGCAAAATTTTCATAATAATCAAAATTATTTCCGAAATCTCAGTCTACAACTTTTGTTTGAAATTTTTTTTGATTAAACCCCTTCCAACCCTAAATTTTGAATAATGGGGTTCCAACGTTTTGGGCAACGTGGGAGGGAGGGGAAGGCACTAATTGAAATTTTCATGATAACCAAAACTGTTCCTAAAGACTCAATTTACAACTTTTATTTGAAAGTTTTTTCAATTGGACACTTTTTTGAAGTACACATATGGACTTGTAATAAAAATATGACGTGATGGGAGCCAAAAAAAGTTTAACCGCGAGACGCTAGTGATAAAAGTTGATTCAATTTACGCGACCCTAATGAGAAAAAAATGAAATTATATCATGATATTATCGATAAATTTATCATCATCAGCTTGATATCGGTAATTATCGATATCATATCATATCATCCCTGCTGGAGATAGTCACTATATGTACATAAACATTTTTCGTTGCAGTGGTACCCGATTGTATCGAAATTTGATTTCAAAAAGTATGTACTTGCAGGACACCCTGTATTACTGAAACCACGCCGAGTCGTCTTTCAAGATACCGTATAAAATACTGTCAAATTCCATATCATTCTGATTCGGGTCTACCATCAGTACGTCTTTGTAGGATGTTAGATTGGGGTGTGGGTGGGTGGCATATCTACCTACCTCTACTTGCAAATAATTATTGGAATGACAAATTGGGCCCGTGCTGAATTATGGCGGATATAAAATGTATTTTTACTGGTGGCTAGATGCGGGATCAAGGTTTTGTTCGTACAATATCGCAGATTGCTGTTTTTAATCATATAATCATACGTTGCAATTGTGCGATTGATTTTTCGCTGTTTGGGAAGTGTTTTCGATAAATATCTCGTACACAGGTCAGTAGGATAGGGGACGGGGAATAGAGAAAATAGAAAAAATCAAAACGAACAACCAAGCAATGCAAACGTAGGTAATGTCGCGGGTAATTTATTAGGACGCGGCGCGGTGGGTGGAGGTGACTCTGACTGGCGAACGAACCAACGAACGCTTAGCTAAATACTTGGTATGCGCGATATGCGTTTCCGTTGTAAATTCATTATTACGTATACGCAATTACTTATACTCGTACGTACGCAGATGACCTTAAAATACGCAATACGCTTAGCTCGGTCTTAATAGTTGCGGTGTCGTGGTCGATGTCGATGAATGAAAGTATGACAATGGTTATAGCGTGACAGTCCAACACCTGCACAGTGCACCTTGGTGCGTGGATTCAAATTTTTATTGAAGAAAATGACGAGTAAAATAGTAAATCGAAACTAGAATCTCGTCGATTTTGAAATTATGGACGAGGTGAAATGAGAAATTTATATGGAGTGATGATGGAAGGTGATTCGATTTGAAGGAGCTCGAGTAATGTTCGCTTGTACTTGATATTTCTTTTTCGAATTCTGATATTTTATGCTGTACCGAAAGTACAAGAGAGAAGGGTATAATTATGAACAATTTACATTACGCGAATACGAATTGGAAGTTGGCTAATTTGCAAATGTATATCGTCGAGTCTTGCATTTTGCTGGTGTTAGCTGATCTCGATGCAAACTCGAATACTTTGTCGATGAATAAGAAGAGAAAGAGAGAGCGTGTGAGGGATGGGTTGAGGAATAGGCAGAAATAGGTACGCTACGTACCTACTCGTATGCAATGCATGCACTTGCACACATCGAGATAAGCTAAACGTAATCGTGAATTTGCAAGTCGCGACGAATTTGCTACGACAATTCGTGCAATTTTCTATCACGAAAAGAACGACTCGCTGCATTCGAAATTTTTATCCGCTAATAAGGCCCCGGTCGTATCAATCGATACAGATACGTATACGAAGACCAAGACGACGACGACTACCTAAGTAGATACGTATTCGTGTTGTACTAGGTATGTCTATGTACTGTGTAAAAGAAACGCAAAAGCAATACGTATCGTATAATAAAAAAATTGTCGGACGCGACGCGACGCGACGCAAAGACATCGACATTTCTCTTCTCCTTCGGCGTCGCACACCTCGTCCATCCGAGTCGTACTCGTAGACCTACCTGCAATCTGCATTACATTGGAATAATTTTATTGTCGTGCCGCACGGTTACGTTTGCTCTTGATATATGCTAATTGCTCTCGATAGTCAATACCTGGTATGTTGGCTATGGTTGTTGGTCTGGGCTGGCCTGCCAATTCACAATAACGCAAAGCAACGCAACTCAACGCCGCTACGTTCTATACGTAGCTAACGAACTTTTTGCCTGCGTTGTATTGAAATTTTTCACCTCGAGTTGGAAAAACCACATAGTTTATGGTCAACAGTTCCCTTGGAAAGAGGGCTCAAAATAATTTTTTCCCGGACCCTGCTTTGGTTCTCGAAGGCCCTGCTAAACGGAGATACTTGATATTGAAAATTGCAGGGGAGGGAGGGGTCTAATTGAAGTTTTTGTGATGACTAAAATTATTCCCAGTACTTCAAGTTACAACTTTTGTTTGAAAATTTTTTCAAATGTGCCCCTACTTCCCACTCAATTTTTAACCCTTTGGGACCCGAGAAGAACCTGGTGGACGGGATGAAAAATTTTTCACAACAAAAGATGTACCATTAGCTCACTAAGATGAATGCATAAAAAAATTTGAGGCGGAGTAATTCCTCACTTTGGAATTTGAGGATGTTCTCAGAAATTCTCGAAATGATTTTGGCCCGTATTTTAAAAATTTCCTTAAGATTTCCTTATTCTTATTCCTTAAGGTAAGGAATAAGGAAAATCGGTATTTTAAAAACGATCTTATAATAAGGTTCCTTAAAATGGTATTTTAAAACTATCCTTATCTTATTCATAAGGTTTGTGAAGGTGCATTGTTGCCAAACAGTTTCATCCGAGTTTCGGATATTACAACCAATAGAAATGCTGTATTTTTCTAGCATTGGCATATTGCTGGTTTTGCGCGCGTTTTGTGATAACTGATGGTGAAATTCAAATTTCTTTTTTGCGTGGTTTTACGTGTTATCGCAGAATTTTTCTCTTTTGCGTGAATTTTTGCTGTAAAGGTCTAAAAGTGAACATAGTTTCTCCGAAAAAATACATCGAAAGAAGCTCGGATTCCTATTTTTTTGGAGTAGAAATATTTTATACCTATTTCTCCAATTTTTAAAATATAAAAAAAAAACTGCTTTTTTTCCTTCAAATGAACATCTCAACCGCGTAAATAATTTGAAATTACTCAATAAGTATGTACAATATTGTATTCACGTTCATAAGCGTCTTTTACCGAAATCGAGTGAGGAAATCATTATTATTGTAATGTTTCAATGGATTGCTGCGATCTCGCAGAACCCTGGTTGGGAATTTTGCAATTTCATTAAGCATTAAAATGTTCATTAGATCATCCATATTGAAAAAAAACTATTCTGAACTTCTCAAAAAAATAAAAACTTTACAAAACTTTAAAAAAAAATCATTCAAAAGTTCATTCAATTCTGATAAGAATTATCGAAATACAATAAGGTGTCTTTAAGGTACGTCGCGAGGTACCTTATTCATTTCCTTATTTCATTTACCTCATTTCGAAAAAGGAACGTTTTAAAATACCAAAAAATCTTAAGGAACCTCTTAAGGATACCTTATTACTTATATTCGAATAAGGAAATTTTTAAAATATGGGCCTTTATCAATTTCCAAAATAAAAATAAGTTGAAAATTCCCAAAAAATGCATGGAATTGTTGTGCAGCCAAAAACGAAACTAACCACGTGAAAAAATTTTGCGCATCTCACGACAACATTTTTTTGCCTCATAAATTGTTTTTTGAGAAATAAATGACGTAGTTCCATTTTTTTAATAATCGCAAATGCCCAACTCAGAAAATTTTCAGTATTGATTAACATCGAAAGTCGAATGAAGAATATGACGGCCCCGAATTTTCATTTAAAATAAATCTCATTTTGGAATTTGAAGTTTTTAAGTCATTCAAATTTGTGTTGCGCGTCAGTTAAAAAATTTTTCATTTTTTTCCAAAAAGAAAAATCGATAGTTTTGGGATATTTTCTTGTAGGTTGTTCTCAAAAAAGTTGAATTTTCACTACTGACGAAAATTTTCCAAGTTCATGAAAATTCCTCATTGGTAATTTAATAATATGAAAAAATCTCTTTTTTTATGACGCAATCTTTGCTTCAAAAAGAAAAATTGAAAATTCGAAAAACATTTTCTCGTGGGTTATTTTCCAAAAAGTTCAACTTTCACAGAATATACAAATTTTCATAGTTCATAAAAATTTCTCTTTGGTAATTTGATATCATGACATCATTTAGTATCAATTTTTTCCAAAAAAGGAAAATTGAAGAAAAAATAAAAATCGAAATTGTTCATTGGGGTTTTTCTGGAAATTAAAAAATTTTATCATACATTTCCAAAATGGAAATTCCAAAAATTTTCAAAATTTTCGAAGAGTTCTTTACCTTTAGTGCTTGGCTGAAGTTGAAGTTGAAAAATTAATCAGTTTTTTAATTTGTTGATGTGACACTTGATACGAACTTGAATGACCTTGAATTTCAAATTTTTCAAATTCCAAAAAGGGATTTATTTTAAATGAAAATTTGGGGCCGTCATATTCTTTATTCGACTTCCGATGTTAATCAATACTGAAAATTTTCTGAGTTGGGCATTTGCGGTTATTAAAAAAATGGAACTACGTCATTTATTTCTCAAAAAACAATTTATGAGGCAAAAAAATGTTGTCGTGAGATGCACAAAATTTTTTCACGTGGTTAGTTTCGTTTTTGGCTGCACAACAATTCCATGCATTTTTTGGGAATTTTCAACTTATTTTTATTTCGGAAATTGATAAAATCATTTCGAGAATTTCTGAGAACATCCTCAAATTCCAAAGTGAGGAATTACTCCGCCTCAAATTTTTTTATGCATTAATCTTAGTGAGCTAATGGTACATCTTTTGTTGTGAAAATATTTTCATTCCGTCCACCAGGTTCTTCTCGGGTCCCAAAGGGTAAATAATGCATATAAGAATTTACTTCGTATTATCCGAAATTGAAAGGCAGGAAAGAATTTTATCGAAAAATTTCTAATACCCAATTGAATGAAGATTGATTGAATAAAATTTATTTCGGCCAATAATCTCAAATTTTCACAAAATGGATAATTTTTTTTCGAAATAATTTCTTGAGAAACCCTACAGTTAAAGGGTTGAAAAAATTGTAAAAATTGCCAAAATTTCTGGAATTAAAAAAAATTACTCAAACGAGGTTGAATTGAATGAAGGTTGATTGGAAAAAATTTATTTCGGGCAATAAATTCAAATTTTCATCAAATTGAGAAAAAATTTCCAAATAATTACTCGAGGAACCCTACAGTTGTAGGGTTGAAAAAATTATAAAAATTGCCAAAACTTCTGGAATTGAGGAAAATTGCCCAAATTTGGTTGAATTGAATGAAGATTGATTGAAAAAAATTTATTTTGGCCAATAATCTCAAATTTTCACAAAATTGATCATTTTTTTCAAATTAATTACTCTAGAAATCCTACAGTTGTGATGTTGAAAAAATTGTAAAAACTTCTGGAATTGAAAAAATTACCTAAATTTTGTTGAATTGAATGAAGGTTGATTGGAAAAAATTTATTTCGGGCAATAAATTCAAATTTTCGTCAAATTGAGAAAAAATTTCCAAATAATTACTTGAGAAACCCTACAGTTGTAGGGTTGAAAAAATTGTAAAAATTTCCAAAACTTCTGGAATTGAGAAAAATTTCCCAAACTTGGTTGAATTGAATGAAGATTGATTGAAAAAAAATTATTTTGGCCAATAATCTCAAATTTTCACAAAATTGATAATTTTTTTCAAATTAATTACTCTAGAAATCCTACAGTTGTGATGTTGAAAAAATTGTAAAAACTTCTGGAATTGAAAAAATTGCCTAAATTTAGTTGAATTGAATGAAGATTGATTGGAAAAAATTTATTTCGGGCAATAAATTCAAATTTTCATCAAATTGAGAAAAAATTTCCAAATAATTACTCGAGAAACCCTACAGTTGTAGGGTTGAAAAAATTGTAAAAATTTCCAAAACTTCTGGAATTAAGAAAAATTGCCCAAATTTGATTGAATGGAATAAAGATTGATTGAAAAAAATTTATTTTGGCCAATAATCTCAAATTTTCACAAAATTGATAATTTTTTTTCGAAATAATTACTCTAGAAATCCTACAGTTGTGGGGATGAAAAAATTATAAAAATTGTTAAAACTTCTGGAATTGAAAAAAATTGCCCAAATTTGGTTGAATTGAATGAAGGTTGATTGGAAAAAATTTATTTCGGGCAATAAATTCAAATTTTCATCAAATTGAGAAAAAATTTCCAAATAATTACTCGAGAAACCCTACAGTTGTAGGATTGAAAAAATTGTAAAAATTTCCAAAACTTCTGGAATTGAGAAAAATTGCCCAAATTTGATTGAATGGAATAAAGATTGATTGAAAAAAATTTATTTTGGCCAATAATCTCAAATTTTCACAAAATTGATAATTTTTTTTCGAAATAATTACTCTAGAAATCCTACAGTTGTGGGGATGAAAAAATTATAAAAATTGTTAAAACTTCTGGAATTGGAAAAAATTGCCCAAATTTGGTTGAATTGAATGAAGGTTGATTGGAAAAAATTTATTTCGGGCAATAAATTCAAATTTTCATCAAATTGAGAAAAAATTTCCAAATAATTACTCGAGAAACCCTACAGTTGTAGGATTGAAAAAATTGTAAAAATTTCCAAAACTTCTGGAATTGAGAAAAATTGCCCAAATTTGATTGAATGGAATAAAGATTGATTGAAAAAAATTTATTTTGGCCAATAATCTCAAATTTTCACAAAATTGATAATTTTTTTTCGAAATAATTACTCTAGAAATCCTACAGTTGTAGGGTTGAAAAAATTGTAAAAATTGTTAAAACTTCTGGAATTGAAAAAAATTGCCCAAATTTGGTTGAATTGATAAATTATTTCTAGGATCTTGATCTGCAACTTCTGTTTGAAAATTTTTTCAATTGAACGTTCCCTCTCCCATTCACCTAATTTCGAATAAGAAGTGTCAAGTAAATTCAGAGTGGGAGAGAGGGATCCAATTGAAAAAAATTTCATACAAAAGTTGTAGATCGAAGTGATGGGAATAATTTGAGTCATTACAAAAATTTTGATTGGATCCCTTCCTCCCCTTCAATTTTTAGTATTATGTATCTATGTAGTAATGGACTTGGCAAAAAATATTCGAAATGTTACCGGGCTGCTGATTTTGGCAGAACATAGTAGGAGCTCGTGTTGATGGGCGATTACGATGCTAAATTGATCACGTGCTTATCGATCGATATATTATATTAGCTTTGTTCTTTTCGCTGCTCGGAGTTACTCTTTTTGCTCCCGAGGTGTAATAGATAAAAGTACTAGGGAGTAGAAAGGAGTATGAAAAAAAGTAAACAATGAAAAGAACAAGAATGAGTAAACAATTGGTAAATTTTTCAGTTCAAAGGTTTATCCTTAAAAAAAACAAATTTGTCTGTAAAGAGACGCACCATTTAGGTTTCAAGATACGTGAGAAAAGATGAGTCAAAATAAGTGGTTTGACCAATTTGAGCAAAACTGGAAAATGGTTGATGGTAAAAAAAGACTGACTTATGATACAGAAATACGTTGCCTTGTGAGGCAATAAAATTTTTATTCTACGTTTATACCTGAATATTCTGAAATCTGAACGTGTTCAACCAATTCTCAGTTTGCTTGGTAATAAAAAAATATATATAAATGGACAGAAGAAGTTCAACTCTGTTATGACCAAACTCAAGATTGAATTTCAAAAAGATTTCTATCCCAAATAATACATAAATGTACTTGAATACACTATTTTCAAATAATTTATAATGAAATATATTCAAAATAGTTTATTTAAATTTTTATTTACCTAAAATTTGAATATGGAGCAACTTGGGGTAACGAAAAGAACAGCGTTTTCTAATAAATAAATACTGATAAGAAGTATTCTCATCGCTTTACTCCTTTTGCACTTCCTTTCAAGTAGGTGTAAAAAGAGTAACAAGGTGTAACACCTTTTACTCCACTGCCTGCCAAAAGAACGCATTTCTGGTTTTACTCCAATTGATATTTCCCCAATAGAACACTAAATTGCTGCTTGGAGTAACTCCGAGCAGCGAAAAGAACATAGCTAGAATAGCGGATCGACAAGGCAATAGACGTGCTGGAAGTAGGTATACGTACTAGGTAAACAGGCAGGCAGGTTGATAGAGATAACTTTATTCGCTGCTTTCCAAAATCTTCTCAATCTGGCGTATTGCACGTGTCTGTATCTCTATGTGGATGTCATGTCGCTTCGCAATAAGTATATACGTAGGTATAGGTGTGTGGAAATAGATGTATAAGTACTCTTATATCGACTGCTCGTCGTCGTCATCTCTCGCGTGAAATATCCAAGTCAAGTATACTTGCCTACTCACTCCCCCTTGATGTTTAGCTTAGCTGCTTGACATAGTTATTACCATCAGGTACTCGTCTTTTACACGATACAGATTTCCTATATTATGACGCGACGCAGTCGTGTCAAATCGTTTACTTTAAACTCTACATTCGCGGATTTGTCGCCTACAACGAGCGATCGATGAACAAAAAAATTACACTACCTATTTTCGTCTTTCGAAGCTAGTGCAGCGATTTTACGTTGAATGGGAATGCGAAAATGGCGATTCTAGCGAAATACTTGGCTCGCTGTAGCATTATGCGAGTGGATGCGGTCGTAGTAGGCCGATTCTCGAACGTGAGCTGCTACCCCCTCATCGACAATCGCAAAGGGGACCTACTATACGTAAGACATAAATGCGTCGAGATAATAGAAAGTAATTTTCTTACGTTCGTACGCGCAGAGAAGATGCGACAGTGTCTTCCAGAAAGTCGTTTTTTTTTCATTCTTTGCTTTAAAAACCCTCCGAGGAGTTTGAAACGAAATGAAAAACGAGAACCTCCCTCTCGTCTTTGGGTTCTATTCCACTAGGCGTCGTCGACTTTATCTTTCTTCACGGTAAATTGCGTTTGGACTGGTAACTCGATGAAAAATTCGATTGCTCGTTTTTTTACCGCATAACTGCTTTCAAGTTTCATTGTCATATTTTTTCGTCGAGACAAAAATTCAAATGTTCGAAATGTTGTTAAATTGTGTACTCGTTTAATGTAGTTCAGCAATGCTTCAAGATGAGCCGCCCCCCCCCCTCATAGGACCGTTGAGAAGGGGGTGAAGGGGTACTTTGCCTCGGGCTCAGATTTTTACAAATTCAGCCAGAGGAGGATTTTGCGTGGGAACTCAAGGTAGCTTTTTTCATTGAATAGATGCAATTTTGCAAAATCTCACATTTTTTGAAATTTACAGAAAATGAAATTTTTTACAAATTCGCTTAGGTTAGGATTTTTAATTTTTTCATAGGATCAAATCGTAGCCTTTGTCATTGATTAAAATAATGCAAATTGCCATTTTTTGAAATTTGCTGAAAATAAAAATTTTGACAAATTTGTTCAGGGTAGGATTTTTTATTGGATCAAATGGTAGCCTCAGTCATTAATTAATTGCAAATTACCATTTTTTGAAATTTACTGAAAATAAAAATTTTGACGAATTCAGCCAGAGGGGGATTTTGCTTGGGAACTTAGGGTAGCTTTTTTCATTGAATAAATGCAATTTTGCAAAATTTCACTTTTTTTGAAATTTGTAGAAAATAAAATTTTTTACCAATTTGCTTAGGGTAGGATTTTTTATTGGATCAAATGGCAGCCTTTGTTATTGATTAAAAATTAAAATGCAAATTTCCATTTTTTGAAATTCACTGAAAATGATTATTTTGACAAATTCGCTTAGGGTAGGATTTTGCACTGGGTCAAATGGTAGCCTTTGTCATTGATTAAATGCAAATTGCCATTTTTTGAAATTTACTGAAAATAAATTTTTTCACACATTCAGCCAGAGGGGGATTTTGCATGGAAACTAAAATTTCCTTATTCGAATATAAGTAATAAGGTATCCTTAAGACGTTCCTTAAGATTTTTTAGTATTTTAAAACGTTCCTTTTTCGAAATGAGGTAAATGGAATAAGGAAATGAATAAGGTACCTCGCGAGGTACCTTAAGGACACCTTATTGTATTTCGATAATTCTTATCAGAATTGAATGAACTTTAGAATGATTTTTTTAAACGTTTTGTGAAGTTTTTTATTTTTTTGTAATATGGATGATATAATGAAAATGTTAATGCTTAATGAAATTGAAAAATTCCCAACCAGGGTTCTGCGAGATCGCAGCAACCCATTGAAACATTACAATGATAATGATTTCCTCACTCGGTTTCGGTAAAAGACGCTTACGAACGTGAATACAATATTGTACATACTTATTGTGTAATTTCAAATTATTTACGCAGTTGAGATGTTCATTTGAAGGAAAAGCAACATTTTTTTTTTAATATTTTAAAAATTGGAGAAATAGGTATAAAATATTTCTACTCCAAAAAAATAGGAATCCGAGCTTCTTTCGAGGTATTTCTGCGGAGAAACTATGTTCACTTATAGACCTTTACAGCATAAATTCACGCAAAAGGGAAAAAATCTTTGATAACACGTAAAATCACGCAAAAAAGAAATTTGAATTTCACCATCAGTTATCACAAAACGCGCGCAAAACCAGCAATATGCCAATGCTAGAAAAATACAGCATTTCTATTGGTTGTAATATCCGAAACTCGGATGAAACTGTTTGGCAACAATGCACCTTCACAAACCTTATGAATAAGATAAGGATAGTTTTAAAATGCCATTTTAAGGAACCTTATTATAAGATCGTTTTTAAAATACCGATTTTCCTTATTCCTTACCTTAAGGAATAAGAATAAGGAAATCTTGAGGAAATTTTTAAAATACGGGCCTAAAGGTAGCTTTTTTCATTGAATAAATACAATTTTGCCAAAACTCGCATTTTTTAAAAATTTACTGAAAATATAAATTTTGACAAATTCGCGTAGGGTAGAATTTTGCATTGGATCAAATCCAAAATTATTTTCAAGACTTCACGCTACAACTTTTATTTGAAAATTTTTTCAATGGACCCTTACCTCCGGTAGTTTTTAATAATCTTAAGGGGGGGGGGGGCATAATTTTTTTTTTTTTAATGCATAGAGTTGATAAGCGGAATTTTCTAAGACTTTTGCATGACGTCATTTTGATTTTTCATCTATGAAATTTTAAAGAAAAATTGGAAACTGATTTCATCTTGCTTTTTTTTACGAAAAAAATTAATTTTTGATTTTTGAAAAATAAAATGCATGGAGTTTTCAAAACAAGAAAATGATATTCATTTTGCATTTTGATGATGTCATTTTATAGAAATTATTGATGAATTGTTTGGAAAATGAAAAATTTTTAGTGCCAAAATTTGAAGAAAAACGCGACTTTTGCTTAATGCCCCGTTTCCAGGGAGACTATGCAACCCACCAAACTTTTTCTTAGAATGTTTTTTATTCAGTAGAGTCTGGTCTGTAATCTGACGAGAGGGTTTTGGAAAATTCCTACTTTCCCTCCGATTTTATCAAACTTTCTCATAATTTTCATCGTAGTATTCCAGTCAATTCGAAAGAAAATTATGAGAAAGTTTGATAAAATCGAAGAATTTTCCAAAACCCTCTCGTCAGATTACAGACCAGACTCTACTGAATAAAAAACATTCTAAGAAAAAGTTTGGTGGGTTGCATAGTTTCCCTGGAAACGGGGCATTAAGCAAAAGTCGAGTTTTTCTTCAAATTTTGACACTAAAAATTTTTCTTTTTCCAAAAAATTTATCAATAATTTCTACAAAATGACATCATCAAAATGCAAAATGAATATAATTTTCTTTTTTTGAAAACTCCATGCATTTTATTTTTCAAAAATCAAAAATTAATTTTTTTCGTAAAAAAAAGCAAGATGAAATTAGTTTCCAATTTTTCTTCAAAATTTCATAGATGAAAAATCGAAATGACGTCATGCAAAGGTCTTAGAAAATTCCGCTTGTCAACTCTATGCATTCAACAAAAAAAAAATTATCCCCCCCCCTTAAGTATCTGAGTCGTATTATGCGAAATTGGAGAGGGAAGGGTCTAATCGAAAATTTCATAACAAAATCTACGTATTTCTAGGATCTCTAATCAGTTACCTCGTTACCTCGCCAATTTCTCGAGGAAAAATCGTGTAAAACTGACCTTGTAGGTGAAGGGGGTGAGGTAGAAACTTCGTCTCGAGCTCGTTGTCTAGCTACTAGGTATAGGTACGAGAGAGTTAGGTACTGCCAATAATTTCGGGACAGCCTTTGGATGGATATTGTGGTTGGCAGTGGAATTGTTGGCACCTGTCTGCGTCCGTTTCCATTTTCCATATCGAAAGTACCCACTCTCGTATGCCCATTTCCAACGAGAAATGTAACACACACGACGCGCCATGCCATTCCATGCCATAAACGAGTCCTTCGACTATGCGGTGAACTGGTGACAAATGAAATTCGTAGAAATGCAAACTTTCGATCAATTATCGCCGTTACACTCGACTCGATTCGTGTTCTTCTTTTATCGTATCGTCTCATTAGCGGGTTATTAAAAAAATTATTAAAGAAAAAAAAATCTCTATAGCGTGTCAGCATTTCTTTTTCTTCCTTTGTTTTTTCACGTCTTCTAGTCGCAAATAGGTAATTTTTTTTCAGAATAGTCGTACTACTCGTATACGTACGTTACGATTGTCTAATTATCTACGCGAGCGACGTGATGATTATTTCACTTATTACGCTCGCGACTACGAGTACGATGCGCATGGTTTTAATTTTATTGTTTATTCCTCTCGTATAGTCGAGTCTCAATGGTGTAGGTATAGATAGGTAGGCTATGGGCTTTAGTAACAGCGACGTGTGGCGGCAGTCGTGTCATCGGTAGCGAAACAGCAGCACAGCGCAATGCAGCAGCTTATTACGAACGTATTGTTCTTGTGACACGATATTGGAAATCGACGCACGAGTTGGCCGTTGTTATTTTCCAACCTTTTTTTTTTTGTAATTTTTTTCTACATTTCTCTTCTCTCTCCCTCTTCGGACGACTTTTTTGCCATACTTTACTTCGTGTCCCTAAGGCCTATACGTGGACAAAAGTTCGATTAGGTTGATGTTCGTACTTCGTACATTATCCGCCTATAATGGTGGTTTTCTTAGAACAATTATCTCGCAATTTACACGTCGTTTATCGTTTATTAATCGTATCTGTGTTTTTTTTCTTTTTCGCAGAATGGCGGTGATGGTGGAGCAAAGGTCTTTTAGACCTTTTAAATCCAGCGAGGAGTATTTGTACGCCATGAAAGAAGATTTGGCCGAATGGTTGAATACTTTGTACTCCGATCTGTACATAAATGTGAATAATTTCATGGACAGATTGGACACCGGCGTCGCTTTGTGTAAGGTAAGAATCGCCTTTATTCTTATTCTACGATACGATGTACGAGTATAGCCTTATCTACTATTGGGTGTCGTGTACTGTAGTGGAGAGTATCAGGGCTGGATACCGAATCAACCAATCGGTAAGGTAGTTGCACCAGTCGTGGGCCACGACCCAGTGGTGGGTCACTTGAGAAGAAAAATGTTTATAATTAGGCGTATTTTTAAAATAGCTTCAGAAAATTTTTTTAGAGCAAACCTGGAACATTTCTGCATAGAACCACATAAAAGTTTTTAATCAATTCTGTTCAAGTAATTAATAATGATCGTCTGAAATTTTTTTGTTAGAACAATTTTCAAAATGATGCCAATTCTAAAGATTTTTGTTAAGCCGAAGTGTTATCGAAATATGAATTTTACGCTATTAAGATTAATAAAACTTGAAATATAACTATTTGGACCTGACTCAGAACAGTTTGGAGATTCCATTTCTTCATTAAAATAAAAAATATTGCCAAAATTCTATCGAATATGGCGGTGACTATCTACTGGAAGGAAAAAATGGTGTTTAGCCAGTAGTGGATCATTTTGATCAAGTACTAGACTTACGAAATTTTTGTGAATTTCTAGTGGTTGATCAGGCAAAAAGTAGTAAATACTTACAAAAAACGATAAGTTTTCTTTTTCTCATGGCCATTGAGTGACAATTTTAATGAATACCTATTGTATTTTATTAAAATTAATTTTTTTTCCAATTAGATAAAATGAAAAACAAAACGACTTTATTTAAAAAGTAAAAACAATCGACTGTACAAAAAAAAAGGAACTTTGAAACTTCAAGAAATAAAATAAATAACTAAAATAAGATCATTGCACCTTGACACACATACATTTAGTAGTTTTATAAACTAACAAGTTCCGAAGTCAAATATTTTAAAATAATTTATACCTAAGTATACGAAATTCATAAATCGTCAATTTTTTTTAAAAATTGGTAAATTGACATCGAAATCAAATTCAATAACTAATCATATTTGAATTTGTAACTAATAAATTACGAAACAAAAAAAATCGACACTTATTTTCCAACTTTGCGTTTTTTCTTTGGCATAATATTGTCTTCTTCCTTCTTTCTCTTCGTATTTAGACGTTGTTCTTTCTTCTCTTCTCGTTGTTTTTTTTTCGTTCTATTTTCAAACGTTCGGCTTCTTTCTTTTTTTCTTCTCTTTGAAGTTGACGATCCTGTTTCGCTTTTTCCATCGCATTTTTCTGTTCAGCTTTATTATAATGATACTGTTTCCACGCTTTCGATGTAACAGCAAAAGGAATAGCATCCTTCTTACGTCTTTTCTTAGTTTGAGGCAAATTTTCTGGAAAACGAATCACATCTTTAAAAGGTGAGGGTATCGACGTCGAAGCAAACGAATCACTGTTTTCTGGTGTTTTGTTGTTTTTTTCCATTTGCCTGTGAATATCATCGATTGTAGTTTCCGGTGTTTTTGGTCGGCTGTTGTCAGTTGTACTGCTTTCTGGTTGTTGCGGTGGAATATTCTCATCAGTTACATTATCAGATGATCTTGATCGGCTACTCGAATCCAAAATTGAATTACTAGACGTAGTAGTGTTACATAGAAGTAGTTCGATTTCACTACCTCTAGTACTTTCACACTGACAATAATTCGATTCTGCATTTTCCGATCCAAAGGTAGAATTGAGTAAAGATGATTGGGCACACTGACAGATAACCACATCGATATTTTCTAGTTCCAAACCGTAATCGTTGAAGTACGCATCAGCATTAGAATCATTTATTGATGTCTCGATGACACTAGTTGACTCATCGATGTTGCTGGGTAATTCATTAATACTGTTTATTACTACTACTGGTGCATTTGATGGTTCATCATCTTTCGCGATTTCTTCTACAATGCTAGACCAAACATGATATAATGAAATATGCCTTTCTTCTATTTCATGTTCGCCTTGCATCCTGTATAATTTTTTGAACAGCTCTAAAACATCAGGATCTATTCGTTCTTCGATTATTTCTCGAGCATGCAAAAGTTCTTCACATGAACTGGAACTAGTTGAAGCATCTAAAACCTTTTTTTTATTCGTAAAAAATTTGACATTTTCAAATTTGAACGGATTTAGACCGCAATGTTTGAATCCATTAGCTATAGTTGATCGTTTTAATCTTCGAAGCGTCAGTCTAAGAAGAGGAGCGAAATTGGGCAATAAAAGTCGAGATGTCTTAGTATCCTTCTTGAACTTTCGGACAGCTTTCTTCCATTTGGACTTCATGGGATGAAACACACTACAATCCATCGGTTGTAAGATATGCGTTGCGTTCGGATACAGTGAAATTAGTTCGATCCCATTTTTCGAGCATAATTCTGACACTTGTAGTGTCAAATGGCTGGCATGACCGTCTAGGAATAATATTATAGGTTTAGGAATGTTCTGCTTATTAAGCCAGGGTAAGAATACGTTGGCAATATATTCATAAAATGTGCCACTGGTCATCCATCCGGTTTCACTTCGTCCTATACCCCAATCATCAGGAACGCATTTTGTCACTACAGCAGGAATTCGATCGTATTTGTAAACAACCATGGGGGGTGCCATTGTGCCAGCTGCATTTCCACAAACTAGAGTAGTGACGTTGTTAAGGTGCATTTGACCCTACCCACCCCGTGGCTACACTGGGGCCAAACGTTACGTATTATGCCGTACTTTATGGCAACCCTAGCAACAATATGTCAACGCGTAGCTAGAAGACTTCTTCTAACGCTAGTACGCTAGTGAGGTTTCTCGGGAGAATACTCCTGAGAACGTGCATCTCTTCGAGTCTCTCGATAGCCAAATTATTCCGGTATAATTTGGTAGCGTACTCCTTAGAATACCCATACAACCAATCCGCGAAAGAACATGCTATTTTATCATGTATCTTATTTTTACAACTACTAATACAGTGTTAATCAATTCTAATTAAAGGTTTTTCTCGTGAATGGATCGACTTTTATTCTTTTTATGTAATGGTGGAGGTTTTACCTCAAAGCTCATAACAGGTAACATCGATATTAATTACATTGGTGCCGAAACGGGTTCGCGAGTGTTTTTGTGCGGTTATTTTAAGTAATAAATCCCTTCGTCCGGCAGAAGCCGGCTATCCAATGCTGTAAAGTCATCCGAGGAAGACGTAATTAACCTTCCAACGAAATATGACAACCAATAATGTAACCAATAATGCAACCAATAATGTAACCAATAATGTACGACGAACAGTTAGGCGAAAGGCTGAGATGGCCCAGACCGAAAGGTCAAATAATGTACGACGTGTGGTGAGTAGTTTCTTTTTCAATAATGTAAATCTTTTTTTTTAAAAAAAAAAAAAAAAAAAAAAAAAAAAACTGTAGTTAATGCTTATCAACACTTTTTCTTTTTGCTTATTAATTTAGGCAAACCGCTTTTCAAATTGTGTTACGAACAGCCACTGTACTCGGGTACGGGGGTGTCCACCCTTTTTTCATTTTTCTCTGTACCTGACCTCGGTTGGGGAATGGAGTGTGTAAATAAAAACGCATGCTTTTTCTATCTCATAGGGACCTCGTGTTCACACGATATCGAAAGCGCGCCAAAAAATTACGCCGCTAGTAACCGTTACGACGAACACGTCGTACGAGAACACACAGCGGCGTACCCGCCCACCCACCCGGCCGGCAGGCAGGGGGAAGATCCATTGGTGAAATCTCCGATGAGCATGGTAAGATCGCGCAACTGCGTCGAGACCGGTAGCAAGCTACCCAACACGCTATTATTATTCTTGTGGTTCGTTAACGTGAAAGACGTACGCGCGGTAATATTTCCAATACGCAGCAATACTGTAGGGAATGTTTTTTCCGTGATACCTTAGCCATTTTTTCGTTTTTCGATCTTTTCGTGGTGATTTCTGTGTGCGATTTTTTGTCGTGTACGGTTTTGTTGTGAATGGTTTGATATTCGCTTACTGGTACGTACTTTTTTGAATTAATTCTTGCTTGCATTTTTTAATTCTGATTTTTTTCTTTCTCTCAATTCTCAAAATTTATTTTTTAATTCCTTGCTCTCAGAATTTGTGTAACACAACGTGACAAACACGTACTCGATATTTTGCCTTGGGGCATGCCCAATCGCATAGCGAAAGAAAAAGCTTTGCAAAAAATATCCGAGACTTATCCACACCGTAGAAATTCGAGGAAACCTCGTACGATGGAGAACACAGACGAAAGTAATACGAGTGTAAACACTGGTAACGAAGAGCACGCTCTACCTATACAGAACGAAGGGGACACCCCTAATCAAATTCTAACTTTAAATATAAATCATCTCAATTCGAATACGATTGGAGGTGCGAACACGCAAAACTCCCAACACTCTGTCGATGACGATGAGGGAAACGAGTAGGGCAAGAATTCAGCCAAGGGTCGACCTCTTGCCAGAATTCAGACCCGACCCCACCAAAAATGAATAATTTTCTCGAATATGAATACATTGGCGATGGCCTATCGTATTACATGTCCGAATACGAAATTGGCGAATACGCTAAAAAACCATATCGTAGGATACACATCGGTCTCGATGACCTACAACAAGAATTACAAAACGCCACGTTCACGAAGCGAAATTTCATTTTATCAATGTGCGTCCTTGAAATAAATTATTCGTCATTACCATATCAAGTAATTTTTGATAAAATGGTCAAAGTAGTGAACACACTTCTCGAAAAAGAAGCACAAGAAGTCATTCTAATCTTCCCATACGTGAAACCACGCAATCCTCCCGATCGAAAAGTTAAAGTGATTCGCTATAACCTATTTCGAAAAATATTTGAGGCATTCGAAAAAACGGATTCACGATTGACAGTGTGGTTCGAACCACATCGAATCCTGAGACAACGTGAGATATTCACGTCGATGAAAGGTGTACCCATCACTCGTTACGCAACTGATAATGATGACAACATCATACCAGATGAGAGTAAATTTGTGTTCTCACAAGAAAAAAACTGTTTTTATGTGAATAAAAACGCGATAGAGAAGA
This sequence comes from Balanococcus diminutus, assembly GCA_959613365.1. NCBI lineage: Eukaryota > Metazoa > Arthropoda > Insecta > Hemiptera > Pseudococcidae > Balanococcus > Balanococcus diminutus. The sequence continues at coordinate 57,298,971 of OY390717.1, forward strand.
TACGCGCCGTTTTTGAGAAAAAGATGGCCAGACATCTTACAACGAAGCGACCTACGCCTCACACTCAACCAACGGGTAGATTGAAAATCAGCTTCGACGTGTACAACATGTTTAAAAAGAAAGCTGGTAAACAAGCTCAAAAAGTGCCCACCAATGATGCAGTCATCAAAGTACCACTGAAAATAATCAATGGGAAATTTCATGTTTCCGAAGATTTAAAATACGTCGAATCCATAGATAATACGCAAATAGGTGACGCTACAATCAATGCTAACATTGAAAAACACCTAATTACCGAAGACGTAAATAATTTAGAAAAAAGTGACCCCACTTGTGTAGTACCTATTGCAATTGGTGAAGAAATCTACGCCATGCAATTAGATTCTGGGGCACTTCCCAACGTAATTACGCAGAATACTGCGAACAAATGGGTAGACAAGCATGGAGATGTCTGTACCTACCTACCGCTAAAACGAAGACTTCAACTTCGCCTAGCCGATAATAAACTTGTGTATACACAGCAGTACATATTAGTGGTTACACTAATGCTTGGTTCAGTGGAACTAAAAATACCATTTTACATAATCGAGGCAGTAGGTAACGTCTGCATACTCGGTAGACAATCGATGAAAATCTTAAACATCGAACTGAAGTTCCAACTTCACATGGCCACGATTCCATCGAGGTTGAAAAAGGAATTAATTCCTATTCAATTCCTCGAAGGAGGAAAATATCAAGGTCTCGACGTCCTACATTGTTGCCATATCTTCGAAAAAGACAAAAAAGACACGATGAAAGTCATCAATAAAAATACACGACCGGTGCACTGGGCATACCTAGGACCGGAAGACCGTGACAATGGTAAAGAAATTTACTTGAAGAAACTTCATCAATTTCTTCTCGACGCACTGCGAGAAAATCGCATAACTGAAAATGAAAACGGTGAAGGATGGGAGAAACTCTCAGTCTTCGCTGACATTTTCAGTAAGTACCCGGGTAACTACACCGGACCGAAAGTCACTTTCGAATTTTCCACCACTGACGAGGAAATGCTCAAACAGTGGAAAGGTGAGAAATACTCGCCAACGCGAAAATTAATTCCCACAATGCGAAGAGCCATTCGTGTCATGCTCATGAAAGGGATTATTCGTCCCTCGACTTCGCAATTTATCAATACGACTGCTCCAGTCATAAAATCGAACGGTGATCTAAGATTATGCTTAGCCGCCTGGGATTTCAATAGATTTGCTATAAATCGACTCGTGGAAACACGAAAAATGGAAAATATAATATTTGAACAAGGCGAATACGCTTTTTTCTGTCCACTCGATTTTACAGCTGCATTCTGGCAGTTACCGCTCGTCCCCGAAGCCCGAAAGTATACAGCTTTCATCTTTGAGGGGCAAGTATACGAGTTTCTCGTATTACCTTACGGTTTCAAGGTGTCCTCATCTGAGTTCATTCAGGTAATGAACGATATTTTTCCTGAAATGGACGGATTGGCGAAATTCGTCGACGATCTCCTGGTTGCAGGAAAAACATTTAAGGAAACTATCAATTCACTCGAAAAAGTGTTCACACTAATTCGAAAATTTGGGTTAAAACTCAATCCAGAAAAGACCAAACTTTTCCAAAAAACAACAAAGCATCTTGGTTTTACTCTGGGTGAAAACACCGTAGGTAAACAAAATGCCAAAATCGAGAAATTCGATGAATTCGTGAAAAAGCACACGAATAAAAAAGGGGAATTTGTACTCAAAACCCTCAAACAAGCGCAAACGCTTGTAGGATTAACCAATCTGTACCACAGATTTATTCCAAATTATGCGCAGATTCTCGCGCCAATATTTGCGCTTTCGCAAAGCAAAGAAAAAGAAATCAAATGGACAGACGACTGTCAAAAATCATTTGTTAAACTGTGCGACGAGTACAGAAAAAATTTTGTTCTAATGCCACCATTAGAAAACAAAAAACTTTACTTAGAGACTGCTCCAAGTGAAGACGCAATGAACGCCGTATTGTATCAGTACGACGACGATGATAAAATAAACATAGTGATGTACACGTCGCTATCGTTTAAATCTCACCAGAAGAGATATACTCTTCACGATAAAGAGGTCCTCACTCTTGTAAAAATTTGTAGACGGCTAGCTCACTGGCTACATGGACGACCAGTTCATATTAGAGCTGACCTCCAACCAATAGTCAAAAAGATCGCATCGATGTCCCAAACTCATCGTACAGCATCGGCGTGGATCACCGAGCTAGCAGGTTACGACTTGCAATTTGACATAAAAAAGACACAGAGCACCCAACTCTTCAAAATGCAAGCACCAGAGCTTACTCTGGAATCGATAGAACAGATCGAACCAGTATCAACTTGCATAGCTGAGGCTGTCCTCATAAATCTACCCAAAGACTTGGCGAATGTCGCTGAGGGGCAGAAAAATGACAATAAGTGTAAAGCACTTATGGCACTCTTAGCTACCACCTATTACAATAAGAAAGATCTTGACCAGCAAGAAAACAAACAAAAGAAATTTCGCATTGAAAAAGATGAGAAGGGACGAGACTTACTCGTTCGATATTATGATGATAATCACTCTCTCATCTATATGCCGGAAGAACTCTTTCGTGATACTGTAGATTATCTACACGAAATTTACGGTCACGTATGCGCGACCAAGCTAGATTGGATTTTTAGAAGATCTTACTTTTACCCAAATTCACTAGCATATATTAAAGACATATGTAACATATGCGTAATATGTAAAGTAAATAAGAGCTATGCGCTCCGCAAAGTCCTTGAGTTTGCTCAAGTAGAATCCTACGGTATAGGAGAGGAACTCTCTGCAGACTTGTTCGGACCAATCGCAAATTTGCAAGACGAACCGAAGTATCTTTTGGTCGTCAAAGACGTGTTTACGTCACGAGTATGGGTGAAAACCCTAACCGACATAAAAGCATTATCAGTGACAACTGAAATGGAAAATGCCGTAAACGACATACATAGAGCTGGTTATACCATTAAAAAAGTGATTACTGATAATGGTACCCAGTTTGTCGGCGATCTGTGGAAAGACATGCTTTCCAGATATAATATCAAAATAGGTAAAACTACCCCATACAACCCACAATCCTCAATGGTGGAACGCACTATGAGAATTATTGGAGATAAATTACGCGTCAAAATGAATACATTTTACGACGCCGATCGAGAACACTACGATTGGCACACTTACGCTCGAGATATCGAACGTGAGATAAATAATACCCCGACTTCCTTTGGTGTAAAGCCAAACGAAGCCTGGGGAATTGATGATCCCATCATTATGCAGCTTCCCGTGCAACACGCAAAGTTCAACTTTAGACACGAATTGCAAAAGCTCCGCGACAAGGAGGAGCGAAAATTATTAAATTCAGTGACCTCAACTGAATTAAAAACGATCAGATTAACTGAACAAGACGTAATTCGTGACGACAAGGGGCACGTCCGTGTAGCGGCGGACGGTGCCTGCGCACGAAATGGGAAAGAAAACCCCAAAGCTGGAATTGGGATTTGTTTCAAACCTCAATCTGGCAAAAATATCGCTGAGCAAATCTCAGACTCAAGGCACCCACCCTCGAACAATTTAGCTGAAATTTACGCAGTAAAAATTGCACTCGAGATCTTACTCGAAAATAATTTCACTAAAGCGTTGGTGCTTACCGACTCAAAGTACGTATCGCAAGCGATAAATAAAACTGCAGACCACTGGCAGAAAAATGGCTGGCTAAACAGCCGGAAAAAACCCGTCGTACACGGCGAGCTTTTCAAAGAATTATTAGAGCTAATCTCTAAATTCGAAGAAATTCGTATCCAACACGTGTACGCACGTAGGCACGAATTTCTAAACATAGTTGCTGACCAACTTGCGAAAAAATCGGTGTACAACGATGCCACCGAGAAAGAAAAAGTCGAAAATTTAAACGATAGGCAAGCTATCGAAGCCTATATACGCGAGCGTCGTCGCTCACAACGTATACAAGATGAATACAACTTTAACAAGTTGCACGGCGACCCGACGCCGTTACAACCAGATGACTTGGTGTTAATCACTGATCATAAATTGTCAAGCTTTGACAAGGGGCAATCCAAAAAATTGTTCCAAAAAAGGTATGGCCCATACCAAGTCGTGCGTCAAGTTGCACCAAATTGTTACCTGGTGAAATCCACCAGCGATGAAACAATTGAACGTACGGTCAACATACGCCAATTGTCCTTATTTTTATCGGCGACTCAGCTGAAAAAATTAAGCGAAAAAATAATGCAGTCAAAGCACAACGATCGTACGATAGTACAGCAAATTGAGGAATACCTCAACACAACTAGAGACCCTCAAGTTGAAATAAAAAATTCAAATAACGCTGACGATAAATCAAATGGCGAAATCGCCAGCGAAATTCAGCCGAATGTAACTACCCAAGGTTACAACACGCGAAGTCGCGTAAGAAAAGCATTACTTGCGAATACGCAATAATAAATTATACAATCGACAGATTGGAATATTTCCGTAGAACTTTTCAAATTGATGATTTCAATCAGTTTCGAAATTTCGAGTTTTTTGCTCCAAAAAACACCACCTACGAGTAAACTTGTTATTTTCTATAGTTGAATTAATTTTTTAATTCAAACTAGAAAAATACTGGATTTCCAAATCCCCCATCATAATGTGCCTACCATTACACACGTAGACATACGTAACAAAAAACACAGCCGTACGAACTCGTACGAAAATACGTAAAATCGTACCACCCCGCCCGCCTTACAAATAAGCAAACTAAATGTTCGTCGCCGAACACAAAAGGCAAGTCGAAACTCGCCTAAGACTCGAGCTTGGTTTATACCAACGAGTAACCGTACTGTGTAGTACAAAAACATAGGCGAAGAAAGGTGCGAGGTACAGGCCATGGTTGAAACCTTTCAGTAAATCTAAACTGAAATTTGTAGACCAGCTACATATAAAAATACACCTTAGTGAACATACACTAATACCAGCGCATACGCTAGGAAGTACATTCTCATAAGGTCCACCTTACCAACCCCCGCCCTGCGCATTGGTAAGATGAACGTTCCTACCGAATGCGACAATAAAATCGAACTAGGTAGATACCTATATGTACGATGTCGTACAAAATATAGACAGGGCAAGGTATGCGGTACCACCGCAACCAAACATATACGAGAAGTCTCGCATTCAAATGGTAATTTTGAAAATAAATACGTAAAATAAAAGACCTCTTTTATACGTATAAATTAATAATTGATTTCCTAATTAATTATTAAAAATTGAATTCATTCAATATTTTCTTCCAGGTGATCTACGCTAGGAGAAAAAATCTTCTCATTTTAAATGAAAACATCGTTGCTGTGTCGAACACACCAACACAAACGCACGTATCCATACGTACATTACAAACCGAAGGTTCCCTCGTTCGAACCACCCCGCCCACCGCACCTGTCCGTATATTAAATGTTCGCCACCGAACACTCGACGACGCGTATGCGGTATCCGGTTAAAACCTACGTACCTACGTAGAAATAAATACCTACGAGTACACTCGTAACTAATTTTGAAAACGTAGATGTATATAAGTACATTTTTCAAACGGTTAATTTTTGTAAATTAATCAAATTGAAAAATTCATCTTCAAATCTCCTTCTTATCAAGCGACATCGCTAGAAAATCAAAATTATATATACGAATCAGTTCGTACGTCTTTGTGAGCTCACAAAAACAATCGAGCACACTCGGCAGATTATTTATAGACACGCCATGTGAAATATCCGATAAGAGTTTTCTCAAGATCAGATAAGAATTGAATCCAGTTCAATTCAATGGCATATCTTCATTTTTTCGTTCATCGAGAGAGCTCGAAAAGGAAAATTTTCGTATAAGATGCAACGACATCAAACGTTTGTGCACTAACACAAACAAACAAGCGTGTTGAACACGCCACCCTTCTCTCCCCTCGCAACTCGAAGCTACATTCGAACCGAATCCTTATCTCCTTGCGCATTTGGATGATACCAAATAACGTCGAACACGACGGTGGAGCGGTAGGAGGGGAAATCACCCCGACCTCGGCCTGGAGACACGGCCAAGGAACCAACGAAAGTGTGATGCGAGCTCGCATTTTACCAACGTTCACCTTAATGAAAACACTCGGCATTTTTTACCGCGATAATATACGGCAAATATTCAAGAAGTCAAAGTAAACATTTTTTACTATATTATTTCGTTTCCACAAAACGGTGTACCACTCGAAGAACTGTAAGTACCTTACAAATAATTATTATTCGCATGGCCTTTTCTTGCTTGAATTTTTTTCTCGATGTTTTTGGTTTAATATGGAGTCGCCTCCGTATAAACCCATCGATGACGATAAGTGATTTGCATTTTTTAACGCGTTTCTCTTCTTAATACGCAGAATGGATGTGACCGACAATACGCCGCCGTCAAGTCCATCATCTACAACCACGCCTTCGCCGCAAGTATCGTCTCCGGCAAGTATGACATCCATCCCGGAGAACCCTCCTCCGGCCTCGCCGGTAATTCAAATTGCACACTCGAAGGCTGGTACGGCTTCACAAGACGAAAGGCGAAAACAACAGGTTGCCGAGCTTTATGATAAGCTAGCCGAGCTTTCGGCAAAACAAGTCCAAGCAACGCAGCAACTTGCGCAACTGCAAGCTGACTTTGAAACAGCACGTACTGCCTTAAAAAACATCACTGAACAAGAACCAGCCGTAATCGAACAAATGCAAATCGATGAACCAGCGAACGCGCCGGAACAACAACCGGACCCGGTAGTGGAAGACAATCAGCCCTCTAACTCGGCGGCTCCGCCAAAAAACATTCTACAAGAAGTACGAGAAATCGTACGACAAGAACTACGTGAACACGCGTTACCGCAGGGTATCAATCGAGAGGATTTAGCTGGACCTAGAAGACCGGTAGTAGTACCGCCGATATACCCGAATGCCAGTTTCGCGGCGGCCATACGGCAGCCACGAGCCGCACAACGAGGCGGACACGCTTCAGCCAGACGTAATCTCGCTCAAGGTAGGATTTCAGCTCAACCAATGGTGCCAGCACCACAACGAGGAGCAGCCCGCGGAATCGCGAGAATTGGACGAGGTAGCCGAGGTGCCCTTCCACGGAATCCTCCGTCACCACAAAACGCCCTACAAAATCCACGTGACAGCGAGGAAAAAAGAACGGTGGCTCAACAAATCCTACAAAACCCAGAAATAGTGACCCACTATTACAACGCCCCGTTGACTCGCCAAATGATTTCTCCCTTCACGTCCCACGCACATCGCTCGGGAATCCACCGTGTTTCCACGGTAATCGCGGGACAAACCCAGCATGGATTCATGCTGTACCGATTTTTAATGATGGGCGAAGGTCCACTCTACACTGGTGCGATCGTTGGGCTACCAACTAACCCCCACACCATCGAATTCAAAAACATCCCTTACTTCCAGAGTAACCTAACAATAGGGGACTTACTCGAGGTTACCTCGACAATAACGGTGCCTTACGCCGTAGTTCTCTCAATCGGAACGTCCGATATGGTGAACCATATACCACTCGAGACAATGCTCGAGCAATTCAACAGATTGATCCACAGATTGTACACTCGCGGCGCGCGAGAAATAGTATATGTACCCACACCTTACGTGATAAATTACGAGCAAACTCGTACAAATTGGGAAGCGGCGATTGCCCGGTATACCTTGGACCAAAATCAGGCCGATGCCTCCTTCCGGGTACTTCCCGGAGTAGAATACGGTGCCCAACACCTGATTAAGCTGGCAATCAACCAGGTAGGCGCGTTCATAAACGGCCACACCGCGAGCGAAGGCCGATACTTCGCGCGGCTAGCACTATTTTATTTACACCAATTGTAAATAATTTCGAGCAAACTCGCTCAAAAAATTCTAGTGACCACACTGGAGGTAACGTAAATAGCCCGTCGTGCTAGTCCTTATATATAGATTTTTTTTTAGACATTTTCAAAGTCAATCTTGGTGTCTACACCAAATCAACGTAAACTAATAAATTTTTTACTTTCCATTAATTTTCATTTTTTGTTTATTAGTATTATTACCTCTTTTTCTTATTTTTCAAATAAATCATGGAACCCTCCCCAATTTGCTTGTAAATACTTCACCCAAATTCAAAAATTTTTTTTCTCTCGTATGTAAAAATTTTTTTTGTTACAATTTTTATGGTAAGAAAAATGATAAATTTTTTGATTTTTTATCAACAATTTAGTATTACTTTTTTAACCAAAATATGGTGAGCTTCTTTATGTAAATTTTTTTTTAAAACCACCATTATTTGTAACATAATTAAGGAAGATATTTTTGTTTTTCCCTACAAACTTCCAGTTTTTCATCCGAAGCAATTTTTGTTCCTTTTTTGTATTAGAATTAAGATTCATTATTGTTCAATTCTTTTTTTTTGTGAAATTTTTTTTAGCACGATTTTTATAATAAGAAAAACAATTTTTTTTTATAATAAGAAAAACGACAAAATGTTTTATTTTTGCTACCATAAATTTAATATTACTTTTATAATCGGAAAAATGGTGATTTTCCGTATGTAAATACTTTTTTGACTATTATTATTGCTGTTATAATCACCGAAAATATATTTTTTGTTTTACCATGAGTTCTTAGTTTTTAACATAAAGAAATTTTTTTTACCCCTTTTTCATACTTAAGATCCGTCGTAGATCATTTCTATGCAATGCAAACTCAATGATATGTGGAAACTGTTCTTCGCATTTTACAAATTTTCCGGACTCTCGAAGATTTTCGAAATAAATGAACATATGTTAACAAATAGGAGAATAGACTATGTATTTACGAATAGTTGAAATTAAATTTATTCATTGTATTCGAGTCTGCTCGCAAATATTCATCCATGACAAGTTCCACTGACGTACCTTTTTCCACGACAACAATATTTTGTTCGATGCGATGACGGGTCGCCAACGTTTCCATTTTGTTTCGCCGGTCCACCTGCAAAAGAAGAAAAATCAACGTTAGCCTTCATCACTCTACACCATCAATAATTTTTAATTATTTCTACGTACCTGCGTGTACACGATATTATTTCTTTTCAATTGTGCGATGTAACCATTTCTTGTCATGTATGTGTACTTATGTATATTTTTAATACTTGGCGTTCGCCAAATCGCAGCCTCTCGTAAAACATAGCCACTATTGTATCCCGTAATAATGTCTGTATGATGACATACATTTTTCGTCCCTTTTTCATAGGAATCACCCAACATGCACGATATTAGGCGACTCCACCTAAAACCTCTTTTTTAATTTTTTGTTATTTTTTTTTGATGCCATAAGTACGTAAAAAAAAAAAAAAAAAAAAAAAAAAAAAAAAAAAAAAAAAAAAAATTAAATGAACTTACCCGAGTCCACTTTTCGACCAATGTCTAAGGTATATCATGTATCCAACGCCGTCGGTTACGCCGAATTCGCCGGTTTTAGTGAATAACTAAGATCGGGTGTTGGGTGTAATCAAGTCGGCGGAGGCTGCGTGATACCTCAGTGGGAGTACCCACTTTCCAAAAAATTGCAAACGTAGTGTCATCACCACCCTTGCTAATCTCTCGGGGGCAGAGGGGTCGACAGGGTCAAACTACCTAAAGTAATATAACGTAAAATAACGACCTTAACGACTCGAGATTTTCTCGAGCGGCGATGAGAGGCCACTCTCATAACCCTCTCGGGGGCATATGTTAAGGTGCATTTGACCCTACCCACCCCGTGGCTACACTGGGGCCAAACGTTACGTATTATGCCGTACTTTATGGCAACCCTAGCAACAATATGTCAACGCGTAGCTAGAAGACTTCTTCTAACGCTAGTACGCTAGTGAGGTTTCTCGGGAGAATACTCCTGAGAACGTGCATCTCTTCGAGTCTCTCGATAGCCAAATTATTCCGGTATAATTTGGTAGCGTACTCCTTAGAATACCCATACAACCAATCCGCGAAAGAACATGCTATTTTATCATGTATCTTATTTTTACAACTACTAATACAGTGTTAATCAATTCTAATTAAAGGTTTTTCTCGTGAATGGATCGACTTTTATTCTTTTTATGTAATGGTGGAGGTTTTACCTCAAAGCTCATAACAGGTAACATCGATATTAATTACAACGTTTTCTTTTTCGTTATTTCCAGTAACGCTATGGACTATTTTTGAACCTTAAAAAGAAAAGATGATATCAAGATTACTAAGGGGATAATTTATAAAATAAAATTGATATAATATTATGCAAAATAGAAATTTAACGCTGTTCTGCTGCTAGCTAATTTGTTTGCATTATAAATTATTACAGACAGTTTTGTTATCAGTTCTGGAGGATTAGTTTTTATTTGAAATTATATACTTCACAGTTATCTACGTACTATATTGAATATTTGAAAAATTGAATTGTAAGTAATCACCTTTTTCAGCTAGAACTTTTTCACCTTTAGGGCACAGAAAAAAAGCAGTCTCATCGGCATTGAAAATTCGTCGTGTGTCTTGTAAGATGTCTAATAAATTTTCTTCTTTAAGGTATAACTCGACTTCTTCGAACCATCGTCTGATTTCAGATTTTTTAACTAGCCGGCTTTTTACTAAATTTTGAGCAGTTCGAACAGAAATTTCTGGGTGGCGTTGTAAAAATAAATTCATCCACTTCAGTCCTATTACAGAAAATTAATACCAATTTGTAAATACGATGTATGCAATAACACAATTGAAGCAGCTGAGTATTGAAGATCTTACCTGGTCGATTCTCAGTGAACGAATTTTCCACTTTATTTTTGATAACGAATTTTTCAACGGCATCCAGTAATTCATTTTTAGTTATGGGAAAACGTCTTTTCTGCATTGCTATAATCCAGCGGACCAAAATATTCTCATGATCGCCACCCAGCGTTGGCTCTGGACCCATTCTAGCCATTGCGTGTTTACCAGTAGAGTTATACCGTTGGAGGGTACTATATGGCACTTTGTGTTTTTGAGAGGCCATTCTAATAGGAACTCCGTTTTTGACATCATTTAATGCTTTACACAGCTGTTGGTTTGTATAAGATCGAATAATACGAGTTTGATTTTTCACCACCGACGAACTTGGCTTCGGCTTCGAGTTACGCTTAGATTTAGATTTAGCCATTGCAAGGTAAGAAGTATTACATTTCCGGCGGTTAAAAATGATGCAAATATTACGAAAGTAGTTCACATAAGATGAGTTGATGAACACAAACACTCGCGAAAAGTTGAAAACTTTGCAATATTTTATCCACCAGAAAAATAAAACCGTTACGAAGTGATAACAAGAACGTTATATTTCAAAAATGAATAAACTACCATGAATAAATTAGTGTATGATGGTCGTGGTAACATGATCCGCACAAAAAAATATTGATTTTTTTTACTTTTTTTTACAGCTCGTAAAAATATTAGGTAATTGATCCGATTGACCAACTACTGGGTGATCAACTACTAGCGCGTGACCAACGACTGGGTGGTCCACTACTAGATTATCTTGACCAACCACTGGACTTTTCAATTTTTTCACTTAAAATGGTCGTTATTTTCAAAGAAATGAAGTAAAATTAAAAAATTATAGCGCATTTTGTAGTAGAATACACAAGGAATCTTTTGGTATATTCACCATTTCGCCAACGTTATTAGTTTTTAAACCAGAATGCTTTTTATAAGACACTTTCACTATAAGGGTCCACCACTGGTGCAACTACCTTATTGGTAAAATGGCTTCATTCTGTCGTTTGATATTGGTAATTTGGTATTTCTCAATATTTTTTCAAACATTTTGGTATTTGGTATTGGTCTATTCATTTGATTTTTTTAGTAGTTTTTGTAAATTTTCACGTGTTTTTAACAGAAATCAAAATTCAAAAAATTTCAATCTTCAGCAGATTTTCATTTTTTCGAAGGGAGAAAAATTACAAAACACGTGAACTAAAAGTTGAAATTTCAAAATTCCAAATTCACAACACAAAAAACGTTGGTAGTGGTTATTTATATTTTTCCTTCAAAATTAAGTGGTATTTCTGGTATTGGTCTCCATACCTGAGAGAGTAAAAGACAAAACCATACTTATGGGTAAAATGGCGTACCATGTGTTAAAAAAAAAAAAAAAAAAAAAACTGTGAAAAAAAGCTTTGATATACCTAAGACCTACCTCAAAAACCTTGCATAACAAAGTTGTTCATTTTACATATTTTTCAAAAATTTCCTAAAATTGTGAATAGTTTTAGAAATGCATCCCTATTTTTTATTAAATTTTCAAAAAATTGGATTTTTCAAAATTTTCCCAATTTTTAGTCACGATGAATTTTCATAAAAAAAGATTGGTCAATTTTTTCAATGTTTGGAATGATTTTTTATAAATTTTCAAAAATGAAAATTGGATAATTTTTTTATACCTACTTGGGTAATTTATTTTTCAAGAATGAATTTTTACAATTTTTTAGGCATACATGATTTTTTTTAAATTTTCAAATAGGTTATGAGATTTTTCAATTTTTTCAAGAATGATTTTTTTTTTTAATTTTTAGAGTTCATTTTCTGTTAAATTAATTTTCAAAAATTAAAAAAATTTCAAGATGGATTTTTCCAAATTTTTTTTAAAGGTGATTTTTGTCTATTTTTCAAAACTACACATATTTTTTCAAATTTTACAATTCCGAAATTTTATTCACTATAATTTTTAATCATTATAAATTTTCAAAGAAATTTGTTTAGTCAAATTCTCTAACATACTTATTGAATCTTTTTCAATTTTTAGGAAGATTTTCTTTTAATTTTCCCAAAGAGAAGCTGTGTAAATTTTTTGACTACTTTTTTCAATTTTTCAAAGTTAAATTTTTGCTTTGCTTAGAAATTTGTTTGATTTTCAAAAATTGAATCCTAAAAATTTTGAAAAATACATTTTAAAAATTTTTCAAAATTTAATTTTTTTCTAATAAGTTTCAATGATAAATTGATAACTTTTCTTAATTTTCAATACAAAATTTTCGAAATTTTTCAATTTTCGAAATAATTTTTCTTAAATTTTCAAAAATTAAAATTGGGTAATTTTTCAAATATTTTATTATTATTTTTACTTTTTAGAGATCATTTGCTCTTGAATTTTCAAAAATTATATTTGTTACCTACTTTCAAAAAAAAAAAAAAAAAAAAAAAAAATTCAAGATAGATTTTTTTGAATTTTTTTAAAGGAGATTTTTTTCTACTTTTCAAAACTAGATTTTTTCAGTTTTAGAATTCCAAAGTTTTACTCATTAATTTTTAATTATGATACATTTTCAAAAAAATTAGTTTAGTCACATTTTTCAACATATTGATTTTTTTTTCAATTTTTGGGGAAGATTTTCTTTGAATTCTCACGAATAGAAACATTGTAATTTTTTTAGAGTTTTTTTTGTTATTTTCAAAAATTAAATTCTAAAAATTTTGAAAAAAGCATTTCAAAATTTTTTCAAAATTGAATTTTTTTCCAATAATCTTTTGGGATGACTTTTCTTAATTTCCAATTACAAAATTTTCGCAATTTTTGAACTTTTGGTAGGAAGCTTATAATATCTAAGTTACTACGCCCATCGGAAACGGGCTTATAGATGGAGTTTATTTTACGAAATTTGAATTTTTCTACTTTTATAACTTTGAATAATTTTTATTAAATTTTCAAGTTTTTTTTTTTTTTTTTTTTTTGTTATTAGTGAAAATTAACAATTTTATTTCATAATGACCATTCTCAAAAACAAAATTTGAACCCATCCCATGATTTCATCCTACATACGCCACTGAGGGGATACGACATTTTGTCCAACCCCTCTTAGCAATGCTGTCAGTTTATCTTTTTCTGTTATTTAATTAGTTCATTGAAAAAAGGTATGGATCAAATTTTTTTCCCAAGGTATGTTATTGAGAAGGGTTCCTGCCATCAAGCTGCCCAATCCAATTCCCCCTTAAAAATATTGAAAATTTGATTTTTCACGGATTTTCAAAGTTGAATTATGCCATCCCGTTCTACCAGAGGCGACGTAAGCCTTTTCCAGGTGCAGAAAAATGAGACATTTGTCAACTTGGAAACTCAAAATTTTACAACTTTTTTGCAATTTCTTGGTTCGTCTGATACGTTGAAAAGGGAAATAATCGTACGTAAAAATTATGCGAATTGGAGAGATTTTTCTATACGCGACCTCCTTCTCTAATCGCCATAAATAGGTACCTATTCTCGTGGACCACTCGTAAAGTAAATATTGGTTTTTATTGACGAAAATTAAATTTCGCTTAATTTGACGGGTTCCGCTTCAATAGTCGCGGATAGACGTATTCGTTCTATTATGTTGGAGTATTGTCGATACGTTTCGTCATCGTTAATCGCGTTCAATTTCGTTTAGGTATTACGCACTTTGCCGTTTTTTTCTTCTTCTATGGCATGGCACGATCGCTAAATTTTTTTTCAATTTTACAAAATCATCGTAGCCTCGCTTCGGCTTCGACTTCGTCATCGTTATCGTTATCAAAAAATTCGGTCAACGACGTCTTCGATTGATTTTTTTCTATTCGATTTATTCGTTTGATGAAAGACGGCTCGGCGGCAAATTAAAATAGTCCATCGTCGTTGGATCGTTGAACGGAGTCAGCGATTGCGATCGTGTTCTACTTTTTGTAGATCGAACACGATGCGATATCGACGTTATAATAGAATTTTTGACCGAGAGTGTTTGATAAAATATCTTGGTTGGAAATTCGGGAAGGTAAAGGGCGCTGGCTACTTTTATGTTGATCTATCGATTCTGTTGGCAAATATTCATCGTGTGGGAGCTTTTCGGTGATTTGTAATAGTACGTAGTAGAGTCATTGAGTATTGTATATGGCACTTGTGATTGCGGTAAGGTATACGTAGCGGGAGTCCGAGTTCACGTGCGCGTTCGCAATTGCGTAATCGACTTGCGAGGAATATTTATGGCCTATAACTTTTGTCGTTGACCCATCGAGAGTCCGAGAGACAAATATGCGAGCTTGAGACATAATTATATCTAAAAATTTGCATTTGATATTTTCAACTTGCAACGTTACGCGAAGGTAACTAGGTATGCGTTTCTATGTATTTCTAGTTTGTTGTGTTTTTAACTCGTTTAAGAAAAATTTCAACTCGTATTACGTAAGATTTGGGTAGAGTAAAAAAAAACGCCCATTCGTGAAAAGAATTTTTGTAGACGCGCACAAAAAGATGTTACTTATCTGGTATCTGGTATTTGATGGTATCGAATCGAATGAGGCGGAAACCTGTTCGACGGATCGATGATTATCGCATAAAAATTACATCGTGTCGTCTAAATGTAAAATAAACGTACGCCGTTGTGCCATAGCCAAGAAACCAAAACGTAAGACGTGGTGCAAACTGCTTGTATCGTATGTACCTACGAGAAAAATTGGCGAGCTTTTCTTTGTGGTTTTCCTTTTCATTCTTGCTAACGGCGATCTCTTCCCACTTGTACAATTTGTACATTGCCACTTTCAAAAGAAACATTTTCGATCAACGCGTTTGCACTGGTATTTGCATAATGCTATACATCCACTATGAAAGTACAGTTTATGCATATGCGATGCATATTCGCCATTTGCATTAAGGAAAACAACTTTATTCGCCTGCCACAGCCGAAATTGAATGGTCGTATTATCACGTACCGATCTAAAATCAATAAATTGCAATTAGGTACGACTGCGACTATGTTAGCGTACCGCAGCCTTGCGAAGTGCTTCGCTACACCCAGTCCGCCCCCTCAGTTTACGTAAACGTAAAAATTATGTCGTCGGTACTCGGCAAGCATAATACAGGTATTCGTATTTCAAATAAATGTCGCGTCACCCAGTTGCTTTTTTGTGTTTTCAAGTACTCTCACTTGAATCGTCCACTACTGTACCTACTTTTTGTATTGAAAAGTTCTGAAAGCTTCTCACTCAAATCCAATTTTCATTACTGATATTGGTTGTAATTCCTCTCTTACGTCTCAATAGCACTTCCCACCTGGCATTTCAGAGTGTGAGCATATCAAGGGTTAACATACAGAGGGCACCCCAAATTATTGGCAGTAACTCTCGTGTGACCAGGCATCCCTGCACAACGTACAGCCAAAAAATTGAGGTATAAAATGGGAAAACCATTTTTTACGAGACCCTTATACTGCATGTAGAACTCTGAGAGATTCTGTGAAGGATTTTTTTCAGTGAATCAGTCGCGTTATTACATGGTGTGCCATAGGAGAGCATCCTGAGGCCTGTTCTGTTCTTAATTTTCATCAATGGGCTACTTAAACTCTTTCTATTGGGCTCCATTAGTTGTATCACCGATGACAAGAAACCAGGGATGCGGGACAGAACGAAGAACAAGACGAAAAGAACAAAAGACGGGGATTTTTTTGAGAACGGGAACGAAAATCATATTCAAAAAGAACAAAAGTACGATCGAAATTATTTTGCTCTCATGATTTTCAAAGAAAGAAAGAATGAAAGAACAGAAATTTTTCAGTCCGTCTTCTGTCTTCAATTTTTTCTGTTTTTCCCGCTTAAAATGGTCAAAATTGCATTGAAAAAATGAAAACTACATGTTGCCACTCATTACACCCCCATGACTAATGCAAATTCTACCCGAAATAATGATTAATTTCCCACAAAAATGTAGTCATTTCTTGATTTATCTGATTTCTTAATTGTACAGGAATAAAGAGAACCCCAAAAATCATCATTTTTTTTTAGGCATTTCCTTATAATTGTGGAGAAAAAATCAAAAAGACAGAAGACAGAACAAAAGATAGCACTTTGAAGTACAGAGAAAGAAAGAACGAGAGAACAAGACAGAAAAAAATAGATTTTTGGGAAAGAACGAAAGACAGAACGAAAATGAGATTGAATGATGAACGAGACGGAAAGAGGGACATAAGTTTCATAAAAGGACAGAAAGATCAAGACGCCGAGGACAAAAATCCTTGTTCTCGCATCCCTGCATGAAACTTGAAGTATCTAGTATCTACCAACACATTCTGTGATAAATGGTCTTGGCGCTGAATTGTGACATCACTGTTGGAGGAAGAGCGTAGCCAATCACATTACAACTTACAAAGTAGTGCCGCCACTTGATTGTGCTAAGTAGGTCGTAATGTGATTGACCACCGATGTTGACCACCTTTCAGTTTCCTTTCAGTTGTGACATCGCAATTCACGAGCGCTCAGGCCTTTTATTACAGATGTTGTATCTACTGACTCCGGTGATGATCTCGTATGTGATTCAAGGTGGGATTACTGTCCGATTCAAGAGTCATGATTTCGAGATGAATTTGTCCAGGTCGGAGCTGCTGGTATTTGGTTTGAAGAGCCAGTTTGTTCTCAATTTGAGCAACAACGGAGTATCTCCATATGGCAGTAACTAAGATGGCTCGTGGTTATGTGCTCCTTTAACTAGAGTCACAAGTATTTGGAAGTGTGTGTTGAACGGTTGATGCCTGTAGGTCTCGGAAACACCATAGTGTTTCATGGAAAGAGTCCAAATCAGTATGATAGTGTATGACGTTCTGAGATACTCGAGTGGTTTCAAGAGCTCATCTGTGGAGGTTCTAGGTGGCAGTGTTTGAGATCACTCTGAAGTACTGTATCTCTTGAGAGGGGGGGGGGGTGCAGCCTTCTTCTGGATTCACCCAATTCTGATGCTCTGAAAGCAATCTCAAGTTTTCAGGACATTGGGAGTATTTGAAGTACCACAGTTTCACCACATAACTGCTATGATGTCCTTCCATAGGTATAGAGTTGATTTTGGCTTCATAGAGGGGTGCGGGGTTTACCAGGTGCTCTGTGTCTTGTGTCGCTCCTTTACCTATTTGGATATAGTCAGGTTCCACTTCCAGGGCTCTATTTCGATGTTTTGCTGCTCTGGGGTACTACAACACAACCTGCAGATAGAGCTGAAAAATTGGCTATGCGTGGCGTTGTGCTTGAAATGGGTTTGTATGCATTGACCATCATGGATGAATAAACCGTGTGTATGTTTCTGGTGCTTTATTGGCCGCATTGGAGTTGGTGGCAGTGATCGGAGTATGAGGAGTAAATGATGAATGGGGCTTGCATGAGGAACAGTCCGACTGAAAAGTAGGTAATCCTCGGAGTTCTTTAACAATTTCACTGCAGCAACACAACAGTTTTTGTGTACATCTCACGCGCCACCTCTGTGGGTTTTCTTCATGTCGGCTGGGTAATCATTTCGTGCCAATTGCAGTTTGTTTGCCAAATCATCGAATCAGTATCGGTGGCAGTTTTTACTACCTACGAGTAACGATTATGTTGAAAATAGAAATTCTGTCGTGTCGCGTGGCATTTCGACTTTCGTCAAAAAAGAAACAGAAAAAAAAAAAGGTGGCACGTGTGTTGGAAAATAGGAGTAGATGAATATTCGTTGTTCTCGATCTTTTTGCTGAAATACATTCCAACATTCGTTTGTCCGCATAAATTTCCGCGTAAACGTTTTAAGGAGTAGTTGTTCGGTGGTTGGTTGGTGGAA
The DNA here is from genome assembly GCA_959613365.1 of Balanococcus diminutus. NCBI lineage: Eukaryota > Metazoa > Arthropoda > Insecta > Hemiptera > Pseudococcidae > Balanococcus > Balanococcus diminutus. Next base: position 57,317,629 of record OY390717.1, read on the forward strand.
GGAAGGGAGTAAGCGCTAGCAACCGTAAGATCGCGACCCTTGAATTACTCGCGTAAGTCTTACGCAATGCAACTTGCAAGTATAGAAAAGCTACTGCAGCAGCACGAGCAGCTGGAGCAGAACCCGTGTTCCCGTCAAACATTTTGCGAATAACTCTATATACTTTGCCGGCCACGTGTCTTCTGCTCAGGCAGCGTCGCGTCGCGTCGCGTGGTATTGCGAGTATGTGAACAATTTGCGGCCAGATGAAAAGGCGAGCCGTGAAATTGGAATTTCAATCGAGTAAGCATTCTTACCTGCGACAGGGATAGTTCAATGCAGGTCTGATAGCGAATTAAGCGAATGGGAGTACAAAGACGAGTGAGATGGTCGTCGCGACGTACTCGGATCGATTGTTCGGCGCATTCCGTACGATGCGGTGCGTCGCGACAGACGAGGCGCGGTGTATTTACGCTATGTACGCGCTACGTACACGCGGAACTCTATTTTTTTTTATTATTTTTTTTTTTTGTAAGTCGTCATCGCATCGTATATCTTCTGCTGCCGTTTGCTGCAAAAGCGAAATACCATTAATGACTGGTTTTCTAGTCTAATCTAGTCTCGTCTAGACTGGATTGGTTGAAATGGAGCTAATTTCAATTTTACGCTCCCGCTCGCGCTCCCATTTTAAATACCTATGTCACGTGGCGTGAAATGTAGTATACCTACTCGTACAAATAGGAAGTTATTCGGAGCCCGTGGCTATGCGTTATAAAAAATTAAAACGATTTTACTACCCACATCGCATCGTCGTTCATTTTAGCTCCCACGGTTGCTCTGAGGGTGCTACCGCGCTATTCTTTTAATCGTCTCTTTTTTTCAAAATGATTATCTACTTATCGACGAATGATAGTCGCCTTCAGCGTTGGGCCAAATTTGTTTATTCGACTGCCCCTCCCTCGCTGATCAATTTCTCGCCAAGTTTCATCATTTTCCATCAATCATTGGGGTCAAACTTGCTATCGAGATTTTTCCATAAGTAAGATTTGTTTGAAGTTCTCTTTCGCAGAGAGCTGCTCATAATATGGGTAGGCAGGCTTATAGGCATCGCAGCTTTGGCTGCCTGTCCAATGTCTCCTGTACTCTAGGTGCTCTCTCCTCGCCTTCGTTTATTGTTCACTGTTCCAGCATTTTTGTGCCTTTTTCGAGCGAGTATTTGAATAATTTCGTGGGTATTTGTTATTGTACTTCTTCGGCTATCTATATTACTCGCACTCGCGGTTTTTCGTCTTCAGACGTATATCGAGATAGCGACAGGCGCCGCGCCTGCGCCTCATTCTCAAGATGAGAAACCAGTTACGCGATCAGATACGTATTTGCTTACTTACATTACATGTATACCGACCAAATACCCGAGCAGCACAATCGACAAATTATCGAAATAAAAAATCGACAGAATATCAAATTCGATAAAGTGTCGCGTTAGTTCCGCATAAATCGTGAAATTATCTTTCGATATATAGATAGATTATCGACGAATTATAGTTAGCAAAAATTTCAAGATTATAGTAAGATATTTTATCGATAATATATCTATAATATCGAAAGATAATTTCACGATTTAGGCGGAACTTTTGCGACACTTTATCAAATTCGATATTCTGTCGATTTTTTATTCCGATTTTTCGTCTTTTACTAGCTTTTTTCTATAATTAAAAATCATTAATTAGCATAATTAATATATTAAACTATGCCTAAACACATTATTCATGTTACGGTAAGAGGATCATTTCAGAAAAAGTCAAAAAAAATTATAAAAAATCTGCCACCCGTGGGGCTTGAACCATCTACCTCCAGCATGGTAATCCTCTTCCTTAACCACTATGCCATACCTTATCGTTGAGGAATTAGCAATAAAACGGTTATACTAGGCAGTTTAGTACTTCCAGACGTGTTGGACTTAAAAAAATTTTCACCAATTTGGAAATAATTTCAAATATCATCACAAAATCGTTGAAAAATCGTTCGACAAATTTCAGATTATTTGTCGATAATGTAGTTTCAAATATCGCCACAAAATCGTTGAAAAATCGAATTCGAGGAATTTCATATTACGTGTCGATAATATAGTTTCAAATATCGTTGAAAAATCGAATTCGAGAAATTTCAGATTACGTGTCGATAATAAAGTTTTAAATATCTTCACAAAATCGTTAAAAAATCGGATTCGATAAATTTAATATAATCTGTCGATAATATAGTTTCAAATATCGTCAAAAAATCGGTAAAATATCGAAGTCGAGAAATTTCATATAATCTGTCGATAATATAGTTTTAAATATCTTTACAAAATCGTTAAAAAATCGAATTCGATAAATTTAATATTCTTTGTCGATAATGTAGTTTCAAATATCTGCACAAAATCGGTGGAAAATCGGAGTCGATAAATTTAATATTCTTTGTCGATAGTATCGTTGACGAATATCGTCATAAAATCTTAATAATATCGAATTCGATAGTTTTTAGATTTTTTGCCTATGAAGTTGTACCGATAAATCTTTATAATATCGTGAGAACATCTATAGATTTTCAAACGATTTTTTATCGATACGTTACATCTTCGGATATTATCGATCGAGTGTGCCGCTCGGGTATATTATAAACTTTACGACGCGACGGGACGAGACGATTTTAACACCATCGTCGATCGCATCCGCGTATTCATCGTGACCGATGGCGTGAAGAAAATATTTACCGTATTTATAACCCGATTCACCTGTTCGCTTCAACAAATTTGCAATACCGGTGAGCCAGAGTTCTCTACCTAGGTAGAGTTTGACAGCTTACCCCTTCACACTGAAATTTTGTCGGGTCATTTTTATGTTCCCCCAATTCGCTTCGTCTGTATCGAATACGAGTATACTATGTCTACATCTAGACAGTTAGAGCCTATTAGGGTTGGTGCGAGATAAGAGTTATTATTTGCAGTGTTCTCATTTCGCGTCAAGATACGAATTTAGGACAAAAAATACAAGTAGGTACAGTGCACTTGCAGTTGGAGGAACACTTCTTATCTGAAGTGTCGAGCTTGATTGTGATACAGAGTGTATCTCGTAAACGATGCGATGGCAAGTGGCAACAAATACGAATAGATACGTATTATCACTCGACTCGAGGCGACGTTTAAACTCTGCTTCCGGTGAAATGAGTCTTTTATTTGCGACGAGGCGCGTATCTTCGTATCATATCTACTGTTTATATGCGGTTGGGCCTGTGTGATGTGTGTGTTGTATTTGACTATGAGAACTTTTTTTTATATGTATTCGTTGCGTGGGCGATCTGAACCGTATGTATGTTTGAGAATACGAGGTCTTATAAATGTACAATTGTGAAGTGTACCACACGTAGTACGTTACAATGCAGCTGTGTTGTGCTGGTTTTGATTTGCGAGTACAAAGGTGCTATCTAAAAATTCTCGGCCTGGCCATGTATACCGAGAACGAAAGAAGGTGCGAAACTGTCCAGAAAAAGGGTGGTGGGTGCATCTTTTGCGACGTCCCATACCAAATTTCAGCTTGCTAGCAAGATTCTGATTACGCGTTGATGCTATTTTAAATCCGATGAGACCGATAGGAAAAAAAATAGCGCATGTATTTGAAATTTGGCGTTGAACTAGGGGGCTCTCGGCCCTTGGCCACCCTGAAAGCCTGTTGTGGGGCTCATTCTTCGAGCTTTGCTATCAGAATCTGACATTGGATGTAAAGGGTTACAATTTTGAATGGGTCCACATGGGAAGGTTTCAATTTTAGATGGTTCCAGAGTGGAAAGTTGTAAATTTCAGGTGGTTCAAAAGCGGAGAATTAGTCAGGACTGGCGAAAGTTCACTGCATTATTGCTGCAATGGCTTGTTAAAGAACTCTGAAAAGTACTCTTGTAGTCTTCATCCCCGAAAAATGTTCAGACTCACTTTACCCATCTCAATTGGTAATCAGAGACTTGAGGATTCCTCCACATGAAAATAAAGCTAGAGGGTTCCCCGTTTTTAGGTGATGGAGGAGATACACCACGAATCACAGGCAACATCCTAGCAATGTTGAAGGCAGTAACCAAACAAAAAACGTGCATACAATTACAGGATAATGGTGATGAGCTAGCAAGTAGCAAGTTATGGAATTTGGTATGGCACTTCGTGAATGGTGTATTTTACCCTCTCCCTTGCGGAGCAAAGCGGGCTATACTAGCATAGAAATACTGTTACAACTTCTACCTAGTGTCTGATCTACTCCGCATAGGTAGTAATTACCTATTCGCTTATTAGTTAATCATGGTCGAAACTGAGACAGTGATTGACGGATGAAGAAATATTGCCAAACATCTACCATCTTTGGTGAGGAGGTGCTCCATACCTTACCTCTCTACCTACGTGATGCAGTCGGAATTAAAAAAAAAATAAAAGTCGTATTTCTTCGGATCAATGGAAACATTGGCCATAATCATCGCCATCGTCGCGTCGTTAATTTATTGTAAGAGTATTAGACGATGGTGTTGGGTTGGTGGACGAGAACGTGAGCACTGAGCATTAGTGAGAAATTGAGAATAGTGAAAAAGTGAAGAAAGACGTGGCTGAACTGAACGGATGTAATGGGTTGTGCTGGCCTGATCGAGGCGAAGAGTAGAGTAGAGACGAAGGTATTCTTTCTCTCGTATTTCACGATAACGTGGACGACGTTCGTCGGTCACGTCGTCCTATTCGCGTATGATTAATTACGATTTCGTTCGGTAGTCGAGTCTGTCAATTTGTTGAGTAAATTTATTCGTAATATACTGGCAACGATAAGTTCACCTAGACTATCCTACGTACGGGTAAGCTTAGAATAGCTATACAAATTACGAATAGATGCGGATTGCGAAGTCGCAGTCGGGCCAGGGCCATGTATGACCTATGCTGTTGCGGTTGCTGTGGGAGGTAAACTGGAATCGCTGCTAATTCTAGCTCGCGGGAGCTATTCGTAGACTCGTACATTGAAAATGTGTGTGTACCTTCTGCAAACGGAACGCGATTTACAATTAGAATTATTCTCGTCCTCGTCCCATCCTCTCATCCTACCATTGCAGCGCCGTGTCGCTGAATGCAGAGTTGGTCGCATGTGTGCTTTGCTGCGATGCATCCCCAACTCCAACGCTGACTTCTCATAGACTCGTACGCTCGTAATATACGTTTATTATGCGTATCTGCGTAAAGCATTAGCCATTAGGTACCTATTATCGCATACGATGTACTCAGCCCGCGTTCTAGGTTCTAAGTTCGTCTTCTAGTAGTGAAGTATATGTATAATATAACAACATATTTAGCTCAATAACTGCTACTGCTAGTGTAGTAGTGCTACATCTGTTTACCGTATGCGTTTACGTGTGAACGGTGTAAATCAAAGGTGCTGTGTGGTGCTGTGCGGTACAATCTTTATAACGTCGACGCTCCACAGCAAAGGTTAAAAATAAAAACGCCTGTTGGGAATCAAAACGGCAGGCTCCTAGCTTTTACCCCAGTAGTCCTCCCTTCTAGTACCTTCAGCACTGTCACTGGCCTTTTGGCATATTCCTCATCGTGTTTGAGCATTCGTTTACGAGTAGTTGTCGATCTGTGATCAGCAATATCTACTTCTAAGTAAGAAAATACAATTCGATTTGGTTTTTTTGTGTTGTCTGGTCGCGTCGTTGCAATAAATCGAAACGACTAGATACGACGTTAATGCGACATCTTTGACACCGAATTAAATGCGAGGTGTGGAACGATGCGACTTGGCTTCGTGCTGTACTGTACCACACCGCACCGAGACTTCATCAATAAATAGGCGAACGAAGAATGGCATTTATTTCGTATTCGAAGCGCGTACAGAGAGTACTCGATATTCTCATTCATCTATCAATAATTCTTGACGTAACGTAAGACTCTGTCAAATTGCATGACGTTTATACGAATACGAAATGACGTCACGAGTACGAGTTTACCGCATCCTTCTTTCTGCTGTTACTCGTATTCGTAGTACACCACAAAACACCTGATATTTTGTACTCGTATGTTAGGTACTGGTATGCCTGAACTCCTACGTCTATGTGCGCGAGTACGTGCGAAACTGCGAAAGAGAGTTTCATTGTATTTTGTATCGCACTGTTCTTTGCTTTGCAGTATGCGGCTACTTCGATAGATAAATTGAGTAGGTATGTGCCGAAGTCGCGTCAATTCAAATTGTGTCGCATTTCTCGAAATTGGCTCTTCTTTCTTTAACATTTTTGTGCTCGTGCTCAGGCTCTTGCTACTCCTATATTATTGGTATTGGGTATTTGGTATACATCTAGTTCCATTCTCTAGCTGGAATTTTTTACTTACTCTTCTTCCTTAGTAATCGCTTAATTGACAATTACCGGATTACCTTATCGTATTGAATTTGCAGACGACTTTGTATTCGCATGTATGGTGCGGTGTAGAATTATTTATGTGTACAACGTAGAACGTACCAGTACTTTGTACTTATAAAGGAAATGGTAGAGAAAATGAAAGACGAACGCGTTCGCTAATTTCGGTTGTGCAAGGTGAACAATCGAGCGTTGTTACGGTTAAATTACAATTTATAAGTCGATGTGTCTACTCGTGCCTACGTCACGTCGAGTCCTACAGTACTGTACTTACTTTACGTGGCTCTGGCAGTCTGGCTTGGTGCTAGATGGAGCTGTGTGATCAGTGATGTGTTTCCTCCATTGTCGTGTACTATAGTGAGGTAGAAATGGGCAAAGCAATGACACTGTACGACACCTCAAACAAATTGCTGCACAAGGTTTTTTTCTTGGGGGGGGGGGGGGGTTATTTTGTAGAAGTAAAGAATCTACACCATCGTCTAATAAAGTTCCTCTCCATTCCGCCTACTCCAAGTGACTTTGATGCTTCACCCCTTTCAAAATACTTACCTTTTTTTGTATTTTTTCCGCTAGTAAGTATTTTATTTTAGAGAAGAAAACATCTGAAAATAAATTCTTCTGCAACGAATTTCCTACAACTTTGTTCCCATATATTTTTCTTTTCTGGAAGAACCATAGAAACTGAGCGGTGGAGTGCTGAAGTCCAGGCCCGTTGAGAAAGGCGGGGGGGGGGGGCAGATGGGCAACTTGCCCCGGGTCCGGAGTTTTGCTAGGGGGCCAAATTGAATTTTTTTGAGCTTAAGTTGGAAAAATAACTTAATTTTTGATCAAAAATGCCCTTGAGAGAAGACTTGAAATAATTTTTGCCCCGGGTCCACTTTGGCTCTCGACGGGTCTGCTGAAGTCGAGGGTGAAGTGTTTTTGAGGGTATAACCTACAAAAAATTCATACCCGGTGTACTAATGTTATGAACGTTTTTGGGGCACCCCTACCCCAGGCATTCGATTTCGACAATTTTTTTTTTTTTTAAATCAGGCTCATATCTCAATTATTATTATTATAAGTGGGGGGCGGGGGGGGGGGGAGGAGGGTTCCAGTTGTATTTTTTTTTTACCAAATCCGATGAAAAATTTGCGTTTCAAGTTTGTAACACTGTAGAACTTTCCAGTATTAGAATTTTTTCATTGTAAGTCCAGATCACCTTTCAAGTACTAACAGCATAACTCAAAATCTACCAGGTTCTTTGCTCATTGAAACACAAACACATTACCCTTGCCTCGTCATTTTTTCCCTTGGCTTCGTTCTTTCGACTTCTGCTATTGGTGGAAACCTTCTACATACAATATAAGTCATGAGATCGAAGACAAGTAAAGAAATGACAAGGTAAGAGCAATGTGTTTCTCTGTGTCTGCAGTACTTACATTGGTATTGCAGCAAGTTGAGAGTGAGTAAGAGCAAGTACTGCGAGTGCGAGTATTCAACGTGTCGATGTCGATGTCGATGTCGATGTGAGCCTTGTTCGTGCTACTCGTTCGATTCGCCTTAATTAGAAAGCTGTCGCGAAAGCTGCACCTAAATACGCGTACGACCATAGACGTACGTAGTACGTACGTATGTACGCGTACTCTACGCGTTAATTGTATTAAATTAGCGCGCATTCGTCCGTCGAAATTCCCACGCTAGCGTGATTCTCGGTTCTCACTATGCGCTTCCTCCCTACCCCGCTCTAAGCAACGGTAAACATAAAGCTCTGCTACCGTATTACCAGTCTCCAGTCTCTGTTCAAGTACTCCGTACTTGCATTGGTCGTCTTCGCTTATTAGTCTAGTCTCTAATGGCACTTCCGTGCGATCGAGAAATTAATAGTAGTTGGATAAATTATTTTACGTTACGAGGGAGAAAAAGGCTTCTTTATACTACCGAAAGATCAGCGAGAGGGAGATTAGTAACGTAAAAGCTATTTTATGACTGATTCGTAATCTAGGACGTATTTTAAGAAAAATGAGCTGGGGTTCCATTTTTTTTTAGACCCACTCTTGTCTCAGGGTCCACCCCTTTCCAAAAAGTTTTCACATCTTTGCACCTTAAGCTCCGATTGAAAAAATTTTCAAATAAAAGTTGTAGATTGAGGTCCTTGGAATAATTTTGGTTAGGACAAAAATTTCGATTGGACCCCTCTCTCCCCTCCAATTTTGCATAAAACGTATGAAAATCGCGAGATCATTTATAAGTATCTCAATCTACAACTTTTGTTCGAAAAAATTTTCAATTGAAGCTTTAGGTGCAAAGATGTGGAAACTTTTTGGAAATGGGGGGGGGGGGGTTCAATATTTGTTCAGGTTCGAAGTTACTCGTACTTCTCGTTCTCGTAATTCGTACTTTGTCGAAATTACCGCCGCCCCCTCGACCGTTCCACCGTACCTAATCGTTTTTCCACTTCGCAAAAGCTTCTAGACCGAGAGTGATTCATCGGTGCGTTACGTTACGTTGCGTCGCGACGCCGCCTCATTACTTACGTCTACTCTACGTAGGTGTTGAGCGTTGGATGACGAAGCGCACGAATACTTTACACGCATACGTAACCGTATCACCGTATGACCGACGTATGACTGTACATTTTCATTTGCTCGTATGCTAGGACGGGACGTGGACAAACGTAAACAAGTGCAACGTTTCGTTTAGTGCTCGCTCGCTCAATTAATTATCGGTTCGCCGCTCGGTCGATTCGGTGGTCGGTGCAGGGTACAGAGTACTAGGTACTGGGTACTGGGTAATCACATCGACAAATACGCTCGTTAATATTTAGCGCCATGCGCCATCTCCGTCGCCAAATGCCAATTAGTTAACACCTTTCACACTTCGTCCCACTACAATACATAGTATTTTGTAGTAGTCTCGTACTAGTAGCAGTGGCAGTAAATCAAATCGTTTGAGTTGTATTTATGTACTCGTATGTACTTAGCTACTTACTAATATATTTGTGTAATGTACGTGTGATTAGATAAGTGTAATGTACGTCTACGAGTAAACGTAAAGTAGCTAAATAGGTGCGTACTTGTTGTTGTTGTTGTTTGTAGCGGTACTCTAATCATTTAGTGGGAACTAGGAAGGCGGGTGGGGCACGTCCGCGTTGTCAGACTACCTAATTCCGAGTCCGAGGCCAGTGACTTGTCAATTATTTCAAAAAAAGTGCTAAGTGGTCGTACTGATTTCGATGATTTAGTTTAATGTTTTACGTATTCTTTGCGAATTTTATACTCGGAATATTTTCATCGTGCAAATATTCATCTGTATACGTCATTGTTTGTTCAAAAGATGACGCAAATTTCTCAATTCAAATACTTATACGTTCACACGAGTGTACGGAAAGTACATTCAGTATGAAGGAAAGTAGCTAGGATGGTTCCTTCTACGAGGTATGAGGAACGGCATAAGCACTGGTAAGGCCTGTCTGCCTCAAAAATTGAAGCGACTAGAGAAATAAGAAAAGAAAATTGAGAAATACTAATTTTTAGTTGGACGTTGAAAAAATCTTGGCAGATCCGGATCCTAAAATTTGAAAATTGGATCTAAAGATACATAGATCCAAAAATTTGGATCTGATCTTAATCAGATCCTTCATTTTTGAAAAGGATCTGATTTTGATGTTGAGATCCTTAAATTTCCGAAAAAACCAGATCCAGATCCATAAAAAAAATTTTTCTACTATTCGTCACATTTTTCTCAGTGAATCGATTATTTTTCATGTGTTTTCAATTTTTCAACATTTAATCTGATCCAGATCCATAAAAAATTTTTTTCTACTATTCGTCACATTTTTCTCAGTGAATCGATTATTTTTCATGTGTTTTCAATTTTTCAACATTTAATCTGTGAAATGAATGAAAAGTAAACCGTAAAGGAAGTCAAAAAACCCTAAAAACTTTCAACTGTCTGGCTTGAAATTGAATCTAAAGATCCGAAGATCCAAAATTTTGGATCTGATCTAGATCAGATCCCTTACCTTAAAAGAGATCTGTTCTGGATCTTTTGAAGATCCATCTTGACAAAAGATCTGGATCTAGATCCTTTTATTAGTTGATCTGCCCAACTCTGGTACTTTGCATACAGGGTGTCCGGGGAGTACTTTACGAAGCTTCAGACTTGTATACAACCGAGTACCATCAACAAAAAATGTTATATACTCATGGTGCCTATCTCAAAATTTGAAGGGGTAGGGCAAAATGAAACTGAGATTTTTTTTTGGCTGATCCAGCATAATTATGTGTAATAGGAATGTTCAAAAATGAAGATGGTACAAAATTTTTCAAATTTGGATTTTCAAATTTCGATGCACCATAGCTCCTTTATTTTCAAGATGAGCGAATTTCTCACTTCACAGGTTTTTTTTCTCTCAAAGAGGTATACCCATCACACGCATTGTCGCAATGGGATTGTTTCAATTTTTACATATCGCTAGTTCCCCTTCATAATTTTGAGGAAGGCAATACCTTTGACGTGGCGTGAGTTACTTCTTGCAATAACTTCTTCAATTTCAAAGATAGGCATCCTAAAGTTATCAAAATTTTTTTTCTTTTGAAGTACTCCTCCTGGCGATATCAGAAAAATATTTGAATGCAGTGGTGTTGTCAACCCATTTTTCTTGGAAAGCTCTGTAGTGGTGCCATTGCAGGGTGTCTACATTATTTTTTTTTGTTGAAAATTCATAACTTTTTCCACGACCTTTTTCATGAAAAATTTCAACATTTTCAGGGTCCCCTTCCAGCATAAGTGTAACTTGGAATGAATATGGGACAAAAATTCCTTTATTTTTTCCTATATTTTGTGGTGAATAGTTATTTTAAAAAGTATTGAGGGAGTGGTCGAATGCCCCTTTAACCCCCCAAGTTATACCTATGTCCTCCCAGACCCCCTTTTTTGTAACCAAAAAAAACTACAATTTCAAAAAAAAAAGGTTTAATGATTGCATAATATGAATACTTCTGCTATCCAAAGAAAAAAAATGATACGAACAAAATGTTCGAAGGTATTTGGTACAAAATATAAAAATAAAGAGAAGTGATGCTTTTCGGGGGAAGGGGAGTGTAAAAATCACTGAAAATGTAAATTTGAACTACTGAAATTTTCCAACTCTATTATAAAAGAAAAAAGGTGCAAATTTTGCCTGGCTAATAAATAAAAATTTCATGACTTCCAGCAGAAAAATTCATGACTTTTCATGACCTAGTGATTTTTTTGAAACATTCATGACTTTTTCATGACTTTCATGACTTTTCATGATTTTCATGACCCGTAGACACCCTGATTTTCCAATCACTCCCCATATGCCCAACCAGAAAAACAAATTCTCAGTATTATTTTACCTCGCTTCTTCAATTTTTGAAATAGGCATCATTCGTACATAACATTTCTTGTTAGTGATACTCGATTGTATCCAAATCCATATTTTGTTTCTTGTGAGTTGCTAATTCTCCTCTGAAAGGAACTACATCAGTAATAAGAAATACATACTAAACAGGCTTAGGTATAATAAAATATACGAGTATACAGTAGCTTATTAAGTAGGTAAAGTAAAGTAAAGTAAAGTAAAGTAAAGTAAAGTAAAGTAAAGTAAAGGTATATCATGGTATCGGTATACGCTATAATCAATTTAACTAATCATTGCGGTTTGTTTTTGTCATTTTTTCATGTACACCCGTTCAGCACGCAAACAACGTGAGAAGATACGCGGAAGAATACGTGGACAGGCGGCAGGCGGCGGGCAAAACGAACGTGCACAGTATCGCGACGTCGGTGTTGCGGCTGCAACCGGTTCGATTTCTGCCGGGCGCCAAAGCGGGCACGTTTTTTGCTCGCGACAACGTTTCGAATTTCATAACGTGGTGCCGGCACGGCCTCGGCGTCTACGAGTGTTTGCTCTTCGAGACGGACGACCTGATAATGCGTAAGAACGAGAAACACGTGATACTGTGCTTGCTGGAGGTGGCCCGAAGGGCCGCCAAACTCGGTATGCCGGCGCCCATGCTGGTGCATCTGGAGCGCGAAATAGACCGCGAAATCGCCGCCGAGAAGCGTAAACTGCGCTTCGGAGGATGTCAAGATTACTACGAGCAAGTCTCCGACGAAGAAAGCGACCTCAGCGACGGAGACGATTGCGTCGAATACGGACCTATACCGCAGATCGTTACCAATGATTTGAAGAGTTTGGATGAAATGGTACGTACTCTTCTGTTAGCAGCTCCTCTTTACCCTCGTCTCTTTTCACCTTACTCTTTTTTACTTACGCATCGCGTAGAATCGCGTACATATATTGATGCAGTGGCGTCTGGCGTAACTAGGATGAAATCATGGGATGGGTTCAAATTTTGTTTTTGAGAATGGTCATCATGAAATAAAATTGTTAATTTTCACTAATAGCAAAAAAAAAAAAACTTGAAAATTTAATAAAAATTATTTAATTATAAAAGTAGAAAAATTCAAATTTCGAAAAATAACCTCCATCGATAAGCTCGTTTTCGATGGGCGTAATAACTTAGCAATTATAAACTTCCTGCCAAAAGTTCAAAAATTGCGAAAATTTTGTAATTGGAAATTAAGAAAAGTCATCCCAAAAGATTAATTAGAAAAAGAATTCAATTTTGAAAAAATTTTAAAATGCTTTTTTCAAAATTTTTAGAATTTAATTTTTGAAAATAAAAAAATCTCTAAAAAAATTGCAATGTTTCTATTCGTGAGAATTCAAAGAAAATCTTCCTAAAAATTGAAAAAAATTCAATTTATGTTGAAAAATGTGACTAAACTAATTTTTTTGAAAATTTATCATAATTAAAAATTAATGAGTAAAATTTTGGAATTCTAAAACTGAAATAATGTAGTTTTGAAAAGTAGAAAAAAAATCTCGTTTAAAAAAATCCGAAAATATCCATCTTGATTTTTTTTTTTTTTTTGAAAGTAGGTAACAAATAATATGATTTTTGAAAATTCAAGGGAAAACCATCTCTAAAAAGTAAAAATTAAAGAAAATTCATTGATAAAAATAATAATAAAATATTTAAAAAATTACTCAATTTTTATTTTTGAAAATTTATGAAATTTTTTTTCGAAAATTGAAAAATTTCGAAATTTTGTATTGAAAATTAAGAAAAGTTATCATTGAAAACTTTAAAAAAAATTGAATTTTGAAAAAAAATTTAAAATGTATTTTTCAAAATTTTTAGGATTTAATTTTTGAAAATCAAACAAATTTCTAAGTAAAGGAAAAATTTAACCTTGAAAAATTGAAAAAAAGTAGTCAAAAATTTACACAGTTTGCTCTTTGTGAAAATTCAAAGAAAATCTTCCTAAAAGTTGAAAAAAATTCAATAAGGATGTTGAAGAATTTGACTAAACTATTTTTTTTTAAATTTACAATGATTAAAAATTATAGTGGATAAAATTTCGGAATTGTAAAATTAAAAAAAAAATACTTATAGGTAGTTTTGAAAAATATACAAAAATCACCTCTAAAAAAATGGAAAAAATCCATCTTGAAATTTTTTTAATTTTTGGAAAAGTGCCTGTGCGCTGTTCCGAAATAATAAACTTTTGTCTGTTTTTAAACGAAAATTTAACAGAAAATGAACTCTAAAAATTGAAAAATCTCATTACCTATTTGAAAATTTAAAAAAAATCATGTATGCCTAAAAAATTGGAAAAATTCATTCTTGAAAAATAAATTACCCAAGTATTAAAAAAATTATCCAATTTAAATTTTTGAAAATTTATTTTAAAAAAATCATTTCAAACATTGAAAAATTTGACCAATCTTATTTTATGAAAATTCATCGTGACTAAAAATTAGGAAAATTTTGAAAAATCCAATTTTTGAAAATTTAATAAAAATTAGGGATGCATTTCTAAAACTTTTCACAATTTTAGGAAATTTTTGAAAAATATGTAAAATGAACATCTTTGTAATGCATGGTTTTTGAGGTATATCAGAGCTTTCTTTATGCATAATTGGAGGGGTTTGAACCCCAAAACCCTCCCCTTAAATACGCCACTGTATTGATGAATTGGAGGGCGGTGCGGTGCGGTGTACTTACACGCGGCAACAGATGTACATATAAGTCTATTCCATAATGCATATAGGTATGTACTCGTAATATATCGTATCGTTGTAGCAAGTGTACTCGCAGGTAAACCGGTGCTGAGCACAAGTTGGCAACTGGCAAGGTCGCAATGATTTCTGCTTCGGTTCATCTTGTTCGCGCGAACAACTAGTTACGTTAGACGTACAAATAAGTACCTCTTACCTACCTCCACTTCTACCTCTACCTAACCTAACTATTCACGTCGCGTCGAGCTACCGAATGATATCGACGCTACGCCATCTCGGTGCGGTGTAATTGGATCACGATCGAAGAACATTATACTTATTTTTAAAAACGCAATAACTCGCGCACGAAAGAACTTCTTCCAATTACTCAATCGTACTTGCCTTATAAGAACTTTTTTATTTGGTACGATTTCCTTGTTTTTTTATTCGTTTATTTTTTTCTGCTGTATGTAATCGAAGAAACTTGACCATGGATACGAAAAAGCATCGTGTGTTATGAGCGTATGAGGTATGGCATGGCATGAGTTAACTAACAATTTACAGTTTTTCAAACGGAAAGAAAAGAAAAATCGCACTTGCAGGATAAAATTTTTATTTCTAAGCTCATTTTTATGTACTTAAGGTTACTCTTTTAAATCAGTTTCAGTTTCAGTTTTTTGCATTAACGGAACTAGGATGTTTTTGAAGTGAGCACAAAAGGGCCGAGTATCCAGGGTAGGGGGCGAGTTATTATTGGTAATTTTTTCCACGGTGGGTGATGGGTGAAATGAAGTCTGATTTGGATAGCGATTAGGATTTTGATTTTTCAATTTTTTTATTGTTTGCTTTTTTTAAGTTGTAGGTAATTTTACTTACTTTTTTTTTTTGAGAAAAAATTGGGCTTGTCAAAGAATTTTTAGAAGGGCCTGGCCCCCAGGGTGTCTACAGGTCATGAAAATATGAAAGTCGTGAAAAAGTCATGAAATTTGAAAATGGGTCATGAAAGTCATGAATTTTTCAAAAAAATTACTAGGTCATGAAAGTCATGAATTTTACTCTTCGAAGTCATGATTTTTTGTTAATTATTACGCTGGCAAAATTAATATTAAGTACAAATTTGCTTAAAAGTGAAATTTTTTCAAACTGTCGCATCTTCTCAAAAAAAAAGCATAAAATATTGTGATTTTTCTGAAAAAGAAAATTAATTTTAAAAAAAGACTTTTGTGGAATGAAAAAAAATAATTTTTTGGTACAAAAAATTTTACAAATTGTTTTGGAATAAAAAACATTTTCACACCACTAGCCGGTCCTAGTTGCCGTACAAAGCGTCAAAAAAATTGAGAATTTTTTTGAAGTAGAAATATTTTTTAAACTTTTGCAAAAAAAAAAATCTGAATTTTATCGTTTTGGAATTGAATTGTTTTGAAGTAAAAATATTGTATAATAAATAATAATCTCAATTTTTTGGATTTTTTTCAATTTTCTAAAAAATGAAATATTTTTATTTTTCGAGAGGAGGGTCTCTGTTTTTTGGAGAAAAATTCTCATTTTTTAGAATAAAAAATTAAAAACGAATTTTTTGGTTTAAAAATTTTTAAAAATTGTTTTGGAACAAAAAAAATTACTCAATTTTTTTTGAAATGGAGAAATCTCAAAACCTTCTGGAGTAGAAATTTTTTCAAAGGTAGAAATGTCAGGATTTTTTGGAATAAAAAATATCCATAAATCTTCTCTTTGGGGGGGGGGGGTGAAAAAATGTTATAAAATTATGTGAAAATATTTTTTAAAATTTCTGTGGAAAAGTTTCTTAACTTTTTCTTTGTGAAGAAAAAAATTCATGTCATTTTCGAGAAAATAAATATTTTTTGGGCTTTGGGACGAAAAAAAAACAGAAAAAAGGGGGTTTCTGTTGAAAAAGTTGTTAAAAATTTTTGAGAACTTTTTGCGTGAAAAGGGAGTTCAAAGGGCATTCGCCCCCTCCCTCAATAATTTTTTCAGTAGCTAAATCCCAAAAAATGTACTCGAGTAGAAAAAAATGAGGGAATTTTATTTTGCGTCCCTCCCCTCATATTCATCCCAAGTTACCCTTATGCTGGAAAGGCCCCCTGAAAATGTTGAAATATTGTTCATGAAAAAGATCCTGAAAAAATCATGATGAAGCCATGAATTTAATTTGGGGCCTTAGATATTCGTTAATCTATTTACCTAATTATCGTATAATGGCAGCTAAGCTGAAATAAAGGCCATATTGGGTTATCGTTATGGTCGGGGATTGGGTGGATAAAAGGGATAATTTATATATTCTACCATTCAATGATAGTGTAAGTGGCCCAATGGTCACGTTTGTAAACCTAGAGTACAGATTAGGGGATGACTTGAGAAGCTGAAATTTGGATATGTTTGAGGTAATGAAATGAGAGCCCACCGCTAGTGCAAATTTCAAACAATTTCGTCACATTGGACCTTTCCTGGAGCTCTCCAAGAAAAATATCCCCTCAAAGTTTTGGCCTCAATATATTTAATAGCCCCAAAGGCACATTTAGTGACCCTATTGACCCTACATTCTTTATTTTGGTCCCTCAGACCATTTGGTTTCTGCTATAGGCTGATCAACCTTCATCAGAATTTTCAATTTTGGGCGGTGTGCGATGGTCGAAAGGAGTTCGAAGGTCAAAAGCTGCTAAAAAGACATCGAGAACTTGGAGTGAATCTATGATGAAATATTGGCGATCTATTGCACAGCTGAAAGCAGTTATACAGAGAGTTCTGAATGCAAAGCTTTTGATAGGGAAAATCAAGAAAAACAGATAAAAATCTTGAAGAAGTTTAATATTGACAATGAGGATCTACAGAGAACAGAGAATCAAGAATTTATACTGGGACCGGAGCGTACATATCGAAACAAGCGCAAATTACTAGTATGAAAAATGCAGTATCAAAAGGGGAGTAAGACAGGGATGCCCTTTCTCACCAAGATTATTCAACATCTTCGCGTATGATATCAAGAGAGAAGCTAACATCAAAGTAATGGGCCTGAAAAACAAAGGCCAGAGAATCAATGAAATAAGTTATGCTGATGACAAAGTAATTGTTGCGGAAACAGTGACTCGAATGCAGAAAATGATCGATAGAGTAAATCGTGCTGGATTGAAGTTTTGAGTGCAAATTGATGCGAAGAAAATAAGTCGCATGAAATTCTTGAGGAATCGAACGACAAACGAGGATGGAAGAGACCTAAAAGAAATCTGGAGCAGATTCGGCGTGCCAAAAAATTCTTTCAATAACCTCAGCCACATCTTGAAGATTCACAAACACTGAGCATAGGCCTGTGGAAGATGATAATGAGATGTTACGTGTGGACTGTACTGGCATAAATGTACAACGAGATAGGTATCATTTCTTACAAGAATTTGGCCAAGAAGAGAGTGTTGAGGGAGAAAGGTAGAGGGGTTTTGGCGAACTGAGTAACATCTACCTTGTCATACCATACTGTACGCATTGGTACAGCGTCTTATGCTGTTCCTCGCGGGTGCTTTCTCATAAATATCGCCTGTATTTACTTACCTGCGCTAGTGCGAGTGTTTTTGATGTTATCTGGCCACTGGCCACTGGCCAGTATGGTATGTTGGAGGATGCGAAAAGCTAAACGACAAACGACAGGCCGACGGAAAGTTTGCTGGTATTTATGTTCTGCGATTGAACGTGCGATGTGTAATATACTTATGTGAAATTGCACTTTACAAAAAGTACGTATACAGTGAGCTGGTTTTTCCTCGTATTTTTCGGCCACGCTGTTTGTACGAGTACGATAAGGCTTACGTACTCGTATGTTGTGCCTGCTGGACATGGTCTTGCCCATAAATGGAGCCGCGACAGTTGTGGCGGTGGACGGTGGCTTACGCTGTAAATCCTATTAAAATTGGCGGAGCTTAATTAGATTTTGTTCTTTTATTTCGCTCCGAATCGAGCTCGACTCGGCGCGGCTGCGACGTTATCTTGCTACGAGTACTCGCACACGTGGAAACGGTGGGCGGTGTGGTGTGGTGTGGAGTGGAGGAAAATAAAAAACGCGAACCTATTGTAATTACATTACTAATAATTAAGCGGCGCTAGTCAACGAACTGCGGACCCATTGTTTGGCGTATTGTTTTTAGTTCGAATTATATTAAGATTGGAAGCTGCGACTACGGCTACGGCTATATACGGATGCGGCTGCGGGCTGTCACGGTGACGATGATGATGATGATGATGATGATGATGATTATAGTGAAGATGTTGATGAATTGACGATGATGTTGCCAAAACTACAATTGAAATAGCAGATATCTATCGAGCGGGTCGCGTTCGATATTTCGCTCCGTTACGATTTTACACTTTGCGACGCATTTTCCGTAGTATTCCTTTGGTCTTGTGCCAAATTTGCGTGGAATTATTTGGTCGAATTGCTAGCTTTTTGGTAAACCCAAAGCGACTTGGAATTCTACGGGCTCGTAAAATTTTGATGTAAAGCTTAAGGTATGATGGAACCTCGAAAGGCGTTGGTAATGTCGTTGAACTTGAATTATTACGACGCGACGCCTTATGATTTACGACTTCGACTGCAATAGTGATGTTGTTGATGATGATGATGATAGCGATGAGAATGTGGACTTGAACAACGACGGCGATCGTTGAAATCTAGTTTTAGTTTCGTTGCGAAAGCAAATTTAGCGTAGCGGTCCCCTAAGACTGGACCTGGACGATTTAAAGCCCGACGTACGAGTATACAGTCGTACCTAATATACGATAATTCGTCTTTTAACGAGGTCGTCGCCAGCATCGGCGTCAGCGCCAACCACACCACGACGCCGAACCAGATAAACAGATAGCACGTGCGCGCAGATACATACGTAGAAGCGAAGGTTACCTATACCTGTGCCTTCTTTGGTGGAGACTTGGCAGTTGAGTTCGTCTCTCTACCACCAACTCGCATGTACTCCACCACAACAAACTGTGGATGTAGATACGTACTTACGTATACATTGTAGCTTTGTATAACTGAGAGTCTGTGACGTGTTTGTGGGTACGATGGAAGTTTGCACACATAAGAGGTGGAAGACTCAAAAGATGACGCGATTACGCCGACGCCCAATTCCCGAAGCGAAATGAATTCAGTAACTCACGAACCCACGATTTGTCCGCGACGAGGTCCGACAGAATTTCGCCGTATTTATGCGAATACTCGTCTGTCGCTAACCAACAAAGATGCTGCGGAACTGCACGCGAATTGTTCGCCAGACTGAAGGATTTTTATCGCTCCGCATGTTGCGGGCGGTAAGCTGATCGTCTTCGCGTATCCGAATCGATAAGCCGTAAAGTTTGTAAACAATGAACGACCTCGACGCGCGTAATTGTTGCGGAAATAATCGTGGAGTGGATCAAAAATACACTGAAGAAGAGCGAAAATTGGACGACGGGACGTCGACGAGTTACTTACCATAAAGTGGGGCTATTTGGGAAATCACAAAATCAGATCAAATAATGTACATTACTCCTCTCACGGATGGGATTTCTGAGGTGTTATTGGTTAGGGTTGAAATAGGCTGGGAATATTTTTCACTCCCTTTACATACGATCAATTTTTTTTTTTTTTTTTTTTTTTTGAAGCAGAGAGAAAAATAAAAGTCATTTTATGTGACCTTTAAACTTCCATATGTACCTGAAAAGGGATGTGTGTCAAGATGCCACGAATCTGAAATTTTTGTGGTTTGTACATAAAAGGCTGGCCTACTTGCCAATTTTTGATTCACATTGGCATCTCAATTAGAACCTAAGTTATTTGAGGTCTCTTTTTCGGAGCTATTTGGGATATTTTTTTCCTCTCTAGTTGATTAATAGACTCCTTATGGGCTCTATAAGGTCTTGGAAGAAATTTTGCGGTCTCAAGAAAGAAACCCAGACTCGTGTCTCCCTCCATGATTATGAAAATTGAAACAAATCAAACCATCTCTAGGCACCCTGCGAATCTGAAGCGTTTTAATTTTACAACCCATAAAAGGAATATACTGTTCCTCCGCCATTCGTGAGTTCTCATAGTGGACATTATGCAGGGAAAGTTCACTTTTTCGGTTGCGAGGCGATGTAATTAAAAAAGACCGAACGCCGAATGCGATTGTTGAACTGGCAGCTCGAGGCGGATATTAGCTTTTTGAAATATTCGCCTAATTGTTTAAGTTAATTAGTTTCTCGTTTGTCGGCGTTGCTCTTTTTTCCGGTCCGCGTGCTTTGGAAATTGAGTTTAGCTGCGATGGTTGATACAACATATGTGGGATGTATCTTTACCTATAGGCTGAAATAGGTATTACGTAGATCTACCAAATGCAACAAATTACCTGCAAAGTTGCAATTTGCTGACGTAACACTTCTTCATTTGTATTTCGACAGGTACCCGAATCGATGGATTTCAAAGTACATATAAAACTCTACAAAGCAGTACAATAATGTACACACATATTATACCCACCTATATTGGATAGAGATATGTGCTATATTCGTATTTCGTACACCATCGCTCGTCACTCCATCACGCTGCGCCACGTCTCCACTCTTCACATTTTGTATTATACCTATGTATGTAATACCTATGTAATTCATCGTTTTCGTTTTCGCCGAATAAAGGCATTCGTGTTTTGTGTATTTGAATTGAAATGTGAAAAAAATTTCCGTCGCATCGCTTCCTCGTTAGCTGACGATGGCAGTGGAGCAGGCTAATGATATCAATAATAGGTAGAAGTACCTTACATCACAATCGTGGTGCGGTAATATCATTAGCAGACCCAATCTTAATGGAATGTCGCGAGAAATCTGTCTCTGAAGATTTAGTTTTCACCCTTAGCAATATCGTGTTCGCGTAGATTTTCTCCGGGTATTATCAGCTCGTATACGTCTCGTACTCCAACCCTTGTTGAACGGGTGGAAACTCGAAAAACTTGGAAGATAAAGAAGAAGTAGTATCTGAAGAATGGGCGAAGAACGTTGGGGAGAGGTAATTTTAGGCTAGAATGCGTTTGACTGGGTGCAAATGGCATACAACGCCTTTAAATTTGACCCTTAATGTTTTACGAGATAGGTACGCTCCGCGTTCCAAACCGCAATTATTGTCAAATACAGAAGGTCGTAATTCTCGAATTTGTTGTTGGCGCTTTCGTGCTTCCGTACAGCTTATATCGTGTATATTTTTGTTGGTGGCCTTTGCTCGGTCTCTTGTTACCGGTATGGTATCAATGTATGAAACGCTACCACAAAGCTATGAGTATGGACGAGACGAGTACGAAGTATGTAACTCTGCGTCTGTAAAGCAACCCTCTTTACTATTGTTACCGTACTTTTACTTCTTTTTCGCGTTCTCGGCGTCGTTCTCTGTAGTACCTCTACCTATCTAACTGTGTAGAGTTTTCTTTTTGTGTTTGCGCGTTTCAGTATGGTACAGTTGTCTCGATTTTCAATTTGAAAATTAGTAAACCAGTGACGCTGCATATGCTGAGTCGCTTTGATAGCTGTGCTCGTAATAGTAAGGCTTCTTTTTCAATGTTGTTTTTACAATAAGTGAAGTATATGTTCGTACGGTTCGTCGCGTTATATCTCCGCACCAAAGCCCTTTCTTTACTCGCGCCGCATCGCGTCAATCGGTATATGGCTATAGATATCTCCTACTCGTACGAGTGAGTATCATATACCAAGACCGCCACTTCTTGTTACAAGTACAAGTAGTACAACAACAACAAACTGCCAATGCGAATGTGAAATGTTTCGTAATCGGATAGCGAATCAAATCGTCTAGTGCCCCTGCCCATACGAGCGCGAACGTATACATAGGGTGTCTCATATAATATAGCTGTTGTAGTTTTTTCCCCACAAGGTGAATGGGAAAGGGCAACTCAAAAAGATCAAAATTGTTATACCTATCTCAAAAATTGAAGGGGCACGTGAAAATTACATTTAAAAAAGATAGATCGTTTGTAAATGCCTACAGAGGTTTGAAGATGATAATTTTCTATGTAAATTCGATTGGCAACACTGCATTCGAAAGAATTTTTGTTGTAATCACATTGGGGTGCCTAGCTTTGAAATTGAAGGAGTTATGTATTAAACAAGGCAGGTCGTCATGTCATCTTTCCGTCACACCAGCGATGTTTTGTTCCCTTTATTTTTTGTAAACATTCATTTTTTAATAACTAAGAAAATGATCGCTGATGGTACGATGCAGTGCAGTGAGGATGTGGGACTAATTTCCTCTGTGTAGAAAATTACTTTCGGGTGTCGGTTGAATGATAGCATAGGAACCAGATTGATAAGGGTGTGATACGCTTACATTTAGGTAGTGATACGTCACGTGGTATTATTTAAAGTACGATAATAACGTTGTGGTTTTTGTTATTTTACTTGTTGCAGGTACGCGACGAAGTGGAAAAGTGCCAGTGTCCGACTCAATTCCCTATGATCCGAGTTTCCGAAGGAAAGTACCGTATTGGAGATACCAAAGTGTTGATATTCGTTAGGGTAAGTGAAAAAATTCTCATAACTTTAGTGCAGTTGCAGTAGAATTACAGCTCAACCCCTAACAAATTGCTATAGAAGATGTTTCTAGTGCATTTTGTGGAATAGCATCTAATCTATTGTATACTGAAAAAAGTAAAAACTACCCGATCTGCAATCCCTAAGTAATTTTTTTTAGGCTCCAGCTCCCTCAAAATCAGTTTTTTGCATTTAATTCCCCCGGGCTCAACTTTTTTGGAGAAAACTTCTGAAAGATAAAAAAATTGCAAATCACACACTGTCTTAGTGTAGTGAAATTGTTGTACAGATAGATTTGGAACACCCTTATCTACGCCAGATAGTCGACCATGATTGAAAAATGAATGAAAAATTTTTTGAACCCCTTGCTCAATCATCGAGGGATGCAGCCTCTAAACTTGTATTTTGGTTTTAATTTTTTAGCTTTTAATTTCACTAAATTCAAATGAAAAGTTATTGTTTTATTAATAGATAATTTCAGATGCTTTTTCATTGATTTGTAGCACTATTTCTTATGTGCCCCCACAGTGCTTTACCTTCGTCTTCATCACTCCCTAGCTCCACTCCTATGGTTCGCTGAGAAAAATGTTTGAGAACAAAGTTGTAGGAAATGCCATGGAGAATTATTTACTCTGAGATGTTTCCTCCAAAAAAGTTGAACCCCAACGAAATAAGTGCGAAAAACATATCTTGAGGGGGCTAAAGCCGAGAATAAATCAACTTAGGGGTGGCAGATTGTGGAGGATTATCAGTATGTGAAAGAGTAAACCTTCTATTGCAGAATAAACCATCAAAACCTTATATAGCAATTTGTTAGGGTATTAGCAGTTTTTTGCCTATTTCTGCCGCACTCGTTAGTAACCAAAATTGCTGAAAAGTACATTCAACGTGCGGTCAATGACGTGTTAGCGCCACAGTAGCGGAGATTTGGTTTCCGTTAAACGGAAGCTCAATACATAGGTCTAGGTATGATTATACGGTGCGAAGCAGTCAAGAAATGGGGCGACGCCTATTTGTAGTATGATGCGTTGTTTCGGTTTCACTTTAGCAGTTTCAGTTTTTCCGAGCAATTAACTACCTATAGGCTTAGGCAGTTCCAGTTACTAGTTGTCTCGTTAATAATCTGAAATGACGAATGAGAAGCAGAAGGAGGCGAGCGAGGGAATGGCAATGGGAATGAGAAAGAGGTGTAGCCTGTAGGCCTGTGTGTAGTATGTACTTGTACAAGTAAAAGGGAACGGATGCACTCGTAAATACTTACGGTAAGTTACGTTGATTGCGTTGGTGAAATAAGAGTAGTATCGCCATCGCCCTATCAGTCTGGTCAGATCTCTGATATGGATATTGGATACCGACTGAATACTGGAATACAGATAAATGTAGAATAGAATATACTTATTATGTTTACCTACGTGTAAATAGCTTGCTAAAGTACCTAATGGATGACAATACACACATACATACTCGTACATACATATTACATACCTATCCGGTGAGGTATCGATAATGTTGATTTTTATTTTTATTTACAGATACTTCGAAGCCACGTGATGGTTCGAGTAGGTGGTGGTTGGGACACGTTGTCGCATTATTTAGATAAACACGATCCGTGCAGATGTCGAACCGGTAAGTTTGAACCTGCGTTGCGTTTCGCTCTTCTGTTTCGTCTCGTCTCGTTTGTCTCTCTGTTTGGCGTTGGCCTATAGCCCATGGCCCGTAGCTCGATCGCTTCGCCTTGTAGATTCGTAGACTTAATTTTATGTAGGCTTACAGTATCCAATTTGGTACAAGGTACCTACAGTTCGCTAAGACGTATACTCATTAGATAGCAATAGGTAGCGTATGTTGGTAATATTTAGTGGGTAAGGCGCTAATCGAAGCTTTTTTGGAATTGCTTACGTAGCTCATAGAGTGGCAGTATCTTCCAGAATAACCGGTGTCAAGAGTGGCGGTCCCGCCTTGGAATTATCGCATGCTCAAGTACATTACGACAGGTAGGTTCAACGTCAGTCAGTAGTTTTGATGATTTTGTAGGTAAGTAGTACCTAATTTGCTAGCCGATCCGGTCTGACGTACATTTACGTACCAACGTACCATATGTATAGCCGAACGAGGCGTCTAACAATCAGCCAACGACACCAAATAACAAGCGCAACAGCAGCAACAACGACGACGAGTAATTAACGTTAGTAATCGAATTTCGCAGATCGCCGCCAAGAACCCGACGTTCTTCGACTTCGAGTAATAGCAGCAGCGGAGGTGGTGGTGGTGGTGCCTCAACTACGCCGTACATACCAAGCGGTGCTACATTGACGACGATAGCGGCGGCTGCCAGATCCAATCAAAGATGTCGTTCGCCGATGAATACATTAGCACCCAATACTACCAACAGCAGCAGCAGCGCGTCTACTACCATCAGTGTGCCATCGTCGGAAAGACGCAGCAGAAGTCCGACCCCTCGCCTGAAAAAAGTATCAACTTTGGCTCCGGAAAATGCCTACCACAAGCTGGGCAGATCGCGATCACCAACACCGACGCCTACGCCAACTGCGTCCAAACGATCCAGATCGCGAACGCCGATCAGTGGCAGCTGCGGTAAAGCCAAGTCCACGCATTCCAAGGACAAAGAGCGTAGTTTCATCGTCACCAACAAAGATCTGACTTTACACGTCGACGAAGATGGTTGCGTGATGTCGAGAAGTCGATCGCCTTCCGTTGGCAAACGGTCGCGCAACAGTAGCCGTTCGTCGGGTCGTTTATCGTCCGCTAATGCCGAACTAGCCCGCCAGATTGGCGACGATCTAGGAGCGTGCGACTCCGTCGACGACGAGGTCGCGTCACGTCGCTTCCAACCAACCGACTGCGTTTCCAGCGGGGTAGATTACTCGCCGACCAACAGAGTATCTGATAACTTTGTCGGTACCAGCCAATACCGCTTGCTGAATACAAACGCTCCTTTTGACGAGCAAACAACGGCCACTGCGGTGGCCGCCGCCGCCACTCGTAGGAGCCCTTCGCCGTGTTTCCATCGAAGCGGTATTGATACGACGCCAGCTTGCAAAGTAGCCGAGAATTTTGTCGGCACCAGTCAATACCATTTGCTGAATGCAGCAGCAGTGGTCGTCGATGCTGCCAACGCCAATGCCAGTACCGATGCTGCTACTACTACCTCGCAGTATCGGAACGCTAGAACAAGCAGCCATCAGCGAAAACATCGCAGCGGAGTAGACACGACGCCTGTATCCAAAGTATCCGATAATTTCGTTGGCAATAACACCACGTCCAGATGCGGCAAGTCTAGCGCCAGCGTCAACGATTTGCATTTGATTACCAAAAAGGAGAACAACGATAGCGGATCCGAAGTATCGGATGAAGGATACAAGAGTCTCGGCTTGGTACCTACTCCTCCGGCCAGTGCGCATCGTACAACCGTATCACCGCCGTTGATTGGTAAGTGCATTTTGAATCGACAACCATTTCTTTTTATTCTAACTGTAATACGTATGACTTTGCCTGGTAGTGATAGTGCGTAATTACGTAAGAATTAGTAGGTAATTAGCGCCACCGCCGTTGCATCTACCTACAATCGCATCCACCTCGACCACGCCATGTCTCACACGTGACACCGACACACGTATCTGACGATATGCTCATGCCCTTTCTCGTCCTTTTTATTTTCGTCATCTCCGACGCTTCGCAGCTAGACTCACAGCTAACAATTGGATGCTTCATTTGTCATATGACAGTGTTCAAGTACTCGAGTTGATAAATGACGAACTCAACGACGCGATGCGATGCGATGGCGTGAAAATAATATCAAACGATTTAACCTTGATCGAATTAAATACAATTAGAAGATGTTGAGGGAGGACATGTACCTACTACCTAGATGGGCACAAGGTGAAAATTGTCTTTTTGTTAGCTGGTTACATTTCTGAATCTTTCAATGGAGAACCATTCTAGCCCTTTTCAGGCTCTACAAAACATGGGTCAAAATTCTCATTAGCCAAATAATAATTAGTCGAGTTGTCGTTGGATAAGTTCGATGCTCGTATACGCAACGCAACAGGCATCCCGTCTCCACCATTGAATCGAAAAGAGGCGAGTTTGGATGGAGAAAAATTTTCAATTGGGATCAGCTGGACGCGTTGGTATTTTTTACAGATCGCTCCGCGTATCACTTTCACCGAACGTCGTACGCGTATGAAAAAGAAGGAAAACACGGAACGTGAGATTTAGAGTAGGTAATAGGAGGTATAGGTAGGTTATCCTATCGCGTACATGAATAGGCAACCCATAAAGAACAAAAAATGTTATGGTTTATTAACATAGTGCATATCTTCAAAATTGAGGACTTAGGCAAGTTAGCTCTCTGGCTTTGGCGCACTTCATTTTTGATGTAGGCAAAAAATGTCAGGAATTACAAAAGTTCACTTTTTTAAGTATACCTACCATCCATTATACCCAACCAAAAATTAGCTTTGGTCAATTTCATTTTCTCTTATCCCTTCAATTTTGAAGATATGTAGCATTTTTATATAACATTTGAGCCTGAGGCGTTTGAAACATTCAAGCTTATCCTACGAGTTGATATTTAGTCTGTCTCACTACATTTTTTGTTTTCTCTTCAAATTTGAAAAGGATTGGGTGGAAAAGGGAGAGTAGTTTCAGAGACAATATTTTAGTGGAGATGTTGTTCACTTTCTTTTGTAAACTCCTAATAATAGTAAATAAGGAGCCGAGTGCACTTTTATTGGATTAGTTGGTTGCTGGGTAGGTAGACAAGTAGGTACAACTACTTGTGGACAAACTCCAACTTGTAGGTTAGGTTTAGGTACCTTGGGTATAGTCCATCTAATTGTATATAGCGATACGGCACGGCATGGTACACGTTTTCCGCGTTTGCGAGCAATTTTTCAATTCGCAATGACAAGGTGAAAATGATACTAGAGTAATTTTTCACGCTTTTCCTATCGAATAAATTAAGTAATTGGTAAAGCGTAACGCGTAGCAATCTGCTCCGTGTACTCGTACATGAAATACGAATACAAGTCGAATATATTATTCTAAATTTCATTTTCAAGCGTGCTGAGCATCGAGTCGTTTACCACCCCCCCCCCCCCCCCCCCTCCAGGTAGTGTACTACAGTGTACTTGTGCAGTACATTTTGGTAGGCGTTGTTGATGATCAAGATATTCTACCTGTTTTCAATGATGCATGCGTTTGAAGTAGATAGATTACCTAAGTACCTATATGTAGGTATTTTCATTTTATGCGAGTTAGCTATGCAGAGTGTATGGAAATGACTCGACTTTGGTAGTTAAGATTTTGAATACAACTAGGTAACGTGTTAATTGTATTCGTTCTGTCACTCAGATCAGCTCAGAGTCACTTTTTTCAGAAGTTGATTGGCTCTCCTTTCATCTCCAGCCAATCAATTTCTAGAAAAGTGGATTGATGGCAAAACAAATAGAGCTATTGTTTTTGGAATACATTTTGGTATTTACAAAACCTCGAAAATCTGAATAATTGAGTAGTCAACCCAATAATTTTCCAAAGATTTGTAGCGCCTTTGTTTTTCTATTTTGGGCAAATAATCTGAAGTATAAAAATTTTGCATTTGTCCAGTACTTCCCGTATACCTAAGCAAAATTCATTTCTTCTAAATTTCATGTTCTTTTGCCCCTTAAATTTTTAAGATGAACGCTGTGTGCACATAAATATTTTGTTTTTTGGTACATTTTCGTTGATCTAAATTTAAAGCTTCATCTTGCACTCCTGGATGCTCTGTGTATGTAGGTAATTAAGATAGGTCCCAGGTATGGCACCATATACGCGATGAAGCTTGAGTTGTAGTAACCTACGAGTATCTATTCGGATTTAGACTCGACATTCGTGGTTCCAGCACTTGTTGAGACAGTCTGCGCCGCGCCGCAAGGTATAGGCCGCCCACAAGCCCACATATATTCGTACATGTATTTACAAGTGCGGATAATTCGTGTGAGTCTGAGCGAGTTGCACGGTACAAATACCTACAGAGACCTGTGTAATGCGCGTTGCCGTGCCTCGAAGGGCCAGGCCACGCCGCCGTCGCGTCAAACCCTAAATTAAAGAGTAAATTCGTATACATCTCACGTCAGCGCTTTCGCTGTGCAAGTA
Organism: Balanococcus diminutus; assembly: GCA_959613365.1. Classification (NCBI taxonomy): domain Eukaryota; kingdom Metazoa; phylum Arthropoda; class Insecta; order Hemiptera; family Pseudococcidae; genus Balanococcus; species Balanococcus diminutus. The sequence goes on from OY390717.1 coordinate 57,346,811, forward strand.
TGAGAAAATTGCCGTCATGGTTGTGGCAGTGGCATGGCAGTAGGTATTTACTTACAACTACAAGTAGGTAAAGTATCATCCATCATCAGAGGACCTTCTCACTTCTGTAATGGGAGTTCTGGACGCTGATCTTTGTGATGTCACAGCCGGAGGAGCTTACGAGTTTTTTCAAGAATGATTTGTATAATTTCGAGTGCTTCCGGCTGTGATGTCACAAAAATCAGCGCCCAGGACTTTTATCATAGGAGAAGGAAAATTTTACATTTGCAGCAGGGAGGCCTTTGAACTAATTCATACGAGCGTTTGGAAATTTTTAACGAATAAGCGATAGGTAGTAAGAACATTACAACACGATTCTCGCTTTCACAATCGCGATCAAAAATTCCAAAACAAAAGACCGTACCGCCAGATGCGCATCCGCTTGCGGTCATTTCAACGCCTACTTAAGCAGAGCGAATGTTACGCGAATCGATGTCGATATACTCATAGTTGTAGCTCGTACTGAGAGTACTCGGTACTATACCAGACTCGACTCTGGTAGACTTGTTTTTTCAAATGTCGCGCTCGTCGCGTCACCTCTCTGCGGAGGTAATTTATCGGCAACGCGGTGATTTACGTTTTCCGCTCTCTGGCTTTGCGACTTGTGACTGGAGAGACGAGGCGAGCGAGGTGACAGTCGCCGCTTGCAACTCGGTCTTCTCACCAGTCAGTGCTTAATTATCAATTCTGGATCGCGCGGATTATAGCATGGGCGTACAAAGTGCGTCGCCATCAGAGATCAGGTATCTACTGCACTGTGCAGCCGGAGCACAGCAGCAATGTGTACAAGTGTCGCATCTGTTTCACATTCGCGTCGTTCGCTCTCCATAATTTGAATTTAAAATTTTGCTCAAACTTGGGTTCTCAGCTGGTGCAGTGCATCTAGTATGTCCTATGTGTAAGGCTATTGGCTGCGTGAGTAGCTAACACCGCCGTATTTCTCAACTTGTCATGCGGATTTACTTCTCACTGCATTGTACCTACTCGTACTCGTATGTACAAGTAGATCTGTTCATCTGTCTGTTTACTCATTGCGCTCGGCATATTCCACTCACATTCGCTACCATTGCAAACGGCTTCTCAGTGATGCGAGGTTTACAATGGAAAACACTTTCATTGGCCGGCAGAAACTTTACTCGGCGTCGCATCGCACGTCCTCTCGAGTATCACGCGGCATTTTATTAGTCGCAAAGAGTCAGGCGTATCTCTCGGCACCCCGCTCATTCTCTTTCTAGACTATTACGAGCATTTTCTTTAATTTGTAGTACGTTGTCGGTACTTACTCGACTTGGTAGCGGTTTAATTAACTAGGTACTCGTATATTTTAACGAGATTTACGCGTCGTGTTTCTCGGTTGACGCACGATCTGTCGTAAATCTTGGTAAAAAGCGGCCTGTCGATGTCTTACGTATTCGTATTGTTATCCTAATGCGACTCTCGAATGTTGACATCGACCATAATACGTATGATACATATAAACTACACTCTATGAGCATAGGTATCTTCACCTTTTTACTGCCATGCTCGATGTCACTGTCATCTTCATCGTCGTTGCCATTGCCATCGACAATCCATCATACGTGTACGCATGCGGCTGCAAAACTCTTACTTTCCTTACTTTCCCATTGTTGGAACTCGTCAACTTCATTCAATTGCTCGAGTTACGCGAGCTTTTTCAATTCAACGACCTTGTACCATAAGCGAACACTACTAGGTAAATCAGTCAACTTGTCAGGTTGGCCATTGCCCAAGCCCAATAAAGACCTATGTGATGATCTTTGTGACTTCACACCCTGTAACTGCTCGTCGCCGGTTAAGTCATTTGGGGTGGTGGCTTGTAGCCATGATACAAAATTGTGTTTTTCAGCGATGGGAAGGACAGGACAGTCGAAACCCCAAAAAGTCACACTTAGGACCCCTGTCAAACTTACATACCAAAAAATGATTTAGGTCAAAAATTGGGATAGCTTGTAGCTAATGAAACAAAATTTTTCAAAGATCAAGAAATGACAAAATAATGAGTTTTCTCCCTCACCCCCCCCCCCAAATTGCTCTAGGAAGCTGTTTTTTTTGTATATGTTGTACTCCACATTTTTGAAGTTTTCTGCTCCCCTACTCCCTTATGAAAAAGTTGACATTTGAATTTCAGTTCACCATATTCCCCAATCTAACCACTACATTCTGCAACCAAGGAAACCACTCTGCCCAAATTTGAACTCATTTGATGGAAGTGAGGCTGAGCTGGCATGCTTAAAACCTGTGAGAAACATAAATAATTGAATACATAATTATATGTGTGTTGTATGAACTTTTTTTTTGTGAGGGTACCTAACTTACAATCTTACTTGTTATGTTTTACCCCGCACTTAGGATCATCTCCCTTCCAACTCCCACACCTCGATGCTCCTTAATATTTTTTTTTTTTACAAATTGAGAAAAAAACAATTCTAATTAAAAAATCATTTTTAAAAAACCTGATGAGCTCAGGCTGAGTATCCCAGCCTTTTACAAATTACCACCTAAAGGCGCCTTCACCTTTACGGCAAGAGCCACTCGCAAATATAACTAATGCAAATTTTTAATTTTCTGTTTTTGGCAGGTTCGCCCAGTCGCGTTGTGAGACCACCGCGCAGCAGAAGTGCCGGAGGTCAAGACTCGCCCAGTCCGCAGCAAAGTCCATTCCGGCGTAATTCGAAAGCCAATCAATCAGCTCGTCAATCGCCCACCCATCTGGGGAACACCACTGCCAAACCGATATGCCATTCGTCCAGAAACTACAACACGTGGAACAGCGCCAGTGCCAGCCATAGTAATGGCGGAGACGGCGCTGGTACTGGCTCAGCCAGGAAGAAAAGAGCTGCCATTTCGGAGGATACGTTTTGCCAACAAGTTGCCGAAATTATGCAACAGTATGCCGCCATGATGCCGAGTCCGCGTAAAGATTCCAAGCCGGATTCCAGAATTTCAACGCGTATACCAGCCCCGGTGCCCATTCAACGAACGTAGTATACAATACGTGGACGTATGTAGCGGCAAGAGCACGGGCCTCGACTTCTATCATGTTTAGGTGAGTTTTCTGCCTATTGTATCGCATAATTGTCGAGTACGCGGCTTATTATTTTGCTTCTTTGGTCGTTGTACACTGCCCACCTGTCGCTTCCCGCAGCCTGCGAGTCATCGCGACACGACGCGGAAGAATCCCTTAATCTCAGTCTCGCGTATTTAATTGCAACTATAGACTGCGGCTCGGACAAGCACTGCACGGCGGCGGTGTACCATATTACAAAAAAGAAAAAACTGGTTTCGTATACATCATTTCCCAATTAAAAATTTTTATACCGCGTCGCGTCCCGCTATTCCACATACTGTGTAAAACAATATGTAGAGATATTACTCACTCCTATTGCGAAGCGATATAATTTAAGCGTACGATGCCCCTAAATGTAATGTAGTATGTAGTATGTGCATATTTCGAATTGAAATTGAGAAAAAATACTTGACGCAATTCGCAGTCGTATAGTGCAGTAGAATTACACTTGGAGGTCAAACAAATTGCTACCGAAGGTTTTTTTGGTGTATTTGGTAGAAGAGGGTCTACTCTGTCACATAATAAAAATCCTCCCCGTTCCGACCCCCCTAAGTGACTTTTTTCGATGCCTCACCCCCCCCCCCCCCCCTAAAAACAGTTTTTGACTTTCAGCGGCCCAGGGTTCAATTTTACAAAGAAAGTCATCAGAACAAAAATTGTTCTACATAAAATTTCCGACAAATTGTTTTTTTTTGAATTTTTTCTGTACGAGTCATAGGGGTGGAGTTATGGACTCCCAAAGATGAGACCTAAAAGAGGCAACGTATAAAGTACACAAATTCAATAGGGTGGGGTAAAAAAAAAAAACATTCTTCGGATTTTGACCAAACTCGCAGAGGTGATTTACTTTGAGTTGAGGACCTCCCAAAATAAATTTGAGCCCGTTACCTCCAAAGGGAGTGGAGCTAGGGGCCCTCAAAGTAGGGTCACTTTTGAAGAAACCCCACTTTTTTGCCATTTTTGGGTAGTGCCACCTACATGATACCTCGAAAACACCCCTAGAAAAGTTCAATTTGTGTTTCTACACCTCCCCAGACCATTGACCTTCAAATTTGATATCGATTTTCTCACCCACCAGGGAGTTGAAAAGTTGCAGTCCGCTAAAAAAAAAAACGAAAGAATCGGTAATTTCGAATTACAAAAAATGGAAATAACGTCTGCTTGGTACCAAAACTGAACTCAAGAGCTCCTATTGATGCGAACAAATTATTTCGATAAAAAAAGTAGAAAATTTTCCATAGCAGGGTTGCCAACTGTGTTTTTCAAAAGTTCAGGTGCGTCCTGTTGAATTCCCATTTCTATCAAATCAAGTCGAGCCATGGCCAGACCTGTATGCTGAGATTGGTATGCATAATCCTTAAACAATGAGACGCATATTTTTTGTTGTGTAACAGGTTTCATTTGGTGTATGCTAAAGGTAAATGTACCTATTGCACACGCGCTGCCACCTTTTTACGACCATCTGATTATCTCTCACTTATGTCGACAACCATATAGTCAGGCCCTACTCATAAAATTCCCCCTCCCCTACCTAAATTAGACCAGAAATTCCAAAAATTTGTCATAGATTCAGCCGATGCCTTTAATACCTCTGTGGCAGGTATTGACCTTAGGATCCTTTTAAAGCTCTGTGTAGGGTCAAAAATTGAGAATTTTCAGTGTTGCTCAACCTACAGCCCAAACTAAATAACAGTTGAGTCTGTCTCTGTATAGACCATTTATGAATAGTCTTCTGGGATTTTTCATGTTGAAGCCCATTTATTTATCTTTGTGTAGGATGAAAAATCAAGAAGTTTCCTTCTTTATCGTTTATTTGTACCCCCGCATCGTGACCATACAGTCTCGGCAACTTGCTCTCTCCAAACTTCTCCACAAATATAAAGCCTTTCTTCCTGGCACTCAGCCTCATTCCAGTAGCCTTTTTTATCAATTGTTCTCTTCCCTTCCACACGTGTGAATTTCAGCTTTCCAGACGATTCGTGCCACTTTTCAGGCCCTACAAATTGAATTATGGGGCATTTTCCTCATTGATCAGCCTCCAGATGAGCCGGAGGGATTAGGGTTGAGCCTCCTTGCGAGCTTGACTTAGGGCTCCAAAATGTTCTGAACCAGGAGTTTGGAGGAAGAGCCTCTAATGGGAGTATTGGGGAGGAGTCTTCTGCTTGAACCCACTTCTGTGATTTTTTTTTTATGTAAGCCAAAATTTGGGTCTATGAAACCGCGGGTCCTGACATAATTGTCCCAGATAAGCTTCCTACTCCCCCTGATTGAGAAAGCCAAAGCTCATTTAGTTTATAGGGCGAATCGTAGCCGAGTAGTAATAAATTATAGGTAGTTAGGTGCCCAATGAGTAAAAGACGATGAATATACAGTAGACTGGCTATGTAGAAATTAAACAATACTATCGAATAACTTGATAGAGATTGTAAGATGCCGAAGGCGACAGATACCGGACACGATGGCCGCAACGCGACGTTGCGCCTGCCTGCCTGTGTGTATAGTTTTTTACCGCATACGGAAATCTGTAGGTAATTGAGTGTACAAATACGCTAATACGTACTTACTCGTATAGTATATCGAAAAATCTTTACCAAATATAGACAATTACAAAGCATACGACGCTCGCCTCACGTTTATCTTCCGTCATTATACGCGTCCGCCATCGTCAGAGTCGTACCATTTTTGTTCTACATACTTCTCGTTCCTTATTTCACATGGCACTGGCTTCCCGTCGCGTCGCACTACACATCTGCAAATAGGCTTAGTTCAGCGTAGGCTACCTCGATTTCATCGCAAACAATTTTTGCCCCCATTTTTTCCCCCTGTCCCTGCTGCTTGCTTCAACGTCCAGGCTATTGTGAAATAAAATTTCCTCTCCCGCTGTCACCTCAAATCAAATCTTCCGTCGTTTCTTCGCTGTGCAATAATAAGCCCAATGATGAGGTGATTTGTGGAGCATCAAATATATCAAAGACGAACCTTCCATGCCCCCTTGCAAAACCACACAGCGTCGTGTATCTATTACATTGGATTTTCATTTTCGTGCAAATGCGCAATCGTCCTGTCACGTTTGTATTCGTTCGCTATGGCGGTGCTTTGGGTCACGAATCGTCCAACGTCAACAGCTCAAAGGCAAAAATCACACATGAATTCAATTTAGTACCAAGTTGACCTAGCTAACATATTAAGTTGGGTGCATGGTTGTCAGTCTCAAGTTGAACTTAGGTGAGGAGAGCAAACGGTATAAATTTTGTTTCATTTTTCGACGCGACTTTGCCTTTTGTATTGCGTACTTTTACGTATTGCATGGCCCTCGGTTCTATGCTCCCTACCCATGACATAGCATGGATAATTACACGTGTGGTCTTGTGTGTAGATGCAGTAAAATGTATGTAGACATTGCAAACATTCAAGTATCAGTATGTTCAACGAAAATCTCAACTCGTGCTTGGACTTGTTTTTTACCCACCCACCTACCTACTTACCTATCTATATCCATCTTGATCTATCTACCTACCTATTTACTCATTGCGTTTGCACGAGTGTTGTATGATTGCATTGACATCTACTTCGCATCGAGTCTCTCCTTACCTTCTCCTAGATAGATAGCTATCTTTCGTTTTTTGCCAAATGTGGCGGCAAATCATCATCATCAACGCCATCCAGCGCGTAATGCCTCTCTCTTATTAGGTATAACCCACGTAGACGATCGTCATCGCTGTGCTGCGCCGCCAAGCAATAGTTTTGTAATTCATTGCGCAAAAAAAAAAGAGAAGAAACTCGCACGAATAAGAAAATGAAATGAAATATGAACATACTTGATGAATTTTGCAAATCTTGTTCGTTTCCATATTTACGTTTGTTTACCGCGTATTGCTTACGAGTATTTTAAAGTGGGTGGGTATGTGACTGTAGGTAAAACCACATCTGCGAGTGTATGGTAATTCGTTATTCTTTTGTCGGTATATTCAAGCAATTATTGATCTTTAGAGTGCGAGTATTTTTTAGCTGCTCTGGCTTCGTTTTCCAGTCGTTTCCAAGCTACTCCCAAAAAGGCACTTGCTGCTAGAATGAAATTTACTTCGAGCAAGGTTTCAAAGAACTAATGTAAGATTTGTAATAGTGCCAGACCTACAAATACGAAGCAGAAATGGGCAGACCAGGATCCTAAAATTGTTGAAAGCGTCTTTATATCCAAAGATCCGCTATTTTTGGATCTTTCATTTTCAGAGAAAATCCTTATCCTTCTCTTTGAATCCTCTGTCTGTGCGAGCTTTTCGTCAGATTGTCACAAAGTTGGTAATTTTCGATTTGTTTCTTCAAGTTTCAAAAGCATAAGGCTACTACCTATTGATTGTGAAAATCCAAAAACTGCTATAAATCTAGAACTACATCCTTTATCCTTGTTATGGAGTAAGGATGTAGTAGGTGTCGCACTACTGGGGTCTTTTTATATGCAGATATTAGGTACCTACCCTACCAATTTCATAACATAAGCGTAGATAAGCTACCTATGTCGAATTGACAGTCTATAGCTAAGGAGGAAGAAGATTCAGTTGACATTGGAAATGCTCTTGAATTGCCATTTGTGGATATTTGTACCGCGCTGTACAATTGTGCATTCCTACCTATTTACAGGTATTATTTAGATTTAAACGAGCGCAAATGAAGCGCAAATCATTTAGATGTCAGCGCTATGAGCCATGAGCCGACTGCCAAGTTTAAGTGTACGCGTGTGTCGTGTCTGTGTATCGCGTAGTCTAGAACAGCAACGTCCTCGCCATATAGGGTGCTTGACATTGGTGATACAATTTTATTAGAAATATATGGAGTTGCACGCCGTGCCGCGCCGCGCCTCGTCACAGCGAATGACATAGTTAATCGTAACTTTCCTTCTCCTTCCTTCGTTTGCATTTTGTTGTTATCGTACGTGAGATGACCGCGCGGGTACTGCGAGTACCGACGCCGAGTATCGTTAATCATCGCGATCGCGCACCTTACACTTGAACTGTACCGATACAGAATATCTCTTCGTCAATTTCCGGCAACGACGCCACCGACGCCGCCCCTGTTACCGTCGCATGGCATTGACTATTATCACCGATCACCCCGACATTTTACAGATTGCCTGTGCTGTGTCGTATTCGCCTTACAAGGCAACCTTGCCAATTCTCTCGTCATTTCTGATTCAGCTTAACTTTGAATTACTGAAACAGTGTCAGATCTGAGAAGAGAGTTTTCAGTAATTCAGCCTGGTCCATTTTTCTCCAGTACACTGGAATCGCTCCAGACGGCGTTGTAATCAACTTAGGCAGCTAAAAGTTTGGTTCTGAAGTCTGGGTGACAATGTGCTCTTTATATTGCCCGATTCTGAGCTTAATCGGAGACGACGAGTTGGCAAAATTTCCTTGTGTAACGTTGTGGCATTTCTCGATCCACTACGCAATGGGGTAAAATGTAAATAGGCCATCTACGACGAGTTTAGGAATGGAGTTGAAATTATTTCTTTGGATGAAGAAAGAAATAAGTAAAATAAGATAAAATAAATCAAATCTAAATCAACTGTCAGGCATGAAAAAGTTAAAGGGATTAATTACTTGAATGAAATTCTTTTTTCGTTCTTTTCAAAATATTCTTTTGGTACTGCCCTCTAAAAGGGGGTAATAAAAGAGAAATCGTTGTAGGCAAACAAGTGGACAGAATGGATGAATCGAGATCGCCTAAAGTGATCAATTAGTATACTCCAGCTGGAAGAAGGAGCAGGGGAAGACTGAGGAAACGAGCGGAAAACACCTCTGGAGAATCCAAGGATTCTACACCGCAGACAGGATGGCCCACCGCACATAAGGAAATTGACTTTGGTCTCGAAATTCAGGTCTAATTTGATCTCGGAAATTTACATTTATGGTTCGTTCTTGTACCGCGATGGTTCAGTCTTACGGATTTGTAAATGAGTGTACTTTCCTCAAACATAGGTATTATGTGCTGGTGTAGTGCGATATCTTTTAATAAATTTTCTGTTTTACGCGAATAAATAATTTTAAATAATGTGCGTGTAAAGCATCATTGATACCAGGGAGGGGATAGGGATTCCACGTAAAAGCCAGTCACTAATGAGTTTCAAATTTTTTTGAGTTTTGCACACCCCAGAGGGGCAAACGTTGTACTTGTTAGCTTCGACAAGACGTGTTTGCTCTTGCCTTATTTGAAATGATTTTGTTTTGTTTTATTCTAACTTCTGTGATTTATTGTTTTGCAGAGAAGTCGTTCTATTTTGATTGATTGCGTCGCACGCTACGTACGCGTTTTCTGCAAGTATACCAAATTACTGTATATGCGTGCCTTCGAAAATGCCATTTCCAGCGAGAATCTGTAGCTGTTTTCGTTTCCGCACCGCATCGCAGCCCACCATCTGCAGCGTTGATCGCGTATTTGAGAAGTGGACGACTTGTGCAGCGCACCCATTTTATGTACTGTACTTGCTTACTTAGCTACGTCTATGGCATCAATATGGCATGTCATACCATACCACACCTACCAATAATTAGCGTGTAATTACCTACCAGTACCAACTACCAATACGTCGTGTACCTTCTACTTACCTACCTATTTTGTATTTGTTTCTCGTTTTCCTTAGCGGTACGACTGATAATTTACCTATTTATTGTATTTTACGTCGAATGTGTATCGTGTACCTCTCTACCAACGTACATACGAATATTTGTAGGTACCTATACCTACATTAATGTGAGCCTACTATGTAGAACGCACTATGTATTATTGTATTTTAAATTATTTTTTCCCCCGTTTTTATACATATACCTACATCTTATTATTTACGTATTATGTACTTACGTATCTACTACCTACCTATTGTACAAGATGATCGGTGATTGATTTTTATCTTCTTTATCGAGTGCACATAAGCGGTATTGTTGACATTTTTATTGCGCAAGAGCTAGCGCTATCACACACTATCCAAAATTTTCAATTTCTTTTTTTTTTGCATTGTGCTTTGGTTTTGACAATAGCGCTAACGTGTTTTTCATGAAAAAATTTCAACAATACCGCTTCATGTGTGAGTTGTTTATTGTTGTTGTTGTTGTTTTTTTTTTTTTTTATATACTTTATTTTACGAAAGGGTGCTTCGTTTAATGGGGAAATACGTAATCGTATTTCAGCGTGATATTTTTGTATTCGATACTATATCGTAGTAATAAGGAATAAGCTAACTGAAATTCTGATCGGTATTATGTTTCAACTCCATACTCGGATGGCTATTGCGTACGCGATGGTGGTACGGCTATCGTTTCCAACATTATTGTTGGATTAGACTTTTCTTCCTTTCCCGTCCCTTCCGATATTCGTACGCTATAATTTTCCGAGTGTGTTCTGTAACTTCAATTGTTGGGTATCATAAGTCATAACTTTGGTAAAAAAAAGTTACCCTACAAAAATTGCAACACTTATCCCCTGTGGAAAATTCGTCGTGTTGATATAATTAGTGATAAAAAATTTAGGCTCATCAACATTTTTCTACCTCGCACAAATATCGTCGACGGAAGTCATCCCTGTTTGTCCTGACATGAAGCACGAGTAGAAACAGAACACACTCCGATAATTAATTTATTGCAACATTCGTTGTTCTTTGACTTTTCTTTAGCGTTATTATGTTTTATTTATTTATTCATTTTTTGTTTGTTTTGATACGATACTTTTTTAGCTTATTTAACGATGTAAAGTTAAGAATGGCGCTGGCGTTGGCGCTCATTGTATAGGGATTAACCCACGGTCTTTGCCGATGCTGTCATCCGCATTTCAACGCATATAAAGGGTCCCTAAACGTTTAACACGTTTTATCAGTATCTTTGTACCGTCTACCGTGGTAAAGGGCAAGGTGACAAATCATATTAAATCACTAGTGATCATTTTTATGTAATATAGGTGAACGTAATACTATTACCTACACAGATTCAGACTAACATTGTTTAGGTATTATTTGTGTAAGGTACTATATGTTGTGATAATTGATAGATTAATATTCTAACACGCTAGGTACCTAATTGAAACACATCTGGCGTATGTGGCTGCGTGTACGTAGGTGCTTTTACGATGTGTTTTGTCATTTTTTTTTTGTGTTTGTATCGAATGTGTTGTATGTTATGTTGACCACAGCTACGTACCTAGTATGTACTTGGGCGACTTTTGTAACCTAAAAAATACGTCTTAAAAAAAGCAATAGGTTTTTGTAAGTAGATATTTTACTCGCGTGTACTTGTGTATTTCTATTATGTGATTGTAAGTACTTTTCTTGTCGAGTAATAATATTTTATTTTCCGTTGTCGGTTTTTTCTTCTTCATTTCTTCTTTTCTTCTCCAGTTTGTAAGTAGGCATGTGAAGAAAGCACCGTACACCAAAACTGGTGTCAGTCGGAAATCGGAATTAGCGTGGTTGATTTAGGCGAAAACCACCTTTGTCTCAATTTTGAAAAAAATATAAAAAATCCAAAGGGTTTAACCTTTACCCTTCTTTTTTTGGATGAAAAAATTTCTTGTTCGATATCAACGTGGGTGGTATCTCTATCTAGATAGATGTATTTAGCGTTGGGCTTGGGCCAGGCGAACCCAAATCCACCGTCGTTTCCTAGGTAGATCCGATCAATATTCGTGGAGATATATTCGCCAATTTTTTCTGTATCTCACAAACCGCAAAGTAATCATAGTACCTCAAAACTAATGACAGATTTGGGTTCTGAAGCGGTATTGTTGAAATTTTTTCATGAAAAACACGTTAGCGCTATCCGAATTATCCGAGGTACTAAATTGTTATTTTTTCATAGTCATCGATAGTGAACGATAGAGAACCATAGACACTGGTCCCGACCAGTGTCTATGGATCTCTATAAATCGTTATTGGTGTCAAAACCAAAGCACAATGCAAAAAAGAAAAAAGAAATTGAAAATTTTGGATAGTGTGTGATAGCGCTAGCTCTTGCGCTATAAAAATTTCAACAATACCGCTTCAGCTGTCTCAATTAGTCGATTGCGACCCTTCAATCAACTTAATACGCCTGCTAGAAGCTTTGTAATATTTTTTTTTTGATGAAAGTTTTATTTCCCTTCGACTATTTTATTATGTTTTTCCCAAAAATGAAAATAATTATTCATTTTTGAAAAATAATGCAAATTTTTTTAAAAAAATCAAAAAAGTTGATAACCATAGAATTATTGTTTCGACCAATTGTCGGTAGTGTCGCTAGTTGCGGATCGGGACCCATGACGTTGTGAAAATAATTTACTCAAATGCATGTTCTGTGTGTGTTGTGAAAGTATGATGGCGTTGGGTGGGGTGAGTTTAATGACCAGTCAGTATCTTCTGTTCTCCTGATAGACGTGGAACTATTCGCGTCAAAATTGACTTAGTTCGCGATTTTTCTAGTGTGTTTGTAACAACCTGCTAGCGTTTTATATTCTCCTAATAAATGTGGTACTTTTCGCATCAAATTGGTGCTGTTTGTTGATTTTTCTCAAGTTGATCCCGGTGACTCGCGTGTGTTCCTGTTGCTGCAGGTAAATTTTTTGTCATTGTTATGCCTTTTTTTTAGCCGAATTTTTTTTTTTTAATTTATTTTTTACTGGTTTATTATTTTAATGGCTTATCTAATTAATAACGAGGATTTTGTAATTTGGTTTGATGCTTTTCGATGTAATGAACTGAGAAATAGTTTTGGCGTGCTTGTATTTGCATTTCGAAAAGAAATACAGGAAGACAAGTGTAGAATCTGTTGAAAAAAATTACATAGCATAGCACCTGTCATGGTGTATACCTCTCTGGTTTTCTTTACCTACCTGTAAGTACTTACCTTTTTTAAATTTTCTGATTTATTTCATATTGCAATTGTGTTTGGGAATGAGATCGTTTTCCTAATTTCGTATTGTTTACCTTGCCTATGAAAGTGATGCATTGCATTGGATGGACCATCCATAGAAGATTGGTAAGTGAAGTTTACTGTTTGCGTTTACTTATTAATTGACCTTTTTTATTCTTGCTTGCTATTTTGATTCCTTCTGCTTTTCAAGTTTTGTGTTAATTCTACATTATGTGTCATTATCAGTGTAATGGGCCCATTGGGTCGAAATGGAGTTATGCCCATGACGATAATATTCAGTTCATTACTCATCGTATGAAACCAACCGGAGGTCTCTAGCTTGAAAATTCACCGAGAAAAATGATTTTGAAGTTTTGAGTTGAAATTTTCAAGTTTTGAGATAGTTGAGTTTTTAAATTCAAAAACAAAAAAATAGTTACTTTAATGTACCCATTGCCACTTATTTGGTCATAAAATGTTTCACCCCACTCCTTTCCACGCTCCAAGCTCACTAAGCATGCATTACATTTTTTTGAACGGCATTATCATCTTCCATAGTACAAAAAACCGGTGGAATTTTGGTAGAAAAATGTTATAAAAAAAGAAACCAATATCAAAAAATTAAATAATTACTGCAATTTATCAAATTAGGTGAAATGGTAATATTGATACTCGTAATACTACACCAGCCTGCAACTGCGAAAATCTCACTTTACAAAAATTATCAAATCACAAATAATTCTGACGCCGCTATTTACTGCCAACAACGAGAACGTTTCGCAAAAAATTCCACCACACCCCGCCTACCTATTACGCACCTTCTACCACCATGAGAAGGCATTCCCTGTAACTGGTATTAGGTGAATATGCGTTCAAGGTCAAATAGTCCAAATGGGCCATTTTCATTTCCTCATCAACGGGTCCCTGGCGGACCGCTGATGCCTGTTTAATGTATCATACATGCTAATGTGGTTGCATGGAGGGTATAGAATAGGAAACAACAATAATCTCAATTTTCATATGTTTGACTTATTTTGCTAAAAATGCGTATATCTCGGAAACTAGTTTCAACCAAATGGGCCCATCACAGTGATAATGACACATATTTCAATTACCTATTTCTTTTTTCCTTTAGTTGCGAAATTTTGTGCTATCAACCGTGTTTTTTTTTACATTGTTTTATTTTTTCATTTTAAAGTGTGTTCATTTAGTTTTTTGATGTTGCTATATCATTTTTAGCTCTCTTTTTTCCAACTTGGAAATTTGTTCAGGATGTTAATCTAATGTAACTACATAAGCATGGTTCACTTCATGAGATCGGAATCTATCCAGATGTTTACTATTATTTTTGGTACGTACTACCTACCCACCTACCCACCCACATCACAGACCTTTTATTTGTGTACCTGTGTGATTTTTAAATTCGTTCATCGTGAAATTCATCACTCAATTTTTGCCTACCTTGTTTTTAATTTTTCTGCAAGTATATTTTTGAACTTTTAGTTGATTTGTATTATGTTTCAGTACAAAGATTGGTATAGGTGTATAGTTAAATTCAAAACGTGTGGATGGAAGATGTATACAAATGTGTATAGAACACTACCTTGATAAAAAAAATGTCGATTTTGTGGATATTACCTATCAAGAGTTAGCAATGTTCCAGCCACCAGGTACTTCGGTTTGGTATGTTCATTTCATTTATTTACATAACTTTTTATGTTTTAATTACTGGTTTTTTTTCATGTTTTTCAAATGCTTCAACTTTTTTATTTTTCCATGAATATAGACTACCTTGGTAAGGTTTGGATTTTGTGGATATTATTAGGAGTTAGCAATGTTCCAGCCACCAGGATACTTCAGTTTGCAGTATGTTCATTTACCTAACTTTTTGTGTTCTAATTACCTACGGTTTTTTTTTTATGTTTTTCAAATGCTGTAATTTGTTTGATTTCAGAAATATCAATTTTGGAAGGAAGAATTCTGTTAAATAAAATGAACTTACTTTTCCTGTACAAGGTAATTGAATATATGGCTCAACGGTTGTTCCAAGTACTTATTCTGGAAGAAGCGACGAAGAATTGTGAATGTACTCCAGTCAGCGATGTTCCAGCCCCGAGTAATTCGGTACGTTTTTATTTGTGTCAACTATTTAACTAAGAGACTTGCTTAATTTTTGTGTTTTAATTACTTGAAATTAATTTTTTTCAATCATTTTTAATTTTTACATTATTCAATTTTTGTGTTCCAGTTTTGAACTTTGAAGTATGTGTATTACAAAAATGTCTTTATAGTCAACGTGTACGGCAGCATCTAAGACAAGCGTCTTCGTAAGGAATGTGTCCTTTGGTGCAGTTGCCAACTTGAGGGTAAATACTAAACCAACCTAACCAACCTAGGTACAATTTTAAAAATTACAGGTTATTTCAAAATATAGCTGTAGTAAAGATTTCACTTTTGTAGTTGGAAGAAATGATTAAAGAAGGATCTTGGTAAACCAACCTAACCAACCTAGGTACAATTTTAAAAATTACAATTTACATTGACTAATTTATATAGTTTGCAGGTAACCAACCTAGGTACAGTTTTAAAAATTACAATTTACATTGACTAATTTATATAGTTTGCAGGTTATTTCAAAAGATAGCTGTAGTAAAGATTTCACTTTTGTAGTTGGAAGAAATGATTAAAGAAGGATCTTGGTACTCGACAATGTTGCAGCCTCCAGGTAGGTACTTTGAGCAATATTACGGGTATTTTGTTTGTATTAAGGCGCTTAATTTTTATATATATTTTTTTTTTGTGTGTGTGTTTCAGAGTGAAATACTAAAATATAAAGGACGATTTCAATAAGGCATGGATGGTTGTTGTACAAAGGTATTTATTTTTTGTATGGACTGAAATAAAATTGCTGCTGCTGTGTATATATATGAAGGAGCAATCAAAACCTTTGGATTTTTGGAGTAATAATGTGAGTAATAATTATGTATTTTGATTCAAGTATCATAGACGCGACAAGGGAGCGTCATTTGCAGGCTTTTTTCAACTTGTTCTAAATGGGTCTTTGGTTTTGTCAAAATTTTGGGTGGTCAAGGTAAAACAGGTAAGTGTAAGTATGGTTAGGTGTCTGTCATGCAGCGTCACCCTATATCTCGTAGCGGGTTACGCTGCATGAGTTGGATCTTCTCCAATGGCGTTTGTGCCATTGGCCTCCGATGCCGCTGGGGATTTGGACTTCAGTGCCTACCACAGTTGTATCTGAGTCTCTTGGCACTCTCCTTGGCACTCTCGACATTGCAAGAAGAAGGGACGTTGTCTGTTAGGCTAGTCATAGGTGTCTTTATATGCCTCGTTACGGGCCAACGGCAATCATCGCTGAGGATTTGATCCCCATATCTGCCTCGGTGGTGGTTCGTCGCTGGTCAGAACACGCCCTTCCGCAAAAGTGTCTTTTGGTCTTAGAATTTTTTTAGCCTGGTTTGATGATGCTTGGACCCGAACACTCTTTTTGGTATCATAAAAATTATGTGCGAATTTTGGTGACCTTGAACGCAAGGTTGCCTACATTTAAGTGACCTTGAATTCAAGGTCATTGTTCAGATGACCTTGAATTTCAAGGTCACCTACTCAGACGACTGTGAATTTAAGGTCACCTCAAAATCACCAAATATAGGTGACCTTGAATTCAAGGTCATTGCTCAGATGACCTTGAATTTCAATGTCATCTTAGCAATGAAATTGAATTCAAGGTCATTTAAATGAGTGACCTTGAAATTCAAGGTCATCTGAGCAATGACCTTGATTTTCAAGGTCACCTACTCAGACGACCTTGACTTCAAGGTCACCTCAAAATCACCTGAATATAGGTAACCTTGGATTCAAGGTCATTCGAGTGTGTGACCTTGAAATTCAAGGTCATCTGAGCAATGACCTTGAATTTCAAGGTCACCGACTCAGACGACCTTGCCTTCAAGGTCACCGGCTCAGACGACCTTGACTTCAAGGTCACCTCAAAAGCACATAAATATAGGTGACCTTGAATTCAAGGTCATTCGAGTGTGTGACCTTGAAATTCAAGGTCATCTGAGCAATGACCTTGAATTTCAAGGTCACCGGCTCGGACGACCTTGACTTCAAGGTCACCGGCTCAGACGACCTTGACTTCAAGGTCACCTCAAAAGCACATAAATATAGGTGACCTTGAATTCAAGGTCATTCGAGTGTGTGACCTTGAAATTCAAGGTCATCTGAGCAATGACCTTGAATTTCAAGGTCACCGGCTCAGACGACCTTGACTTCAAGGTCACCGGCTCAGACGACCTTGACTTCAAGGTCACCTCAAAAGCACATAAATATAGGTGACCTTGAATTCAAGGTCATTCGAGTGTGTGACCTTGAAATTCAAGGTCATCTGAGCAATGACCTTGAATTTCAAGGTCACCTGCTCAGACGACCTTGACTTCAAGGTCACCTCAAAAGCACATAAATATAGGTGACCTTGAATTCAAGGTCATTCGAGTGTGTGACCTTGAAATTCAAGGTCATCTGAGCAATGACCTTGAATTTCAAGGTCACCGGCTCAGACGACCTTGACTTCAAGGTCACCGGCTCAGACGACCTTGACTTCAAGGTCACCTCAAAAGCACATAAATATAGGTGACCTTGAATTCAAGGTCATTCGAGTGTGTGACCTTGAAATTCAAGGTCATCTGAGCAATGACCTTGAATTTCAAGGTCACCTGCTCAGACGACCTTGACTTCAAGGTCACCTCAAAAGCACATAAATATAGGTGACCTTGAATTCAAGGTCATTTAGACAAGTGACCTTGAATTCAAGGTCATTTAAACGAGCGACCTTGAATTCAAGGTCATTTAAACGAGCGACCTTGAATTCAAGGTCATTTAAACGAGTGACCTTGAATTCAAGGTCATTTAAACGAGTGACCTTGAATTCAAGGTCATTTAAACGAGTGACCTTGAATTCAAGGTCACATATATTTAGGTGCTTTTGAGGTGACCTTGAAATCAAAGTCGTCTGAGTAGGTGACCTTGAAATTCAAGGTCACTTAAATGTAGGCAACCTTGCGTTCAAGGTCACCAAAATTCACACATAATTTTTATGATACCAAAAAGAGTGTCCAGGTCCAAGCATCATCAAACCAGGCTAAAAAAATTCAAAGACAAAAAAAATCTTATTTATAAATTATATTGATTTATTTTAACAATAAATTTTAATTTTTTAATATTTTTTATAATTTTTTTATTTATAATTTAAATTAACCTTAAAAAATAAAAGAAATAATTATATAATTTTTCTATACTTTAAAAAAAATAATATAAATAATGAAAATATAATTTATAAAAAAAAATTGTAATTTTAATTTCAAAATTTTTTAAAACTAAATTAATTAAAAATTTTACTTTTAATAATTTTTATTTTTTTAAATATAATTTAATAATTAAATTTATTACATTAATTTTTATACCAAACTAAAAATTTTTTTATAAATTATATTTTCATTATTTATATTATTTTTTACATTTATTTTTTTTTTAGATTTTTAAATTTAAATTTAATTTTGTTTAAATACACCTTTGCGGAAGGGTGTGTTCTGACCAGCGACGGACCACCACCGAGGCAGATATGGGGATCAAATCCTCAGCGATGATTGCTGTTGGCCCATAACGAGGCATAAAGACACCTACGACTAGCCTAACAGACAACATCCCTTCTTCTTGCAATGTCGAGAGTGCCAAGAGACTCAGATACAACTGTGGTAGGCACTGAAGTCCAAATCCCCAGCGGCATCGGAGGCCAATGGCACAAACGCCATTGGAGAAGATCCAACTCATGCAGCGTAACCCGCTACAAGATATAGGGTGACGCTGCATGACAGACACCTAACCATACTTACATTTACCTGTTTTACCTTGACCACCCAAAATTTTGACAAAACCAAAGACCCATTTAGAACTTTCAAAATGCCAAAGAAGCGTGCCAATCACGCCCCCCCCCTGTCGCGTTAGCACCTCGTCATTTCAATGAGTATTGATCTGACGAGGAGGTCCCAGCCCCTACGACGAGGTCGTGCGACTAGGAGTTGAGTAGAATCCTGAGATTTCACTCCTCAGGGGCCACTTGATAAATTTCTTAATACCAAGTACAATGATTCAAATTACTACCTTGTAGGTAAGTCCAGTGAAGTGTTCACATACAGCAAAAGGCCTTTTTTCTAATCGAATTCAAATTCTTCAATGATGGGTCTGCACTGAACAATTTCCACAACATGATTCGTCACCCTAAAAGAAAAAAAGACTTATCAACCTAATTAGGATTATAGGAAAATTCTGAAACCAAAGAAATATTTTTGATGATGGAAACTGTAAACAAATAATTCTAATTAGGACTGGATGAAAATTCTTTTAAAAATATCAATTAAACAAAATTGAATAATTGATTCTTACCTGTGGTAGTCTTCATATAATCCTTTTCTTCAACAGCTTTGTCATGTCATTATCATATCAGTTCATTACAACAATTTTGGTAGGATCTAAATCGATCTGCACAATCATGAAAATAGATTAACACAAAACAAAATTAGTACACAAAAAAGTAGCATCTACTCACTCACAATCCATCTGTCCAAGGACTGAGGAATCTTATTTCCAACAATTGCGTTCATCAATTAATATTGCTATACGTTTGAGAAGTACCTGAAAAAAACAACAAAATTTAGTAATCTGCAAAACTAATTGCTATTTGTGGGTCTGTACACTAAACGGAGACCAGGAAATATCTGTAAAAACAAAAACATATTTTATATAATCTACAAAATAACAAAAATAGTATACCTATGTATAGTTACAAATAGGCACAAAAAAGTAGCATAATATCTACTCACTCATAGCCATTTCAATCTGTCCAAGGATGGAGTAATATTTTTTCAACAACTAGGTACGTTGTCAACTAATTGCTGTATGTTTGTACAGAGACCAGGATACCAGGAAGTACATGAAAAAACCAAAACATTAATTCGAAAAACAAATTGCTAGCACAAATAGGTAGAAATTGGAAAAAAAAGTATCAACTAACTCACCATGTTCATCTGCCCAAGGATGGAGGAATTGTTTGTTCAAAAGCTACGTTGTCAACTTAAAGTACGTTAGTATGAAAACCAGAAAGTACCTAAAAAAACCAAATGTTAATTTATTAATATGCAAAACTAATTGCAAGTACAAATAGATACACAAAAAAAACATCTACTCACTCACAAAGTCAAAATGTCGTTATGTCCAAGGATGGTGTTTTCTCAAACGCTGTGGTGTCCAACTACTTGCTATAATGTTTTAGCACAAAGTCAAAACATTTGTTTAATCCAAAGGATTGGGGAAGCATGCTTTCAACTGCGGTAAGTTGTCAACTTGCTATACGTGTGTCTGTGTATAGAGACCAGGAACTCCTTTAAAAAAGAACATTTAATAATCTGCAAAACTAGGTACAAAATTCATTACACAATAAAATTGCAAGTATAAATTGGTAAACACAAAGTAGCATCTACTCACTCACAATTTCCATCTGTCCCAGGGTGGAGTATTCCAACTTGCTATACGTGTGTCTGTGTATAGAGATCAGGAACTCCTTTAAAAAAGAACATTTAATAATCTGCAAAACTAGGTACAAAATTCATTACACAATAAAATTGCAAGTATAAATTTGTAAACACAAAGTAGCATCTACTCACTCACAATTTCCATCTGTCCCAGGGTGGAGTATTCCTTTTTTAAATAGACTTACGTTGTCACCTAATTGCTGTATGTTCATACCAAGACCAGGAAGTACATACCTGAAAAAAATCAAAACATTCATTTATTATCTGCACAAAAAAAGGTATACCAAAAAAGAAGTAGCATCTACTCACCATGTTCATTTGCCCAGGGTGGAGGAATTGTTCTTTCAACAGCCACATTGTCAACTTTCTATACATTTGTACTGAGGCAAGAAAATACATGAAACAATAATCTGCAAAACTAATTGCAAGTATAAATAGGTACACAAAGTAGCATTTAAAGATGGAAGACCTTTTTTCAACAGCCAAGTTGTCTAACTAATTCCTATATGTGTGTACAAAGACCATGGAAGTCCCTGAAAAAAGTAAAAACATTTGTTAAATAATCTGGAAAACTACAAAAATTGACATTCTAACACAAAATAAAATTGCAAGTAAGTAATTGGTACACAAAAGAAAGTTGCATTTACTCACTCGCTTTGTCCATCTGTCCAGGGTAGAGTAACCGTCCTTTCAAAATCATCGTTGTCAACTTGATATAAATTTGTACAGCGATCTGGAGGCACCTGAAAAAATCAAGAACATTCATTTACCATTTAGTAATATCAATATGCAAACCTACAAAAAAATCACAACGCGAGATTGAATTGAACATAGAAATACCTAAGCAGATGTAAATATGGCGGAAGAAAACTGTGATTTACTCACTCTTCCAAAGGAAGAGAAATTCTGATTAGCAACAAACAAGATAATTATAGAGTGAAGATATCCTCAAACTCCGAATAACTTGAAAATAAGTTGCCCTGCAAAAATTTCAAAAATTTAAATTTTGTTGAATTTTCAAAAATTTAAATTTTGTTGAATTTTCAAAAATTTAAATTTTGTTGAATTTTCAAAAATTTAAATTTTGTTGAATTTTCAAAAATTCAAATTTTGTGAGTATAGATTTTACATGAAATTGAATTTTGTAAGAAAAATTCTAAAATTTAAATTTTGTAAGAAATTTTGTACAAATATTGAAAACTGAAATTTTGTAAAGATTTAAAAATTATGAATTTGGTAAGAATTAAACTCTGAACAAAAAACACCACGAAATTTTTTTTGTAAAGATTTAAAAATTATGAATTTGGTAAGAATTAAACTCTGAACAAAAAACACCACGAAATTTTTTTTTTTTTTTTAATGATAACGAAAATACAATAATGAAAAACACCAATTCTGTAAAAATATTAAAAATTTAAATAATATAAGTTCTGTAGGTATAAATTTTGTAAAAAAATTTAAAAATTCAAATTTTGCAAAAAATTTTGAAAATTTGAATTTTGTAAAGATTTAAAAATTATGAATTTGGTAAGAATTAAACTCTGAACAAAAAACACCACGAACATTTTTTTTTTTTTTTTTTAAATGAGAACGAGAAAACAATGAAAAACACCAAAAGCACCAACGCGATAATTGAAACCCCAAAACTCTAAACAAATAATACCACGAAATAAAAAACACTGCACGATGATAAAAAAAAAGTCAGAAAAAACATCACCACTGCATAAATTAATAAAATAGATTTCACTCACCATATTATCTGAAGAAGTAAACACCTCAAACATGATATATCGCACAGAAGAATTACAAATAAAAAAAAACACGCGAAACTCCAAACGAAAAACACCAAGAAAAAAAACAATATACTTAATAACGCAAAACAAACACCTCAAAAAAAAAAAACGCGGAAACGCACTAACAAAATACTTTTAGTGTATGTAATGAATTAAAACGCAAAACTTTAGACAAAAAACACGACGGAAAGAAATAATAAAAACGCGAAACAAAAAAACACCACAAAAAATAATAATTAAAACACGGAAATGCACTAACACAATTCCCATGTAACTAATTAAAAATGCGAAACTTCCAAACAAAAAACATTGCAGAAAAAAATAATTGAAATGCGAAACCACACTAGTTGTGTACATAAAACACCACGGGAAAAAAAATGAAAACGCGAACTCCAAACAAAAAACACCACGAAAACAATTATTATAGAAACGCGAACCACACTAAAGAGATGCGTAATTAAAAACACGAAACAACAAAGGAAAAACAAAACCATTATAAAAACACAAAGCAGCATTAAGGCGATATAGAGTATACTTTAGCTGATAAGAACTGGTCGCCTCAACCATCAAAATCATACTGAGACCAAAGTAAACAAACAAGAACCGGGCATTTCCCATACTTTCTTCTATCCATCCCCATTACCATTGTCTATGCCAGGCCCGTAGTCAGAGTCAGATTATAGAGGGGGCTGGCCAAATATTTGAGGGGGCTGGAACTTTTTTTTTTGGAAAATTTAGCATTTTCGGTAAAAATTGAAAAATGGGTGAAAAACTCGTACAAAGCACAAAATATACTTTTTCAACTGTTTAATACAGAGACGAACCGAAGCGATTTTTCTTGGGGGAAGGGGTGGCAAAATCATTGAAAATGCCAACTTGAATTACTGAAATTTTCCAACTCATACTATTAACATCATAAAAAGTGGTAAAGAAGATATTGCCCGAGCGAAGCGAGGGCGAAAAATTTGAAAAATATTCTATTCTTGAAGAGAATGAAAGAAAAGGATACTGCCCGAGCGAAGCGAGCGAAAATTTTTTGAAAAACATAAGATTTTTGACGAAAAAGAAGTATTTTTGGAATAATGCAAAAAGTATGTGTAGGTTTAGCCTGAAATTTTCTTATTGACGAAATTTTGTTAGAGGGGGCTTAATCTGACGCTAGCCCTCTAGCGTCAGATTGAGCCCCCTCTAGCCCCCACCTGACTTCGGGACTGGTCTATGCCCATTACCAACTTCGCATCCACTATAATTTTTTACTCGCTTCCCCTAATCTCAATTAGTAATCTCGGTTAAATTATGCATATTTAAAAAAAAAGTGATACACACACAACTACATGATGTATCGAGTTTACGGTATAAATTATTTTCAGTAAAATTCAAAAAATGCCAATTTTAATTTTATCAATTTTCAAAGGCTACCATTTGCTCCCATGCGAAATCCTGGCCTTGATAAAAAAAAGGAAAATTTCATTTTCAGTAAAATTCAAAAAATGCCTATTTTAATTTTATCAAAAATCCTGGCCTTAGTAAAAATTTTGTAGGTACAAATTTTATAAAAAATTTAAAAATTAAAATTTTGTAAAAAAATTTGAAAATTTATATTTTTTTTTAAAATTTGAAAATTTATATATATTAAAAAAATTTGAAAACTTATAATTTGTAAAAAAATTGAAAATTGGCCTTAGTAAAATTTTTGTGGGTACAAATTTTGAAAAAAAATTGAAAATTTACATTTTTAAAAAAAATTTGAAAATTTATATTTTGTAAAAAAATTGAAAATTGGCCTTAGTAAAATTATTGTAGGTACAAATTTTATAAAAAATTAAAAAACTAAAATTTTTTTTTTAAATTTGAAAATTTATATTTTGTAAAAAAAATTTAAAAATCTGAATTTTGTAAATTTATTTTTTAATTTAATCCCGAGCAGCACAATCGACAAATTATCGAAATAAAAAAATCGACAGAATATCGAATTCGATAAAGTGTCGCGTTAGTTCCGCCTAAATCGTGAAATTATCTTTCGATATATAGATAGATTATCGACGAATTATAGTTAGCAAAAATTTCGAGATTATAGTAAGATATTTTATCGATAATATATCTATAATATCGAAAGATAATTTCACGATTTAGGCGGAACTTTTGCGACAATTTATCGAATTCGATATTCTGTCGATTTTTTATCGATTTTTTATTCCGATTTTTCGTCTTTTACTAGCTTTTTTCTATAATTAAAAATCATTAATTAGCATAATTAATACATTAAACTATGCCTAAACACATTATTCATGTTACTGTAAGAGGATCATTTCAGAAAAAGTCAAAAAAAATTATAAAAAATCTGCCACCTGTGGGGCTTGAACCATCTACCTCCTGCATGGTAATCCTCTTCCTTAACCACTATGCCATGCCATACCTTATCGTTGAGGAATTAGCAATAAAACGCTTATAATAGGCAGTTTAGTACTTCCAGACGTGTTGGACTTAGAAAAATTTTCGCCAATTTGGAAATAATTTCAAATATCGTCACAAAATCGTTGGACAAATTTCAGATTATTTGTCGATAATGTAGTTTCAAATATCGCCACAAAATCGTTGAAAAATCGAATTCGAGGAATTTCATATTACGTGTCGATAATATAGTTTCAAATATCGTCATAAAATCGTTGAAAAATCGAATTCGAGAAATTTCAGATTACGTGTCGATAATAACGTTTTAAATATCTTCACAAAATCGTTGAAAAATCGAATTCGAGAAATTTCAGATTATTTGTCGATAATATAGTTTTAAATATCGTCACAAAATCGTTGAAAAATCGAATTCGAGAAATTTCATATTACGTGTCGATAATATAGTTTTAAATATCGTCACAAAATCGTTAAAAAATCGAATTCGAGAAATTGCATATTATGTGTCGATAATATAGTTTCAAATATCTTTACAAAATCGGTAAAAAATCGGATTCGATAAATTTAATATAATCTGTCGATAATATAGTTTCAAATGTCGTCAAAAAATCGGTAAAATATCGAAGTCGAGAAATTTCATATAATCTGTCGATAATATAGTTTTAAATATCTTTACAAAATCGTTAAAAAATCGAATTCGATAAATTTAATATTCTTTGTCGATAATGTAGTTTCAAATATCTGCACAAAATCGGTGGAAAATCGGAATCGATAAATTTAATATTCTTTGTCGATAGTATCGTTGACGAATATCGTCATGAAATTTTAATAATTTCGAATTCGATAGTTTTTAGATTTTTTGCCTATGAAGTTGTACCGCTAAAATCTTTATAATATCGTGAGAATATCTATAGATTTTCAAACGATTTTTTTATCGATACGTTACATCTTCCGATATTATCGATCGAGTGTGCCGCTCGGGATGATTTAAATTTTGTAAAAAAAAATTGAAAATTTATATTTTGTAAAAAATACCGAAAATTCAAATTTGAATTTTGTAAAAAAAATTTAAGATTTGAATTTTTTTTTTTAATTTAATGATTTAAATTTTGTAAAAAAAATTTTAAATTGAAAAATTTTGTAAAAAAAATAAAAAGTTTGATTTGAAAAATTTAAATATTGTAAAAGAAATTGAAAATTTATATTCGTAAAGTTTGTAAGAAATTTTGAAAAACTGAAACTTTGTAAAAAATAAAAACTATGAATTTGGTAAACAAAAACAATTACACTCTGATCAAAAAACACCGCACCATAATATAAAAAAAATCAGGACAAACAAATATAACAATAAAAATGACCATTGAATTATTTAAAAAATAAATTTCACTCACCATATTTTCTGAAAACATTTCAAACAGAATATATCGCACAGAATAAGTATCACAAATTTTAAAAAAACACGAACTCCAAACAAAAAACACCAAGAAAAAAACAATAATAAAACACGATACAAAAAACACCACAAAAAAATAAAAATACGGAAATGCACTAACACATTACCTATGTAATTAATTAAAAACGCGAAATTTCAAACAAGAAACACGACTGAATGAAATAATAAAAAGAAGAAACCACGAAACGCCAAAAAAAAAATGAAATAAAATAAAAACGTGAAACGAAAAATGTAATTAAAAAACACGAAACTTCAAACAAAAAATACCGCAAAAATTGAAACGCGAAACCACAGTAGTTGTGTAATTTTAAAAAAAACGAAAAAAAAAAAAGTGAACCTCCAAACAAAAAATATGACGAAAAAAATTATAGAAACGCGGAACCGCACTAAAGAGATATGTAATTAAAAACACAAAACTACAAACAAAAGCCAACACAAAAAAAATATACAGTGATGCAAGCATCACGAACTTTCCGAACCAAAAAGTATTTATAAAAATATTAACCAAAAAATATTTGTAAAAAAATCGATCATCAAATATTTGTGAAAAAATCGATCATCAAATATTTTTTGTATTTAAAACGTCAGCAATTACACTGAAAAATGTTCGGCAAAATCACACTTGCTTCATTATTATAAATCGCGAAAAAATAATCATGATGATGTGAACAAAACAACCATTCGAATACCTGTACATGTTATCATGAATAAGACAAAAAAGCAAAGCATTGCGCGACCAATAAGACGAAAATGCCGAAAAAGATGTCAGGATATAGATAAACAGTTTCCTTATAGATATACACTTGAACCGTTCCCTTTATCGACATCTAAAACGCGACAAATGTGAAACTCGACGATCTTTCGCATAAATCGCTCGTAAAATTTTTTCTACTTAACGTAAAGGCCCCAAATTTTTGCGTAGCCTTCGTTTATATAAACCACTTCTCATCGCCGAATTTCAACGAGATATCTCAATTAGGGCGATTGGAATCGTGTTAACAAATTTTTCTACACATACACACATACATACATACGGAACATCATCTGGAAATTGGTCAAAACAAATTTGTACGAAGTCAAAATTTGCCCAAGTGCAATATTCGTGAAAACGCATTTCGCACCGAAAACAATACTTTCCTTACAACGCTACGCGCTGTTCGGAAAGTCTTCGCATCCACTATACTTTTTCCCCGCTCTCCCACTATAAAATTCGGCTAAACGCAAAACTCAAAACAAAAAACCACCTCGAAAAAAAAACAATAATTGAATAATTATTAAAACATGAAGCAGCCCTAAAGCGATGCCTATAATAAACTTTACGTTACCTATAAGAACTGTTCACCTCAACCATCAAAATCATACTGAACTGAAGTAGGCAAACAACAAAAATAACTAATAAGACATTTCCCCTACTTTTTTCTTTCCTTCCCCCATTACCAACTTCACATCCGCTATGCTTCTTCCCCTATTTCCCTGATCTTGATTATTAATATTACTCCATAATTACTGCATTTTTTGAAAAAATAAAACCGATGCATACCCTGCTGGGGCTTGCTACACAAAAAATCAGAAAAACATTTTTCCATTCCCTTTCATTCAAGTCTCAATCTCAGATCCAGAGTCTGATTTGCAATGCGGCGCGCCGTTGTCGAGATATTGGCCCCAGAAATTGTTGGAAAACTCCGAAAATGAGCGTACACCAAAACAAAGTGGAAATTCGTGCAGAACGACCCAAAATTAGTAGAAATGCACACCCGTTTCATGTGTTTGAGTTAAAATGAAATTTGCTCAAAAAAACCTCAAAAAAACGTGTACGCGGCGAAACGACGAGTCGTACGGCCAAACCGATGGCGCCAATCGATTCGCCAGGTCTCAAAATCCCCATCTACCTATGCTTCACCATTACTAATGGCATAAAGTCGTTGGTTAAAAATACGAATAAGAAATTCACCAAGTACTTACTCAACCTGATGATACCATCCAAATCAACCAAAATCGCGTTTGAAAAAAATAACAAAGGGTAACAAGTAACGCAACAGAAAATCTTAAAATGAAAGAAATAAAGGGTCAAAATTGATAAGGATGAAGAAAACAAAACTCCCGCGTAATTAATGCATCACTACTACTACCGCACAACACCTAATTATTAAAAGTATACTTACCAAATCCTTGTAAAAGATTCATTAAAAGAGAAAATTTACTATTTTTTGAAAAATTTATCAATTGAATTTTTATTCATCAATTTTTTGAAAATTCAACAATTTTTATGAAAATTTACTTATTTAATCCACCATTTCTTAAAAATTATTTATTTTTGATAATTTTGTCAATTTTTAACAAATTTTACAACTTTTTGAAAATTTGACAATTTTTTAAATTTGTAAATTTTTGAAAATCCATTATAGAAATCTATCAATTTTTTGTAAATTCGTACTAACTAAAAAAGTTATTGATTTCAAAAAATTACAAATTAATCAATTTTTTCAATTTTGAAAAACTTTAGTACCTATACCTACGTATTTTTGTTTTTATTCGTGATTTTTCAAAATTCCTTCTTTAAATTTTACGGGTCAAAATTCCCCATTTGTTCGAATTTTAAGAAATAAGTTACTCAATTTTTTCGAATTGAAATGAATAAAAAATAAACAGTGATCAAGCATCACGAACTTTCCGAATCAAAAAGTATTTAAAAAAATATTAACAAAAAAATATTTGTAAAAAAATCGATCATCGAATATTATGTAAAAAAAATTGATTATCGAATATTTGTGAAAAAATCGACTATAAAATATTTTTTATATTTAAAACGTCAGCAATTACACTGAAAAACGTTAAACATGACACAAAAATATTCGGCAAAATCACACTTGCTCCATTATTATTAATCGTGAAAAAATATCATGATGATGTAAACAAAACAACCATTCGAATACCCGTACATCTTATCATGAATAAGACAAAAATGCAAAGCATTGCACAATGCGCATGTTAGGGAAAGGAGAGCAAACCGGTACACCCGCGGACGCGGTGAAAGGACCACCATACGAAAAAAAAACAAAAAAAACAGTGATGCAAGCATCACGAACTTTCCGAACCAAAAAGTATTTTAAAAAATATTAACCAAAAAATATTTGTAAAAAAATCAATCATCAAATATTTGTAAAAAAATCGCTCGTAAATTTTTTTCTATTCAACGTAAAGGCCCCAAATTCTTGCGTAGCCTTCGCTTATATAAACCACTACTCATCGCCGAATTTCAACGAGATATCTCAATTAGGGCGGTTGGAATCGTGTTAACAAATTTTTCTGCACACACATATACACACACACACACACACATACGGAACATCATCTGGAAATTTGTCAAAACAAATTTGTACGAAGTCAAAATTTGTCTAAGTGCAATATTCGTGAAAACGCATTTCGCACCGAAAACAATACTTTCCTTACAACGCTACGCGCTGTTCGGAAAGTAAAAAGCGAAACACCAAAAAAACAAAAACAAAAACAAAAAATTTGGGGAAGAAGGAAGGAAACAAAAAACAAAAGTTACCACTAAACTGAAAAAAAAATTGTTCATTTCAAAAAGAAATAAAGAAAAAAAATCAAATGTGAAACTTCAAACAAAAAACACCATGAAAAAAATGGGAACGAGAAAAGAATATAAATAAACAGTGATGCAAGCATCACGAACTTTCCGAATCAAAAAGTATTTTAAAAAATATTAACAAAAAAATATTTGTAAAAATCGATCATCGAATATTATGTAAAAAAAATTGATTATCGAATATTTGTGAAGAAATCGACTATAAAATATTTTTTGTATTTAAAACGTCAGCAATTACACTGAAAAAAGTTAAACATGACACAAAAATATTCGGCAAAATCACACTTGCTCCATTATTATTAATCGTGAAAAAATATCATGATGATGTAAACAAAACAACCATTCGAATACCTGTACATGTTATCATGAATAAGACAAAAAAGCAAAGCATTGCGCGACCAATAAGACGAAAATACCGAAAAAGATGTCAGGATATAGATAAACAGTTTCCTTATAGATATACACTTGGACCGTTCCCTTTATCGACATCTAAAACGCGACAAATGTGAAACTCGACGATCTTTCGCATAAATCGCTCGTAAAATTTTTTCTACTTAACGTAAAGGCCCCAAATTTTTGCGTAGCCTTCGTTTATATAAACCACTTCTCATCGCCGAATTTCAACGAGATATCTCAATTAGGGCGATTGGAATCGTGTTAACAAATTTTTCTGCACACACATACACACACACACACACATACATACGGAACATCATCTGGAAATGTTCAAAACAAATTTGTATGAAGTCAAAATTTGTCTAAGTGCAATATTTGTGAAAACGCATTTCGCACCGAAAACAATACTTTCCTTACAACGCTACGCGCTGTTCGGAAAGTAAAAAACCACCAAAAAGCACTAGCCGATAAATGTAATTGAAAATCCAAAACTCTAAAACAAAAAACACCACGAGAAACAATATTGAAAAAAAAAAACAAGAAATAAAATTAACGTCGCATTATGATGAAAAAAAAATCAGAAAAAATAGATAATATAGAAACAAAAATTACCACTGAATAAATTAATAAAATAAATTTCACTCGCCATATTATCTGAAGAACTAATCACTTCAAACGGGATATATCAATATTCGATATCGCACAGAAAAATCACAAATTTAAAAAAAAACGTGAAACTCCAAACGAAAAACACCAAGGAAAAAAAATAAAAACGCGAAACAAAAAACACAAAAAAATAAAAATGCGCAGAAATGCACTAACACAGTTTCTATGTAATTAATTAAAACGCTAAACTTCAAACAAAAAACACCGACGAAAAAAATAATGAAAACGCGAAACCACACTAGTTGTGTAATTAAAAAAGCAAACTCCAAATAAAAAACACCAAGAAAAAAAAACTAATAAAAACGCGAAACAAAAAACACCACAAAAAAATAATGAAAACGCGAAAAATAACTAGTCTGGCAATGTTCTTTTTACCGCCTTAAGGGTTTCATTTGTTTTTATGTAGGTATCATTTCATTTTTTTATTTGTGAGTTTTTTATTCCTATTAGGTACCATTAGGTACTTATTCCAAAAATTGTTCTCTTATATCTACGAGTATTATTATTTACAAATTGTCTCATTTTGTGACTTACTTTAAGTTTATAACACCTTACAAAAGTCATTTACAACAATATAAACATGATGTGAAGGAATTTGTTCCAAGTAAAAATTTTTGGACTAAAACTTGAACACCCATTTAGTTTATTTTTTATTTTTTTTGAAGGATTCAAAATCAATTGAGGGGATATTCCTCCGCTGAATTGAAAGATGAAGCCTTCCCCATTACTTTAAGCCCGGATCAAACTTTTTGGACTGATTGTTTACAAAGTTACAAGCAATTGAAATTTATATGAAATAATTTGATACATGTTTTTGAAAAATGGACTAAAACTTGGAACACAAGTAAAAAAGAAAAAAAATACTCAAAATAAGTTGAGACTTTTGGGAGAATATTTCTTCCTCTGAACTGAAAGGTGGAACTATTCTCAATGTTTTGAATCCTAAACAAACTTTTTGGAGTGAATGGTTCAGAAGTTACAAACAATTGAAACTGATAGAAATGAACTTGTTCCAAGTAAATAATTTTGGATTAAAACTTGGAACGCCCATTTTCAAAAAAAATAAGGACTCAAAATACTGAATCGAAAGACGAAACTGTCCCCAGTATTTTAAGCCCTAAAAGGAATTTTTCGACTGATTGGGTGAAAAGTCACGAGCAATTAAAATTTTATGTGTTCCAAGTTAGCCCTGTGCACGGTATAAAAAACACGGGAAACACCACGAAAAATAATATTTAAAAAAATGAAACAAAATAAACACCCCACCATGATAAAAAAAAATCAGAAAAAAGCAGATATTATAACAAAAATTCCCACCGAATTAATTTATAAAATATATTTCACTCACCATATTATCTGATGAAGTAAACACCTCAAACCGGATATATCGCACAGAAGAATCACATATTTATATTTAAAAAAACACGCGAAAGTCCAATAAAAAACACCAAGAAAAAAACAATAATAAAAACGCGAATTAAAAAACAACACACAAAAAAAAACTCAGAAATGGACTAAAACAAAATCTACGTGATTAATTAAAAATGCGAAACTTCAATCAAAAAACACGACGGAAAAAAAATAAAAACGCGAAACCACACTAGTTGTGTAATTAAAAAAGCAAACTATAAAAACGCAAACCTCACTAAAGAGATAGAGATATGTAATTAAAAACACGAAACTACAAACAAAAAACAATAGTAAAAACACAAAGCAGCACTAACGCGATATAAAGTATACTTCAGTCGATAAGAACTGCTCGCCTCAA